>JASSKH010000003.1:11073190-12273190 GCA_031763025.1 Macrocystis pyrifera
CCCCCCCCCCCCCCCCCCCCCCCCCCCCCCCCCCCCCCCCCCCCCCCCCCCCCCCCCCCCCCCCCCCCCCCCGCCCATGGTTTTTGGAAAAAATAGGCGCTGAATTTTTATCCCGTAGGGTGTGTTATCTTGCGTGTTACTTACTACGGGAGGCCATAGTAATGAGGACCCATCATAGACACAAAAACCTACATATTCCAGTATTTTTACCAAGCATACTTGGTCCTGATTACTACTGTATGTTTCCCCGTATTAATAGGACCGTTATTATCGGAGATGAGCTTTTTTTCTCTCCAAAATCTCCAGAATTTCCAACGGGGGAGGGGGGGGGGGGGGGAAGAGGGGTTTCGCGCTTTTTTTTTTTTTTCACCTTTCAGATTATCCTGATTTTTTCTTTTCCAAATGTGTGAAATTTGACATTCCTGGTATTTCTGGGCCTCTGAATAATAATTCCACAAATCGTGAAATCCCAAAAAATGCCTCTCCGTATTTTGATACACAACTCTTCGAAAAATTCCAAATTTTTAGAAATCCTGGGGAAAAAAAAAAAAAAAGCTCTTCGATATTAACAATTGAACGGCCCTTCGTACGGTACCAGGCATATATATATATATCTACGCAACTCTGTTGAATACGTACATATATATATCCAGGTACCACGCCAATGTTGTTTCGTTAGGTCTCGCTCGCTGCCGCAGTGCGAGCAGTGCCATGCGGCGAGCGTGGTGCGCGACTTCTTGAAGCGAACCTGCCGCATCTCCCGTGCATGCATCACACGCCACAACCCACGCAACAGAGCCAGGTCGCTACGTGTGGCCGTCGGAGGTGATCGTCACATTCGAACGTATTTGGTCCGTTTTCCCTCTTACAAAGTTTTGACGTATTCACATGCATACAAAATGAGCAAATAGAGCTATTAGTATAGGAGCTATTTTGTATTTTAGGGGGGAGGGGGGGGGGGGGGGGGCTGCTGCTGCTGCTGCTGTAAATGAAGTGTATATAGTGTGACAACAGGTAATTATAGCTTTTGATAGGGAGGTACCAGGTATTTAGTATTTAGCACTTGGGGGAGGAGGGTACTGCTGCTGCTGCTGCTGCTTGCTAGACATCAGTGGCGGTGTGTATTAATAGTATGTAGGGAGAAGGTTTTCAACGGTACGGGCGAAGGACGGCCGCGGGGGAGAAGGGGAAAGGGACACCCACTTGATACTCCGCGGGTCGGGAACCACCACCAGGTACATTGCTGCCCAAGGTGCGCCTCCCGATTGGGTATACAGGCTGCTGCACCATCTGCTACCACTATTACGGGGGACCATAGCTAACAGGACCTACGGTACACACAAAAACCTATATATTTACCTATTTTTCTCAACAAAATTTGGTCCTGTTTACTACGGACCCCCGTAACACTTCTCTACTTCTTCTCTACCTCTACAGTACTGCTACTATTAATAGAGCGCTATCACTACTACTAGAGCGCTACTACGGGGGGCCATAGTAAACAGGACCACAAATTGTCAGCAAAAATAGGGAAACATACAGGTTTTTGTGTGTACCTTAGGTCCTGTTTACTCTGGTCCTCCGTAATACTACTTCGTACAACCACAACCACCACTAGTACGGGGGGCCATAGTAAATAGGACCAAATCTTGTTGGGTTAAAAATACGTAAATATGTAGGTTTTTGTGTGTACCGTGGGTCCTATTTACTGTGGTCATACGACGTGTCGTCGGTGGTGTTGGCCCTGCGACTTCCGTACCGCCCCCCCCCCCCCCCCCCCCCCCCCTCCCCCCCCCCGCCCACAAGCGGGTAGCTGCGGCTGCAGCTGCAGCTCTACTTGCGAGTTTTTGACAAATCTAGACAACCGAAGCACTGCCGCGGCTTCTTCTTCTCTTCTCCTGCTGTTGCTACTGTTGCTGCCACTGCCGACGGGGGGAGGGGGGGGGAGGCGGGGTCCGGCGGCCGTTCGACTGACGCTTGGTTTGGTTTCAGTTCATGAGGGGGGTGCCACGCGTTTGGGGTCGTCTAAACGGATTGCCAGCGGAGACGAAGGAGGCAAACGCGGGGGGGGGGGGGGGGAAGGGGGGGCCGGGGACGATCGCACCATGTACCACGTATTCAACAGCGGCACCACTCTGTCCCAAAATAAAAGGATGGTTTGTTATATTAATATTCAATGAAAACCGTCCTTATCTTTCGGGATAGAGTGATAGGCAGGTAGGACTGCTATTACCGAACATACTATGGGGGACCATAGCAATCAGGACCCACCATATACACAAAAAACCTATTACGGGGGTCTATAGTTAACAGGACCTATGGCATACATAAAAGCCTATATGTTTAGGTATTTTTAGTAACAATATTTTGGTCCTGTTAACTATGGACCCCCGTAACAAATACATATTTTGTTATTTTTATCAAGCATACCGAGTTCTGATTACCTTCCCCGTAACTACAAAAAAAAAACTACAGTACCGGTCGGTACCCATGGGTACATATTTATATTCCGCCATTTTTATCAAAAGCATATTTTGGTCCTGATTATTGCATTACTGACTTGTGATGGAAATAATCAGAGGGCCAAACATGCTTTGATTAAACAATGGAATACAACAGGTTTTCAGTGCAAGTGATGGGGGGTCCTGATCGTAAACATAGGGGGATACGACGCTTTTCGGGTCCATCATGGGTTCTGATCGCTGCAGAGACCACAGAGATTTTACCACTTCACGGGGGACCTCAGTAAATAGGACCAAATACTGTCGGTAAAAAATGGTAAATATATATATACCTGGTAGGTTTTTGCGTGGACCGTACGAGTAGGTCCTATTTACCATGGTCCTCCGTACTACAGCACAGCACCCTCGCCCCGCCCCGAAAATGATAAATAGTAATGGTTTCTCACGCATGGGACACGACACCCCCACTTCACGATTCATACATCTTTCGGGGGGCGGACATAAAGCATGGCTCATGCGCCTACTACCTACCCCTACAGGGGCAAAAAATAGAAATATCGTCGCTACGTTCAACATGAGGACGAAGCTGGTCCTGATGTTTCCGCCCGAAGTGGTACATACACGTTTCGCCCGAGTGAGACGGATCTGAATGACGCGGCCCTCTTCTTACGGGGGACCGACCGCAGTAAATAGGACCTACGGTACACACTAAAACCTATATATTTACCTATTTTTACGAACAATATTTGGTCCTGTTTACTACGGCCCCCCGTAAATACAACAACAGCTCAGCATCTCATAACGGCATATATATAGTGGTATAAAATAAAAAAAAAAACAAACACCTGTGAGATCGAGGATTTGGGTCGAAACTCGTCTTCGCAAGATGTGAGCGACGCTTCGATCGCGCGTAGCACTGTACGGGTTTTGTACGGCCTCGCCATGCGGGAAGTACAGTCCGCGTATGAGGCAAGACAAAATCTGAAGCTGCAGAGTTCGAGGAGTGGGTGTGTCTACGTACCTGGCTTATTTTGGGAACTAACCGGAAAAAAAAATCGAAGTTGCACGTAGCTTGTCACGTCGGACAATGTTTCCCGTGTTATACCAGGGCCCCTGCCCTACCAGCGTGCGAGGATAAGACATATATCAGCTATATATACCTGGTATCTGGTACGTATGAATGGTATGTAGATGAACCGCGAGTAGATCATGAACTAATCGATGCGTGAACAGTTAGTTGATAAGGACGGTGTGTCCTCCTGGTAGCACAGGAGTAGGAGCGACCGCCACTTTTTCTTCTTTTTTTTTCTGACACCCCCGCTTAAGGCGGCAGCAAAACCCGCCACACATATTTTATGTCCACACCAAATTTTTTGTTGTTGTTGTTGTTGTGTGTGTGTTTTTTTTGCAAGATATATTTTTCCTTTTATTAGTTTTTTTGGATCCTATCCATCACCCGGCTCTCCAGCTCAAGCCCCGTACAACAGGTATATAGCAGCACACGTGCCACACAGCTTTTTTACGCGCGGCGGCATACGAAAGCACACTATTTTGTCGTGTATTTTGCTCAAAAAACCCGTCGGGGCATGAGAGGGAAAGCGCGACAAAATGAGAGGGCGGCTTACAGGATCGACCTCACGAGCATTCCGGGGGCTGCCGGGCTGGACACACACGGGCGTGCACACCCACATCAATTCAAGGGTCCAAGCTAAAGTACAGTCAGTCGTGCAACAAGTAACGCTGATGCATCGCATCCAAGCATGAGTGTCGAGGGGATTTTTCGATCTCACTGCCGAGGTGTGTGCGTGTGGGTGTGTGTGTGTGTTTTTTTTTTTTTTCCCTTCCTTCCAAAACTTGTATTGTCACTCTGTGGGCGTGATTGTAAGAGCCGCTCGGTCTTCATATGGATGCCTAAAAGTTTATTATATTTTCGGCCAGAGAGGCACGTAGCACTCTGGACCTACACGTAAAAGGACCAATTGGTCTTCCTGTCAATTGCCTGAAAAGAGCTCCTCGCGCCCGTGGCATTATTTACTGCTGCCGTTGCGCCACGGTAAATAGAACCAAACATCGCTAGTAAAAGTAGGTAAATAGATAGGTTTTTGCGTGTACCGTAGGTCCTATTTAACAGGTTCCCCGAAGTATATATGGAGCTCCTCGCGACTGCTGCGGTGCCACGTGTGGTTTTCTCGCTGTGGTGCGGATGTGAGATACCCGTTGCTGCTCCTGCTGCTGTATCGAGTACCACGTGCAAATGCTGTCGCTCGCTACGCGTGTGCCCTCATAGATAGATGCTTCGAAAGTAACAAGCGTAAATGTTCGATCGACGAGCGGCGGCGGGGGGGTGCTGAAACTATAACTCTTTGGCGGACAAAAAAAAAAAAAACAGGCATGTGCTGCATGTAGTATATACGAACCGGAGGGAGAAGGGGAAGGAAGACACATTTGACCGCGGCCTGGTCGGGGTTGAGGTTGAGGGGGGGGGGGGGCTTTTCCCTTGTTTTGTTAGCTTGATTCTGCTGGCCGAAGTCGGCATCTGGTTGCTGCTGCTGCTGCTGCTGCTGTTGTTGCTGCAGGCGAGCGAACTTCTAGGTACCGTAGTCGATCTTATGTCGGCGACTCTGACGTCAGATTTCAGCAAGATGTTGCCTTTTTACTATGATGCGTACCTGGTCCTACACATGGATTAATATTACTAGTAGTCGTATTACGACTCAACGAGGGGCCACAAAAGCCGCAAAAAGCTATTCGCTCTGATCCTGTTGTTAAGTTATCAAAACTTCTTTTTTTCTCCCGACTTTTCTACCAGTTGTTTCACCAGAAACTTCTTAAAAAAAAAAAAAAAAAAAAAAAAAAAAAACTCGCTTTCGAAAGAGTGTGCATCGGATCGAGCTGTTCGTCATACCCCCTCAATCAAAGCCTGGAGGGGGGCGGGGGGGGGGGGGGGGGGGGGGGGGTCTGCCGCCGGCGCAAAGCAACTGCACATGGAAACCTGCTGCTTGCTTCAATAGGCCCATCAAACTTTTTGCGCGAATTCTAGCAGGTATTCTCTACATTCGGGGAGTATCGGGCTGACCCTATCGAGTCCCTTCAGGACTGGAGCTGGCCTCTTGGGGACAAACTTACTCAGAATTTGAGTGGCTAGTCCCCCGAAGACGGGACTGCAGTCCTAGACGGGCTAAAGAAGCGCTGAACAAGCCTCAAGGGTGCAACCAACCGCCGTACCACTTCACTGTCCTGAGGAGACGGCGGCGAGTCAGTCTTCCGCGCAACAACGAGCCCGGCACCTATCGATATTATTTCACCATGCGCCACTCTTTGTCAGGAAATTTTTTTCGAAACGCGGTTTATATTCCCGGCCACGCCGTGGTACCAAGGTATTTACTACTACGGGGGTCCATAGTTAACGGGACACCAAATTTTGTGAGTAAAAATAGTTAAATGTGTAGTTTTTATGTATACCATAGGTCCTGTTAACTAGGGACCCCCGTAATATTAATAGCCGGGGGGGACATCAGAGGCGGCGGAAAAAAAAAAAAAAAAAAAAAAAAAACGGGAGACATGAGAGGCGGCGGAAAAAAAAAAAAAAAAAAAAAACAGCATGACGATTGCGGCATCTCGACCACAGGCGGTATGATGTGTTGCCCGGTGCCGGTACACGGAGGACCCCAGCGATAAAGCGCGTTCGAACCGTGATACCACAACCGTATGCTACGATCAAGACAACACCCCCCGCCCCTCGTGGTGGGATCAAGTTTTCCGAGCCGGGCTCTCCACACCGTCAGGGAGGCAGGCACACCCACACCCACACAGCGAAAAGGGCGGGACTCTGGAAATAAATGACCTCGTCGCGATATTTCTATAGACGCAATCGCTCGGCGTTCGTGCCTTCGCTACCGTCGAGAAAATCAGCTTCGAAATTCGCCCGAAGCGGGGGGGGGGGGGGGGGGGGGGGGGGGGGGGGTACTCATTATCATGCATGGGGGGCGGGGGGGGGGGGGGGGGTGTACTAATTATCATGCATGGCCGTAGTCGTAAGAACAAAGACCCTCGCATCCCTACAATGCCGGGACGGAGCATGTCGGGTTCTCACACACCAGGCAGACATTGCTTGCACCAAGCGCGAAGCGCCGCGAGGTGGTGTTGGGCGAGTCGCATGAAGGGTGAGCTGCATCCTACTGAGAACCGCTCTAGAGGCGGACTTTCTTGCATACGGAGGGCGGGGGGGGGGGGGGCGAACTCATTTGTTGCTTGCCTTAAGTCATTTGACCGTTGACCATGCATCCCTTTCGAGACGGAGCACCGTTCCTACTCCTAATAGAGACACCTCCAACAATTGGGCGCTCATTATGTTGTTCCATATATTACATAGAAACATTTTGCTAATCTTATCCCCTTCCTGTCTGCCCGCCTGTGGCCACCATCTATCTCCTAGGATAGCGATCGTTTTCTCGCTGCTATTCAGTGTATCAAACTCCTTCATGTCACATTCGTCTATTTCCCTCATCTCCTCTTCTAACACATCCCTCTTCTAACACATCCCGCTCCTCCTTTTATATTTCATATTCTCCTACAATGTGAGTTCTCTCTATTGCTTTGCCACACAGGCACATCTGCGCATCTACTTCCTCCTCCTCACGGCTACTGGTATATCTCTTTCTTCTTTCTGGCAGGTCCAGGTCACCTACACGAAAGCGCAGTTTCAGCGTTTTCGCCAAGTCCATTGGGCCATGCAAATACGTTTTCATTCTTATTCCTTCCCTCAATCCCCCGTATATCTCTAAAAGTGTTTTTTCCAATTCCGCCTTGTTTCTTAGCGCTAGCCTTTCCCTCCTTTCTATCCTTTCTTCTACTCCTGCCTTGTACTTCCCAAATTTCCCGGCGGACATCACCTCTTCTAGGTTTCCCCCTAGACCCTTCCATACTTTCTCAACTACGCCATCCCACCTTATTCCAGCTCGACCTTTTTTACTTTCTCCCATACAGCTCTATCAACTATGGCTGGCAACCGCTTTTTTGGCATGTTCCTTACTTTATATTGCCAGTTCAACTTTCTCAAGTCTCTAGTTGTCTTCATTGGGTGCATTCCCAGTTCTGCTCTTAATACTGTATTACTAGTCGTACTTGAGCATCTTGGGATTTTTTAGCTGCTGTCATTTGTACTGTTTCCAACTGTTTTACGAGTTTCGCGTTCCCTTCCCATACTTCTCCTGCATATTCTAGCTTTGGTACTATCACATTCATCAGGATACATCTCTTAATCCTAGTGTCAAGGAGCGAGTCTGTTAGGATCGCATCCATCTTGCTTACTTGTGCCTTACCCTTTCCTATTACTTTTGCTATATGTGTATCCCAAGAGCAGCCTTTTGAGATCTCTACGCCAAGGTATGTATATTGGTCTACGATCGGCAATTCATCTTCTCCCACTTCCAACTGAAATTTACCGGGTTTACCTTATCTTCGTTGCAAACAACTACTGCGCATTTCTAAACGTTCGCCGTCACCCTCCATTTCCTGGTGTATTCTAGCGACTTCTCTATTTATTTCTGCAATCCTTCGGGTGTTTCTGATATCCGCACGAAGTTGTCCGCAAACATCAATCCCGACACCGCATCTTCCCCTACCGTGACTCCCTGCCTTGCTGCCTCGACTGCTACTATCAGGTCGTTAATATATATCTTGAACAGGTTAGGTGGCAACGTACATCCTTGTGCAACTCCTTGTAAAATAACATACTTCGATATTTCCCCGTCCAGCATCACAGCACTTCTCGCACATTCCGTCATCTTTTTCATCATTCTCCACATCTTTCCTCTGATTCCTATTTCCCACAGTTTTTTCCACAATCCATTTCTCGAACTGTGTCGTAGGCTTTCTGCACATCTAGAAAGAAACAGTACGTTGTTAGTCCCGCGTCTTTCCTAGCTTGAATAACCTTACCTAGGGTGTACACATGGTCTACGCAGCTACTGTTTGGCCTAAACCCTGCTTGCCCTTCGCTTATTTTGTCTTCCTTCTTCATCTTCGGACGGGGAGGGGTTATCTTACTACTTGTGTGATATACGTTAGGCTTATCACCCGTGTGTTATAAGGTAGGCTCATCACCTGTTTTATACGGTAGGCTTATCACCGTGTGATACGGTAGGTTTATCACCCGTGTGTACGGTACGCTTATCACCCGTGTGATACGGTAGCATCATCACCCGTGTGATACGGTAGGCTTATCACCGTGTTATACGGTAGGCTAATCACCCGTGTTATAAGGTAGTAGTATCACCCGTGTGATACGGTAGGCTTATCACCCGTGTTATACGGTAGGCTAATCACTCGTGTTGTAAGGTAGGCGTATCACCCGTGTGATACGGTAGGCTTATCACCCGTGTGATACGGTAGGCTCATCACCCGTGTAACAAGGTAGGCCTATCACCCGTGTGATACGGTAGGTTTTATCACCCGTGTGATACGGTAAGCTTGTCACCCGTGTGATACGGTACGCCTATCACCCGTGTTATACGGTAAGCCCACCACCGTGTGTTTGCACGGTGCTCGAGCTGCAGGTCGGCTCGCCCTAATAGACGGTTGGCGACGCCGCGGTTCTCCACGCTTGTTTTGGTGGGCGTACCCGCTACATACGCACCAAAAGGGGGGTTTCTAGTTATCCGTCCGCGAATGAACCTCTTTTCGTGCCTTCCGTGGCAGATACCGACTGTTACGGTAAGGGACCATAGTAAACAGGACCAAATATTGGAAGTAAAAATAGGTAAATATGTAGGTTTTCAAGTATACCATAGGTCCTACTAACTATGGACCCCCGTAATAACACGAGAATACGAGTACAAGCGGTCACATGTTGACCCATTTAGAATTACAGACGCGTTCTACGACAGAGGTAGCACATTTCGGCTGAAATATTTTCTGAATGACGGTGCGCGCCTTAACCCAAAAATCGTCGGAATGCCAATCTAGTCTCGAAAAATGACGTTTTGGTATATTTTGGTCACGGGGATTATTCATCGGGATGCAAATTTGGTTCTTGCTGTGGTCAGTTTTTCGTGTGAGGTGTGGAGCTCCTCAAGTGAGAGGGGCCTCAGAAAATACAGGGTGAACCTTTATCGTAGAAACGCCTCTACAGGAACAAATCATGCACCCCGTATGGTTTGGGGGGACGAAACAATTTTCGAAAAATTCTACGGCAGTAGAGTGGAAAATCGCAGCGTGGTTGATACCTGGTACCTCTCTCCCTGCTGGGCTGAGTTTGGGTTGGTTTATTTTCCTGCGTACCTGTGGGCTCCTTGTGCCTTTTCGCGAGATCAAGCAACACTTTTGGAAACCCAAGCTACACCGACCTAGACTAGCAAGCGACAACTGCTGCGGTATGTTCAACCTCTTACTTCTGTAGGAAGAGCATGCAACAAAGCAGCAGCAGCAGCAGTGCAAGCATCATCAGGCTGTTTGCGTGCGTGTCGTGCATACGGTTACGATACGCACCTGTGTTGCATTGCCCACAAAAAAAAAAAACTCATTTTGGCCAATTGTATAATCAAATAAATGCCTGGAAGCACCTCTACTTCCGTTTTTTTCGTCACTGATATTTGGTTATTCTGCTCTAGCTCAAAACTTTTCCATTGATCCAATATTTGGCAAGGCAGATATGGGCTCCTTGGTGCACTCCCGTGACGGTGGCAAAGCGGCAGCAGTTTCCGTGCCCTGCTTCCAGTCGGACCTCGTCGCTAAAGTTTGAAAATGGGCAAAAAATATGGTTCCAGGCGTTTGAATTTGATTTCTTGTACTGGAGTCAAGTGTATTTTTTGCTGCTGTAGAGAAACATGCTCGTATCATAGTCGTACGTACGTACCAGTTTCCTTTGCATTTTTTTAGTAACGGTTTTTTTCAATATGATAATGGGGTAAGCCCGGCAGCGCAGAAGCCTAGAACATGCTCCGTCGCTCTGCCGCTGCTCTTCCCAAGGATTCAGTAGCTGCTGTATTAGCAAGGCCAGCACGCACTACGTGTTTGCACATGCATCGGGACAGAAAACGGAGTTCTTTAGCGTGTTTCGACTGTCGGCACAAGCGAGAGCAGGATGGCCGTTTTGTGCATGTTTTTGGTGATTTTTTAGGCACCATTCTCAGGTCGACCGTGGCAGCTGGAGGTTCGATCCCAAACTTCGCAAGGCGGAAATGACATGACTGGCTGTATGCGAGCACACACACGGAAATCTGGTCAATTTCGTCAAGGTCTTCGAGTCGGACCTCGGCCGTGAAAATGGCCTAATCGGGCGGCGCAATTTCCTCGACCGAAGCTGCCGTTTGCTTGCAGCTGCGATGAACCGAATTCATCCAAGCCTAGAACGGCCAAGCGCCAACCAGCCACACAGCGGGCTCTATCATGACTTGAATGAGTTCCCCTGAGCGTCCTGTGCCATTTGGGGCCTTCGGTGCGCAGCACGGTGACCGTGAGGAGTGCCTCAAAAGACCCTCTGTGCCAAACCCCGGTTTCAATAATATTCGCATTTTTTTATTGCACCTAAAAAAAAACATATTATGGACAATGCAACACAGGTGTACGCCTCCTTACGTTGCACTTCGGACACGTCGTCCCCTATCCCCTCCCCTGCAGGCTATCTGTGGTAGGCTGCTCCGTGCGGCCGATGCTGTAATCGCCACCTATTTCGATAAAATTTCCCTCTCGAGTCCCAGAGGGGTTACTAAACAAACACTCGTGTTATACTGCTGCGTATACTAGCAGTGGTACCACGTGCCGTACAGCAGGATAAATATTAATATTACGGGGGGCCATAGTAAATAGGACCAAATATTGCTAGTAAGAATAGGGAAATATATAGGTTTTGTGTTACCGTAGGTCCTATTTACTATGGACCCCCGTAATAGTAGCTACCAGGTACCACCGCCGTGGTATGCGATACCAGGTCTGCTGTGTATGCAAGCAGTAGTAATACAGCAGCATACAATATATATAATGTTAAATATTAATAGTAGCTTTTGTGGTACCAAGACCTGGCACGCACTGCCCACAGAGTTCTTCGAAGTTTCTGTAAAATCAGGCTGTTGTAAGTTATGCATGCGCTCTCTGTGTGCCTCTTGAGCAGGTCGGTGCACATCAGTACACACTTGTTAATAGTTTACAGGTGTATGCACGCACGCCGTGTCCCGTATCCGCTCGCACAGGTGCGATCCTTTATACCTGCTACGATTGACGTCATACCCCAGCAGCAGCAGCAGCAGCAGCAGCAGGGCCAAGGCTACGTGCGGGCATATAAAAAACGGACAGCAGCGTGTTGTGACCGTCCTTTCTGCCCAGCTTCATCAGTACACCCAGTGGCCGTCCCGATTCCTCATGCTAGAGAGATACTAATTCTGCGGTCGCAGACTGTGACACAGAGGAAGACCGAAAACAAGAAATAATCCCAAATTCAACGGCCAAGAGCAAGTGAAACGTCAGCGTACCGGGTTCGTACGAGAGCACAACAAACAGAAGCCAAGACCAGCAGCAGTCAACAAGAAACACCAGCTATTACTGTTGCACGACGATTTATTTCTATACATGCATACGGCGCAGATTATTCTCCTCGACCACTCCCGACAATGAATGCTACCAGGCTACGATACAAACCCTGCAGCACGCGCGATCGAAGTGTCACCACTGCTGCTGCTGCTGTAGTATCACACTCAGCCTGCGAAGCCGAGTTTCGACGAGATCCTCGATCTCACGACAAGCGGCCCCCTGCGCACACCGGGTGTGCAAATTGTACTCTGCGCGCCCTCCAATATGTATATGCTGCTTTTATTAATATTAATATTACGGGGGGTCCATAGTTAACTGGACCAAATTTTGTTAGTAAAAATAGGCAAATATATAGTTTTTTATGTATATCATAGGTCCAGTTAACTATGGGCCCCCCCCGTAATAGCAAAAAATAGGTAAATATATGGGTTTTTTTATGTATACCATAGGTCCTATTAACTATGGACCCCCGTAAATAGTGTATTTGGTTCTCCTGTTCGCACACCGCGCATGCAAATTGTGCTCTGCACACCTTTTAATATTTTACATACCAATTATCAATTAAAAAAACAACAACAAACAACAACAACAACAACAACAACAGCTGTGAGTGAGATGGAGGATTCGTCAAAACTCATCTTTTCAAGCTGTGTGTCATACTATACCTGGTACTTCGTATACTATTACGGGGGGTCCATAGTAAATAGGACCTTCGGTACACACAAGAACCTATATATTTTCCATATTTTTACTAACAATATTTGGTTCTATTAACTACGGTTCCCCGTAACGGTGATACTATATACCGTACTAGTGATACCTCCACCGCGCGTACTACGGGTGCTATATGGCCTCATGCAGGATATACTATCAATATTAACGGCCCGTATATGCATACGACGAGGACAAGACAAAATCTGAAGCTTTGCAGAGTTCAAGGAGTGGGTGTGTCTATTTGGAAAAAAAGAAAGAGAAAAAAGCATCCGGACGGTGGGAGGTGTGCTGCTTATAAAGTGCATTTCGTCCTTTGCTGTGGCCGTTCGGCGGAAACCCCTTGATTTTGGTGGGGGTAGGTCGGGGGTTGGGATGGGGGTGGCAGGAGTTCTGGCCGTGCGCCTAAAGCCGACCCACCCGATTGGAACCCTAACCCTACGCCAGTGATGGGTGCCTTGATCAGGGTGCCAAGCCGGAGCAGGGCGTGTGCAGGGTATGCTACTATTTGCATACCCGTTGTGCAAATAGGTCTCACAGCTGAGCTGATAAAAACAAAAAAGAAGGAAGGAAAAAAGCTGCTGCTGCTGTCGTGCCTTTTGTTTCTGATATTTATCACAAGACTACTTCTACATACATACTCGCTGTACGGAGAGGGCGGGCCGAGACAAAAAAAAAGGCCGAGGGGAGTTCAGGGTATCGCACTTACAGCAGGCAGTATGCGACACCTCTCAAGAAAGTTTCATTTCGGACCAGAGGTTCGAATTATTACGTAAGACAGGGTGCGTCCTGCTCAAACTGTTTCAGTACGAAAAACGACCACATCATTATCTTCGTCCAAAAATTGACCCCGGAACTATCAAACCTCTTTAGGACTGCAGTCCCGTTCGAGGGACAAACCACTCAGACTTCTTTTTTTTTAGCGCCCGGAGGGCGAGAGGAAACCCCTGTCCACGCTTATTTCTCAAAGTTTCGTGTACCGGTTCGAATCCGGTTCGTTTCTTCTACCTTAGTCGGGGCCTGTCTCTTGACCGTGTCGTCATCAAAAAACTGTGGTTCACTCCGAGGATGCAGGCACCTGAGTCTAGATTTTATCTCTCCCGACTCAGGTAGTAACCACTCAAACTCTCACGTAATTTGTCCCCAAACGGGGCTGCAGTCCCAAGCGAGCTGTCGCGTACTGCTGTAAGGCTGTACATGCAGATATACAGTAGTCGGGCGATAGATAGTGGGACAGAATGACGTGATCGCCTTGTTGTCGCCTCTGACGGGGAGCCATAGTAAATGGGACCAAATACTGTGAGTGAACATAGGTAAATATATAGTTTTTTTCTGTGTACCGTAGGTCCTATTTACTATGGCCCCCCCCGAAAATAGATGCGGGGGGCGACAGGCTCGATTGGTGTCGACTAGCCCCCTCCTTTTGGAACTACTTCAGAGGGAAAACACGCCGTTAAAACACACACACAACACATACACGAAGAAGCCCGGGCTGGTGGGGGGTATCCAGCGGAGGGTAGGTACAGGGTATTTCAGAGGGTGTGTGCGGAATGCAACAACGGAAGGAGATTTACGTACGGCACGCGCGAATGGAAACGTGACCAGGGATCATCTTAGCATACAGGGACCTCTAGGTGAAACAAAAATCGCCAGCACGACAGGAAAAATTTGAAGAAAGCCCGCGATGAGTACAGCATTACATCCATTCCGCGCTTCCCCCGACCCCCATTTTTTAGGTTTATGTGTAAGTACTAATGTGTTGTTAGATTCCTCGTGTGTTGCCTGCCCTTTCTAAGTTTCGCCCAGTTTGTGCCTGTCGTGCTCCTAAAAAAGTTCACAAAGCACGCTACTTATTGCATGAAACATACATACTTAGTACCGCCGCATGCTCTTCTTTGACGGTTGATCAAAAGACCGAACTACAGCAGTAGTCATTTCTTTTCCAGGGCTGTTCACGGGGCATGACCTGACCCGACCCGCGGGTCGTCGGGTCAGGACGTCTCGAAAAAATCACCGGTCGGGTCGGGTCGGGTTGGGTCGGGAGGTATTCCAAATCTCACGAGTCAGGTCGGATTAGGTGACCCCATCCAAACCGCAAAACGCGAGTTTTGAACCGACCCCCGTGGACCGCGTTTTTTTTTCGGTTGTTATACCTGGGTCCCACGTATAGGTGTGCTCTGCTACCTAAAAATCAACGGAGGCAGGGATTGTGTCAGGGTTTGCTCCTCGTGGTTTTTGCGACGTAGAAGTTTTGTTCGCTGCGTCCATTCGGGCAGCACTACTCGGTACGTATATATATAATACGTGCACGGGCCTCTATAAGTTCTCGCTTTCGGTCTTCAGCAGACAGCAGAATGAACGGCAGTGCTTCAGACAGGGTACGTACATATATTCGTGTAGCTGAACGAGTAGCCGTGTCCAGCATGGTGGCATTGGATACTGACAGCACTCGAAAAGGCAACGCTGTACGTAGCCATAGCATGCAGCAGGAGCAGCGCAGAATGCGGGGCTTGGTAGTCGGCTGCAGCCTCCGATGTGAAATAGAAAAGCTCTTCCGTGCGGTAGAAGTACTGCAGTATGTACGAGAGACGTACAATTAGTGCAGCAGTTGAGCGACATATCGTGTGCCTTTTTTTGGGCGTGCGTGACATGTGTCTCTTTTAACGCGTGTGTCCTGTTATGATACCAGGTAGGTCGTGGAACGGGCTGTTTTATCCTGGTGCGCCCCCGGTGGCTTGGTAGGTGGTCCGCGTGCCTACCAAGATCAATATCGTGGGTTCAAGTCTCACCGAGTGCATACTCGTAAGGATTTTTTCTTGAAAACAAATCGATAAGCGGAAAGCGCGAAAGCGTGAGTTAGCTACGACATTCGATGAAAATCGACGAGCAGTAGGAATGCTGAACCCTATGCGAGAACCCTACATACGAGCAGTAGGAATACCTGGAACCCTATGTGCGATAAAAATGAAGGCACGTAACGGGGGGGAGAAGGGACGACACCTATGACCACGGCTTGACCAGAAGAAGACCGCCGAGGATAAAACCTCGTACGAGTTAAGCTGGAAAGTGCAAGTGATGATTAAAATATACCAGGTAAATATATATATGCATCATATGTACGACCCCTACTTTTAAATTCGCGCGTCAAGCTTGTCTCTTTTTCTTGTTGTGTTTTCCATGATACGACACGCGAAGTGTTCGTAGGCTCGTAGGTCGCGGAACCGGGGCCGGCTGTTATATCCTGGTACCCCGACTGCTTGAGCTGTGCTTGGTTCAGTTTCCCTATATACCTACCAGTAGACTTCTTTTGTGCCTTTCCGTTACCACGGGCTATTAATAGATCATCACAGCAATGCCGTACTCTACTGCCGTGAGATCGTCAACAACAGCAATACGACGACACTGCTGCAGCCACCTTTAGACGGCTGAGAGCAGCCCTCTTCGTGCTGCTGCTACTGGCTGCTGAGCCTGGCTCAGGGTCGATATCAACTGGTCGCTTGGTTTTTTCTCTCGTTTCGCCGAATTTTCAAAAGAAACGCGAAAAAAAATGCGGTGGTTACTGTCTGGTGCCATGTTTCATGAGGTTGCAACGCTCGTCCATCTGATCGAAAGGTCAAAACCAGCGGCGCGCACGCAGGGCGTCCGCTTGATCGTGCCGCTGCAGGTGCTCCGGCTCCCAGACACTAGAGAGGCGTCCGTACCTCGCGGCGTAAAACAACTTCTGGCGGGACAAAGCCCTCCACGACGTTAAAATAGCCGGTGACTTCGTCTGGATCTCGCCTATGTCGACTGGACGAATAGAGCTCCCGTGACGCTCGGCGCTTTCTGCGACCAGTCACGGTCTGGGAATGACCCTGGGGATGGCCCTGATCTATCCTGTACATCAGTGCCGAGTGGCATCATGACGCACACGGCTCATTTCGTGCGCCTGCCCGATGTTCTGCGACGATGCGACATTTTTCTGCGTTCTGGTGCTGCTTGCTGGCGTGGATAAATATCTTGAATTTAGAATACCATGCCATTTTCGATAGAATCTGATGGCCCAATTTTCGTCAAATCTGACGATTTGGCACATCGCCTTCTCCGATCGAAAACAAAAATGTCGGATTTTGTACATTCGGACTGCGTAAGCAGATACATTCATTTTTGGGATCCAAACCTACAAATATTGAGAACGATCGGTGAGTTGGGTGGTGACACAGCTGTACAAGGGTATGGCGACGATGCTTCGCACCCGGCACGCAGTCGGCGGCCGGCACGTCTCTCTGTGGCCAGACTAAAGTCGACTGGCGCGGGCTCGGGCCTAGAGACGCACCTCTCCGTGGACACGTACGCGTAGACTACAGCAGCAACAGCATTCAGTCAGTCAACGTGCTGGGCTCGGATACAATACCAAGACAGATTGACTCGAGCGCACTCGGCACGTCTCTTCGCCGACAGACAAGAGGCAGTCAGCGTGGGCTCGGACGCTCGGGTCCTACGCCAAGTGCAGCGCACTCGGCGCGTCTGATCGCGGCGCCAGACCACAACAACAGCGGTTGGTCTCGGCGTTTGCTCGAATCTCTGCAAGCACAAAAAATCCGATGCTTTCGCCTACTCGTACTACACATATACTCGTACGACGACTGCTGTTTCGATTTACTGAAAATGCGATCGGGTCAAAAACTGAAGCTCAATTTCTGAACCGCATACCTGTTAAACTAGGAAACAAGAGTTGCTTACCACCTATTCAGAAAAAAGGTTAAACAACACTGTGTACGAGACAAATACAAGTATAACTAACCCTAACCGGCAAATTTTTCAGTAGAGGGGCCTCGGGAGAAAAAAAAAAAGAAAAAAGAGAGGGTGAAATTTTTCAAGACTTGAGCAGGCATTTTCGAAACGGCTCGCTCAAGTTTCCGAGCTTTTGTTATCTGTTTTGGTCCGATGCCATGTGCCCTCTGCTGCGACGCCACCACGAGCGCTATATTTATAACCTCGCCGTGAAAATAGCCACATTCGAACGATATCGTGTACAGCTACATCGAAGCTATATATGTAAATCAGCTCATTCCGTTGTAGAGCATTTGAGATATTCATCAAAGGCCTCCACACCCACCATTCACGACGCCGAGACGCCGAATGCGTACGCGTGCCAGTCTGGGGAAAAAACATATAACGACCGTTCGGTCTTCGTATTTAACCCTTTTATTAATAGTACCGCAGTCCCGTTTTGGGGACAAATCACTTGGAATTAGACTGGTTTGTCCCCAAATCGGGAACTGCGGTACGAAAGGGGTTAAGCACCAACGAGGCCTTGCAAATCTGCCCCGCTCTTCCAAAAGCCCCTGCCCCGCCTCTTCTTGTCTATCGACCTTTGGATTTTGGGGGGGGGGCGCCCTCTCATTGTGACAATAACAGCAACACGCAGTAACAGCAGCAACGACATAGCTCGTAGCCCCTGTGATGCACGACTTCCAACAAACTCCTACGTGTATGCTTGCTGTGTCTGGGTGTCGGGGTGGCTCTGCCGCCGGTTTATACGTGCTGGATATTTTTGTGATGTACCTGGTACGTACGAGTTCTAACAAAAACTCCTATGCGTGTGCTTGCTGTCGGGGTGTCGAGTGTCGAGGTGGCTCCGCCGCTGGTTCACATGTTCCGGGTATTTTTGTTCCCGCTCAATACCGCTTGTCAGAGCTTGCCCATGGGCAGCTTCTTCTTCTTCTTCTTCTTCTTCTTCTTCTTCTTCTTCTTCTTCTGCTCCTGTGATCTGTGTCTCCAGTCCCGGGGTGGTCTGGTGGCATCACACAACTGCTGTGCTTGGTGCTTGTCGCAGCAGCTAGCTGCTTGCTGCACGGTCGTCAGATGCTTCCTCCGTCGAGCCTTTTCACTGCCGTTATGCGCTTCTGCTGCAGGCGCTGCCGTGCTGCGTTAGGCGGCAGAACTACTGCTGTCGTAGCAAGTAAGCTATGTCTCATCCGATCAGCGTACGAATTTTGTCACCATTTGGTTGGTTTTAGTTATCGTGATTGGTCTACGTCACAATTTTCCAGATTTCCCACATTGCGAAATTGTCGCTACCCTAAGCGAACGAGAGCAACCCTAACCCTATCCCTGAGCCAGTCAGACCAAATCTTGAAGTGGTAAGCTCCACGACTACGCTGTACAAACAGCTGTACATATCGGACGTACGTATTCACATCATATACTCGTACATTGACAAATGCTATTAATATTAATAGGGTGTTTTGCACCAAGTACCCAACTCCCAACTCTCGAGCTGCCTGTTTCTTGTGTCCAGAAAGCAGCAGCAGCAGCAACGCAAGCACACGTAGCAGCAGCAGCTGCAGCAGCAGTAGTAGCAGCAGGAGCGGCAGTGGCAGCGGGGCTGGAGCTTCTTTAGGAGGGTACTTCGACCACTTCTCGATTTTCTTGAGTGGTACACAACCGCCGCGGTCACTCACCCTTGTTCCCTCATCATCTCCTCGAGCTCGCGCTGCGACACTTCATAGCGCAGGGGTTTACTCTTCGAAGCCCCCCTGGGTACCTGCGGCGGTCAGGTGGTATTGCGAAACGCGTGGAGTCGAGGGGGGGGTCTAAAGGGAAGAGCGAGACACAGCAAACATGGACAACATG
The DNA here is from genome assembly GCA_031763025.1 of Macrocystis pyrifera. NCBI lineage: Eukaryota > Phaeophyceae > Laminariales > Laminariaceae > Macrocystis > Macrocystis pyrifera. The sequence continues at coordinate 11,092,507 of JASSKH010000003.1, forward strand.
GCAACATCAACCCACACCCTCCCTTGGGTTCGACCACCTTTACGATGAGAGGACAAGTCATGATACTGCTGTCGTGCTGTGTCTTGTGACAAGCATCTCTCCGTACAAGGTTCTACTATCTGTGCAAACGTAGACGATATGACTGAACACGTACGCAATCTTTCTCACCCAGGAGAGGGAGCTGATCATAGTTCTGTTCTTGTCGTGGTGTTGGGTGCTTGGTGGGGTGGTTGGCTGTCCTCGATGCTTCTCGAGCGCGGTGGAATCAATAGGTTTCTACAAGATAGAAGGCGTTTACAAGTAGGAGATCAAACGCTCCAAGTTCTCTCACCAGAGCCGCGCAAAATCTCCGTCCAGAAGACTAGGGCCAGACTTCTAGCTCGACCCCCCCCGAGGCAAGGGAAAGCTTCGGCGAACGTGGTGCTAGGTAACTGGCGTCGTGAGACTCACCATTTTTTTGGCGGGTCCCCCCGATTTCGGACGCGACTACGAAACGACCTCTTCTTTTTTTCCCCGCACACATTGCTGCTGCTCTTCTGTTTGCGTTTGTAAGTGTCTGGGTGTCTGTTTGTTTGTTCGTTTGCGTTGTGTTGTTTTGGACACTGGTGTGTGTGTGCGCATCAAACACTCTCGCACATAGGCTGGGGGGGAGTCGAGGGGGTGAGGGGGTGTTCATCGAGCACAGAAAAAACAACCATGTTGGAGACTATTCCTCGAACCCGCTCCTCGTACACAACAATAACGACAACGCTAAACCAAACTGGTGCCTCGTCCCACATCTCACACCAGCAGGGCAGGATAGCAAGGAACGACGGCACTGAACCTCCGGGCGTTGCCTGCTGCTGCTGCTGCTGCTGCTGCTGTGCAGCCCAGCGAAGCGCAGCAGCTTCGAAGCGCAGCGCAGCTTACGGCGCAAACCATGCCAAGCCGCGAGGGCCGTAGCGGAAGGCGCCGCCCCAGGACAGCGCCGGACCTGAGCCCGGAGTCCGACTACGAAAACGGAAGCCATCGCTCATCAAGGGGAGCCACGGCGCCGGGGTCGGGGAGGGAAGGAAAGGGACGCCCGGCGGGGCCTCTAGCAAGGGTGGGGGCGGCGCGGCGGGAGCGGCGTCGCGAGGAAGTGCTGCTTCTGCTGCAGCCGCCGCCGCCGCTGCGACTGCCGCTGCTGTTGCTGCTGCTGCCGAGGTAAGTTGGTATGGTGCGTACGTACGATTTTGAGTTTTGAGTTTTGAGGCTTCTTGATATTTTTCAGTTTTTATAGACAAGAGTTAATTTTGTTTCCGCCGTCTCTGTCGCAGTCGTGGGGTCACAGCTACATCTCCAGCCTGGTACAGCAGTACGAGTACAGAGTTTATTGTGGGGGCCAACGTTTTTTTTGGTACATCAGATACAGAACGAGACCCACAAATCAACAGTCAAAGCAAACCAACGATGAGCAGTGGGAATGCTGAACCCTATGCGCGATAAAAACTAAAGGCACGTACCGGGGGGGGAGAAGGGACGACACCTGTGACCACGGCTTGTCCGGAAGATCGTCGAGGGTAAAACCTACTACGAGTGCGAGTGGGCTGGAAAGTAAAAAGTGATGATGAAAAAAAAAAGAAAAAAGCAAAGACGCAGGACGCTTTTTCCCTCCATTTTCTGCATTCCTGGGTCTATCTTTCCTTCTCGCCGTCTTCCATGATACTATAATAATCATACCACAGGATGCAAGGTTCTGCTACATTATACCTGGTATCAGTCAGTATCTGGAAGGGCCAGCTGGTACTGGTACCGGTACCCATGCCAGTATTTGGTTGCGGTATTTTTGTTGCTCTACCCTCTCGAACTTCTCATCATATTATTCATTTTTTTTTTACCATCTTGAACTTTTCAGCATATTGGGGGTTCATGTGTGTGGATGTTCGGTTCGGTTTCGGTCCGGATCGGTTCGTTAGGGACGACCTCCCTTCCCTTCCCCCCCCCCGGCCACTTCCTGATCCCCTTGCGTCCCTCTCTCGCTCTGTCCTGGAAAGTACCATCCGATTTGTTACATTGAACCGCATTCCGTAACCCCAACTTTTTTTCCCCTCTATTAATAACATACAGTTAGCATTATTAATAGCAGTAGTACTGCTGTAGTGCATGCCGCTGGATACATTTGTAGTCTCACGCTGTATGCTTGGTCTAACCGCCTGCGGCTCACTCGTGACCGTACTGCTTGTAAGTACCCTACTTTTCTGTAGAAGGACCTATGGACTTGGTGGTTGTGGTGGTTGTGGTGGTGGTGGTGGTGGTGGTCGCGGGTGGCGGTGGACGGGTGTGTGGGCGGCTGCAACGAATTCCGTATACCCGGTAGTGTCGTGGTTCAGTTCACGTTCAGCACACTTTCGGTCTTTGTTAACTGTGTTGTGATGGGTGTGCTCTTGGGCCATATGCGCATATACAACCAGTGTATGAATAGGTGTGTAGAACAGCGTTTTAACACCCGAGATGACACACCTCCTCGGACGATTTTCATAGCTGGGTTTCTCGACAAACGGGGAGGGCGTACTGAGTACGACGGGCGATGCATACGTCTATGCAACCTTCTCCACGAATTTTCGTTTGTGTGTGCCCCCCCCCCCCCCCCCCTATGTTGTGGAGACAACTGGGTCTGAAATTCGTCCCAGGGGTTGTGCTGTCTTATCACCCAGTGTGATAGTGTTATACGGTACCTGGTACGTACTACAGCAGTAGTAAGTACGTTGTAGTCATACTTCGTACTCGTACACAGGACAGACAGGTTGATGACGCGACGAGGACTACTGCTGTTGTACCCCATACCATTTCTTGGGTGTGTGTGAGAGGAAGGGGAAGCGAGGGTTTCTTCTTGTGAAATCACGACATCGTTCCAGTGAGCGAGTCAAGCGTGAAGTCGATCCTCTCGAAGACAAGACGGCGACAGCACCGCAGACATGACAGACCACACTATTTTACCAGGTCCGCACCGCAGGTCTGTCTGTATATACGAGGTATATTTCGGCGGCGGCGGAGAAATTGCACCTACCTACGTGCAAGATTATTCAGATTTGCACGCAACTTATTATTATTATTATTATTATTATTATTATTATTATTATTATTATTATTATTATTATTATTATTATTATTATTATTATTATTATTATTATTATTATTATTATTATTATTATTATTATTATTATTATTATTATTATTATTGTTATTATTATTATTAGTATTATTATTATTATTATTATTAATGTTTCGTTTCGTTTCGTTTACCATCTGACAATGTTGTACGTAGCGTGAGTCGTGAGTGTCAATAGTAATGGTCAGTACCAGCCAAAAACTGATGAAATACAGAAACTCCAGACCGCGAAAAGCGAAAACGTGAAACGATGTCACCTACTACGAAAACCACAGCAGCAGACCAGCAGATGTACCTCGCTGTCCTCCTGGCCCAACCCCCTCCATCCGCAAGGGCCAAACCCTCCTCCCCTAACCCTTCCGAAGAAGCATCGCACGGCTACCCGCTGTCCATACGAATACATGTCTGGTTTTGTAACTGCTGCGCACATGGTCCAACGTGTACAAGGCTGTCCGAGTGCTATTCAATACGGCTGTATACTGCTGTATACGTATACTCGTATAGCTGGAGTTGTTGTGGATATGTATGGCCTACCATGTTGCTGCATGGTACAAAAGGGGGTCATGGTGCCAGGTGGGCCTCCGGCTCCTGTGGACGGCTGATTATACTTCTGCTGCTGTGAGTGGGAGCAGGTGCCATACTATGGGATGGGTCAACGGCGGGGTCAAAGTACCAACTGAGAACGGCGCCAGGTGGTGAAAAAAAATCGTGCGAATCTACGTACGTACGTACAAGTTCCGCGCCGGTGATATTTCGTACTGGGTACAGAGTGAACAACTCTTGTGAATATGAATATATAAACTCTGTCCCGAACTATAGGGGCCATTTATATACTAATATTCAACACAAACATTCTTTTTATTGTGGGACAAAAAATGGTTGTACCATGTATGTATCTGGTGCTGCCGGTATTAACGTATTAACAGCAGTTCACCTGGTGTCTTGTCATACGACATACGACAGACAGACAGCAGTAGCAGCTAACTGCTGTAAGTCTGCCAGTCTGTTCGTTCTGCAAGGGTGAACGTTTTGCTGCTCTGATTGACGTTTTTTTTTAACCCCGGTTTTGTATTTGGCATCGAGTTCGTGGGAATCAATCAATCACTTCCGTGTCCGAACTATTTACAAACATGACGGCCACACGGCGGCCAAACCCCCTATAGCCTACAGCAGCTTCCAACGAGGCGGCACTCAGAGCTCGCGTCACGGAAAAACTGACCACGAGGGCCGCACTATCGCCGACGTGGAATGTCGACAGTTAGAACTTCTGCGGGGGTCTGTCTGATACTGCTGTTAACTTGTAAGTGAACGTTCGGGAATATGCGAGTGATCTGGCGCAGGCCGGTTAGCTTAACGCTGTCGTGCTGCTGTGGCTGTTGGGCAGTGAAAAACCGGAAGATAGATAGCACCCATGCGCCCCCTGCCCAATTTTGGCCTTTTTTTCTTTTTTTTTGTCGTCGTCGTCGCCCCCCCCCCCCCCCCCCCCCCTTTTTTTTTGTCGTCGTCGTCGCCCCCCCCCGCCCCCGCCACCCCCCCCCGCGACTCCGTATGACTCGGTCAGAACCGTGTGGCCCAACGTTGCCCTGCACCAGCCTTCGTCAAGATGCCCTTATATTGCCGAATGCTCAGTTTCTTTCCCCCATCCCTGGTGTGCTCGAACGGACCTGGTTGTAAATAAGTTCATGAACACATGAATACATGAATATCACAGCAGCAGCCACGTACGTACGTACGTACGTACGTACTGTAGCTCCAATCTCATATCGGTACGATGTGGGATGTTCGTACAGGTATTCAACGTCAGTAGGTACCGCCGTGTAGCGCTTTGATATATCAATATTACGGGGGGCCATAGTAAATAGGACCAAATATTGTTTGCCAAAAAAGGCAAACATACGTACAGGTTTTTGTTTGTACCGTAAGTCCTATAAACTTATGGTCCCCCGTGATAGTAGTGTGAGGTGCTCGTACCGGTATTCGGCTGTGAGGCGGACATGCCGATATTACCGTATGAATACCAATAGCTAACACCCCCCCCCTCCCTCCCCTCCCGGACCGACTTTTCGAGCTCGATAACTCCGTAACAAAGCAAGGAAAGGTGCCAATACAACACCCTGACCTTTTTTTTTTTCGGACAGCCCTCAACGAGGCGAGGTCTGTCTGTCTATCGTCACGCTCTTAAGCTTTTCGGCGCTGACATTCTTCTTGCCGTGGAGATATCGAGCTCGAAAAGTCGGTCCGAGGGGGGGAGGGGGGGTGTTTATGTACTCGCATTATTACGGGTACCTTGTCGAGTGCCGGCAACTTTGAAGCTCGGAGCTGCCACCGCGCGTAATCGCGTTTGTGACCCGAGGTGGACAACAGAGTTTTTTTGCACTAGGAATTCCTTCAGTAAGAGTACATACAGCAACAGCAGCAGCAGTAGTACACCACACCTATTACGGGGGACCATAGTAAATAGGACCTACGGTACACAAAAACCTATGTATTTCGCTAATTTTTCCAACAATATTTGGTCCTAATTACTATGCCCCCCCGTAATAGCACGAAGTACACGGTAATAGGAAGGGCAAGCCGACATTTCCAAAATAATTAGGAAAGTCGCCAGGCTGGTCTGGGCCTCCAAGAAAGGCCCCTACCCTCCCTGGGGCGAGTCCCCGACGCCTTCGGGTCACCTGCTGCGTGCACCGGTGGTCGCGAGTAACATTTTAAAGCTATTCAGCGAACACGGTACTTTCAATTTTTTTGACTCTCCTGTAAGTACTCGTGGACGACTTGTTTGCATCTTCGTTGCCAGCGATTCATTTTGTTTCTGCGGAGCACTTTTTGTACTCGACACGAGTGCCCACCGGCAAAGCTCACGGTACACGCCAAATGGGTTCGGACGCCGACCGTGCGCATGCGCGACCAGTCACAGCAGCAGTGACTGGCGTGCAGAAGTCAACAACGGAACGGTATCAGATGAATGAAAAAGAACCTTTTGCAAAACCCATTGAAGAATTTATATTTGCTCGATTTCTGCATGGGCGAAATCAAGAAAGAGACCCACTAACGAAAAAGAGGCTCAGAAAAAGATAGTAGTGAAAAATCCAACCTGAGGCCGTATGCATGCCTGTTTCTTATCGGGTGTCTTGTTTCTTATTGGACAGGACGCGTTGCTACGATAGGAGTCTTGGCACTTTTTGCCGATTTTTTGTTTCCGGCGGACGAGGGGCTCGCTCCTCAACCGACGAATTTAGCTCCCTCGACATATTTTCGTTTTTCAAACATATTTCGGTATTTTGCACCTATAAGGCCGTGGGATTTGGTCATCGAGCTTGGCCGTTTCACTATTTATCGGAATCAGTTTTTTGGGTAGAGTAGAGAGCCCGTCGCCTTGAAAGTTAGGTAGGTATCATACTGCTTGTATACCGCGATCGTAGAATTGACCATATAAAATGTTAATGTTTTTACAACTTCGTACCACGTGCGGACGGTGCCCATTTATTAATGCCAATAGTGCTTGCTTTACCTGGACTACGGAGGATTACGGAGTCTAGATGCACAAGCCTTATGTTTTCTGGAAGGTTTGCCATGACTACGTTATTTTTTTCACGATTTTTCAACTTTGACGGCGCCAACAAAGAGAGGAAAACCCCTTTCGAATGGCTTTTGAGCCGTCCGCCGCTACGGTTGTCAGTATACATGGCAAGGCGTTCGTTCCCCCCCCCCCCCCCAAAAAAAAAAAACGGGACAATGGTGCTGCTTTTTTCAGCCGCCGCCGCTGCTACCACCGCCGCTACCACCGCCGCTATCACCGCCACCGTTGCTGCTGCTGTTGCTGCTGTTGTTGCTGCTGCTGTTAAGAGCGGATGCGTGTCCCTACAAATTGCTTTGCCCGCTCGTTTATTCATGTTCCATTTCAGAACTCCGGACTACGTTTGGGCGAGGAGACAACAACAGCAACGACCGTCCACCATGCACCAACGCATCCATGTTGACGATAGTTACAGCATCCGATAGCTAGACAGCAGTCGTGGTCCCGTTACGAGGTGACCTACTGCCGTAGTGGTGACGGACAAGGCGTTTGGAGTCGCCTTATTCGTAGCCGCAGTCGCCTAACACTAGTGCCTCTAAAGGGCAACAGGTGCCGTATCTATACAAGCCGCCTCACCCTATATACCAGGTAGGTACTCGGAAGCCGTGTGACGAACGTAAGACCGCGTTGAGAGCCAGTTTCGGGGTCTTGGAGCTGTGACGATACGTGTTGTGTTGTACGGGTGTGCCCCGGTCGTCCTTCCACTTACGAGCTCGACGCCCAGCTTACTTTGCTCGCCGGCGCTTCGGCAGAATCGTCTGCGATAGAGCGCAGCTGTGGGAGCGATACAGGTACCATCTGGTGTATCAAACTTTACCGCTGTGTCGTACTTCGCCACGAGTACCCAAGTAACTCGCGCTGCATGAAGGAACCACCCGTCACTGAGACACTTTGCATACGGGCTATTTGGTAGCGCCCTAACGACCACGCCCACGATGTGTAAAGAGTTGACCGTCTGCCATAGCACTACGAAGTGTAGCACTACTTAGGTGGTGCCCCCGCTTGACTGACCGACCTCTGGGTAGCGGCTGTCAATACGTGCCACTTTCGCCCTGCGCAACGCATGGCATGCCTCGTCGGTGGCGCGCGCTTGAGCGTGCTCTTCTAACTGGCCGAAGGGCACCGACAGGTCTCGAAAGGCCGCGGAAGACCCCCCCCCCCCCCCCCCCCCCCCCGCCTCTTCGACCCTTCTTCTGCTCCGCTTTCATCGAAGGGCCCGTCGAGTGGACCCTGGTGCCGTCCTCCGCATCGAGCCGCAAGGCTGTGTTACCATTTCTTCCTAATCTTCTTTGCGCGTCTAACTCTCGACTGCGGCCATGGTGTTGTGTGGGAGGGAAGGGGGAAGGGGGGGGGGGGGGGGGGGAGGGGTACTCATTATGATGCATGGCCGTAGTCGTACGACCGTAGACCCTCGCATCTCTGCGAGCACAATGCCGGGGACGGAGCAGGGGGGCGTTACCTGTTTCAGCTATTTCATTGTTTATCGGTGTCGGCTGGATCAGGCGACCACCCGCCTTGTGTATCTCGTAGCTCGCCCTGTATAGGGTGCAGTACCTGTGTTGGCGAGGACTCGCCCGCCTTGTATGTTCTCCTATTAAATAGTCGTGTCGAGCCGTTTTTGATCGCCCTAACTCTCTGTGGACTGCTGTAGTCCCGTTTCGGGCCAAACCACTCAAGTTCTAGGGGGTGCGTCCCCCAAACGGGACTGCAGTACTATTACGGGGGACCATAGTTAACAGGACCAAATATTGTTAGTAAAAAATAGGTAAATATATAGGGTTTTGTGTGTATCGCAGGTACCATTAACTATAGACCACCGTAATAACAATATTCGGTCCTATTTACTATGGTCCCCCGTAATAGAAGGGGTAGAAGCCGTACGCATTCTATAGCGTGCCTTGGTACGTGACCGCGACGCTGTTGTATCATCTTCCTGGTCTGGTGCTTACAATATTAATCCAGTACCTACCTGTACTGCACGAACCGAGTCCCCATCTCGGGGCGCAACCGCCTGCCGACGCCCGAGACACCACCGACTCCACGGCCGACGCTTCCCTCTTGCGCAAGGGCGGCGGCGATGTGCATGAGAACTCGTGCGCCGTGCCATGGACTTGGGGGTTGTCATGCACGCGAGGTGTGTCTATACAGCTTCGTTCGAAAACAAAAATAGGAGGTGTGTGGGCTCTGCAAGTACCGTATGCTCCTGTTTGTGTTCTTGGGGGTCAGATGGAGTACTGAGAGGGAACTTCACACTTCGGTTAGTTTCGACCATTTCCGGGTTTTTGACTTCAGCTGTATCCGACTCAGGTTGGAAAAAAAAAAAAAGAAAAGTCGGGCATGTACGGGCTTCATTTTTTAGCCTGACCTGGGTTTCGCTAACCCGAGCGCCAAAAACCAGGCGTGCGACACTCGAATACTCTTTTGACTCGCTTCTGAATACCTGCGCCTGAAGGGGCGCCTAGCCCCTGCCACACTCGTCACGAGGTATCAGAGTACGCCCTGCATTTCAACTCCCCCGCTCTTGGGTTAAACGGCTGAATATATCCAGATATCGAGCTTGCCCGTCCCCTGCGTATAGGCACTATCGAATGCGACTGCATGGCGCACCTCCTCGTCGCTGTGCTCGCTTGAACGTATTTTTCCAACCTAAGCACGAGGTCACGAGGTGTGGGCCATGTCAGTAGTAAAGAAATAACCTCTTTTACTAACTTCTGTCTTGAGCCCATACTGCTCAAGCTTCCGACTGGCCAGAGTGCGCACCCAAAGTCAGCCCCTTCCCTCCCCCCGTCTCCCTTCTCGCCACCCAAAATCAGAACCCCCCCTCCCCGCCCTTTTGCTTCTTTTTTTTCACGTGGCTTTTCTTCTAAGAGAGGAAAAGCTAAAATATGTGACTGACCCGTGACGACGTGGTCTTCATCTTGTAAAAAGAAAAGTAGGCGGGTGTGGGCTGCTTGTGTTTCCTGTGTCGGAGTTATCCGAATAAGGCGACCTTTCTCCTTGTATGAGGCAAGGCCGAGCGCGAAGCGGCCAGGCCGTTTCAGCCTCTGGCTAGTCGCGAAGCAAGGCTTGTAGTGAGGGGGGTTGCGTGCTGGGTGCCATCATTCAATTGGTCTGCAGTCTATGCAGGCGTCGCAATACACGTGGAAGGGGCGGGAGCCGTAGGCTACGGCGTCCCAGTCAGAGGAGACCAAAATCGGTGGGGGCAGCGAGCTCGGCGAGGATCTGACGGACGATAACTTCCATAGCCGGCGTGAAGACGTACTCAACACCCTTCCGGAAGAAGAGCGGTCAGAGGGCGAATCCTTTTTAGACAGCTATGTACGATGTATGCAGGGGCTATGTACGATGTATGCAGATCTATGTACGATGTAAATGTCGTCGCTTACATCCATTTTTTTTTTTTTTTTTACGAGACCTGTGTATCATCGATGCTCACAAACCCGGCTTCTACAGAGCCGAACGAGATTGTGGCAGCAGTGGTGGTTTTCTCTCAAACACTGCTGTCTCGAGTTCGACGAGGTAATCGTGGTATCAGTGTGGTACTATTAGTAGTATTGTTTATTAATAGAGTGAGTGTTTTTGCTCCTGTGTGTTTTGGACGAGGCGGGAGTCTGTTTTTTTTTTTTTTTTTTTTTTTTTTTCTTGTTTGGTCGACGAACGCACACGGCCTGCGTACTGCGAGCGTGAAGCACTCTTGTCTCCTAACCACTCTGCTACAGCAGTAGTGTGTTCGATGCCGCAAACATGTCGTCACTTGCATTGGTCAGTTCTTCGTTTTTTCTCTCTCGAGTCCCCCAAGACTTTCATTTCAACACCTGGTACGTGGCTCCCTCCTGTTCCTTCCCGACATATTTCTGAAGCACGAGGGCAGCGTTACACACCACTAATTGTTACGGAGGGCCACAGTAAATAGGACCTACGGTACACGCAAAACCTATCTATTTACCTATTTTCGCTATTAATAACAATATTTGGTCCCATCTACTATGGCCCACCGTAATAACACTATGATACGAGTCCGCGACCAGGTGTATGGTACGAGGTACACGTACCTGCTACTGAAGTGCAATCGTAAAACGAGCAGCATCCAGACAGTGCAGGAGCGTCGCGCGTGTGCTTGAACCACCAATACTATGATACGATACCGTCGTGTCTTAAGTACGAGGTACAAGCACCTGGTACTGGCATGAAATAATAGTATCTTGTGTGTACCGCGAGCGGCATTCAGACCCAGCAGTAGCATCGCACGTACCGCTCACATCGTACCTGGTATAAAGTTTACCTGGCAATCTTCCGTGCGCCTGACGTACGGTATTTTGTGTTCCAAAGTGGTACAGGTACCAGCAGGTCGTCTGCGAGTGCAGCAGCGGCAGCAGCAATAGAAGTGTTGCTGTCGATACGTGGCCTGTCTGGATATCAGTACATCGGAATGCGGGTGTAAATATACATCATGCGAGCGCACTTTCGTATTTAACCGCTTCCGCCCCCTCTTGTAGTGACATCAAGATTCTCGCAGATGCTATATAGGCAGATCGCCTAGCCTTCACCACCTCCCTAGGTTAACATGTAGGATACAGGAATTGGGGGATGGATACACTACTATTGTGCATCGAATTTCACGAATCCCATAATTTATCCTGCTGTGCCAGGAGGTAGATATTACGGGGGACCATACCAGTAAATAGGACCGAATGTTGTTATTTAATAGTAAAAAAATAGGTAGATGTATACCGTGGTAGGTTTTTGTCATTACCATAGGTCCTATTTACCATTGTCCCCCGTAATACGAAGAAGTAGTGTTTTAGCGGTGTCGTAAAGGCGGCTCTGTTGCTAGTATGTAGTAATAATACAAGTGTGTGTGCCACAGCTGTAAAGGCGTATGGCCGGCGTCCCCGGTGGCTTGGTAGGTGGTCCGCGTGCCTGTCAAGATCAATTTCGTGGGTTCAAGTCTCACCGAGTGCGTGCTCATAGGGAGTTTTTCTTGCATAAAAAATTGATTAGCGGAAAGCGCGAGAGCGTGAGTTAGCTACATTCGATGAAAATCGACGAGCAGTGGGAATGCTGAACCCTCTGCACGACAAAAAATAAAGACACGTACCGGGGAGGAGAAGGGACGACACCTGTGACCACGGCTTGTCCAGAAGATCGTCGAGGGTAAAACCTCCTACGAGTGGGCTGGAAAGTAGAAGTGATGAAGAAAAAAAAAAAAAAAAAAAAAAAAAAAAAAAAAAAAAATGTCTTCGTACGATCGACGAATATAATCATCTATACTGCTGCAGTGCACCTGGCACCTGGTAAAATTCCCGGTTTCGATACCGCAACACACGACAGCAGCAGTACAAGCGATTCGTGCGTGCTGCTCTCCGGAAAAGGCCGGGGGGGGGGGGGGGGGGGGGGGGGGGGGGGGGGGGGGGGGGGGGGGGGGGGTTGCAAGGGGGGGTGCAGATGGCGGGAGCTACCGGCCTTGCTGCGATGGTTGCTGCGATGGTTGTTTTGTTGTCGAGTGCAGCAGCGGGGGCCACCGTTTTAGAGATATATGTATGTTTTATCAATAACATTGTTACTCGTTTGTAGCCCTTTTATTACGGGGCACCATACTAGTAAATAGGACCAAATATTGTCCGTAAACATAGGGAAATGTATGGGTTTTTGTGTGTACCGTAGGTCCTATTAACTATGGCCCCCCGTGATAGTACTGCACTGTCCCGTTTTGGGGGACAAACGACGTAGAGCTTGAGTGGGTTTGTCCCCAAACGGGACGTCAGTCCTCGAGAGGGTTTGAGAGAGGTAACATGGCTTGGCACCGGTATACAAAACGTCTGTAGATACTACAAGTATAGACTACTAATGTGGTAGCCGTTTCGCATTTCCAGAATTTTCCGGGTTCTAACACTCGAACCTTTTCGGGGCCCCCTTTTAATTTATAACCCTTTTATTACTGGGGGCCATAGTAAATAAATAGAACGTACGGTACACATAAAAACCGATGTATTTCCCTACGTTTACTGACAATATTTGGTCCTATTTACTAGTATGGCCCCCCGTAGTAGTACTGCACCACTGCTGTACATGCACCTAAAATTGAGTCTATTTCCAAGTAACACGTCCCCACATCGGGAGTGCAGTCCTAAACGGCTCAACCCCTTCTCCACTATTGCGGTCCTGGTATGCAGACACACCAGTCAATTTCTGAGCAGTTTGTCCCCGAGACGGGACTCCAGTGCTATCTATGTAAAAGGGTTGACAGAAATAATGACCAAGATAACGATGCATTTCATTCAGTGTTCGTCAGCCGCGCCTGCGAGCAGCGGCGGGGGCCGGGGTAGGCTCATGCTGCCTGCGGCCGTGGGCGTGCGTGCGCACGCACGTGCGACTCCTTTTGCTTTTTTTTTGTAGCTCGGGACACCAGCTCGTGTCACCCCCCCCCCCCCCCCCCCCCCCCTACGACCATGCAGGGGCCACAGGGCCGACGCTGTGAGTCGTCACTTTTTTTTTTTTTTTTTTTTTCGTCGTCGTCGTCGTCGTCGTCGTCAATGTTTTTTTTTTTTTTTCCCCTTTCTTAAGCGCCAAGAGGGTTACGAGAGGTCGAATGACTCGGCGCGGGAATACATTTTTTGTTTTGTTTTGCAGGATGACCTTTCCGGTTCAAGAGAGGTTTGGGTTTCTATGCTTGTAGGGCCAATCAAGCAGGCGTGACACACCCCTCTCTCTTGTTGACCCTTATTCGAGTGGTTTGTCCCCAAATTTTACGGTAGGACTGCGGTCATGTTTTGGGGACAAACTACTTACAGCAGTAGTAGAATTTTTGAGTGGTTTGTCCCCCGAAGCGGGACTGCAGCCCTGAAAGGTTTTTTTTTTCATTTTTTTTTTGGTGGTTTGTCCCCCAAAAACGGGACTGCTGTCCTGAAAAGTTTCGAAAAATTTGAATTGTTTTGTTCCCCAAAACGGGACTGCAGTCCGAAAAGGTTTCGAAATTTTTGAGTTGTTTGTCCCCAACACGGGACTGCAGTCCTATTACCGGGGTCCACAGTAAGGGCGCATCTTAACGGGGAACACTAAATTTCGTTTAGTCAGATGCAAATTAAATTAGGGAAAAAAAAATCCAAGTCAAATTTAAAGAACCGAAAGTCCTCGATAAGATGGGCCCTTAAATTAAATTAGAAAAAAAAAAATCAAGTCAAATTGAAAGAGCCGAAAGTCCCCGTTAAGATGGGGCCCTAAATAGGACCAAATATTGTCAGTAAAAATAGGCAATACATAGGTTTTTATGTATTCCATGGGCCGTATTGACTATGGAGCCCCGTAATAAAAGGTTTTTGAAAAAATTTGAGCTCCTTATCCCCAAAACGGGACTGCAGTCCTGGAAGGTTTTTGAAAATATTGAGTTTTTTGTCCCCAAAACGGGACTATTGTCCGTTTTTTGGGGACAAACCACTGAAACTCTTAAGTTATTTTGTCCCCCAAAAGGGACTGCAGTGGTCCTATAATACAAAGGTTTACAATCCTGTTGGGAGTTGAGAAGGGGATACTCGGTGTTTTGTCGAGGGACGACTACAGCTACGTCAAGGTCGCTGGCTGGGATCGGTCGTCTGGGTATGATGCAGGGTGGTGTCCGAGCTGCGATGCAAGGCGACAGGCGCACGGGTGCAGAGCAGCACGGTGCAGCATGATCCTGTCGTGCCCTTATCATACTGGCGCTGCTGAGCCTTCACTCTGGTGGCAGACAAGTTGGTGGCACGAAACGTACAACTCTGTTGCGATGGTTGCTGTATCGGAGTTCCGAGGGGGTTGCAAGCCGAAACCCTCTCCGTATAGGCACGAGTGCGTGTTATCTCTTATCGTTTTGGTTTCATTCCTTTGGCGCGACTGACGACAGAAAGCTTGGCATGCCGTGTATATATATATATATATAGGGGTACCGGGTACAGTAATATAATAGTATTCATGTAAGCCTGAGTCGGAGAGGGGGGAGGAGAGGAGAGGAGAGGAGAGAGGAGATTTTTTGTACCCGAGGGTAATTCTTTTTCTGGTCTGTGTTGTACAGCAGCCCGGGACGTTTGGCGTTTTGGGTATGGCATTTAATTTCGCCCCCAGGTATCTCCTTTTTTTTTATTTCATTCTCGTCCGCTGGTGTTTCCTCTTCCTTGCCACTCTTGTACTATACGGTGCTGCCGTTGTTCGTGTCTGGTCCGAGGCTGCGTGAGAGACCGCTTCGTTGGGTCTCTCTCGAAGGGCAAGTAATCGGTGTTGACACACAGGATGCGCCCTCTGGGCTCTGGGGTGTGCTGGATGCCGTTGGGTAAAAAATAACGGGTTTCGACAGGTTTTGGAGGGCCTGGGTATGGCGGCCTAGAAAGGAGGGGTGGACAGACCTTGATAGTAGATCTTTATGGGGGTTTTGTGTTGGACGCCTGAAGCCGACCCTCCGACCCGAACCCGAACCCTAACCGGAACCCTAACCCTAATGCCAGTGGTCAGTGCTGGGACGCTGTGCTTGTTAAGACTCTAGGTTGGCTCGGCCGGCGTGGATGCTGAGCTTGGGAAGACTCTAGGTTGACTCGGGATGACTCGGGATGCTGTGGCTGGGAAAGACTCGAAAGTTGATTAAGCCGCGTAAACCATACCCCTAGCCAATCAGAGTGCCTAATTAGCTGCCCCAGGAAGCTCTACTATCAAGGTTTGTCCACTACTGCTAGAAAGCGTCAAGTGCGGTCTCGGTCTTGCCAACCTTGACCTACACGCCCGATCGGACAGACAGATCAGCTATAGCTCGTCTACAGGTGATTTTGTGATGTAGGTCTTGCAGGGCAGACAAGATAGATCTATATCTATTCCTGATATGTACCTCGATCTATGTAGCTCATGTTGTCGCGTGGAAGCCGTGCACCAGGTGGTCTACACGATGTATTTTTGGATTGGATCTGCGATACTCGTACGATACAGGTATAAAACAGATGCTGCACAACGTAGCCATGGCGGCAGGTGAGGAATTACTATTAATAGTTGTTGATGTACAGCAGGTAGTAGCTCGTCATCTGTGCGATCCTACTAGTACTACTGCTGCTGCTACTATTAATACTGCTACTGCTACTATTAATACTACCACTACTACTGCTGCTACTGCTATTAATACTACTGCTACTATTACTACTGCTGTTAATACTACTACTACTGCTACTACTCCTGCTGCTGCTGCTGCTGCTACTACTACTACTGCCACTGCTGCTGCTGCTTCTACTACTACTACTACTGCTGTTGCTGCTGATACTACTACTATTACTACTGCTATTGATAGTAGTACTCGGTAGGCGTACTGGTGTGCCAGGAATGACACCGATACCGATGTTGCCTGGTGAAACATATTACAACAGCCGTATGCTTGATTGCTGACGTTTGGGAGTCCCGTGTCTGCTAGTTACAGAGTGTGCGCCTGAGGGCTCGCGCGACAAGACCGACCTAAACATACCAGTCAGTGTAAGTGTTCTATTATTAATAAAACCTTTTCATTCTATCAGTAACAGCATCCCACTCTAATTCCAAGTAGATCTCAGCATCCCAGTCTAGTTCCAAGTAGATCTCAGCATCCCAGTCTAATTCCAAGTAGATCTCAGCATCCCAGTCTTCTAACTCCAAGTAGATCTCAGCATCCCAGTCTAGTTCCAAGTAGATCTCAGCATCCCAGTCTAGTTCCAAGTAGATCTCAGCATCCCAGTCTAATTCCAAGTAGATCTCGACATCTCAGTCTAATTCCAAGTAGATCTAGGGTGGGATGCGTCCGGAGGGCGCGGCGGGACCGAGCGAAGACCATGTAAACGATCAGCAGACAGCTCTCTCTCTCTCTCCTCTCGCGAGATGATGCCGCTTTGGCCGGAAATATAAGGACCATTTATACACAAATGTGAATACTAAGCGGTGCTTATGTTTGCGCCCAGATGGGTACTTGGTGGTCTGTACAACGGTAGCCACTATTATTAATAGTTCGATTTGCTGGCCTTAACCTTTTCGCTGGTACCGGTATGTTTGTTGACGTCGGTACCGGTTGACGGCAAGGTAGCGTATTGTCTACTTGTCGGTCTCGAAAGGGGGGAGGGAGGGTGAAAGTAGAGAGGAATTAGAAAGGCGTAGCTGGGCCTCTGGAGAGGTAGGGGGAGCGGGGGGGGGGGGGGGGGTACTCATTATCGTGCATGGCCGTAGTCATATGACCATAGAGGGGGGGGGGGGGGGGGGGGGGGGGGGGGGGGGGGGGGGGGGGGGGGGGGGGGGGGGGTGTGGGGGGGGGGGGGGCGGAAATAGATAAGACGTAACTCGGACTTCGCCGAGGAAGCTGAGCATCGACAATCAGTTTTGACCAAAGTTTTTGCGAGCTTGATGAAAAGGTGCATCTAACATCTATAACTCGCGTGTTACTGTTGGTGCGAGAGCTTTTGCTCTGCTTGTTTTTGCGTGATGCCTGCCCTGTCTTGATTTGTCTTGCCCTGAATTGCTTCGCTTTGCCTTGGTTGGTCTTGGCCTTGCTTGGCTTTCACGTGTGTTGCCTTGCTTTTTTTATGCCTGGCCTCGCTTTGGTGTGCCTTGTATTATCTTGCAGTGCTTCGGTTAACCTTGCTTTACCGTGCTCTGGTTTGCGTTGCTTGGCGTTGATGCTCCATCGCCGGCATGTACGGATGCTTGCCGTACCACGCGTTTGGTGTCGCCACAGCAGTAGTAGTAGTAGCAGTAGCAGTAGCAGCAGCAGTAGCAGCAACAGTAGCAGCAGTAGCAGCAGTTGCAGCAGCAGCAGCAGCAGTAGCAGCAGCAGTATTTTTGTGGCAGCATCGGAAGGCTGCATGTGAGCGCATCACACAGCAGCAGAACAATACACGGCAGACAGCGGAACAAAACGAGATGCTCGTGCCGCTGCTGCTATTATTAATAGTACTCGTAGTTGTTCCTGCTGTTGTTCCTACTGCCACTATGTCTGTGCATCTGGTTTTTATCTGGCATTTACAACGGTAGTAGTGGTTTTAATAGCAGAATCCGTTCCCTCTTCGCCGATGGTTGATTGATCGAAGGAGATTGTTTCTGCTGACTGTGCTGCTGTACCATACCGGGTAGTTGACATCAGATGGAGCTTCTGCCTATTTTAGTGCACGTATGATTCGACGCGAGTTGACGAGGGAAGAAACCGGCATATTTTATACGTCACGGGACAGCTTTCGCGGACTTTAATTGCGCGCCGCGCAATGTATATAAAACCCCTGTTCTGGCAGGCGCTGGAGACCAGAGCCAACTTTTATGAGAATCCTCGGCAGACATCGACCGACAAAACCAATGACACCGTCATGAAATCTGAACGGAACGCGCTGGTTAAGGTCTCCGACCCACCCTAGTGTCACAGCAGTGCTCACACCTCGGTCGGTGATATGTGGCGTGGGCTGACCAGGAGTCTGATAGAAAAAAAACATTTTGGGGCTGGTCTGTAGAAGATAAGACGACAAAAAATCTCGACCCCTCCGATGACAAGAAATATACCGTTTTTCAGGTTTGGCATCGATCGACAAACCCAACGACTACGTCACGAACTCTGAGTGAAGCGCGCTGGTTAGAGGCTCCGACCCCCACGCTAGTGTCACTGCTGTGCATAACACCTCGGTCGGTGATATGTGGGGTGGGTGGGCCAGGCGTCTACTAAAAATATATTTGGCAACACGGGCGCAGAAAACAGACGACGAAAACTCTAGATTCCTCTCAGTCGGCCAACCTCTCGCCCCCTAGACCACGGATTCCAAGGATACCTCCGAGGCCATCAGTTACAGTCATTGGCCTTGCCCGGTACGAAGCTCGTTGCCCGTGGGTGGAGTATCTGTCGAGATCGAAGGTCAATCGTCGCGTGACTGCGGGTGTGCGAGCTGCGAGCTGTGCCTTTCTTCTTCTGGTTTGTGTGTGGCGTGATTTCACGTGGTTCCCGTGGTTCCCGTTAATACAGCGATTTTGTTGGAAAGTGGCTCCCGTCGTTCGCGCTATTTCAGCCATATATGATTGGAAGACGGCTGGCGTCAACTGCCCCGTATTATTTTACTCTTGCCGAAGAAAGCGCTGAAGTTTTCTCGCGATGAAAAATAATCGAGGCACGAGCCCCAGTGGGAGGGGAGGAGAGCCTGCTGTGACCCCGGATCTGAGGTACGACTATTACGGGGGACCATAGTAAATAGGACCTACGGTACACACAAAAACGTATATATTTCCCTGTTTTTACTAACAAATTTGGTCCTACAGTATTTACTTTGGTCCGCCGTATTGTTAGCAGGATGGAGAGAGAAAAGAAAGGCGAAGATGATATACATGGGACGAACAAAAATGACAAAAAGTGTAAAAGTAAAAGCTGCAATACCTGGTGGCAGTCTGCTAGTAATGACTGCGACAATGACCATAGTAAATTGGACCAAATATTGTTAGAAAAAATAGGTAAATGTATAGGTTTTTGGCCGTACCGTTGGTCCTATTTACTATGGACCCCCGTAAATAATAATTCCGGAGACTGCAATACCTTGTCATCTGTTAATACATAAAATGCTGCAAGACCAGGTTCGTTCGTAGCAGGGCGGTGTGCGAATCGGGCCTGAAACCGAGCCCGAACTTTACGCGCAAAAGTGGAAACGACAGTATTACGGGGGTCCATAGTTAATAGGACCTATGGTATACATAAAAACCTATATATTTACCTATTTTTACGAACAAATTTTGGTCCCATTGACTATGGACCCCCTTAATAAAACTCGACTGTCGTCTGTCGTGTTGCCGCTGCTGTTGCCGCCGCCGCCGCCGCCGCTGCTGCTGCTGCTGCTGCTGCTGCTGTAAAAAGCTTTGCCCGTGGTATCATGGACGTTTTCCCGCTGGCTGTCGTGACACTACGTGTACTTTTATCACGGATGCTTATTTGCTTGTTTTTTATCCTCTGCTTACTGGTTATTTCTGTTGTACTACTTTTGTTGTTTGACAAAATGTAGATGTTGGTCGCGACGACGCGGGTGTGTTGGATGGCTTTTACTTATGCCCCGCTGGAGGCGCGGCGTCCATCCACACCACATTTATTTTTTGTTGTATTTTCGCCTACGTACCGTCACTTGGTTCCAGAGAACCGTCGCAAACAGCGTATGGTACGTGTTTGTATATAATATGATACGAGTATTACAGTAGTAGCAGTATTGCGGGGGACCATAGTAAATAGGACCTGCGGTACACACAAAAACCTATGTGTTTGCCTATTTTTACTATTAATAACAATATTTGTTCCTATTTACTATGGTCCCCCGTAATAGTGTTTCACTGACAACCGACCGCCACAACCACCACCACCTCCGCCGCCGCCGGTCGCAAACAAGGGCATCCCACAAACATTCAGCTACTGGCGTGCAGCAATCCGCCTTTCAGCCATGAACACCGGCCGTGTACAAAAGTAGTGCCTGTTATCACGGGGGACCATAATAAGCAGGACCAAACATTGTTGGCAAAAATTGGAAAATATATAGGTTTTTGTGTGTACTGGAGGTCCTATTTTCTGTGGTCCCCCGTAATATGTACAGAGTAATAATATTGTGCTTTTGTTTTACGTACAGCAGTATTACCAGTACGATTGATGCGTACACTCCACAGTCGGTTCGTCCGTATGTACGAGAGTTATCCTCAACCCCCCCCCCCCCCCCTCCCCACCCCCCTTGTTGGTGTCTCTATTAGGAGTAGGAACGGTGCTCCGTCTCGAAAGGGATGCGTGGTCAATGGTCAAATGACTAAGGCAAGCAACAAATGAGTACGCCCCCCCCCCCCCCCCCCCCCCCCCCCCCCCCCCCTCCTCTTTCTTGCTTGCTTCCCCCCCCCCCCCCCCCCCCCCCCCCCCCCCCCCCCCCCCCCCCCCCCCCCCCCCCTCTCCACATTCCATCCCGTCCCTTTCCATCCTCTACCCCCCTCCGTCCACCCGTCCACCCACGTGCGCTGTTCGCCCAGCGACCCGAGCTACTGAGCCGGTTCATCCCGCCGGATCCATGGGTCGGACGGGTCTCTCTGTCGTCTCCCCAGATGACGGCCGCCCCGGAAGCCCTGGCCGCGCTCGGCACCGCCCCCGGTATTTCTAACGGTACTACCAACGGTGCTGTTACCGCCAATGGTGGTTTTACCGCCAACGGTAACACCAACGGTCACGTCAACGGACACACAAACGGTAACGCCAACAAAAACGGTAGCAACTCTGGCGTTCTCGCTGGATCGGAGTCGTCGCCGATTCCGGCATCTTCGCCTGGTAGCGGTGGCGGCATTGTCGTCGGCGCCGGCCACACGGCTAAGGGGGTGACCGGGTTGCGCAACGAGGGGAACTGGTGCTACCTGAACGCCAGCCTCCAGGCGCTGGCGCGATGCACCCCGTTCCGTGCCCACCTGGTGGAGTGCTCGTCCAGCACGGATGTAACGGGACGCCCTTGGTGAGTGTTTTCTTTTTATATATATATTTTTTTTTTCTTTTTCTTCTTTTTTTGCCGTATAATACTCGTCGTATGTCAAAAGTTGTTGGGGCGCTCTTCTCGTGTTGTACTTGGTGCCGGTATGCTGTTTTTCTGCTGCGATTTCCGATTTCCGATTTTTCATTTTTTTTGTGTTGTGTTCTGTTGTGTTGAGTTTTTGTATTTTATTTTATTTGTTTGTCCTGTTTTTTTTTTTTTTTTCGCGGGTATTTTCTTTTTCTTTTTGTGCTCTTGTTTATGTTGAGTTTCGTGTGTGTTCCTGTTGAGCGTTTTCGTATCTTGGTGTTTTTTGTGTTTTTTGTGTTTTGTGTTTTGTGTTTCCGTGTCTCCCGTGTTCTGTTTTGTTTCCTCGGCTCCTCCGGGTTTGCGTTTGAAATTTGCGTATATACGTGTGTGTTTTCTCCCGTCGCCTTCTGGATCTGTCACATGTATTGCACAAGCACCGCTGTTTTTGTCAGCGCCACACGGGTACCTCCCGGAATACCTTGCTCCCGATACCGAACCCGATCCCGACCCCAATCCCAATCCCTACCTCAATCCCGACGCCGATCCCGATCCCGTGCCTTCATCTACGTATTGTTTAAACGCGAACGCACACATCCGCACACACCCAACCACGAGCAGCCCCCTAGCCTTCGCAATGTCGAGGCTGTACGCCGACATGTGGTCGGCCGAGGACGGCCGGGTCCAGACCCCAAGCCTGGGCGACGGTGGAGTTGGCGGCGGCGGCGGCGGCGGCGGGGGCCTTGGAGGAGGCGGAGGCGGGGGGGGGGGGGAGGGGGCGAGATTGGTGGCGGGCGGCGGGTGCAGAGCGCGACGGGCGTGCTCCGGGCGCTTGTCAAGGGGAACCGGTGGTTTGCGGGAGACGGGCAGCACGACGCCCACGAGGCGCTGCGGTCTATATTGAACCTCCTGCACGAGGAACTACGACGTCCGGTGAGGATGAATATTATTCGGGGGGGGAGGGGAGGGGATGGCGGGGGGGGGGGGGGGGGGGGGGGGGGGGGGGATCTGTCGGCAATGATGGTGTCCATCGACAGCGGCGGCGGTGTTCATTGGCGGGAGAGGATGCGCGCGGTGTCTTGTGTGTCTGTCGCTCTCTGTAGTCGACGAGCAAGGCCCTGACCGCGCTTTCACCGTGTGCCACAATGTAGGCAGGCAGGCAGGTGTGCATACGTGCGTGCAACATAACGGACACAATGGTGGTGCTGTAATCAGGTGTAGTTCCCGGGGGAAGGGTGAGAAAAGGATGAGCTAACTTGTCGCCCATGAGAGTGGTGTGCCATTTTGTGCATTGTTCGGTTGTTCGGTTTCGCCCGTGTGAGCCGGCCGCCTTCTTTCACGAGCGAACAAGCAGCGCTCTTCTGTTGTCGCCCACCTGCCCAGACCACCCACCCCCCCCACCCTCACCCCCAAACACATATCCACCCATCCACCCTTTCTTCTTCCCCCCCCCCCCCCCCCCCCCCCCCCCCCCCCCCCCCCCCCCCCCCCCCCCCCCCCCCCCCCCCCCCCCCCCTGCCCCCACGTCCCGTCCCTGGGGTTTCCACCAAAACGATGACAAAAAAATAAGGTTCCGGCGAGCTTCGAGCCCGGCCACGCTGCCTTAATGGCAGCGATTGCCGCTTCTTCTGCGCAGGCTGCCGAGGCTGCTGCTGCTGCTGCTGCTGCTGCTGCTGCTGCTGCTGCTACTACCGCCGCGCAGCCCCAGCCTGCCGCGGGAGCAGCTGGGGGTGGGGGGGCGGTTGTCATCGGGGTTGGAGGGGGGACAGGGGTGGATGCTGACAAGCCTAAGACTGCGGGCAAGGTTACGACGCCGTCTACACCAGCGGAGGGGGGTGTGGAGCGTCGACGGAGAGGAGGGCGGGGAGCGCGCCGCGGGAGGGGTCGACGAGCGGTCGGCGGGCCGAGTAGCTTCTGGGGATGGAGCTTCTGCCCAGGTCAATTACAGGGAGATAGGGGGGGGGGGGGGGGGGCAGAGAGGAGGGGAGGGAAATGGAAAGCGAACGGGACTTCCTTGCCGCTCGGGTTGTGTTGTTCGAATTTCGTCACAGAGCGTGTTTTTTAAAACGCTTGGCACGCGTTTTGCTCGACTGGGGGCGGGGCAGATGACTGGGGGAGAGGGGGGGGGGGGGGGGGGGGGGGGTACTCATTATCATGCATGGCCGTATGTAGTCTTATGACCGTAGACCCTCGCATCCCTACAATGCCGGGACGGAGCGCGTCGGGTTCTCACCGACCAGGCCGAGATTTCTTGCACCAAGCTGCCGTGAGGTGTTTTGCTAGTCGGGTGAAGGGTGAGCTGCATCCTATTACGGGGGTCCATAGTTAACGGGACCAAATTTTGTTGGTAAAAATAGGTAAATATATATCAGGTAGTTTTTATGTATACCATAGGTCCTATTAACTATGGACCCCCGTAATACCAAGAACCGCTTGTGAGGCGGACTTGTACATGGATGACAGCTTCAATGAATTAATTTTATCTCCGGTGTGGCCACTGGGGGTACCATGCAGCTGCCTCGTGGGTACCATACCGTAAACGCTACGCGATGCGATCATTTCCCTTGTGCGGAGTGGAGGTTCTCCACCCCGCACAAACGATCTACAGCTCGATCGCCAGCTGTTGACCGACCGCGAAAAGCAAACAAACGAACAAAAAGCGGTGCCCTGGTTGTCTAGCTCAGGTAGTGAGCGGCGTGGTTTACTGCGTCGTGGTTGCTGGCCGACACTAACCCAACCTATATACAACACGGTGGTGGTGGAGGGGTGGCCCTACGCCTCTAAGTGCGTCTTTCTGTTCGCACCGCCTCTTGTGGCACCAGACCCTGCACCTGGAGAAGCAAGCACGTTTTTTTTTTTTTTGCCTCCAGTGTAACCGACTGGCATCTTCGTGACGGTGGGGTGTGCGTGTGGGAGTGGGAGTGCAAGCACACGTTGTGTGTGTGTGTCTGAAAAACAGGAGACGGGTCGGGTCGGGCGTCAAAAAAAACGATGGTTGGAAGGTGTCGTTTTTGCCGGTGCCGCTGTTATTAAGTAGTTTCGGGTGCTAATGTGTATAATACCTGCCTACCCCGTGTCTGTAGGGGGTAGCAAGGGATGTTTTTCGCCCCTTAACCCGGGGCAGATGAAAAAAAAAAGAGAGAAAAGGGAGCCATACTCGCCACCAGGTCGGGGAATTGAAAGCAAACTAGCCAGGTCGGGTTTCTGTCACAAATTTAACGAAAAAAAAAACGTTTTTTTTTTTTTCTTTTCAGTTTTTCTTTAACTTGATTTTAGTATATACCCTCCCTTTCAGGGATTTGAGAAAAAAAAAGGTGGGGTGTCCTTTCCCCCCCCCCCCCCCCCCCCCCCATCTCCCCCCTCCCGTGTATCCTCGCTTGAGCCGTGGACGCGCGCACCGATATATGCTGCAGGTTGCGTTTTGTCTTGTACGGCGCGAGTTGGGTTGAGGTGGCTTGGCTTGGCCTGGCTTGGCTTGGCATGGTGGTCTTGGGTCCGATCCGGTGTTGCTAGGAATAGGGTGGGGTTGGGCGTTTGGGTGGGCTTGCCTTGGGGTTGCGTTGCGATGGGTTGGTACGTGTTGAAGGTGGGTTGGCGTGGGTTTAGTTGAGTTGGGTGGCCCATGATGAAAAGGGCGGGACGCTCTCCCTCCCTCCCTCCCTCCCTCACACACACGCTGTCCGCCCGTCTGTCTGTCTGTCTGTCTGTCTGTCTATCTGTATCTCTGCCCCTGTCTCTCTATCCGCCTGTCTGCCTCTCTCTCCGCCTGTCTGTTTCTCCCTCTTTCTGTCTGCCTGTCTCTCTGTCTGACTGTCTGTCTCTTCTGTCTCTCTGTCTCTCTCTCTTGCCTCTGTGTGTCTCCGGCACGCTTAGGTCGACGAGGTGTACTGGCAGAGCGCCGCGGCGGAGACCTTCCAGGGCGTTCTCCTCGGACGAATCACGTGCCGTGCCTGCGGGCGTCACTCCGTCCAGCCGGACCGCTTCTACGACCTCTCCGTCCCTCTCCTGGCCGCCTCCCCCGGCGCCTCCAACGCCTCCGCTCACGCCGCAGCCGCCGCCGCAGCCGCCGCCGCAGCCGCCGCATCATCATCATCGCTATCGATGCCGCGCGGTACGACGGGGTCTGGGGTCGGAGGGCATGGAGGAGATTATGATGGTGGTGGTGGTGGAGTAGTTGCGGGAATTACGCCGACCACGGAGAGTCCGCCGGCGGAGTGGGAGCCGCCACGACTGCAATCTGACGCTGCCGGTGCCGCCTTGGGAACCGCTGATAGGGAGAAGAGGTGAGGCGCGCTATGTGTGTGTGCGGTAAATATGGTTAACGTCAGGCATGCTATATATATATATATGCGTTAGATCGGGAGAAGAGGCGAGCCATGCTATATATACGGTATGTGGGAGAAGAGGGGAGCCATGCCATATACAAGTATGCGGTGGATGGAGAGAAGAGGTGAGAGGCATGCTATATATAAGTCTGCGGTAGATGTGGAGGAAGAGGGCATGTCATACCGTGTACCAGTATGTGTATACGGTAGATGGGGAGAAAAGAGGAGAGGCATTCTATATTTACACGGTAGATAGGGAGAAGAGGTGAGCCATGCTATATATACAGCAGATAGGGAGAAAAAGCGACCCGTGCTATTTGTATCCACGGTAGATAGGGAGAACAGGTGAGGCATGCTATAAGGGACCACAGAGGGCCGCCACCCATCAGGTGCATGAGGAAAACTCTTGCCATTATTTATGTTTGCGAGCGAATGCGGCGAGTTTTCTAACGTTGGTGACGCTGCCAAAAAATAAACAGCGAGGACCCCCCTTTCGATATCTCGCTACAAAAGCCAAAACCTATATAGACACATGGACACGACCTCTACTATTCTGTACCTCTTCACCCTCCCCGCCCCCGCCCCCCCCCAAAAAAAATCGTACTTTTGTATTCGACAAGTTGTCCCACGCGCTGATACGTAGCGTAGCAAGCTAATGAACAAGCAAATAATCCCTTCTCGGCCTGTACCAGGTTTTTATAGTAGAGTGGGCATATCATACCGGGATCATAATATCCCGTTTGGGGTCTGGCCGGGGGGGGAAATAGTCCCCGTTCGGACTCTTTCTTGCTGTGAACGGGGTATTCGCTCGATAATCCAGTTCCCGTCGGGTTAATTAAAAAAATTGAAACCGACCAAACATGAGCTGATTGGTTAAAACAGGCGAATCTGAAGGGGCTACAGTAGTATGTATGTATGTACGACAAATCAGAGGTACAGCAGTAGTAGCTCCGTTTGCTGAACCAACCTACAGCAGTAGCGAGTACAGCAGTAGAGGTGTACCCCGGATGATCGCAACCCGGGTACTCGGCGGGTACAACCCGGGCAGGCAGGCAAAACCCGTGACTCGGTCGGGTTTGACTCGATACCCGCGGCTTCTGGGGGCGACCAAAACCCGGGTACTCGGCGGGTTCGCGTACACCCCGGGTACCCGTATGTTTGACATGCGCCCCGTTTAGTGTGTCTCAACAGCATATCTAGAAACCTCTCAAATCGCCACAGAACGGGGTCCCCAGCCCCCAGGGGTGCTATTCATAACCATTTTTCAGAGCTGACTATCCATGCCTTCTGTGTACGGTTTTCTCGGAGGATTCCCACTGATTATTTTTCACACGCCTGTTCGTTATGCTGCTGTATTGGATGTGCTGAGGGTTTGGTGCCGATGTGTAGTCGTAGGCATTTTTTTTGCTCGCGCCATGACGC
The DNA here is from genome assembly GCA_031763025.1 of Macrocystis pyrifera. Lineage (NCBI taxonomy): Eukaryota > Phaeophyceae > Laminariales > Laminariaceae > Macrocystis > Macrocystis pyrifera. Next base: position 11,119,453 of record JASSKH010000003.1, read on the forward strand.
CTGCCTGCCATGGAGACCTGGAAACGGCACCTACTACCTGTGGCGCACGTAATGTCGGTCTGCCTTTCGCTAGCTGTGTGTGCTCAGTTCAGGGGGATACGTAGGTGTCGGTGTCTGCTTCTTCGCGCGCAACCATACACACCTGGTGTGCCACGCGCCACTACTCGTATCATGCGGCGTTTCTCTCTACATCGGCACGTTGCCTCTATGGCATACTTGGTAGGTGGCGATTCCGTTGCTTTCAAACAACTCTGAAAACCTACACACCCGGTATAGAACGCGCGGTCGAGTTATCACACCAACCTTGCGAACACCAACCTTGCAAACACCAACCTTGCAAGAATGAGTTTTATGCTGCAAACACCAACCTTGCAAAAATGAGTTTCATGCTTCATTTTTTCAAATTCACAGCTTCCTTTTGTATGTTTTTCTTCATGCACTCATCGTGCTGTGCAGCTGTGCAAAAAAAAAAAACGGATGCGAGTGCCTATATATATATCAGGTACAGCCAGTATGTGTAACATGTAACATGCACAGAAACACCAAGAGGCAAACCGATTGCATTTATTTCTACTACTGAGTGTGTTTTTTTTTTAATTGAATACCCGGGGCTCTGTGATTTCATACTGTTGGTCTCTTTTCGACATCAAACCTTCGTACGCACTGCTGTCGTCCGTGTGTGATACCCCTCGATGACCGTAAACGAAAACGGGTTGTCCGAGTATGATACCGGGTTTACCCGAGCACTCGTTGAACCCGTTTGTTTGATTTCGTCTAAGAACCCGGGTTACGCCCGACGGATTCGAGTTTCACTTTCATAACTGTCCGAATACTCGAATCCCGGGGTACAGCTCTACTATCGAGTTGCCCAGCCCAAATTCTTCGTGAAACACCTTCACATCAAACAGTGTTTTCGGGGGTCTTCTTTTCTTCATCACTTCTACTTTTCAGTTTTACCCTCGGCGGTCTTGTGGACAAGCCGTGGTCACAGGTGTCGTCCCTTCTCGCCCCCGGTACGTGCCTTCAGTTTTTATGGCGCATAGGGTTCAGCATTCCTAATGCCCGTCGATTTTCATCGAATGTCGTGGCTAGCTCACGCTCTCGCGCTTTCCGCTGTTCAATTTTTATACAATTTAAAAAGTTTCTACGAGTATGCACTCGGTGGAGGCTCGAACCCACGAAATTGATCTCAGCAGGCACGCAGACCACCTACCCAAACCCACCGGGAACTTCGGCTATTATTTATGGTTCTCCCTCCAGAGCATGTATGAGATGACGGGGAAGACAAATGGGAAAACACGGAATGGGAAATGCAAATACATTGGGGTTAACGAGCGAGCAGCAGAGAGAGCCCCAGCCGAGTGAGTCCCCCCCTAAAAATGGCCCCAACTGTAGTACCCTCCCCCCCCCCCCTCCATATATATCTGTCGTGGCGTGGCGTGGTTCAGGTCGGCGTCTGGGAGGGCCGGGACGGAGGGAGGGGATGGTGAGAGCGCGGCGGGAGACCGAGGGGCAGACTGGGGCTCCTGGCGTAGACAGCGGGGTGGCTGGTGCTCGGCGAGAGATGACAGGGATAGGGGGGACGATCAGCTAGGGAAGGGGAGTGGGAAAGGCGCGGGAGGAGGGGGAGGGGGGGCGGCGGGGGTGGCGGCGGGGGGGTGGGGTATGTGGGAAGCTTGGTTTCGTCGGTGGGGGTGTGGCTCGGCCTTAAGAGCGTTGCCCTGGAGGTAGGCGTTGCGGCTTCATGCTTTTGGCTGTCGGTTTTGGTTTTCGGGTTGTGTTGGGATGTTTTTTGGTTTGGGATTGTGTTGCTTGTGTTGACTTGTGTCGACCGGTGTTGCTTGTCTTGTGTGTGTGTGTGTGTGTGTGTGTGTGTTGCCGGCGTTGATTTTGATTTTTTTTTCGTTTTTTTTTTTTTGTTGTGTTTCGGCCATTGTTTTTGCTTGTCTTTGTTTGTAGCGTTTGTTCCTGGTGTGGTTTGTCCGTTTTTGTCTGTTTAGGTTTGCACACGCTTGTCGTGTCTGTTGTGTTGCACTCTGGGTGGATGTAATAATAGTAGTAGTAATTACCTGGTAGATGCTCTATGTGATTGATTGTTGAAAACGGCAGCAAGAACTACGACAAAAAAAAAAAAAAAAAAAAAAAAAAAGCAAGAACAACACAAAACCAACAACTACTACTATTAATACTACCGCTAAAACAGCAGCAATAGGTATCAATACTATAACGATACGATTCGCAAAACAAAGCCCTCTCGCGCCCCACCTCCTCCTCGTCCTCCTCTCTTTTTTTTCCTCACCTGCTCGCTCGTTGCTTTTAAATGTACTTCATTTTTTCTTCAGGATTGTATGGAGGCGTTTTTTTCGCCGGAGCGCCTCCGCGGCTCCAACCAGTACCACTGCGACGGCTGCGGGTCGAAGAAGGAAGCCGGTAGGTGGCTTTGCGGCGGGAGCACCGCTTTTTTTTGCACCGTGGCACCGTTGAGGCTCGCTCGGGAAAAGTCTTGTTTTCTCGTGGGGGGTAACGGGGGGGAGGGGGAGTAATTTTCCTCTGGTTTCGTGTGTGTGTGCGCGCGTGCGTGGTTTTGGTGGTTTTTGTTTTGCTCCAGCGTTCGTTTTTTTCTCTGGTGAACAACAAATGAAAAATTATTTCATGAATAAGAAAAAGAAAAACGTGTTTTTTTTTTTTTTTTTTTTCTCGCGCTCTTCGATGTTGCTGTGCTGTGGTTTTGCAGACAAATCGACCAGCCTGCTGCACGCGCCGGAGATTTTGGTGCTGCACGTCAAGCGTTTCCGCCGCGGCTACTTCTGGAGTCACAAGGTCCACAACCGGTGAGGAGCTTGAACGCTAGAGACCTTCGTCAACTCGAGACCTCGGCAATCCGTAGCCTCGCCAGCTCGAGATCTCGCGTGTTAACATGTCCTCATGAACGTGAGACCTGGTCTACTCGACGCTCCGTTTTGTTCGTGACCTCGTGTGAAGTCGAGACCTAAGAGACCCGACGCCGGGTGCAAGCGCGACCTGTGTTGACCTGTGTTGCTCGCGCGCTCCGTCCCGTCCCGTCCCGCCCCATTCCGTCCCCGTCATAAGCACCATACCAGTCTGATCGAAAGTGTGAGGTGCATTTCGATGGCCGCAATGTGTACGAAAAGTACCTTATATTTCCGATCAGACTGAAACCGTAGCCCATATTGGTATCTCTATCTCTTGTGCACCCGCCTCAACCTTCGAAAGGCCCACTAAACACGGACGGACTTCCGGTTCTAAAAAACGAAACGCGCGCCCACGCACGCACACGCAGGGTTATTTTCCCGCTGAACGACCTGGACGTGAGCCCTTGGCTGTCGGAGCACGCGACGGAGTCGACCTCTCGCCTTTCGGCCACCGGTGGCGGCAGCGGCGGCGACGCGCACCGCAAATCCTCCATCAGACGCAGCCCGGGGGGCGGCAGCTACGGCGCGAGCTACGGTGGCGGTTATGGCGGTGGCGGGTACGGTGGTGGTGGGTATGGTGGTGGTGGGTATGGTGGTGGTGGGTATGGAAGCGGCAGCTATGGGGGTGGGGGGGGGAATGCGGCGGCGGCTGCGGAGGTGGCGGCTGCGCCGCCACCACCGCCTCCTGTCTTGTACGACCTTATTGGGCTCGTGCAGCACACGGGTGGCTTGGAGCACGGGCACTACACTGCCTACACTCGGGACGACGGTTCTGGTGTGTAATTTTTTGGCTGGTTGCCGGTGTCTGGGAGACGGCCGGGAGGGGGAGGGGAGGGGGTGAAGGAGGGAGGAGGTGGGAGGGGGGGGGGGGGGAGAAGGGGAGATGGGGGTGTACTCGACATCATGGGCGGGGTGTAGTTCTCATTTCACGCATGGCCGTAGTCATATGACCATAGACCCTCCCATCCTTACAATGCCGGGAGGGGAGTCGGAATACAGGTTCGTTTCGAGATGGCGGTCTGTTTCGACGTCCAATTTCGTTTCGAAATGAAGGTGTCGCGCACGTACGGTATATTAATAGGTGCCTTTTGTTATTTTCTTCTGACTGATCTTGTCTTGCTTTTCAGGATCATTTGAGGCCTGTCGTCCTTTTTGCGGAGTGTCGGCGTACTCGTTTAGTCGGGCCCCCGCCCCCCCCCCCCCCCCCCCCCCCCCCCCCCCCCCCCTCGGTTAGCCTCCTTTGTATTGGAACTGAGATCCGCTGCTCTCTGTTCCTTTCCTGACGCTGCTGCCGCCGCTCGCCCTCCCCCCGCCCTCCCGTTTCCGTCTCTCGTTATTTACCCGCTTGCCCCCCCCCCCCGCCCAACCCGTACCACCCTCTCCTCCATCTCGTGTTTCATTTCCGCCGCCGTTACGCTTGCGTGTGCCGTGCCTGCAGCGGCGTGGTATCACTTCAACGACACCGCCACGCTGAGGGTTTCCCAAGAGACTGTGGCGTCGTCGAGTCCGTACATCCTCATCTACAGGCGCAAGAGGCACAGCCCCTCGCGAGCACCAGCTACGAGGTTAGAGCTTCCTTCCCGAGACGTTGTTTTGTAGCAGCGCCGCGCCGCGCCATGCTTTGCTGTGCCGAAACCATCGTGTGTGTTGTCTCGGCGTCTACTATGGGGAGGGGGGGGAGAGGGAGAGGGAGGGTGGGGGGGGGGGGGGGGGGGGGGGGGGAGGGAGAGGAGGGAGGGGGGGGGGGGAGTCCATTCATGGGGGGGGGGGGGCGGAAAAAGGCCGTAGTGGTCGTTATCTGTATTTTGGGGAATTTCCAACCATGATCGGCGTGCGGTTTCATTAATGTCCTGCTACATAAGCTACCCTTTGGATACTTTTTTTTATTTATTTTTTGTTGTCGTGTTGTGTGTGTTTTTTTCCCTTCAATGTTCGATTGTTTTAAGGATTCAAACATTTTGACGCTAGGAAGCCAGCCAGCAAAAGCAAGCCAAGCCAAGCCAAGCCGCCTTGCACTAGGAAAAAAAAAAAAAAAAAACGCACTTGGCTGCTTGGGTCTCAAAACGGTTGATCCTCCCATTTTGACGCTAGGAAGCCAGCCAGCAAAAAGCAAGCCAAGCCAAGCCGCCTTGCAAAAAATCGCACTTGGCTGCTTGGGTCTCAAAACGGTTGATCCTCTAAGCAACACGTTTGCTTTTTTTTTTGTTGCTCTTTCCTCAGGATTGGAGCAGCAGCAGCAGCAGCGGTGGCGGCGGTAGGAGGAGAGGAGGCTCATCACTAGGAGGCTCATTAGCAGGAGTAGGAGGGGGGGGGGGGGGGTACCCAAAAATGGGCGCGTCTGCGGCGGCGGCGCTGCGACGACGACGGCCGCCTCTATCCTAGCCGCAGCCGGGATCGGGCCGCCGCCGGAGGAGGCCCGGGACGTCCGGAGCAGAGTGGAAATCATGGCCCGCGACATCGCGAAGGCCGGGCTCGGGCACGGGCACCGCCTCTCAGGCGGCGGCTCTGCCAGAACCTCAACCTCCTCCGCTTTACCGGGAGTTCGGGGGCGGGGGCGGCAGCAGCAGGAGGAGCAGCAGCAGCAATGGGCGGTGCAGGCGCAGACGCTCCCGCCTCCGGCGCCGGGGAGCCCCAGCGGCGGAACTCACTCGGGGGCGGCGGTGGTGTCAGTGACACGGACGGGGAGGGGACGGGGCCGTCGGGGAGGCTCAGCTTGAATCGGCGGCGGAAAGGGAGGGGGAGGCGGCCCGGGTCGGAGTCGGAGAGCGAGGGGACGGGAGGGTCGAACTCGTGGGTGTACATGTCGAAGGCGTGGGCGCTGAAGTGGGCCACGAGTGCCTACCCCGGTCCGGTGTCGAACCACCACGTGGTCTGCCGTCACGGCAGGGTCAAGCCTAACATCGGGGTCGAGAGGTGGGGGGAGGGGGGGGGGAGGGAGGGAACCGGTTTTTGTACCTGGAGCAGCCGGTTTCGCGGGTCTTGTGTTTGGCTTTCATTAATGGTGGGGTGGCTCTCCTTTTTCTGGTGCTTTTGCAAAAGGAGATAAGGAGAAGGATGTCAGCCGGTGTCTTTCTTTGTGCTTTGCTCGTGGTGAAACCGTTTTCGGCGGGGGGGGGGGGGGGGGGGGGGGGGGGGGGGGGGGGGGGGGGGGGGTTCATAAAGAGGGTTTAGTATATATCTCGGTTGTCGGCGAGTTTGTGGTGTTCAATTTTTTTTGCGGCGCCGAACGACGGAACTACCAAGCGGGCTACGCAACGACCGAACGCGCGAGCTATACGTACAGCTAGCGAGCGGCGTTTGGTTGTTGTCCGGTGAACTTGCAAGATTTTTCCTGGAATCGGTACAGAGAGAGAAAATGGGGAGGAAAAGAGAGGCAGAGAGAAAGACAGTCAAGTCACTCAGAGTCATCAACACGCACGGCACGCGTTTTTTTTTTGCGACCCGTCGTCTTTCGCGGCGTCCGTCGAAGGCCACCCCGAGCCGCTAAACGCCATGCCGCAAAAGCGACGACAATTACAGCAGGAATATGTACCGGTACGAACGTACCTCTGCGGCACCTCCCTGTTGATGTCACCCGACGCGAAGGCGACGACGCGACGCCCAACAAGCGCGCCCGCGTCATGTTGTAGACGACCCTGTAGACGCACGGACCCAGCCCCGCGCACCCCACACACACCCCATCCCCGAAATGACAACACCAACTCTACCGACAACACCGACGCCGCCAACACCAATTTCAACACCACACCATTGCTGCCCCATTGCCACTAACCTCTCTCCCCCCCCCCCCCCCCCCCCCCCCCCCCCCCCCCCCCAACCATCCCCCCTCCCGCCTCGCCCACCACCCCCCTCCCGCCTCGCCCACCACCTGATACCCCCCCCCCCGTGCCCGATTTCCAGGGCTGCCAAGGAAGTCGTTGCGGTGCCGCGAGGGGTACACCGGTCCTTGGTGAACCGTTACGGGCCCCGCACCCCCGCCGTCGTCGCTAAGCCTTCTCCTTCGGACGCGAACGGCGCTAAAATAGGCTCCGCCGCGGCGGCGGCGGCGGCGGCGGCGGCCGGCATGAGCGGCAGGTCGAGCTTGGGGCGGGGGCGGGGGCTTGCGGGCGCCGGGCTGCCCCTGGTGGGGTCGTCGCGGCCCCCTGTTGGAGCTGTCGGCGTGCCCGGCGTGCGTGGCGCTGGAGGGGGAGATGACGCGGCTCAAGAGCGTGGAGCAGAAGGAGGTGATTTGTTTTTGTTGGCAATGCGGAAGGGAGGGGACGGGGGTAGGGGCTTACTACTGTGTTGCTTGCGTTAGTCGTTCGACCATTGACCACGCATCCCTTCCGAGACGGAGCACCGTTCCTACTGGGGGGGGAGGGGGGTGGAAGGAGACGGGACTGAATGAGATGAGAAGGGGTGGAATGGATTAGGACGGAATGGGGCTTAACGCAATTCGGTAATTTCTGGATTGCGTATTAAACTAATGATTCGGGACGTTCGTGTTTGTGTTGATGCTCTGTTTCTGGCGGGGGGCGTTTAGCGGGACTTTTAGCGGGGCTGTTAGCGAGGCCGTTGGCCAGACCGTCAGCGGGACCGTCGGCGCGACGTCAGCGGGACCGTCAGTGGAAGTGTTAGCGGAATGGTTTGTTGGACGGTTAGCAGGACGGTTAGCGGGCGGAACAGTCAGCTGGCCGGCCAGCGGGACCGTCAATGGGAGATTAGCGGGACGTTAGTTTGACGGTCAGCAGGACGGATAGCGGGCGGGACCGTCAGCGGGGCGGCCAGCGAGACCGTCAGCGGGACCGTCAATGAGAGTGTTAAGGGGGATGGTTAGCAATACCGTTAGCGGGACCGTCAGCGGGACTGACAGCGAGCGGGACCGTCAGCGGAACCGCCAGCGGAACCGTCAGCGGGACCGTCAGTGGCACCGTCAGCGGGACCGTCAACGGGACTGTCAGCGGGACCGTCAGCGGGACCATCTGCGGGACCGTCTGCGGGTCCGTCAGCGGGTCCGTCAGCGGGACCGTCAGCGGGACCGTCAGCGGGACCGTCAGCGGGACCGTCAGCGGGACCGTCAGCGGGACCGTCAGCGGGACCGTCAGCGGGACCGTAAGCGGGACGGGCAGCGGGACCGTCAATGGAAGTGTTAGCGGGACGGGCAGTTGGACGGTTAGCAGGACCGTCAGCGGGGCTGATGGCGAGTGCGATCTGAGCTAGACCACTAACGGGGCGGTTAGCGGAACCGCCCGCTAGCGGGACTGTTAGCGGGACCGTTAGCGGAACCGCTAGCGGGACCGTTAGGGGGACCGTTGGCTGGACCGTTGACGGGACCGTCAGCGGGGCCGTAGCCGTTGGCGAGACCGCTAGCGGGACAGTTGGGTAGGCCGTTGAACGGAGGCGTTAACGATGGCGAGTGTCTAGTTTCGTGTCTGTTTCTGCGTCTGGGCTTGTGTTTTACGCTTCCCATGGTTTGTGCGTGTGCATGTGTGTTTCGTCTCCAGGAACCGTACTGTAGTTTTCCGTTGGAACCCGTTGTATATTATAGCATTCTGCGAGACATCGAGTACATTTCCCCCGCACCCCCGCCATTCGACGCTGTCATCATGTGCAAGGAAGTCTGCCTCACAAGCGGTTCTTGGTAGGGTGCAGCTCACCCTTCATGCGACTCGCCGAACATGTCGCGGCGCTTCGCGCTTTTGGTGCAAGCAATGTCTGCCTGGTGGTTGAAACCCCGAAGTGCCCCGTCCAGGCATTGTCGGGATGCGAGGGGAGGTCTGTGATAATACGACTTCGGCCATGCATCTCCCCATCCCCCCCCCCCCTGGTATATATATAGGTTGGGTTGGCGTCGGTTGGGGACGACGCTGTAAAACACGCCTCTCACTGCGTGAGCTAGACAGCCAGGGTCCCATTTATTTTATTTTTTTGGCGGTTACCACGGCTGGCGGTCGAGTTAGATCATTTTTGTGCGGGGAGAAACTTTTCTCCGCACAAGGGGGATCATCGTATCACGTAGTGTATATATGATGAGGCACCCACGAGGCAGTTACATAGTGAACGCATTGCTGTCTATGGAAGTGCTCACTCCAGAAATTAAATCAATTCGTTGATGCTGTCAATCCATATGCAAGAAAATCCGCCTCACAAGAGGTTCTTAGTAGGATGCAGCTCACCCTTCATGCGACTCGCCCAACACCTCACAGCGCTTCGCGCTTGGTGCAAGCAATGTATGCCTGGTTGGTGAAAACACGACGTGCTCCGTCCCGGCATTGTGGGGATGCGAGGGTCTATGGTCTTACGACTACGGCCATGCATGATAATGAGTACCCCCCCCCCCCCCCCCCCCCCCCCCCCCCCCCCCCCCGATCCTCTCACCTGGTTTTGGTTTTGGTTCTCGCGCATTACTCGCTTGCTTCCTTTTCTTCCCTCCGGGCGAAACCTCGCCTCCTCCCTCCTCCGAGTCAGGTGGCGAGCCTGTCGAAGGTGGGTCAAGAGCGCCGAAAGAAGAGAAAAAGCCGCCAGGTACGCTCGCCAGCAAAGGAAGAACGCCGGAACGAGCCCCGGGAATGACCTTGGCGGGGGCGGTATCGTTGACTCGGCCGCGGCGACGGCAGCGGCAGCGGCAGCGGCAGCGGCAGCGGCAGCAGTGGCGGCGAAAAAAACGGCGACCACCACCAGCGAGAGGAGGGCGACTGTGATGATGATGGTGGTGGTGGTGGTGGTGGTGGTGACGGTGGTGATGTTGATGGTGGTGGTGGTGGTGGTGGTGGTGGTGGTGGTGGTGGTGATGATGGGGCGGTGCGGCAAAGAGTCAACGTGGACGCCGAGGGAGAAGATGATGGTGAAGGAGTAGCCGCAATCGTTAAAGGTGGTGGCGGTGCTTTCGCGGCGGCGGTCCCGGCGGCGGAGCAGGAGCTGGAGCGGGAGCGGGAGCGGGTGCAGGAGGAGCAGCAGCGGCAGCGGGTGCAGCAGCAGCAGCGGCAGCGGCGACAGCAGAAGCAGCCGCGGCATGAGCGCGAGGCGGGGGGGGGGGCAGAGGAGGAGGAGGAGGAGATAGCGGCAGAAACGGAGGAGGTGGAGGCAGAGGAAGTGGAGGAGGAGCCGGAAAAGTGGTACCTGATGGCCGGGACGTGGCTGAGCAGGTGGCACGCGTATATCCTGTCCGGCAGCGGAGAGGACCTGGATTTCCCCACCCCGCCGCCGGGGCCGATATCGAACGGCGACCTTGTGGACGAAGACGGCGAACCTTTCCCCGGGAAGGTGGCGGGGAAGCACTACCGGTGAGCTCGTTTATTTCGTTTTTCGTGGTTTTTCCTTTTTCAATGTTTTCTTACAGTACGCACTGCTTCCTGTACGAGTAGCAAGTTGGAGGCGGCGGGGGGGGGGGGGGGGGGGGGTAGCCGTTTAGTTTGTCCTTGCCCTGGTCGCTGTATATACTCGTAGACTTGTCCTGTATTCGTTTGTGTGTAAAATTTTCGGCGTTGATGGGTGTATGATGGTTAGGAGATAGATAGATGGATAGATAGGTAGATAGATAGTAGCTAGATAGATAGATACTGTAGATAAATAAATAGATAGATAGATGGATGAATGCTTCGGAGTAGATGGGTAAATAAGTACAGATCCGATGGATGTTTTATTTACATGTGCGGGAGACGTTCTGTGGGCAGACTTCGTGGATTTCTACCAGAGAGAGCCGTCTGCGCTACGGACGCACGTACGATACAAAGAGAGCGGGGGGGTTTTTACACCTTTCAGCTCGAAACGTTTTCCACGCCTCGAACGCGCTTTGATCGAGGTGATTTCAGTTCCGTCACCTGGCCGCTGGGAGAGGATGTGCAGGATCTGCGTGGAAACACTGATCCAACCCAGGACACGTGTGCTATACAATTCATAGACGTAGATCATATTACGCAGATTATACGTCTACATACACATTATATGCGGGTCCCACCCGGCAACATAAGCTCGTGGATCACACGAGATCGCGAAAAGACCGGCCTTGAACCGTCTACTCTGTAGATCATGAAGTGGGCATTGATATGATTTGTAGATAGCCTGCCCCGAGATTTGGACGTTTCTCACCGACGCGGCGCTCCCTGACCCTTTCTGGACTGCAAGTATTAATAGTCCCGATTTGGGGGGACAAATTACTTAGAATTTGACTGGCGCTTGTCCTCGAAACGGGACTACGTTAGTCGGGTTGTCCCCCCAAACGGGACTGGTCGGTTTGTCCCCCAAGATTTGACTCTTACGGGGGACCATAGTAAATAGGACCTGCGGCATACAGAAAAACCTATATATTTACCTATTTTTACGAACAGTATTTGGTCTTTTATTTATTATTGATCCCCGTAACAGTCGGTTTATCCACAAAACGGGATTTTAGTCAGTTTGTCCCCTATAAACCGGGACTAGTCGGTTTGTCCCCAAAACGGGACTAGTCGGTTGGTCCCGAAAACGGGATTAGTCGGTGGGTATCCCAAATGGGACTAGTCTGTTTGTCCCCAAAACGGGACTATTACGGGAGACCGTATTAAATAGGACCTACGGTACTCACGAAAATCTACATGTATTTTCGCTATTTTTACTACTGCTGTAGCACTGTTGGGTCCTATTTACAATGGTCCCGTGTAATATATAGTCGATTTGTCCCCGAAACGAGACTGTAGTATCTAAAGAGTTGTATTGCCCCATTTAGTGCTGCAGTGCACATGTACCCACATTAGACGTTAGTTCCAAGTGATTCCTCCCCGCAACGGGAGGGCAGTCCTATTACGGGGGGCCATAGTAAATAGGACCGAATATTGGTGGTAAAAATAGGGAAATATATAGGTTTTTGTGTGTACCGTAGGTCCTATTTAATAGGGGCCCCCCTTAAATGAACGAAACTGGGGAGCTACGTACCCAACTTGGTTATATATCAGATGTATAGCTGGTGAGTATTTTATTTATTTATTTCCGCTGGATACCTAGTAACCCATGTGATTACGTAAAAAAAAAAAAACGGCATGTAAGGCCGTTTCCTATGCGGTTCGATTTTTGAGCTTCAGATTCTGACCCGATCGCATTTTTAGATATGAACTTGGCAAATCGAAACGGTCACCCTATGCGGAAAACTCAGATTTATTAGGCGTGCTGGGATTCGAGCAAACGCCAAGACCAACAGCTTTTGTTGTGGTCTGGCGCCGCGAAGAGACGCGCTGGGTGCTCTGCCCTGCGCGTAGGACCCAAGCGTCCGAGCCAAGGCTGACTGCCTATGGTCTGGCGGCGTAGAGACGTGGCGCGTGCGCTAGAGTCATTGTGTTTCAAAATGTGTCTGACTGCTGCTGCTGCTGCTGCTGCTGCTGCTGTACAGCAGTGTAATCTACGAGTACGTCTTCATGGAGAAGTGCGCGCCGAGTAGACAACGCAAGGCCATGCCATCGTCCTGGATACGACAGACACGACACGCACATTATATGAAAGAGAGATGACAAAGTAAACAAACAAACAAACAAAATAAAAAACAAAATAAACAAATCAATGAGAAAAAAGGAAAAGGAAAAACAAGAAGTGGCTAGGCTCTGTTGTTGCTTGCGGTGCTCTACATGGCTCTCGCGCGAAGTGCGTTATTCCACGCTATCCTGGGTATATAGCCCTTTAAAGAATCGGTCGACGTCCTACTGTACCTATAATGTATTAGTGTACGATATATACCGAATTCCTTCCGCTGGTCGTTTATTCCTTTCGCACGAGATGCGCTATCCTATCCTTGATACAGCCCTTTTGAAGAATCGGTCGACATCTCAGCTATAATGTGTTGATGCATGTACGATATGTACCGATTTCCTTCCGCTGGTCGCTTACTTCGTTTTTTGGAATGTATAGACTTCAATTTTTCAGCGGCTGGTGGGCCTTTCGTTTTTTTTTCAGTATTTGCACAAAAGGTCATTGAGTGGTTGGCTGGTTAGGATGGTACTTTAGTAAGTGTATATAGAGCAACTTCTGTGAACTTAGTAAACCTCCCGACGTGCAGTCGGGGGGGGGGGGGGGGGGGGGGGGGGGGCGTACTTATGTATTTATGTATTGCTTGCCTTAGTCATTTGACCATTGACCACGCATCCCTTTTGAGACGGAGCACCGTTCCTACTCCTAATAGAGACACCTACAACGAGTGGGCACTCATTAAGTTGTTTCCATATATTACATAGAAACTTTTTGCTAATCTTATCCCCTTCCTGTTTCGCCGCCTGTGGCCACCATCTATCTCCTGGGATAGCGATCGTTTTCTCTCTATTTAGTGTATCAAATTCCTCCATGTCACATTCGTTTATTTTCCTCGTCTCCTCTTCTAACACATCCCGTTCCTCCTTGTACATTTCACATTCTCCTATGTGAGTTCTACTCTCTCTTGCTTTGCCACACAGGCACATCTGTGCATCTACTTCCCCCTCCTCCCGGCTACTGGTATACCTCTTTCTTCTTCCCGGCAGGTCCAGGTCACCTACACGAAATCGCAGTTTCAGCGTTTTCGCGAAGTCGATTGGGCCGTGCACATACGTTTTCATTCCTATTCCTTCCCTCGATCCCGCGTATATATCTTGAGTGCTTTTCCGATTCCACCTTGTTTCTTAGCGCTAGCCTTTCCCTTCTTTCTATCTTTTCTTCTACTTCTGTCTTGTATCTCCCGAACTTCCCGGCGGACATCACCTCTTCTAGGTTTCCCCTAGATCCTTCCATACTTTCTCAACTACGCCATCACACCTTATTCCAGCTCGCCCTCTTTGTTACTTTCTCCGATACAGCTCTATCAACTATGGCTGGCAACCTCTTTTTTGGCGCGTTCCTTACTGTACATTGCCAGTTCAACTTTCTCATGTCTCTATTTGTGTTGAGTGGGTACATTCCCAGTTCTGCTCTTAAAACTGTATTACTAGCTGTACTTGAGCATCTTAGGATTTTTTTAGCTGCTGTCGTCTACACTGTTTCCAACTGTTTTACGAGTTTCGCGTTCCCTTCCCATAGTTCTCCTGCATATTCTAGCTTTGGCACTATCACATTCATCAGGATACATCTCTTAATCCTAGTGTCAAGGTGCGAGTCTGTTAGGATCGCATCCATCTTGCCTACTTGTGCCTTACCCTTTCCTATTACTTTTGCTACATGTGTATCCCAAGAGCAGTCTTTTGAGATCTCTACGCCAAGGTACGCATACTGGTCTACGATCGGCCATTCATCTTCTCCCCACTTCCAACTGAAATTTACTGGGTTGGGGTGTGTACTCATTATCACGCATGGCGTAGTCGTATGACCATAGACCCTCGCATCCCTACAATGCCGGGACGGAGCACGTCGGGTTTTCACCGACCAGGCAGACTTTGCACCAAGCGCGAAGCACCGTGAGGTGTTGGGCGAGTCGCATGAAGGGTGAACTGCATCCTTCTAAGAACCGCTTTAAAGGTGATCGTTCTTGCATATGGATGGCAGCGTCAATGAAGTGATTTAATTTTTGGTGTGGCCACTTCCAGAGACAGCAATGGATTTACTATGTAACTGCCTCGTGGGTGCCTTACCACGTACGCACTACCTAATACGATAATCCCCCTTCTTGCGGAGTTCGGGTTCTCCCCGCACCAAAATGATCTACATTGACTCGACCGCCAGCCGTGGTGACCGCCCGCAAACCCCTCCCAAAAAAACGGTTGTCTAGCTCACGCAGTGAGAGGCTTGTTTTGCAGCGTCGTCGCCAACCGACGCCAACTACATATATACCAGGTATACATGTAAGACCCAGAGCGGGGGGTAGAAAAATGCCGGCTGGGGGGTAGAAAAATGCCGGCTGGAAAGCACTGGTTTCAATGTGAAGACAGCACACACCTGCCCCATCTCACTCAATGTTGCTCGTCCTTGCCGCTCCCTACGCTCCCCCTTCCCGTCTCCCGTCTCTGCGCTTCCCTTATCTGCCCTGCCCTACCATGCTTTGCCTTGCTCTGTCTTTTTCTGCCCTGCTTTGCCCTGCTGCTCTGCTCTGCTCTGTTGACTGCTCTGCCTTGTGCCCTTCGTCGCTGCGGTCTGCCTTCTCAGGGGCGCTATGACGGAGGTGTGGGATTACCTCCACGACCGCTACGGCGGAGGTCCGGTGATTCGACGCGGGGACCCGGACGGGCTGTACGAGGGCAACAGCGATCTTTGACGCTCTCCCACCCTTCCCTACCCTACCCTACCAATCAATCCTTCGCTCCTTCTCTCCTTCACTGGTTTTCCACCCTCCCTTTCCACCCTCCCCTGTGAGTTAAGGGAATGGGGTGTTTGGAAATTACGGGAGTTAGTATACAAGAGGCCTGCCGGGGGGGGGAAGGGGGGGGGATACTGGTGCTGATGCTGTGCGCGAGATACACCGGCACTGCACCGCGCCGTACCGCGTCGACTGTCTGCCTTATCTCATCGCGCAGCGAGGAGAGCGGGTGTCGCCGTCAGCCGCCGAGATCACGATTGAAACCGACCAATTGCGTTTTGCTTATACGTTTTATTTCCTCTCTATATGTCTCTCTCTCCCTTTGTCTCTGTCTAGCTTGTCTGTATATTAGTATCCGTCTGTCCTGTCTATTGTGTGTTGTTTTTGTCTTCTGTCTTTTTTGTCTATTGTCTTTTGTCTCATTTTGTCCTTTTGTCTTTTTGTCTTTTTGCGAAGACTCAATAGTACAGTATATTATTATACTATGCGTTCCCCTCTTCTTCGTTTTGTGTTGTTGGTTAAGTTTTACTTGTTTTTGATTTTTGGAAAACTTCCTGTTTTCTGTCGGGAGGGAGAAAAGTGGCAAAAGCAATAAAACAAAGCCAAGCCAACCGGCCGGTTTTGGTCGCAGAAGTAAAGCGTTTTTCGTTTTTTTTAGTCAGAGAAACGCGTGTGGTTTTTCGCCCGCGTGTTCGTGGCTTCTTCCTGACTGTTGCTGATCGCCCAGAGCTCTCTTCTGCGAGTGGCGGGTTTGAAGGAGGGCACAAGGCGCCGTGGTGTTTGTCCCTTTGGGTTTTGACGGAATGATTTTTTATACGACCGGATCATTTTGGATATGACGGATGATTTGGATATAACGGATAAATATTTGTTAAATTGTTAACCGCTCGTAGAGGAAAGCTGGAGCGGGCCCACGAGAGCTTTGTGGGCGGTTTAGACGCCCCGTATAAAGTGTCATATACATACAAATATGTATCTGGTATACGGTACACAGGCTGTCCGATTCTGTTGCCCAAATAGTGGGGTGGCTGGAATGGAAGTTGAATATCAAGAAGCCGTTTTCGATTCGATTTTTCTTGCTTGTTTTTTTTCTCGTCCCTTCATCCCTCTCGTTTTTTTTTTTTTTTCGTTTTGTCTCTTTCTGTTTCTCGCTCTTTTATATATTTTTATTTTTGCTGTCGTGTCCTGGTGCGCGCGTGTCGTGTGGTTGCTGCTGACCCTTCAAGGGTAGCACGAACAGCAAGCACATTGAGTGGTTGCGTTGGATTGTTTTGTTTTGTTTTGTTTTGTTTTTTAACGGGGTGTTGTTAAGACCCGGTGTGCTGGGTCGGCGGGTCTGATGCTTGCGATATATAGGTCGGTGTGGGTCGGTAGATCAGACCGATTGATCGAAACGGTTTTTGTATTTGCTAGGTAAAATTATATAAAGTACGTATAGAGTATGCAACGTCTCGTGGGGTAATGCGTTATTTTGCCTTTTGTTTTGTTTTGTTCTCGTGCGATGCCACACTGAATTGAATTTCATCGCGCCTGGGGAGGGGGGCGGCTTGTCGGTCGGCTCACGAGAACGAATAATAATAATAAATCCCTACTAGCCCGGTTTTCGTGTGATACCGCAACTTGAGTAACTACGCGCGTGAATTGAGTGTGTAGGCTCGGTCGGGTACGAGCAAAGTCAGTTCACTTTTTCCGTGCGTACTTCTTTTTGGTTGAGGTTGTGTTGTTTTGTGTACATAGTTTATTCTTGCATAATATTTTGCGTATTTTTGCGTATTTTACGTGTTTATTTTCATGTTTAGGAAGTTTGTCCTGCTTTTTTTGCTGTCGTGGTCACCTTACTTGCTTGCGCACTTGTGCCAGAGTGGTGCGGTGGAACCGACGACGACTATGATCATGGCGACGATGCTGATGCTGATGATGATGATGCTGCATGAGAAACACCATTGGTAGTTCGTTTCTTGAGGGTTTGCAGCACCGTAGAACGGGGGAAGGGGGGGGAAAGAGAGAAAAACATAATTACTGTAGTGCCCGCAGTTCCTAGTAGTATCATAGTTGGTGGTTGGTCAGTTCGATTTGAAAGTATAGCCTTGACCTTGAGTTGCTGTCATCGGCCGTGATGGCGTCGTCAGAAGGTGTCGACCGAAGTTGTCGGGTGTCGACCGAAGTTGTCCGTCCAATCAAAATCCGGAATCTTCATGGAATTTTCCCTTGAAATCGAACGGACCAAGTCGACGATTTGATTTAATTTTCTCTTTTGGCATTATTGTGTATATTATGATATTGCACAGAGAGCCACCATCAAGGCAGTGACAATAATAATTCGTTTTGGAACGGTAATTTTTCCCCATCTCTGCTCTCGCTGCTGCTGCTTTTGCTGGCGCTTGCGGCTTTGCTTCCGTTACCACGCAACAAAACTTACATACAACGCAACAATCAAGCTGCTGCAGGCATTGTCTTTCCGGCAGCAAGTTGTAGTGGCAGTGGCAGTAGTACTTCACTGCTGACCATGTTCGCTTGCCTTTTTCGATGCCGTGTTGTCCTTCGTACGTACTCGATTGTTTTTCGTTGCCATGCGAAACCAAACCAGTTGTTCCGGCTGTCGAACCACCGAGGCAATATACGATAGAAATTCTCTCTACAATTTCTGAGGCTCCTCACTTGACCTTAAGGAACTCCATACCTCACCCGAAAACTGACTTCACCAAAAATAAAATTGCATCCCGATGAATAATCCCGTGGCCCAAGTATACGAAAACGACATTTTTCGGAACAAGATTGCCATTCCGACGATTTTGGGTTAAGGAGCCCCGTCATTCCGAAAATATTTCAGCGGAAATGTGCTACCACTCTGGGCGTAAATATAAGAATCGCTTGGTCTTCATGTTTATGTACAAATGGTCCTTATATTTCCGCCTTGATACTTCTATCGTAGAACACGTCCACCCAAGGAACAACGAGCTGCGCTGAAGCTAGTGACTGTCATCCCGGCAGGGCCGTTGTGTGAAGGTCCCATCATGGGATATCACAGGTATATGTTCTTGGTGTTTTTTTTTTGCAAGTGATAAGGGATGGTAAACCACAGCTCGTTAGTACCGGTCCCCTCACGGACTGGTATGGTGCTGCCGTGCACACTATTTCGTACCTGGTACTTGTTTGTTTTCTCGCACCATCGAGATGCCTTTTTGCTGCTGCCTGTGTTTTGTGACCACAGGCAGGATTTCAGGGAAGTGAGCTGATGTGAGAACACCATCACATCATCACACAAGCAGTATATTTTCATGGGAATATGTACACGCTCGGTGTGCCTGTTTTTGGCCGCTTCCCTGCTTTCAAGTCCGAAAAATCCCAGAAAAAAATTCCACACACGCCTCCATCCAGCCTTCAATACAAACGCCTCGTATAGGGACCGGCACGGCGACACGTATCGTTGGCGTCACATGCCGTGTACGGTATTGCAGAGGTGCACCACTGTTTTTCTGGGGGTTCCCGAGCTCTATTCTTCACCCCAAAAGCTGGCTTTTGAGAGAAGCGAAAGTGCACCTCCCCGACAAGCGATCCCGTACGGCCCGTCATGGGTACACAAAGCGCCCGCCAATGGCCTGGGTATGCACCAATGCGTGTTTCATGTCGCTAAAATGTTGGATGTTTTGCTAAACAAAAAGTTGATGTGACTGTTTTTTGGGTTGGTGACCCCTTTTTTTAGTGCTTTGCCAGCACAGCACTGCACTGCACAGCAGAGACGTCACATCTAACTCCTACATAACTTGCGGAGTATTTTCCCCCCGGTTGTCCCCAAAGAACGGGAGTGCAGTCTTAACCCTTTTGCTGTACTACTGCAGTCCCGTTTTGGGGGACAAAGCAGTCAACCTCGAAGTAGTTTGTCCCCAAAACGAATACTCATTATCATGCATGGCCGGCCGTAGTCGTATGGCCATAGACCCTCGCATCCCTACAATGCCAGGAGGGATTTGGGGAACCTCGGGGGGGGGGGGGGGGGGGGGGGGGGGGGTGGTAACTTTTTGTTGCCTGCTTTAGTCATTTGATCTTATCCCTTTTCTGTCTGGCCGCCTGTGGCCACCATCTATCTCCTAGGATAGCGATCGTTTTCTCGCCACTATCTAGTGTATCAAAGTCCCCCATGTCACATTCGTCTGTTTCCCTCATCTCCTCTTCTAGGGATGCGAGGGCCTATGGACATACGACTACGGCCATGCATCATAACGAGTGCCCCCCCCCCCACCCCGCTCCCACCATGAGACTAGGATTAAGAGATGTATCCTGATGAATGTGATCATACCGAAGCTAGAGTATGCAGGAGAAGTATGGGAAGGGAACGCGAAACTCGTAAAACAGTTGGAAACAGTGCAGATGACAGCAGCTACAAAAATCATAAGATGCTCAAGTACGACTAGCAATACAGTAATACCGTATTAAGAGCAGAACTGGGAATGTACCCACTCAACACAAATAGAGACATGAGAAAGTTGAAATGACACTATAAAATAGGGAACGTGCCAAAAAAGAGGTTACCAGCCATAGTTGATAGAGCTGTACGGGAGAAAGTAACAAAAGAGCGAGCTGGAATAAGGTGGGATAATGCCGAGCCGGAGCACGTCGGGTTTTCACCGACCAGGCAGACATTCCAGGAGGGGGCCTCTGCCCTTCAGATCCCTGTTTTTCACTCAAGGCATCGATATCATTTGCAACATTTGTTTTTTCAAGTAAAGCTAGGATTTAAGAAAAGCTGGCTCGCGACGTTTTCACAAAACGCAAGAATATCATTGATCATACCGTTATCAGTGCACTACACACCCTTCGACATGCCTCACAAATCAAGGATCGCTCTGGCCGGGATATAATCCACGTTTGATACTCACATCGGCGTCCAAACGGTGATGGAGTTCCCGTCCTGAGTGGGATAGATTTGAGGCCTGGCCCAACGTAAAAGTTACAGCTAGCTAGCGTGTCGGGTTAAGTTTTGTGTGTGAACCCTCGAGGTGGCGTGCTGTCTACCCTAAAAGAAGCTGAAACCGCAGCTGAAGCGGTTGTTAGTTTTTCATCGGCCAGCTGTCTTTTCTGGAGGAAGGAGCGACATACAGGATACGATAGGTTTTACCGTCCAGAAGCTTCCTTCTGCTGTCCGGCCTCCCCTTGTCTCTTTGTTACTGCTACTCCCCGTTGTCATCAACTGGCTGGGGTTTCAATTTTTTCGGAAATATATTGCTTTTTGTCTGCCTGACCCACTTTATCTCACTCACTCCAAACACAACCTACTATTACGGGGGGCTCTCTTAAATAGGACCTACGGTACAGACAAAAACCTAGATATTTCTCAATTGCAACTAACAATAGTTGGTCCTATTTGCTATGTTCACCCGTAATAGTCCTCTTTTTTTTTACCTTTTTTCCTCAAATGATCCCAAACGACCTGACCGCCCATGCCGCGATTTTCAATGTCAGCTGAAACATACCGGTCCAGCGGCCTGCGCCAACTCTCAGCTTCTCGGGTGCCCTATTGCAACACAACACAGCAGCTATTAATAGTTACGCTTGTAGAAGAAAGTGACGAGAAAATTTCAGGCTGATAACAGACTGATACACAAGGAAAAAGAGAAACCCGACGAGGTCGCCTTGAAGGTACTGTAAAGTGCCAAACACCGCAGGATACATTTCCGAGTATATGAAGCCTAGGCCGGACTCGATGTTCTCCCTATACCGCTACGTGGTCACACACATGCGTTATTTCCTTCGTTCACCCTGCCGGTTCCCCCCCGCTTATCGCCGGGGGTGATTTGGCCAATAATGCGGCCGCTCACAGGTACCAGACCGTAGCGCCCCCCCCCCCCCTCGCTGGGGGGCGGTAGCCTCGGTGTCTGACAGTTTTCGAGCCCTTTGCGGGTAGGCTTTCTTTCATTCTCCCCTCTTGACATTCTTTGAAGAAGAGACTTCGTAGTCTCGCAGGGTAGAGGTGTAGGAGTAGGTTGACGGGAGCCGCACCTTCGATTCAAGCTCTACCGATACTTCCTGGAACCCCGGTGTTTCCCCAAATACTATTATTATCCCGTAGTGTGTCTGCTTAATAATGTTCGGCTCATCAGGGTAGCCGACCTTAAATTTAACATATTCCTCTGGAAGACTTGTAAAGCAATGAATGGACCCACAGGCTTTAGGAATGTGGTAAAATGCTGGTATTGCTTGGAAGGCCTACATGTGAAGAGGGTACAGGGGTCACGGGCTACTAGTAGCAAGAGCCGAGTTTTCCCGCTTTCTCAGACCTTCCATCCGCACTATAAATAATAGGATCAAATAACACAACACAACCGTTCTAAAACCTGTTGATAGAGCAAGTGAGTGACAACGCGCTCTGCCCCTCTGGAAGGGGACAGACGGAATGGCCATTGGGATCAAAACGTGCCTACACGTGTGTATGATGTCCCTTGCGTGTGAAGTACAGTTTTTTTGTCGCTGTCGAGACAACTAACTATGATACTGGTAGTGTACGGCTGTAACTACTGGATGTAGTTCGTACCTGGTACCTTTTGTACGTACTGATGCTCTCTTCGAATTTCGAATGCTGACGGTGAATGTAACGCTGAGAGCGTAAACAGCGCATGCGTGTGCGTAAAACCAGACCTCACCAACAACAAACGCGGCTGGTTGTTGGTGCTGCGCAATTTTGTAACGCGCGTCGAAAAAGCCATGATCTTCTCCGGTACACGCTCCCCCTCCTGTGTGGAATGCGCCGCGTTTCTTGACTTGAGCTTCTTCATTCTCACTATTAATAGTCCTACCTCTTCTGCTCTGCTGTTGCTCCGTTCGTAATGCTCACGACGAGTGAGTGGGTATTCAACTCGCGTGCGAGTGAAAAAAGCTGGGCCTTATTTTACGGCTTTCCTCTCTTGTTTTGTGGGTGTGCGTGTGTGTTTGCACGGTTCAATGGCAGCGGCAGCGTTCGGGACGGCTGTGTCACGGAAAGCTCTATGCAGCAGAGGAAGCAGACAGCAGCACAACGCCGTGCTGATGGCGAGGCCCGCGCGAGAGCGTTACGAATAGCACATGCGGATGCGTCTCCCGTGCAGAAAAACACGGAAAGAAAGGAGTATCTTGTATTCACGCGCTGACTGGACAATAAAGTATGTTCGCCTCTCTATGAATTTCCACGCATCACACCTACGTACTACTCCTGTAGGGATGCTTGAGAAAACTGCGGGCACGGTTCAGTGGAAGCGGCAGTTTTCGAGACGGCTGTCGCGCAAAGCGATGTATAGCAGACGAAGTAGACATCAGTAGAAAGCCGTGCTGATGACAAAGCCCGCGATAGCCTCACGGGTAGCACGTGCGGATGCGTCTCCCGCGCAGAAAAGTAATGAAAGAAAGGTGCATCTTGTATGTGCGCGCTGACTGGACAAGAAGGATATTCGCCCCTTTATGAAAATAAATCCACGCATCACACCTACCCCAAGGTATGCTCTCTGGAAAACTGCGAGCATGAAATGCCATTCTCTCTACAGCTACAGCAGTAGCTGCGGTGGAATCGCAGCCAAAAATCAGTATCTGCTGCGTTGCCAACGTGCCAACCCTAAGCAAGGTACAACAGAGAGCCCAGCGCTCCTGTGACCAATGGGAAGTCATTCCCATTGCCTGTGACCAATGGGAATGACCTATGGGAATGAAAGGAGTTCGTATAGTCTTGCATGGCGTTAACCATAGGGTCATAGGGGGCGTCAACTCACTCACGTGGTTGACATCATTCGTTTGTTGTTGTTGTGTTTGTTTTTTCCGCTCTAGCCACCAGCAGTGCAGCAGTGTGAGGTGATCAGCACACTCCCGGCTTAGCTCTACGAGCAGAAAGACTCCTCAAGGATGAGGCCGGCATCATCATCCTGTTTGGCGTGTGTCGTGTTGGCGTTCAAGACGGCCAACAGTTTCATTGCTGTCCCCGCCGCGGCGCGCGTTTCTCGCTCGCGGCACCTGTCTTCGTGCGCCAGTTGGACGGATGTTAGGCGGTCATCGTCATCATTGCACACGCCTAGTCATCGACGCGCTCCTGCTGCCTCGCGACCCGCACAAAATCTGGTCCAAATGGTAGCCGCCCCGCACAGGACCGCCACCACCGTGGCCACGGCCGGTGTGCGGGCGCCGGGGACCGCCGACCTCGACTGGGCGAACCTAGGGTTCGAGTACAGGGACGTGAACAGCCACGTGAAGTTCACTTGGAAGGACGGGAGGTGGGACGAGGGGGAGATGGTGCGCGATCCTTATGTGAAGGTGCACATCGCGAACACCGCGCTGCACTACGGACAGTCGGTGTTCGAGGGGCTCAAGGCCTTCCACGGCAAGGACGGGAGGTGCGGTGTTCATGATGAGCCTTGTGAAATAGCGCTGGTTCTAGTAGTGCTGGTCCTAGTGCCGGTCTTCGTGGTAATGGGGCCCGCAGAGCTTACAGCACGTGCACAGCTATTAATATTATTACCAAGTCGTAAATACGGAGCACGTATTGGGGACTGGGTACCCTCCAGTCGAACGTAGAGAGGGTGGTGAATGGCAATCTGCCGTCGTACATACCCTGATGGAGTGGTACCTGGTTTGTTGCGCTGCTTATTCTGCTTGTCAGTGCTGCTGTTGGTGTTCGCCTTCTGTGTTGTGGTTGGTGGAAGGACGTTACAGATGACAGAGCTCAGCGCAACACTCGGCCCCACGAGTACACCAGGTACGTTACATCATATACCCTGGGGTATACGTTAGCAGCATCGCTCCTGCAGCATGCTCTTCGAGGAACAACGTGGGATTGTTGTCTCGTACCGGATACCCTGGGTAATGGTACCAGGTATATCATAGTGCAAGGTCAAAGGCTACGGGTAATCAGGTACCAGGTACAAACGTAACAAGTTCCCCCACCCTACCTTAACCTGTGTGCCATACCTGGTTGGTACGTAAGACAAACGGCACAGCGCCGTGGAATGAAGGCGCCTACCTTCACACGCCTTCATCACACACGCTCACACGTCAAGAGAGATTATTGGAAGTGGCAGCAGGGCGTTTACCAGTCCGGTCGTTGATGAGCCGTGCGCCTTACTCGTAGCAGAGGTCAGAGACGTTATTGTGTCGTCTTTCGCCCACGCTGGGCCGTGTCCATTCTGCTGTCGCGTTATCTCTACGGCAACACCGAAGGTTGTGTACCGGTTTTTCCTGAGTCCTGAGGGCACGCACTATATAGTCACCAGCGATACGAAGCTGGTGATGCGACACGTACATACCAGTACGCGCTCATTCTGCTTGTACCAGGTATTGCCGCCGACATACGAGTAGAAGGGTCAAGTTAACACCACTTGAAGTCAAGTAACACTACGTACTTGAAGTAATTTTTTTTTACGTTACGTATGTACTACGTACCTGGAGGTTTTCCCGCCGCTCACCCGCAACAACAGCAGTACGAATTTTTTTGTCCCCGACTCCGGAGGTGCTGCGTGATGCGTGCTGCGTGTCACCCGCCACCGGTTCCCTAAATAGTCATGTCGCCGTAGCGCACATACTGGTTGGTATCTGCAGTAGGACAGGGCACTTTCGGTCGCCAACATGTATCGGAGAGAGAACCACTGCTGCTGTTGTGCAAGGCTATTCGTATAGCCTACGCATAGACCCCTCTACGACTGCATGCATGTTTTCGGGGACAAAAGCACTTGGAATTAGACTAGAATAATTTTGGGAACTCGAGTAGGGTTGTAAAGCACCAGACGCTAACTGCGGCTGTGAGCTATTAATATTAATGGCTCACCTCTCGTATCGCCTGGCCTCGCCTCGGATGTTGGTGCTGTTGGTGTCGGTGTCGGTGTCGGTGCTGCCGTGGACGTCGATATCGGTGTCGTTATCGGTGTCCGCGTCCCGTGTGTCTTGCGTCATGAGCGAGCGAGAGATTCTCCGCGCGCTGCAAGAATCGAGTGTTTGAGCCCGACGACGACGAGGTCCGGTCCGTTCAATTTGTTGGGACGAAAATTGACCAAGAAACGTGCTTGATGGGTGACTTCGCACGCGACGGCAGCACCATCAGCTGGCGTACCGTATCGTGTAACACGCAAGATGACACACACCCTCCCTTGGACGAAGTTCAAAGCTGGTTGAAAAGGTCTCGACGACGGGGAGAATCCCAAAAAAAGAAGGGAAAAAAAACAACATATGAGCGACGCGCCTGTGATGTGGAAATGGTCTCGCTGTCCCGATCGCCGCCATTTTCGTTGTGTGCGCCCCCCATACGGCGTGCTTCTGGAGAAAATCGGCCATGAAATTCGTCCCAGACGTTGTCTTATCTTGAGTGTTACACTTGTGAAATTCGGTAGCTCTCCCAGGCCGTCGATCACGTGTCGCGGGTTGCCTTCCTTCGCCTTTTACGTTTGGCGTGGTCTACTGACTCTGTTGGCTCCGTCTTCCTTTTTTTTCTCCCCCCCTTTTTCATCTGTTCCTGTGTGTGTTCGTTGGTGTTTATATGTGCGGCGTGCCCGCCGTGTTTTTGTCGGTTGTTGTGTGGCTCAGCGTTAAGATCTTTCGGCCGGACGAGAATGCGAAGCGCATAAAGGCGAGCGCGGAGCGCATCCTCATGGTGCCGCCGCCGCCGGAGCTGTTCATCAAGGCCTGCAAGATGGCTGTCCAGGTGGGGAGCGTAGGGGGGGGGGGGCAGGGGTGTACGTAGTCGGTAGTGTTTCCACGACTTGCTTGGCCCAGCTTCAAAACAAAATGGTCAATATGACAAGAGTCCACTCTAACTCGTAGTTGAATACTATTACGGAGGACCATAGTAAATAGGACCAACTACTGTTATTAAAAATCCATTGGTGTCTCTGGAAGTGGCCACGCCGGAGAGCAGGACCAAAAATAAATGTTAATATCACGGCGGCACCATAGTTAGTAGGACCAAATAGTGTTCGTAAAAACAGATAAGTATATAGGTTTTTATGTATACCATAGGTCCTATTAACTATGGACCCCCGTAACAGTTCTGAGATCTTAGGGTTAGTGTTGGGAGTTCCAAACCCTTTTAGAACATCCTATCCACCCACGTTTTTTGGGGGTGAAGTCCTCGGAACTAGTGTATGGTATTTTTGGCAGCAGTAAAAAAAATTAACGTCAATAATCTTTTGACCGGTTTTGACGAATCTGGGCTCGAGGTCTTCATTCAGACAGCGCTCTCCGTGTAGTTAATTAAGTGTTGTTCGTTGCCGTGCTCACCGTGCTCGCGCCTCCATGTTCACGCCGCCGATCAGTACGGAGCTTACCGTTGCGGAGCATGTCGTGGCGGGCGTGGCTATATGGAGCTATAGGGCTACGACGAAGGCTGTTATTACGACCATAGTCTATATACTACAAGTAGAGGCTGTTTGTCCTTGAGGGAATGTCAGTGGAGAGAAAGACCAGCGCGACCTGGCGTTGCAACGCGGCTGGCACTACAGAAAAAAAAGATCGTACGATACGATTTGCGACGTTTTAGGGATACCTGATACTGCTGTTGTAGTTTCGCTCATGCCGTTCCTAACGCCAACCCCTTGTAGAGATGCGTGCGTCTATGGTCATACGACTACGGCCATGCATGTTATCGAGTACCCCCCCGCCCCCCGGTTGGCGTCGGTTGGCGACGAGGCTGGAAAACACGCCTCTCACTGCGTGAGCTAGACAACCAGGGTGCCTTTTTTATTTTTTATTTTTGGCGGTCACCACGGCTGGCGGTCGAGTTGGATCATTTTTTGTGCGCGGAGAACCTTAACTCCGCACAAGGGAGATGATCGCATCACGTAGTGTGTATATGGTAAGGCACCCACGAGGCAGTTACATGGTAAACCCATTGCTGTCTCTGGAAGTGGCCACACCAGAAAATAAATCAATTCATGGACGCTGTCGTCCATATGCAAGAAAATCCGCCTCAAAGCTGTTCTCAGGAGGATGCAGCTCACCCTTCATGCGACTCGCCCAACATCTCACGGCGCTTCGCGCTTGGTGCAAGCAATGTCTGCCTGGTCGGTGAGAACCCGACGTGCTCCGTCCCGGCATTATGGGGGATGCGAGGGTCTATGGTCATACGACTACTGCCATGCATGATAACGAGTACCCCCCCCACACCTCCTCCCCGCTTCCCCCCCACACCCCCTGCCGTGTACCGTGCCGGCCCCACGTTCCGCCGCCGTCTTCGCTTGCTTGCCCGCTCGTGGTCCATCCTGTGGCGAACAGGCAAACATGGAGTTCGTCCCCCCGTACGGGTCGGAGGGGGCGCTGTACCTGCGGCCGCTGCTCTTCGGGACGGGCGCGCGGATCGGCCTCCAGCCATCCGACGAGTACACGCTGCTGGTGATGGCCATCCCCGTGGGCAACTACTACAAGGGGGGAATGAAGCCAACGACGGCGGTGGTGGTCGAGGACTTCGACCGTGCGGCGCCAAAGGGTGTCGGCGCCGTCAAGGTGCGCGCGCACTCTCGCACGCACGCTCGCTCGCTCGTCCTGTTTTGTGGGGGGGAGGGGGGGGGGGGGGGGCGGGTTCGTGTGCTTTTTCGTGTATCTGTGTGTTTTGTGTATTTTGTGTTGTGTGTTTTTTTCTGTTTCTGTGTTTTGCCTTTTTGTTTCTTATGTTCCTGTTTTGTTGTGATGTTTTATTGTTGTTTTTTTTTGTGTTCGTGGCTTGCTTTGTTTCCCTGTTGTGTTGGGTTTTTTTTTTTTTTTTTTTTTTTTTCGTTTTTTGTTTACCCAAACGCGAGAGCAGTTATTGCGAGAGGTTTTAAAGTTTGCCCCCGCCTTTTCCTCCCGCCGGCGCGACGTAATGTGCACATGAACAGGTGGCGGGAAACTACGCCGCGGACATGCTGCCCAACATGATGGCGAAGAAGGCCGGTTACCCCATCGCTCTCTACCTTGACGCCAAGACCAACTCCCTCGTCGAGGTGAGCACAAGGGTCGGGTTGGGCAGGGTAAGGACAGGGTAGGGGTAAGGTGCCGTGGGTACGGTAGGGTGGGGTCGCATACGGAATGGAATTAACACGGTGGCGAACAACGCCGTCAACCCCGTAGCGCTTCTACCTCGGCGCCAAGACCCAACTCTCTCGTCGAGGTGGGCGCAAGGGTCGGGTGGAGATAGGGTAAGGTAGTGTAGGGTAGGATACGGTAGGTTCGGGTAGGGTGGGGCCGGTGGGAGGTAGGGAAGAACGTGCTGGCGAACCAGGCTGGCCGCTCTACCTTGGCGCCAACACCAACTCCAGGGTAGGGTGGGGTAGGGTACGGTAGGGTAGAGAACCATGGTAGGGGTCTGGTGAGGCAGGGAAGAGCATGCTGGCCAAGGAGGTCGGTTGCCCTCATCGCGCTCTACCTTGACGCCCAAGACGAATTCCCTCGTCGAGGTGGGCGCAAGTGTAGGGTAGGGTGAGGTCGAACGTTTTGTGTCAGGTGGTGTCGGTTCGGGTCGAGTCGGGGTGGAGTAGACTCGGGACAGGTTAGGCTCGGGTAGGGTAGGGAAGGCTCGGATAGGCGCGGTGCGCACGTCGCACGTTTTGGGTAGGGAGAGATGCGTCAAACAGAGACGGAAAAGGCGCGCACCTGTTTCTAGTTCAATTCCGACAGGGAAGCGTGGGCCGTGACGTGGTCGGCGTGTTTGCTCACGGCGACCCAGAATCTGAATTTTTTGGGGGAGGCGGGGTTGGTCTCGGAGTCGGTACCGACCAAGACAGTGGGCGCCGCGCCATTCTCTCTAAGGGGGCGCGGCTGTTGTCCATGCGCATTTTCTCTTGAGCCTGCGCCGGTCGGGCAAGACGCCCGCTCGCTTTTGATTTTCAAACGTTTTCGCTTCGCGAACGCGACAAATGGAAGCGGAGAACTGGTCACAGCTTTTGTAAAATTTCCGGCAGGTACTGAGTTATTTTGTGTCAGCTGAATATGTACCCTACATGTTCCGTTCGCACCTAATTTTCATTTTCTTCCGTCGAAAATATTGACCCTTGTAACCAGGAGCAACTCTAAATCGACGTTCACGCCACAAATCCCTCTTTGCCCTCAACCTCCAACCCCAACGCCACCCTCACCCGCCCCCCCGACCGCCACCACCACCCCTCGCGGTCGGGGCTCCTTCTCGAAAGAGATGCGTGGTCAATTACCAAATAACTATTCGTACAAGCAACAAATGAGTACACCGCCTTGCCTCCCCCCCCAAGAGGAGAAAGTAGATGCACAGATGTGCCCGTGTGGCAAAGCAATAGAGAGTAGAACGCACATAGTAGGAGAATGTGAAATATACAAGGAGGAACGGGATGTGTTAGAAGAGGAGATGAGGGAAATAGACGAAGGTGACATGGAGGAGTGTGATGAACTAGATAGCAGCGAGAAAACGATCGCTATCCTAGGAGATAGATGGTGGCCACAGGCGGCCAAACAGGAAGGGGATAAGACTAGCGAAAAGTTTTCTATGTACTACATGGAAACAACGTAATGGACGCCCGATTGTTGGAGGTGTCTCTATTAGGAGTAGGAACGGTGCTCCGTCTCGAAAGGGATGCGTGGTCAATGGTCAAATGACTAAGGCAAGCCACGAATGAGTACACCGCCCCCCCCCCCCCCCCCCCCCCCTCGCGGTCTATCTCCCCTTTTTTTTTCAGGAATTTTCGACGTCGAATTTCTTCGCGGTGACGCACGACAACCGGTTCGTGACCCCGGACAGCCCCGCGGTGCTCCCTTCGATCACGAACAAGTCGCTCATGGAGCTCGCCCAGGACGAGGGGATGGTGGTGGAGCACAGGCCGATTCCGTTCGAGGAGGTGGGGTCCTTCAAGGAGGTGGCGGCGTGCGGGACGGCGGTGGTGATGACCTCCATCAAGCAGATCGTCAAGGGCGACGAGGTGAAAAAAAAAATGGGAAATGGAAAAAGGAAATTTGAAATTGGTGAAGAAACACGGAAAATTAGTCAGAAGGAAATATGGAAGGAAAGATAAACGAAGTGAAAAAAAGGGGATTATATGTTGTACCTTAATTTGGTATAGTTTAGTTTATCCAATTGTAAGTGGAAATTATTCGGAAAGTTACCAGTACTGTAGTCGGAAATTACAATAGTCGAAAAGGAGTTGGACCTTGGTTTGAAAACAGTTTGAAATTGGTTGGAATTTGGTGCAGTTTTTTAATTGAAAAGTAAATGGAAAAGCTTGTGAAAATAAATCAAGTGGCAATGATGTGGTATGGAATAAAATGGGAAGGATCAATCTCAAATGAAATGAAACAAACTGGATTAAGTAATGGAAAATACAGTAGTGGTGCGGTGGCGGCAACAAGGCGCCGTCGCGCCGTATCGTGCCGCGTCACGTCACGCTTGCTGGCCCCAGCTCCGTGTTGTGGGGTAACCCCCGCCCGACCACACGACTACGGGCATGCATGACATAAGTGCACCCCCCCCCAACACCGCCTCCTCCCCCATGATTCTTTGCAGTGCTCAGATCGTCACCATCAACATGCAGAAATACACCTCACGCCGACTTTCCGCTTGCCAGCCTTTCCCGCCCGCCCCCCCCATCGCGCTGCTCCCCCAC
This sequence comes from Macrocystis pyrifera, assembly GCA_031763025.1. Classification (NCBI taxonomy): domain Eukaryota; class Phaeophyceae; order Laminariales; family Laminariaceae; genus Macrocystis; species Macrocystis pyrifera. The sequence goes on from JASSKH010000003.1 coordinate 11,150,124, forward strand.
AATCACCCCATCCTTCACAGTCACTCCCCCCCCCCCCCCCCCCCCGTAATCACCCCGCTCCTTCTCCAAATACCTCCACCTTCCCCCCCAATTATCGCCCCCCTCTCGCTCCCCCTTTGCCCCCAATCACCCCCCCTCCTTCCCAATCACCGCTTCCTCCCCCCCCACCCCCCCAATCACCGCCCCCTCCCCCACCCTACTCATCGCCTCCTTCCCCCCCCCATGTCCGCCCCCAATCGCCATGGTGCCGCGAGCAGATAGTGAGCATTAACGGTGGGTCGGATGAGACCGGGCCCGTGTGCCAGGCTCTGTACGACAGGGTGAGGGGGGGGTGCAGGCGGGAGAGCTCGAAGACAAGTTCGGCTGGATGGTCTCCGTCTGAAGGAGCGCTGGGGAGAAAAATCATGGAGCCATGACACCAGCCCTTATCATGGTGTCTGTCTAAATCGGGGAAATGGGGGGGGTTATGGAGCCATGACACCAGCCCTCGTTATGGTGTCCGTCTGAATCGGGGGGGGGGGGGGGGGGGGGGGGGGGGGGGGCGAAGGGGATCATGGAGCCATGACACCAGCCCTCATCATGAATTATATATGGTTTTTATGTCGACAATCATGTAATGTAATAGCCGGTAGTTTTTGTTTGTCGCCTGTTTTTTGCCTCGATTTTTAGGAGGTAGGTGTCGCATTGCGAGAGGTAGTATCAGGGTCCCCCCCCCCACATCTACCTCTCCCCCACTCGTTTTCTCTCGGGGATGGGTCCCCAACGCATGATTTGCGAGAGGAAGAGAGGAGCCGGGAGGGGGAGCGGGGTGGGGGTGGGAGGCAGGGGGGCAGGGGGGCACGCCCGCTGCGTGGCCGCGGATTTGCTTGACCAGGGAAAGGCCCTGCCCAGGTTCTTCTCCAAACAAAACATAAAGTCAGCGGCGGTGTAACCGTCTTCTAGAGACTTCTCTCTCAAACGTGCGTATGGTAAAAAAAACGGCGTAAGAACGGAAAAGAAGCGCGGCGCGGGGCGCGACGTGCTTTGATTGCGGCATCTTCGGGTTGGATTGCTACAGATTGCCGTGCGCCGTGCGCTTTGTTCTATTAATACTGCAGTACGTGTACAAAGCCACGGTCCCGCAATTTTTCTCGCCGCTACTCGCATGCGTGCGATCGGTGCTCGGTGGTGAGGGTCCTGTTTGTTTGTGGAAGGTGCTAGTGAATATAGCTGGCTGCTTGCTGATTTTATGTTCGCTCGTTTTTGTATGATTGTTAGGGAGGCGGGCGGGGGGGGGCGGTAGGGAGGGAGGGGGGGGTACTCATGATGATGCATGGCCGTAGTCGTATGACCGTAGACCCTCGCATCCCTATAATGCCGGGACGGAGCGCGTCGGGTTTTCACCGACCAGGCAGACATTGCTTGCACCAAGCGCGAAGCGCCGTGAAGTGTTGGGCGAACCGCATGAAGGGTGAGCTGCATCCTACTAAGAACCGCTTTAGAGGCGGATTTTCTTGCTTATGGATGACGGCATCAATGCATTGATTTAACTTCTGGTGTAGCCGCTTCCAGAGACAGCAAGGGGTTTATTATGTAAGTGCCTCGTGGGTGCCTCACCATGGGGGTTGAGGGAGAGAGAGGCGGAATGTTCGTGTGATTTCGATATGCGCTGCCCACGTTTGCTTCGCGATTGCGCGCGCTTGGTGTGTCTTTGACTGCTTGTGGGACAGGCGTGCAGCAAGCAGGAGAACCGTAGCGAAACCATCAGTGGACCGGTAGTATCTAACGCCCCCCCCGAAACCTAGCCGGGGTGCGCCTGTCCCTTTATGGTTTGGCGGTGCAGCCAGTGAAGTTGGCCTCGTATCAGCTCATGTTTTGGCGATGAGTTTTAGTGATTAAACATCAACATCGTGATATATTTCAAGTGTTTTTTTTTTGTCGCGACGTGCGGCAGGAGAGTTTCTGACACTCCTGGCTTCCGTCTTTCGTCCTGGACTTGCCCTGGCCATGTCCTTTGTTAACCCACTCACTGCAGCGTTTACACCGACGACGCCCCCCCCCCCCCCCCCCCCGACACACACACGCTCCCGCCGCCCCTCCCATTAAGGGCAGGGCGACCTCTGCGATTCTTGGAGCGAGTGAGTTCCACACAAGTTTTATTTTTTCTTCAGTTTTCCCTCTCGGTCTCGTACGCTTCGATCGTGTGGGATGGTTACTGTTAATATTAAATGGTAGTGAAATCACACTGTTGTTGGTAATGGAAGGGTTGAATTTATTAAGGGCGGCGTTTGGGCGCGCTGCTACATATATACATGCATGCATACGATACACATATACTCAGCACGTAGTAAGTAGATTGTTGTGCGTATGTATAACTTTTCTTTCTTTTTTCTTCTTTTTTGTGACATCGGGGACCTGGCGTTAGTTTTAGGATATATATGAGGACGACCGTGTGTGTGTGTGTTTTTTTTCTTGGCATATTGATATGCGCGCCTTCGCCCTACTGTTGTTGTTGTTGTTGTTGTTGTTGTTGCACTGTGTATCAGGGGCGGCGGGAGAAAACGTGACTTTTTGTTTAAGTGGCAGGGCATGTGTCATCAGCTTCTTTCTTCAGCGAAATCGTAGCGGCAGCGGTATATAGCGATGCTTTCTTGGTGCCCTTTTGAACTTTTTTTTGTCGAAGGCGGGGGGGCACCTTGCTGGCGGGTTCAGTCGCTGTTGCTGGCTGGAAACGATCGTTGTCGATGCAACACCCTTCCTTGCCTCAAACTCTCCGCTCTCGTTGTTGCCATTTTCAGGGGTAAGTGAGGCGGATGATATTTATTTACGGTTGAGGGTTCGCTTTCGGTGTTTGTGATGGTGTGACGTGATGGCATTATTTATTTGGTGCTAGTGTGGCCGCGCGGTCGACAACCCAAAGAAAAGGGTTGTAGTGTTTGCTGTTCGTATTCTACAGTATGATACTCGTGCGCAGCGCTATGGGGTTGTTGCTTCACGTCGCTCGCGGACAGTACGTAGTGGCTTCGCGCTGGCGTTGTCAAACGTTTCGTCGCGTCTTTCGTGAAGATGAAAATAAAACACGGCAGTGTCTCTCTGCTGTTATCCAATTTTTTTCACGTATATACTACTGCTGTACTGCTCGTTTCCAGCATGAATTCTTGGCGGTGTTCTCCTTGCACGGCGGGTCTGTTTAGTTGAAACAGTGATGGTCTCGTATTTGTTTGTTGTTGAAATAAATACCAGGTAGGTACACTCGTACACCTGGCATTTTCTTTTATTTATTATTATAGGATTATTATCAAGCCAATCGGTACTTTTTTTTTCGTTTTCAGTGGCAACACATCGATCGTATGCTTGTTGCTGAACCGAGTACAAAACAGTAGCCCACGACCGTCGAAGATACCAGGGTACAGTATTAATAGTATTCAAGCAGTACCCTGGGGTATAGCACGGCAACTCATATCGTTGACGCTGCATTTTTATGGTACTGATGTATGAATTCGTGCGTACCCATTTAATACATGACACCCCAACGGTACTACTACTGACATTTCCGGAGAGATTGGTGCCTGGGATGTACCTCACATCATATGGACGGCTGCTGTTATGCGTGTTTCGAAATAAATACCAGGTACGTATGATGCTCGGGTGTTTTTGTCGCCGTCGCACGTTCTATCTACAGTACGTACTGCATGAGGATACATACCCAGCGACACCAGACTACCCTACGAGTACACCCTGTGTCGGTCCTGATTCTTCATCCTAGCCAAGCTAGAGAGACACCGGTATACACCGCGTGGTCACAGACTGCTGTTTTAGACAGAAAAAACAAAAAAAAGGTGCGTATCGCAAAGGTATCATATTACTTGGATTTGTGCTGCTCGTCTCTAACCCGTCATCGCTGACTGCTGACTGCTGTATGCGCGCCATGTACAGCACAGACGAGACACACCCCTCCTCCCCCGTCGTATATACTCCGCGGCACCATACGGTACCACCGGTACCTGACACGTGAGTCATGCGACCTCTCGTATCGTACGAGCGCACGAGCACGACGATCATCGTACAACTATTAATACTATTGCTGCACCATATAATATCTTTGGGATCAGGATGATGCTGACTGTACGATCAGATCGTATCTTAATCCTCAGTAAAGATCCAACTTTGTTTTATACTCAACGGGTATATAGATCGTTGTTACGTCGACGCCGGCGGCGGTGGAGGCGGTGGCGGTACGATCCTCCGACGAGCGGCGGCGGCGGCGATCCCAACCATCCCCTGGGCCTCGGATCCGACCCAATCCGTTGGTGCGCGATGCTCAAAGACTCCTCTCCTCCACCAACAACACCAGCCCCCTGCCCCTCCTCCTCCTCCAGCGCAATGTTGCACAGCAGCGACAGTCGGTGGTGATCGGCGGACCTGATGGACGTCCGGGCCGTGTTGGGAATGACCAGTCTCGTCAGCATCTCGGCCGCGATCTTTTCGCGCACGCTGACCAACGGCGCGGCGTCGCTGGGGTGGCCAGGCCGGGTGTAGTCTAGCCTGGAGCACGAGACCGTAGGTTCCAGGGAGCAGGTCAGGTGGCTCAGTCGGTAGTGGACCACTGCGTCGTCGTCGTTGTCGTTGTGTGAGGGCGACGCCGCCGCCGGTGTTTCTTCTTCTTCAATGATGGTTGTCGTCGTTGCGTTGTTCATTTCGTGGTCGTTCGAACCGCCGTCGTCGTTGTGTACGATCGTGCCGAAGCTATCACCACCACCGGTGGTGGTGGTGATGGTGTGTTTTCCTTCTCCTCCTCCTCCTCCTCCTCCTCCCCCCCCCCTCCCCTCCCTTGTCCCCGGTGGTGTGGTGAAGTCTGCTCGGCATCATTTGCAACGGGGAGGAAGTTGGGCAGCGCGATGAGAGCAGCTGCATTGCGCTTCCGGAAGGCTTGCAGACGTTCAAGGCGCCGGCATTGTTGGACGAGATGCTCCTTCTCCTTTTCCTCCTCCTCCTCCTCCTGGTTGTCGGGGTGCTGATTGACCTGTTGTATGATGTGTATGAGTCGTATGAGGATACACGACAATAAGACTAAAATGCGCCGGGGTTGAAGATTGAAATGGGGGGTCGATTTTGAGATGGTGATGATGATGCTGATGCAATGACATCTCCATCGCCATGCTGCGTACATACTGTAAGCGCAGGGCCATTCTATCATAAGGCCTCCACAGCAGGAGAGTAGTTGTTGGGGACGTCAGAGCTTTTTCATCACACGGTGAAAGCTTAAGCCATATTTACAGCAGCACCTGGTACTTTGTAGTACTTCTGTAGCTTGACGCTTACTTTGTGCTCGTCAAAAATGTGTGTGTGTCCAACGTTACTACGTACAGCAGTATCTTCAAGTTACGGCACGTATCGGACGACGAATGAGCAGCGATCGCGACAACAAGTCGCATCTACCTGCTGTATTTGGTGGTGCTGCTGACCATCATCACTGGCAGCTGCCGTTTCCATGCCTCTGCCGTCGACGAATGAATGCCCGAGAGAACCCGAGAGCTGAATGGAGGGATTGGTACTGCTGTGGTACCAGCGCGCAGTCTCGTCGGAGGGTGTGCTCGTCGTCCGAAGTCTACTGCTGTACATGCATTCCAGTAGTTATGCGCAATGTACCGTATGTATACAGAGAAACCATCTCGAGTTCATCTGGTAAAATGTACCAGGTACCAGGTATCAAATATAAATAAATACCGGTACGAAATAATCGTGATGTACAAACAGCAATAGTGTGCGTTTCTACGAGCACCTTGATGCCTCGTGCCACCTTGTCCGGACATGCAAGGGACGTTTCTATCTACTATGAATAGCCAAGTGGCTGTTACATTTACGGACAGAGCGGTGTGCTTTCCATGTGTCTCCTCGTCCGTTTTACACCCCCTGGGCGGGGGTAAAATACACGCCGTTGAACTAAATCGATTCGATTTCTTATGTCCGATTGGCCCGTTTTTTGCGTGCCGCAACAACCAGTCAGCGACCACTGTGACTGCTGTCCAGACAGTGTCACACAGGGAAACGCAGGCAACGGGTACACAGCTCGCACCGTTTCTCCGGGGAACGCCCCCGGCTGGTGCGTGCGTGTAATAACTGGGGGTGGGGGCATAGCAGGGTGCTTATTGAGGCTGAAAATGTGTACTACTACCGTAGTTCGTATAAAAACAGCTGTGGGGCGGGCGTGTTCTGAAAGGGTACATCACACGCGCACAACTCGGATAGATCACCGATCCCCACTTCAGTCTATACGATATTTCAGGGCAGAATTATACACACATGGCTGATCTGTACTGGAACGATTTGCGAGCTCATCATATTGTAGGGATGGAAGCTGTGTGACCCTGTACTACTGTTGTATATGACAAAGTGGCACATACATGTATTTCCTTGGTTGGGGCTGTATCCTCGCACACAGACCCGGCACAATACTTCACAACGACACATTAGGATCTACCAGGTAAACCAGTAGCAAAGATCTAAACCAGTAGCAATGACCTACAGGACACAATTATTACGGGGAACCATAGTAAATAGGACCAAATTTTGATAGCAAAAATAGCCAAGTATATAGGTTTTTGTGCGTACCGCAGGTCCTATTTACTATGGTCCCCCGAAATAGCACATCGTGATCTCCTCACGAGTTCGACGTGTGAAATATTCCATGGAAAAAAGAAAAAGAAGAAAACCCGAGGTAAGGCCAGGGGAGTGTGACGCACGGAGCGGCAAATAAACGGCGCCGACAAATACACGATACGAGCTCTCGCTCTTACCCCCTTTAGGACTGCAGTCCCGTTTTTGGGGACAAACCAGTCAAATTCCAAGTAGTTTGTCCCCAAAACGGGACTGCAGTCCTTCAAGGGTTATTACCAACTCTCGCCGGTGCACATCTGTAACTGTCGTCGATTGTGTGCGCCCATTGGAAAAGTCATCAATATGTACATACCAGTACGTTGAAAGAAACAAAATCGTGTACTCGTGAGGTCTTCGGTAGAAGAAGGTGCGCGGGTCTCCGGCTTCATTCAGCCAGCTCACGTCTGTAAGTTGTCCCTACGGAGTCTGTTAACTCTTCGGTCTTCCCTCTCAGATACTAAAGTGAAGCTATGGAATCGAAACAGTCTACTACGCGAACGTTTACTTGAACTTTTTCAATTGCCTTTCTTTCTTCGTAACTACTCGATTTTTTTACTCATCCTTTGAGCGATCAATTTCCTCTACCAACCAACCCTCGCAAAAAAAAAACTCTTCCTTCTCCTCCCCCTTCCCCTTCCTCCCGCCCCCCTCCCCCCCGCCATTCCCAAGCTACTGCGACGACACTGCTTGAGCCGCCTCAACCCCCCCCCCCGCCTCTTGTCTCTCTCCTCCCTCCCCCCCCCCCCCCCCGCCCACCGCCTCATTTCCCTTCCCTTTCCCCTTCCCCTTTCGGCGGTCGACGTCGAACACGAGCCTCAGGTACGAGAGGAGTTCCACTCTGCCTTGTCGAGACTTCGCGCTCGTCGCGATTATCGGAGTCGTGGACGGGAAACCATTCTTGCCCAGCGCTTGTCGCACGTTCTCCACCACCGAAGCGCGCTGCAGACGGGGGCGGGGGCGGGGGGGGGGGGTGTACTCATTATCATGGGGGGGGGGGGGGGGGGGGGGGGGGGGGGGGGGGGGGGGGGGGGGGGGGGCGTACTCATTTGCTGCTTGCCTTAGTCATTTGACCATTGACCACGCATCCCTTTCGAGACGGAGCACCGTTCCTACTCCTAATAGAGACACCTCCAACAATTGGGCGCTCACTACGTTGTTTCCATAAATTACATAGATTTTTTTTGCTAATCTTATCCCCTTCCTGTTTGGCTTCTCATGGGGGGGGGGGTGTTGAAGCCAGGTGGGGTAGAGGCGGGGGCGGGGGGGCGGGGGGGCAGAGGGGGTCGGGGTGAGCGTGGAGGCAGAGGTGGGGGGGGTGGAGATGGGGGAGGGTGTGGGGGTGTGGATAGGGGTGGTGGCGGAGGCGGAGGCGGAGCGTGGGGGGGGCGGAGGCGGGGTGGGGACGGGGTACTATGTATGTGTGAGCTCGCGATTGATGTGTTTGCTGAGTGCTGACGCTCATCGGCGACGAAAACCGGGAGAAGCGGGAAGCATTTACGTTGCCCGGCCCGGAGGGGATAGGGGATGGGGAGGTGGGGGTGACAATGTGCCGTGGCGCCAACCGCTGCTCCGTTGCGCGCCCCCCGCTGGGTCAAGGAACTAGTGCGCCTCGGGCAACGATCGCAGAGTATACAGTGCAGTAAAGTCGAGTACAGCAGCACTGAACTCGTAGCCGTCCCGTAAAGGTAACGCTTATGCAGCCTGGTTTGACGAGTGACATACTACAGTACCTAAACTATCCCTTTATGACGCCTATGCAGGTCGCATCTTGCACCACCTCGGGCTGCGTTTGTTATCGCCATGGCGGCATATCAAGCGCACACGGCGGTAAGGCAGGACCAAAGCACGGGGGGAGGGGGGGGTGTACTCGATAGGAGAGATGTACTCGATCTCATGCATAGCCGTAGTCGTATGACCATAGACCCTCGCATCCCCACAATGCCGGGACGAAGCATGTCGGGGGAGGGGGAGGGGGGGGCTAAAAATGGTACCAGTAAGAATTACATACCCCCGTATATGCTCCGGAGGGTTTTCCATCTACCGGTGAAAAGTACGCACGCATGTAAAAAAGGGGAGGGTGAGGTTAAGAGGGGGGAAAGATAGCCGAAGCAGCACAAAGCAAGTACGTACCCACGGTTCACAAGCCCCAACCCGTCCCAGCTTTTCTCACGCATTTTATACTGGTGTGTACGCAGTCGTGTTGTTACCGTACACTTCATAGTTCGGTACGGACTTACTTCTGCCCTTCTACCCTTTTCAACTCAAACACGACGGAGTTCCCCAACATCGTTGGATCCGTTTTAGTTTCGTTTTCTCCTTGTTTCATCCCATTTACTATCTTTGTCCTTCTTTTTATCTCTCCATCCTGACAGTAGTAGCTCAGATCCGGGGTTCCTGAGTACGCTCTTGTCCCCCCATCCCCACTATGGTGCGTGCCTTGCTTGTTCTTGTCGCGAGAAAGAAGACTGCGGCCTTTTCTTCCCTCGCCGACTGACGTACCAGGTATCCATTTCGAACATTGTTCGTCAGGTACTTACCTGAAACATAACTAAGGCTTACATTGTGTGTCGGGCTCACTCGGGTTATTACACCTTTGATCAAACTCGGTTCTCGGACCTCCTCAATCCAGTGTGAGGCGGCCTCAGAAGCAACAGGTGTTATACACGTTCAATAGTGCCGGTTCCTCTTCAGTGCCGGCAAGGCGCCAGCCATTAATACCGGCACTATACATAGCGGCATCCGGCACTACTCCGCGCACCGCCACGCTGGCTAACCCCCATCTGTGCCAAGCGGTTTCACGGGCACTATACATAATATGCGCAGCGGGCAGCCCGCACTGCCCAGCCGGCACTATGGAGGGACCGCTCTACTGTACGCCCACATCGTAGCACGGATCCGCAATCACCTTTTCGTCGCCGACCTTGTCGCACTTGGTGATGACCATCACGTAGCTGCTCCTGCCCCCGTTCTCGTCCATCATGAGCGAGATCAGCTGCTCATCGGCCTTTTGGAGGCCCGTCCTAAGAGCACATCAGAACAAAAGGAGAAAAAAAACGGGCACAGGACGGGGAACACGACAGCGCCGCGGCCGTCTTTTTTTTGTTTTTTTATTTACAACAGAAATCCTCTGCAACCGTACGTACAGAGCTTACCCGGAGGGTCGACAACGAAATGTCCCGACCCCGGAAGAGCAGCAAGGACAACAATGAAACCGCTGCAGCGTACCCGGTGGGGCAAAAACAGTATTGGAGCCGGAAGGAAAACAAACATGCAACAACGACAGCACACACACCAATGCAAGACACTCCTGCTCTTTCGTGTCGCGTTCAGTTTCTAACACACGTACTTGTATATCACCACCTCCAGACACGATACGTAACCAGCGGTGAAGACCCCCACATTCACTTTTAGCGCGAGGGCACCAAACGTCTCCTCCGTCCCGTCCCCCTCCCATACCCCTCCCTCCCTCGGCCTCAGCTCCGCCCCAACTTTAGTACCCCCCCCCCCCCCCTCCCAGACGGCGCAGATCAAACAAAGCCCACAACGAAAAAAACGCGATTTCATCTATTCATTCCCGTCTCCAGGCAGCTCGGACCCCCTTCAACCCTACAACCGAACAAGCACCGGCCGTACCCCAGACAGCACTCCTGTCAGTCCAAACCAGACGGAAACTCGATCGCGTTTTAGTTAGTGAACGCCCGCTTCGCTATACTATAAATAGTTTCACTGGCTCGCCCCCCCCCCTCTCTCGGTCCTCTCCTCCCGCTCCACGCCGCAGTAACTGTCAACGTTGTCGTTCACGCAACGCTACAGCCGCCACCGCCACCGCCACCACCACCAACAACACCAAAACCAACACCAGCACCATCAACACCACCGCCGCCACCACCACCTATCATCACCACCACCATCAACACACCGTCAACACCAACACCAACACCAACACTACCACAACCACCACCACTGCCACCAACCACCACAGCTACAGCTGCCTCCACCGCCACCGCCACCGCCGCATCAGCATCATCATCATCATCATCATCACCACAACTATCATGAGCAGCATCAGCATGATCATCATCATCACCATCATCATCAAACTAGAAGAAAAACAGCAAAATCACAAACAAAAAATAGCAAAAACAACGCAGACCGTTCTTCCTCTTTTCATGCTCTACGTCTATATTTCTGTCTTGTGTCGAAAACAAAAATTAAGCCAATACAAAACATTTTTTGTTCGCGTTTTGTTGTTGTACCTGCCGTCGACGAGGTGGAAAACCACGCGGAGGCTTTCTCTGACCCCCAGGTACCGCTGCAGGGTACTCTTCCACGAGTCCATCCGCCCGTCGTCCGCCCGGGCGTAGCCAAGCCCCGGCACGTCGACGAGGAAGAAGGAAGGCGACTTCCGCCTCCCCTTGTTCACAGCGTAGTAGTTGAAGTGCTACATGTTCAAAAGCGGCCCGAAGCGGCAAGGGAGGAGGGGGGGAGGGAAAGGGGAGGGAAAGGAGCGAATGGTTGTTTCTTACTTTTTTTATAACTGTGACCTTTGTAGTACTGCAGGATGAACCCCAGTCTAATCCCAAGTGATTGTCTCGAACAACGTTGGTACAGTTGTAAGGGGGTCAAGGCTACCGCTCAACCGTTCCTAGAGAGGGTGCGGCGATGGTACCGGGAGGACGGCGGGCGGCGTTACTGACCTGGGTGAAGCCGGGCACCGCGGAGGTCGGGGCAAGGGCCTTACGGTTGACGAGCATGTTGACCAGGGACGACTTTCCCACGTTGGAGCGGCCGACGAACACGACCTCGGGCAGAGCGGCGTTTCCTGCCACGGCAGGCAAGAAGAGCCGACGACGCAAGAACACGGACAAACAGAAAAAAAAAAAAAAAAAAAAAACAACAGGAAGAACTAACTAAAAGAATCGAAAGCAAAAAATAAATAAAGAAGGGAACATAAAAACGAAAGAAGGATTGAAGGAAGAAAAGCAGGAAGGAAAGAAAGAAAAACGGAAGGAAAGAAGGAAAGAAGGAAGGAAAAAAAAAGAAGCAGAAGAAAGAGGGAACGAACCAAAGGAAGAAGGAAAGAAAAAATGAAACAAACGATGCAAACGACTAATTTGATACCAACCCATCAACCATCTTCCCCCACGTTCACCTCACCGTTCGGCAGAGACTTCATGGACACGGCCCGTGTCTCGAACTCGACCTCCTTCACAGCGGCGTTGGTGACGAACTCGAGCGTCTCGTGGTCACTCTCGACCCCCAGCGCGCTCATGCCATCCAGCACTTCGAAAACATCCGACAGCCTGTCCACCTTGCCTAACCGCCGGATGATGTCGTTGTACACCCCCACCGACAGCGGTAAAGACGGCTGGCTCGGCGTCGGCGGAGAGGGGACCGCCTCGAATTCGCCTATCCGTAAAGCTCTGTTGATGGTGTTCCTCACCTTAAAGAGCGAGAACGGGGGGGGGTCAAAGAAAAGCAATCTCGATATCTGGCGGGAAACTACGTGCAACACAGAGGTGGCCCAATACAGGGGTCCTTCTTGCTACTCGGTGTTTCTTGCAATTCTCGTATGGCACAAAACAAAAAACATTCCACCAGTACCCCCTCCCTCCCTCCCCGGCGCCTCTGCCCACGCGAACAAACATGTTGTGATGTCCTCAGCCCTGAGAGAACTCAACTACTGCACCGCACGGCACAGTAGAGGTAGTTAAGAAACAACTTCCAATCAGACACTCCCAAGAAACACCTACCCCGGCTGCCGCCTCCTGGCTCCTCTCCTTCTCCACCCTGTCCAGGTAGTACCCCAGCAGCTCCGGCAGCACCTCTCCCTCTGCCTCCAAAATCTCCTCCTGTTCCTCCTGTGCTTCGAGCAATTCCCAGTCCTCTTCCTCCTCTTCTTCCTCCTGTCCCCCCTGCTCGTGCCACGCCCCCTTATGCACAGATGTCGCTGCCTCCACCAGAGCCGCCGCCGCCGCCGCACCGGGCTTAACAGCGGACGCCAAAATTTCTAGGCCGGAAGCTTCTTCCCCGGCCCGGAGGCAGGCCACCGCGAGCCCGGCCGTCGTCATGCGGTCGTGGTTCTCGAGCTCGTCGTCGTCGAGGTACCTGCGGCCAGCGCACAGGGCAAGGCAGGGCAGGGCAGGGCAGGGCAGTCGAAGAAGTCACGAAACGACAAGACACAGCACAATACAGCACAGGGGAGTGCAGCACAAAACAACATTATGCAAATACAACATAACACAACACCACATGACACTGCACAGTACAACATAAACAGCCCAACAACACCTGGTATGGCACAACACAGCACAACACAACAGAGCACAGGACGACACGATGCGGAACGGTATGTGGAACGAGATGCGGAACGATGCGGAACGAGGTGCGCAGCGAAGCGACACAATGTGGGACGAACGATGCGACGCGACACGGCCCGAAAACGGCAAGCGAGGATTTGGGAAAACTAAAAAAACGTGAGTGGGCCGGCCAGCCGGTTAGGCGGGCGGGCGAGAGAGCGAGCGAGCGAGCGGGCCGGCGCGCGGATGGGCGGGTACGAGGGTTGGGGAGGAGGGGGACACAGAGAGAAAATAACAACAGGGACTCAGCTGCGCCCCTAAACGCGTTGAAGCGAACATGTATATATATATTAAAAACTCTGAAAAACAAAGCCCTGAAACCAAAACCAAAAACAGACATATAGCCAAAATCAATGGGCACCGAGTACTCCTTCATACCCCCCCCCCCCCCCCCCCCCCCCCCACTCCCCCCCCCCATCCTTCCCTCCGGTTGAGGAGGGGAGCTATGAACAGTCTATCCACCGATCGTCCCGTCGCAGGAGGCGCTATCAATACTAACACTGCTGCGAATGCTGCCGTCAAAACAACTGCCGCAAGATGTTGCCGTGAATACTGCTGCAAAATACTGCTGCATGCAAACACTGACCGCTGCAGAGCAAAATACGCCAGGAACATGCTGCTGTACACACACACCGCCGCAACGACTGCTTTTGCGCAAAAACTTGCTACAAAAAAAACACACAAAGAAAATCTGGGTACCAGGTCCCATCTATCCCCTGTAGGTTCTACCGCCTCATAGTCTCCTCGGCAGGGTCACTTCTGATAAAAACTTTCGCTGCTGACCCCCCCCCCCCACGACTGTGGCAACGCGCCTCTCTGGCTTTGTCTCCGCAGTCAAACCTGAAACGCAAGAGATCTACCTGCTGCGGAACTACACAGCGTCGCACAAACAAATGAGGAAGTGAAGCTTCTACGCGCTACAGTACGTACGTACGTAGGTAGACGCGCGCGTAGCACAGCCAGCAGCTGGGATCGATCGCTTGTCGGGTTAAGGCGCCTTTCGGGTGACTTAGAAACGACTTGGTGATAGTATAGAGCCCCTCAAGCGAGAAGCCTCAGAAGGAAAATTGCAGGTGCAGCCTAGTCTTACAGTGCATAGCGCGCGAACGATATTACCTACCTTTGCCTTATCTCGTTGACACGCATGCTGAGGTCCAAGCGGCCCATCCTGGCGAGGCTCTTGAGGGCGAAGGAGAAGAGGTCGTCGTCCCTCACGCCGTCGCGCTCAGCCGCCGAGATCGCCATCGCAACGACCTACCCAGGCACATTTTAAAATTTCACGCACGTATATCATTATCCTTATAGCATGCACAAGCGGGAGGGGGGGGGGGGGGGACGATACTGTAACACTGAAGGGGTGCTGCTGATGCAGTGTCGCAGGTCGACATCGTCGAAGAAACACGTATCCCTGCCCCACCATGTCGATACATTGGAAAGGCGATCGTCGCTCAAACACAAAAGATAAAGTGTGCTGGTGCCATATTATGTATCGACCGGAAATATGGTCTTAAAAAAAAAAACACGTATCTCGTTATTCCACCCCGTTTATGACCCTCTATTTCGCCCTTAGACTACTAATATTAAGTTTCTCCCAAACCAAAGCAAATAATGATCTGAGTATTACGGGGGAACATACAGTAGTAAATAGGACCTACGGTGCACACAAAAACCTATATATTTACCTATTTTTACTAACAATATTTGGTCCTATTTACTATGGTCCCCCGTAATAGTACCTGGTATATTATATGCTACCCCCTACAATACACACAGCATGTTTCACCAAAATTCCAAAGCACCCATGCGACCCTGTCCTCGCTTTGGACGCAAGCTTTTATTTTACGACATTCTAAAAAAATAGCGTACATGCATCTGAACTTCAAACACGCAACGAAAAAAACACGCACACACGTGGCTCCCACGACAGGCACATGTCCGCCGAATGGACATTTTGGTTATGTCGCAGGAGTGGAAATCCCGAAAATTACGATTTGGTTCAAGTGTGAATGCCCCCACCTGACAAACAAATCTCGAGAGAGTCCCACAGTCGGTGTTTCAACGTTCTGGAAAACACACTCGCTCCCTTTCGAAAAACGCTCCGGCTAGAACAACGAAACCCATATTAATTTTAGTTGCAAAAGCTTAACCCCTTCCCCACCGCGAAAAAAAAAAAAATCCACACTCAAGTCCGGAGCTTATCCCCAAACAGTGGACGCGGTTCGAACGAGGCAAATCGCATACGTGGTGCAGTAGTAGGACATCACCCCCCCCCCCCCCCCTCTCTCATCCTCTCCTACCCCCGCACCTCCCTCCGAAGCCGATGCGCGACGCAATCAAACAAGAGCGCAGCGAAACACAAACAAAACAACACACAAAACGAAAAGTAGCAAAAGCAAAAAGCAAAAACAGAAACGAAAATAGAAAAAAAAGCAAAACAAAACAAAACAAAACAACCAAACAAACGTAGTTATACATCAACCAATCACCCGTCTTTGGCGTAACTTTTAGGTTTGGACACGTTTACACCCAACAGGCAATCATTTTCTGCCGACTGGACTGGCTGCACTGACCTTCTCGGCGCTCCTGCCAGTCTTCTCCTCCTTGCGAATAGCCCGCATCAGTGCTCTCACCCCATCCTCCCGCTCGTCTGCACCCCCTAGCCGCACACTACCAAAACCGGCCTCCTCCTCCACTTCCTCCTCTTCGTCCCCCTCTCGTTCGTCGGGCCTTCCTCGTGCAGAAGGCACCACGTTTAGCCCTAGTCCCGCCACTAGCTGAGACGCAAGGTCTGCAACAGCGGAGGGAAAACCCGTATTTACGGCGGAAGCGGCGGCGGGGGTGTTGCAGAGTTACGGAGGCAGTTGCATGCAACCAACAGGAGGGGCGGGGGGCGGGAGCGGTAGCAAGGGTCATGGGGCATGGACGGTAGGGCGGAGGGAGCGAGCCTGGGCTCGGCCGGGGCTAGGTCTTGCTTGGCTCGGCATAGCTTGGCATTTTCGGACCGAGACGTGGTCACGAATAGGACATAGTGGTAGACGCGTCACTTTCCACGGCAATCAGAGGGAAGGAACAAATATCACCCGCGTCACCGGCAACAAGGCCAAACCTCAACTGCGTCACACATGCCGGTATGCACCATACCCCTACCTGGCCCCTACGATTCCCCCCTTCCCCCCCAGAGCGGATCGCCAACACAACAAGCTGGAACGGTACAGCTTAAAACACAAAAGAAGCGTGCAGACAACGCACAGCACAACACCGGTACCGCTCTTCAAGACCTTAACAGTAGCTGTACAGTAGCTGTACAGCAGTAGCTGTAGCGTAGCTTTACCGCACAGCAGCTATACAACAGCAGTATAACAGCAGCTGAAGAATAGCAATATCAACACAGCAGCTGCTACGTACGCAGCAGCTGTGCAGCAACAGCAGCAGCACCAGCACCAGCACCAGCAGCACCAGCAGTAGGGCAAAACGCCGCTCAATGCTCATTACAACGTCGGCGTCCCCTGAGACCCCTCGCTCTCCAAGCGATCGATCTCACCGTCACCCTCGGCCGCTGCCGGGCTTCGTTTTCGAGGAGCAGCGGGCGCCGACGACGCCATCGCCGATGCTGGTGCTTCGGAGGAAGAGGAGGAGGAGGAGGAGGAGGAGACAACGGCGGCCGCGACATCCCTCCAGTCTGACTGCTTGTCGAAGAATATGTCTAGGTCGGTGAGGTCAGTCGGATCAACCTTGAAATGAGCAGTTGTGCGTGCCCGGGAGGGACGCGTATATAACGGCCGGTAGAGGCATGTGGTGCGGGGGGGGGAGGGAGGAGGGAGGAGGGAGGAGGGAGGAGGGAGGAGGGAGGAGGGAGGAGGGAGGAGGGAGGAGGGAGGAGGGAGGAGGGAGGAGGGAGGGGGAGGAGGGAGGAGGGAGGAGGGAGGAGGGGAGGGGAGGGAGGAGGGAGGAGGGAGGGAGGGGGAGGGAGGGGGGGGGGGGGGGGAAGGGGGCGTGGTCGGGGAGGAGCGGGGGAGGGGGTAGAAGCGGGAGCGGGAGAAGGAGGAGGACGGGAGGTTAAAACAGGAAAACTGTTGTTGTCGGTCGCGGGAAGTGATCCCGGGAAGGATTGCGACGAACAGACTGCTTGACCAAGAGAATTCGGGCCCGTTGTCGATTTTTTCCCGTACGCCAGCTGCGTTTATGTCATGCGTAAGGCACGGAACAAAGGTGCGCCGATGTGCGCAGCGATGCGGCCCCCTCTGCTGCCCGGTCACAATTCGTTCGAGGTCTATGAGATCTTGAACCCTCAGACAGATCTACTCTGGTGTGTACGAAGCATACACTGCTGCAGGCTGGAAACGACTTATCTTCGCAAAAAGAACACAAAGCACCTGTACCGTTGAACGATTTACGCGCGTGTTGCCTCATCGCTCAGCGCAGCTCCTTCTGCCTGTAATTTACGATCGCACAACGGAAAAAAAAAAAAAAAGGTCTATTTCGTTCTACGCCTAAAAAAACTACACGTACAACGAACGCGAATTGGAAAACCGCTGCTACTACGGGGGACCATAGTAAATAGGACTACGGTACACACAAAAAACTATATAATTACCTATTTTTACTAACAATATTTGGTCCTATTTACTATGGTCCCCCGTAATAGTACTGGTACTACTGTATACCAGGTACAGTATACACGTATACACTACAAGATGCGATTATAGCTCACGGCAGAACCGCAGGATCAGCACCCGGAATTCGGGGTAGGACGAACTACAAACTTACACAGCCAGTACTAATAGTACCGCTGTAGTTACAAACCCCTGATGGAAATTCAAGGGGAACAAGTGTCAACCGAAAAATGACTTACTATTAATACCATCGTAATAACAGCATCGGCCAAACGAAGCAGCCCGGGCCGCTGAGCTAGGTGAACTAGGGGAAGTGCCCGAGCTGCAACCACAAGGACAACTTTGAGACGCACACACACGCACGAAGCACGAACCTTCCAGGTACAGTTTACCAGGTACGCTTCAATAAAGTAAGTCGCACGCTGCTGTTTTGCTGCGCGTTTTCGCGAGAGAATTACCAGGTACCTGCTGGTATCAGGTAG
The DNA here is from genome assembly GCA_031763025.1 of Macrocystis pyrifera. Taxonomy (NCBI): domain Eukaryota; class Phaeophyceae; order Laminariales; family Laminariaceae; genus Macrocystis; species Macrocystis pyrifera. The sequence continues at coordinate 11,168,214 of JASSKH010000003.1, forward strand.
TTGAGAAGACCGCACCTGACATGTTTTGATCTCTTTATTACCTACACAGCTACCTGGTACCTGGTACAGTTTTAGCAAGTCCCAAAATGGTTACGTACGTTAAGGGAGTTAAGGCACGCACTCGTGACGTATACCAGTATACCAGGTATACCTTTTTCCGGTTCTTGCGGCTGGTCCTCCGGGCGCCGGCGGCATCCAAGGCCTCCTCCTGCTCCATCACGTCCATGTCCAGGGCTTTCCTCGTGATCTCCGCCAGCTGAGTGAGAGTGGAGGGAGAACGAGCGCGTCACCAGACGAAACGCAGGCACCCGAGGCAAGAGCGGCGCGTCACATTCGCACGTGGCTGCATAAGGCTTTACCGCTGATGGCAGCAAACACGCAGTTTGCAATCGCAAGCAACAAGAGGTATCATGGTATCCTACTGCTGTATGGTAAAATCACATCGACCGAGTGGCACCATTGGGTTTGATGTACCAGGTATGATACGTAACGCAGCAGCGACATACGTACCGGTGTACCAGTAGAGCAACGCAATTATGATGCAAAATGCCTGGTGGCGCAACGCAACACGGGCACCCGTAAGTGTATACATGAAAAAGCGTGTCCAACCAACCAGCCGACCAGTTTTTCCATTTTCAGTGATCACCGACACCACCGACAACAGGACAGCACGGTCAGTTGGGAGACCAGAGCTAGAAATTGGATACACACAAAAGACCAGAGGGTAGGTTGCGCGCTTCCGGCCGGCACCCTGGCAGCAGCAGCAGTAGCAGCCAGAAGCAGGGAAATAAGCGGCTAAACGACGCACCTCCCCGCTCTTGATCTGAGCCTTCCACTCTGCCAGCTTGGCCTGACGGTACTCCTCCATCTCCTCCGTAATCGCTTCCTCATCCTCCTGCTGCTTCCTACCATCGCCCTTCCCCTTCTTCTTTGCGTACAGTGCACGAGACCGTCCATCCCTCCAACACCGCCGCTGATCCTGCTGCTGCTGCTGCTGCTGCTGCTGTTGTTGCTGCTGCTGCTGGGCACTCAGGAGCCCACCAGCCCTTGCTGGTTGAACTTCGAAACATGTTCGCGCAGCGATCTCGCTACCCCGCGGTGGCTGATGTGTCCCGCGCGTGCTTCCTAGGGAGATTCCACGAGGCGCAGGGAGGAAGGCACCAACCTCTGCAACGACCAATGCCACACAGGCTAGCCTGCTGAGGTTGCTCATGGCGCGGGAGGCCTGTCGTTCGTCTGTGGAGGAAAACCACAGCACCAGAACATGAGGTTTTGTAGTGGCCATCGGAGGCACTGTGTACTTGACATTTTCCGCGGAACCACTTTCTTCATGGCCCCTCTTCTCTTTGATGACGGTTTGTTTTTGTTTGGTGGTGCAGTATCTTGGATTCTCCGTTGCTAAAGCAAGCATCACACGGCATGCAAGCATCTAGCACATGCCTACGTTTCACGCACGCAACGTCGCCGTATGTATACGCATCTGGTGCGTCCTTTCGATCGAAACGGCGTGCATATACGTGTACGAGGGCGCCGTGTGGAGCATGCCCCCCTCCATGCTGTTTTTGTTTGCGAGCTCGATATACATGCTGCATAGATAGTAAGTAAGCTGAATCAAAAGCGTCAATGAACGGATACCCCTGAAACAAATACCAGGTTCGTGTGTATGTAGCAGTATGGTTCGTGAGGGCACGGTTAGAGTACTTGTAGTTCGATACCTGGTACCAGGTATGTACTGCTGTAGTACCGACAAAGACATTTTGTGCCCGCAGTTTTCTGGTTGATCAATTTTCCGTCATATTCCTTGCACCTGGTACGTGAAAAAACGACGACAAAACTGAGTGACGGAGGGGTACCAACATCGCGATAGATAGGTAAAAATGGTAGCAAGGAGTACAATCCTACATAACGCGCATGCGGCAAAGTTTTGCGACTGCGCATCGGATGTTGGATGCACGACCAATAACCTTCCAGCTAAACAATGAAACGACATACCACCAGTAACTGGTGAGCTGCTTATTATCCTTGACAAAAAAAAGTATGAAGCCGTTTGTGCGACGCTGTATGCCCGCGACGACGGCGGTGTTGTTTTCGTAAAAAAGGACGAGCCAAGATGCTGGCGCAACGGCAGCAATGCGTGACGGGCACGGAGCGCGAAGTCAGAGATCACCAAGATCTCACGCACGACGTACGCCTCACTCAGCGCACCGCCCCCTCGGTCATATCCACACCAAGCAGTCAGCGAACTTCAACACTGAGCTGAGCTCCTTCTCAACGCAAAAATCGATGCGTTCGGTAGAGTACAGCAGTGGTTCCTCAGTACTCCCGGTTGAGTAGTGCCGGTTGCCGGAGCAGTGCCGATATTTTAAGCTGGCACAGATTTTCATTTCCATACTAAAACCTATGTATGTCCCAATGGGGAGTAGTGCCGGTTGCCGTAGTAGTGCCGTTTTTTCCGGGTGACACATACCGGCACAACTGAGGAACCGCTACTGTAGCCACCGCGCGGCATCGCCGCTAAATTCCGCTAATATTGTGCTCCCAAGCGTGGAATGACGCGTGATCAAAAACGGACACAGCGCTCAAATCGGAAAAAAAAAAAAATGTCCCTGGCTTAAACATAACTCAAGTTAACAAAGGGTGCCTAAGTAGCGACAACACCTCGGCCCAATTCTCGATGTTTCGTACCCTGCCCGCGCCCTAACAAGGCAAGGGCGACCTGGTGCGGTGCTATGAGGGATTCTTGTCGTATGGTGCCGTGTCGTAGTAACATGGCTTGAAGGCGGAATTCACAAATTCCTTTGCCTGGTGGATGCAAGGTGTGGGGTTGGAAAGAGAGAGGGGATGGCGGGAGGAGGGGTGGGGGGGGTCAGCGCATTCCAAACTCTACCATCCTGTTAATATCACCTTCGGCTGGCCGCCCGAGAGGGCTAAATCAATACCAGGCAATACTGGAGCGCCATCCTTATATCAGCAGATGTCCTTTTGCTTCCACGCTCAGCCAGGATTAACAAATACTCAGCTTACACGTAGCAGCAGTACCACCGTATGGCTTCCAAACCCACATCAATGTGCGAAACAACTGTCGACGGCTGCGCTGACTGTAGCTGAATGGTTATGGTGGAAATTTTACAAAAGCCCAACCTTCAGTCTGGGAAAGTTGTGGTATACACTTGTAAGGCAAGAAGCTCCACAATTCCACCTGTACGGGGCCGCCTGAACAGGGGCAGCGCTGACTGAAGGAGTTGCAAGCCTTGGGGTAAATACGAGGTCCAGGTTCAACAGTCAGACGACCCTCAGATTGTGCTTTTGTCAGATGTCCACCAAAACCACTGAGCTACAGTCAGCCGACCGCAGCTCAGTGGTTTTGGTGGACATCTAACATCAGGTTCAGCACAAGTATGCTACGAAATTGAAAGTGCCCAGATAAACGCAACTCCACTGCCAAAACCAGACAGCACCGTCGCTACCGGCGACAGGCGCGCTGAGATTGACGACAAGAAACATGCTACCAAACCAGAAATCGAAAAATACAACACCATTAATAGAGTACCAGGTACCTGGTATACTTGAAGCAGCAATAACGTTTTAAGTTGGAGCGGCTATCTTCTCTCACCCTGCAAGTCAATAAAATAGAAAATGAACTCACTCTATCTGAACAGCCGGGGGTGGCCTGCACTGAGAGCTCAGCTCGCCGCTTCACGCACTCCTTCTGCTGCCCCCCCCCCACTTAGTATGGCCTCTTCGGAACTCCATATTGAACGAACATTCCCCGCTCGTGTTGGAGGCCCGAATCTGCCAAAGTATCACACGGCACGTGGCACATTCAGCACGTATATAACATAATGAACATACAACAGCAGAGGTCTATATACATACGTTTTTTCATCAGCAAAAACCGTCGCGATCCTCGTCTCAGGAGGCAATTCGATTGCGCGCGAGCCTGTAGCGGTGCGTAAAGCCCTGTTCACTAGTGTGCTTCCCAATTGTACCGCAAGTCCTTGAGAGACGCAGAGTTCCCCCGCAATGCGTCCGCGTGCGGTATTCGCTGGCCTTCTATACGCAGACAGACGCGCGTATTCAAGAGGGCATTGTCACTGCACGCGGCGTCCGATTCACGATGCCATCCAGGTGAACGTCGTCATTTTCGTTAACATAGTTTTTGTTGTGCTCTGTTGTGATGATCTTCTTAGTTTTGCAAGCCGACAAGATCGGGAAAAAAACGCTACGTACGTGACACGGCCCGAAAATGTGATACCATTGCACAAGCCAGAGAGCAGCAACGGCGTCCGCAACATGGCGGGACGAACGGCATCGCATACCCTAGGAAGCTACGTCGTGTGCAACGACAGATCGCACGAACGCGCCAAGACTGCCGCGTAGCGTCCTCAGAAGTGTACATGTACTTCGTACACTATAAATAGTGAGCATATACCGGTATAGGCAAAGGATAACGTATAGTTACAAGGTAGTATTTTTGGTGATCTATGCAAGCACAACCAGGAGAAATTCCGCATGTACAAGCAGCGACGTTGGTGAACTTAGTACCTCTGTGCAAGCAACATGCAAGCAGTTGGAGCGGTCCAGCTTGACCCGGCACTGGTCGTACGCGTGTATCAGCTCGTGAGCGATCGTATGGTCCGTCATGGTCTGCGTCACCCTCTTATCGTTGCAAAGAACCACCTGTCCGCGCCGACAGGGAAAGCACCCACGCCCGGGTGGAGTTGCAAAGAGACCCACAAAAAGGCCGACACCCAAGAAAGACGAACTTAGTCACGGGATATTAATCGGCTGGTTCAAGAGCCCAGGGCTGGGATCAGAGGGAACCACACTGGCCAGCATGGGCAGTGCAGGGTGCTCAATCAAGGTCAGCAGCCTACAATCTATCAATGCGCCTACGAAAGACTCCACAATTGTGCCTAGCCGTACAATGGTCGCGTAAAAACGTTCTGCGAAAACGGCTGCGCGAAGTGTGTATTCGCTCGTACTTTGGCATCGAGTGCGTAGTTGCGTAGATTCATAATGACATGAAACAGTAGCCGCGCTTTCGTATGACTTGCATCGCGAACATAGATCATTGGACCTTTGACCGGAGCATCCACGACACACAACCAAGCACGGCTGTGGCTACAGCTACTACAGGCTACGACTACGACACTTACGACCGGCGAAGGTGCGCACGGAAACAGTTCTCCGAAGCAAACAGTCTGGGAACAAACGCTGGAAGTGACAAGAAGACAACAACAATAAAAACAACAATACAAAAACGCCCTAAGTTCACGAATGAAAAAATTATCTCAATTCTAACTCTATGCATGAATAGTTTTTCACCGAAACTTGGGTACAGTACTAGAGTTGCGACATGCTAGGGCTGCTACCAACGAGCCCAGCATGGTGGTCCCACCACATCGCACCCCAACGCGCATCGCCCCGCACCGCGTCGCACTGCACCTCGGCCAGGGAGAGGTTGCCTTTGGCGTCCTTGATCGGCGGCACGAAGCCGCCGGATATGTCCATCCCCTCGCACGGTCGGCACGCGAACGATTGCCGCGGCATCTCGCACCCCAGCTTCTCAAGCTTCTCGCGAAGGAACTTCACCCGGGGACCTGTCAAGGCGCACGAAGAACGATAGCAGCACGCGACAGCGTGCATTATAGCGTGTAGCGTGTAGTCGCGACTTCCTTGTCGACACGGCAGTCTCTCGGCTGTTAGACACTGCACCGATGGAACGAGGCTCTGACTGGTGGCTCTATCTATAACTTCTAACTGTTGCCTTTCGCCGAGACGGCTTTCGACGACGCGCGTTAGCCCGAAGAAGCGCGACATGCAAGTAAGTGTTATTGCTGCTGCTGATGATGATGCTGATGGGTCAATAGTGGGGGGAAGGTTACCATAGATGCCTCACCAGGTTTCATGTATGAGTGCCCGCCATAGACTTGCAGCTGTGGTCAGACGACGCTACTACGGTGCCCAGCAGCAGCAGGAGTAGTAGCATGCAGTACGGCATACCTGGTAGCATTGGTCATCGAAGGCTGGGCACAAGTATGACCAGTATACGTATAGCTCGCCGCGGCAAGTGCGACTGAAACAACGTCAGTGCCGTAGAGCTGAACACAGATGCAGTGCAGAGTACAGCATGCACAAGAAGCCCTATCTTGTACCAGGTATACACACGCAGGAATCGTCGTTCGGAAAGCCCCCCAAAGGCGAGGTATGTCGAGCCACGATACACTTTGTGCGTACGGTACTGTCCAAGTACTCTCTGCTAAAAAAATGAAAGGTCTACGAGGTTTGTATATACGTACCTGGTACTGCTGCTGTACTGCAAGCAGAACGGCATACATTGCACGTAGCAACTCTAAATGCAATGCACTACGGGGAAGAACTTGCATACGAGGCACCGCATGTCTAACGCATTGCTCCACTTTAGGCGGCAACTGGCCGCCGTCTGCTTGTTCTGCAGTAACCATGGCGTGTGGTACTGTAGGTTGTCTCGACGTAATGTACGGTGTTCGACGGTGTTCGTCCTCCGACCCATGATTTCACCGCGGGGACAGACCTGCAGAATACCATATTGTGGACGGAAATATAAGGACTGATTTCTAAACATATTGATATAAAAAAATCCTTATATTTCCGTCCAGAGTGATATATGTTTCGGCAAATATTATGTGTGTCAACTCACATCGTTGCAAACTATATTGCACCATCTCTTCGCAGCGGTCAGGTTTCTCTTCTGAAGGACGCGCATCTACGGGTCCTTCTTTCACAGGGCTTCCGCCTTCATTACTTGACATACTACAGCAGCAGCAGTAGACAGCAGTTGATGTCGGCGGTGTTTGGTCTCGATGGGTGCCTCAAATAACCAATGCACCCCTTTCAAAAAACGCCACAAAGTAATGTGGAACACCCCTGCCACGTTCAAAGTTCAAAGTTCCGTGCTGCTAGTGGACCCGACAAAAGTAAGATTGAACGTGAGCCACTCTCCCGCGCATAGCGGGAATAATCCCAACTGCGAGGAAGTCTGCCAACCAACCAGCCAGCCAGCCGGCCAGCTAGCCAGGAAGAGAACGGGCGGGCGAGCGAACGAGTCGAGCAAGCTGAAGCGATGAAGGCCATCTTTGCTGGAAATGCACAACCTGGTGCCGTAGGAGCAGCGCGGCGCCTCCTGGCCAGCGGGCTTGCGATCGTCACGGTCAACTCGCCGGCGACTCGCCACGCTCTGCAAGAGGCCGGCATCGCCCACCAAGACGTGAGGAGGCACAAGGCTTCGTTCTTTGGCCTTCGAGCCGACATGCGACACTTGATTTTTGGCAAGAAAGATACCTGGTACACAGCAGTAGTAAAGCAAGTATAAAATAGCAATCGTCACACAGGCGTTGCCGGCCAATGGTGACGACACATGAACCTGCCGCGTAGAGTGTAGACTACAGCAGTACCAGAGCCAGAGTACCATCTGCTCGCCGAGATGCAGCAGCAGTAGTCTTTTAAGGAAAATATGCATTCAGCCCTCTGTCTGCTTCTCTCTCGCCCTCTCTACCTTTCTGCTTCTCTCCTTCTCTCTCTATCCATGCACATATCTTCGCCGCATTCATTGCCATCCTGCCTCAGGACTCTGGTCGCCCGAGCAACGTCGTAGCCCTGCTCGCGGCTGGAGCGGAGTCCGCCGGTGTGTCGGTTGTGGTTGGAGGACTCGGAGAGGCGGCAGATGGCGGGGCGGGGGACATGAGCACGCACGCCATCATAAGGTGCGACGTACACGTATAGAGTAAACCACTGCTGTTCAAACTAAACTGAGTGGGTTTGTGGGTATTTGTCATTTGAGCTCATCGATTTTACATGAACTTTCCGTTTCGTCGGGAATGGTTGTGAAAGGTTCGAGTTCTGCAGTTGGTGCGCACTCAGGAATCATGTGGTACGATACCGCTACGACACCTGGTGCCTTTTATATACTGCTGCTGTTGTAGACTACTCCCTACGATGAGGATGCGAGGCAGTATACCTTGAAGACTATCAGGTACGCATACTACTGCTTAACCTACAGCAGGAATACCAGGTAGGCTATTATTAGGTATACCTGGCAGCACAGAAAGGAGCGTGCATGCCAGAGGGTGTGTGATTTGAACGTGTGTCGACCTTCCAAGCACAAGGTATACATGACGCGGCGAAGCATGTACTGCTGTAGTAGGCGATGCACGGCGCGAGGCATCGCGTGCATGAAAACATGAAAATATGCACCGCAGTAACAACACGGCCTCATGTCGTCGTAACGCCATTCAGGTTTTGTCTCGTTGTGTCTGCCTCCACGTAAGAGTGGTCGGTTGTCCGGTGCCATTGCTGTACAGGTAGGCTGGGGAGGAGGGATTGTCGAACGGCGCGACGATGCAAGACTACCTGTATTTTATAAATTTTGAAATACGTCAGCTGTGATTATAACCACGCTCAGCGTCGATAACACTTCTGGTGTGTACGTGTATGTCTGCGGAAAACGTTTACCCTGTATATACTGATGTTGTACCTGACATTCTGCACAAAACGTAACGAATCGACGAGCGCTGGACGCGCTGTACGAGTAAACTATCGCGCGATGGCTGAAAATTGAACAGCCAAGGCAGTTGTACTGACAGTATTGTTGGTCTGCGGGGGAAGGGGAAGCTTCTGTAGTCATAAAAGCACGGCTCCGTGAACGACGCTTATGAATAGTTGACCTCAGATCTGAGAGGAATAATTCTGCCACCAGAGTTTGAGCAAAATACGTGAAAACGGGAATAAACCAACGAAAGCATAAATCATGGATGAAAACAAGAAATGGGTTTCCAGTTCAATATTGAAAATTTGTGTATACAACGTCTGACTGACTGCCATGGGCTCGCAGCTGTACTCCTCTGCCCGACTGAGTTTTGTTTGGCTTGGTTTTCCGACTTACATTTGTACCTTTAGGTCCTTGTACCTTTTCGTGACACGGGCAAGGATATGGCAATGAGTTAATGGTTAATGTGAAATCAACACCAACTTCAAGTACACATGTATCTAATTGTCCTGGTGTATTCTGTGATGACCTTATGGCATCAATATCGACTCTCGACACCGTTTGCCGTCAAATGAATGAACGTCCGTTTTCCTGTCTCCCGCTCTCTCGTCGCTGACGCTCTGGGAAACGAAATCGACAACCACATCATCATCATCAACAACAAACAAACGATGCCGTCGACGACACGCGAACGCGAACACACGAAAAAAAACAGGGCGGCCGCTGTGCAGCACGCGCACATCGCCGTCGTCGTCGACCCCGCAGACCTCTCCAAGGTCGCCGGCGAGTCCCCCGCAACGGACGGCCTCATGCTCTCCTCCCTCGGGCGCCGATCCCTGGCCGCGAAAGCTCTCCGAGCCACCTCAGCCGCGGACAGCCGGATTGCGGCCTCACTAACATCATCAGGAGACGGCCCCGAGCCGCAGCCTGCCGGCGGCGGCGCAACGGTCCTCGTGATAGGGTCCGGCGGCCGCGAGCACGCGATCGCAGTAAAGCTGATCGACTCCCCCCTCGTGTCGCGCGTCCTGGTGGCTCCGGGGAACGGGGGCACGGCGGCCGGGCGCCACCCGGGCGTGTCCAACGCCGACGGCTTCTCCGTCTCGGACCACGCGGCGCTCGTGGAGTTCGTGAAGTCGGAAGGCGTCTCCCTCGTGGCGGTGGGGCCCGAGGTGCCCCTGGTGGAGGGCGTGGCCGACGCCCTGAAGGCTGCGGGGGTGCCCTGCTTCGGCCCCAGCGCAGCGGCGTCCAGGCTGGAGGCCTCGAAGTCGTATTCCAAGGACTTCATGGCGCGCAACGGGATCCGCACCGCGCGGTACGAGTGCTTCACGGACTTCGCCGCGGCCTCAGAGCACGTGATGGCGGTGGACTACCAGGTGGTAGTGAAGGCGTCGGGGCTCGCCGCCGGGAAGGGGGTGCTGATGCCGGAGACTAAGGAAGAGGCGGTGCGGGCCCTGGAAGCGGTGATGGTGAAGAGGGAGTTTGGGGATGCGGGGGGCGAGGTCGTGGTGGAGGAGTTCTTGGAAGGGGAGGAGGTGAGGGGCGGGGGGGGGGGGGGGGTACTCGATAGGAGAGATGTGCTCGATCTCGTGCATGACCGTAGTCGTATGACCATAGACCCTCGCATCCCTACAATGCCCGGACGGAGCATGTCGGGTTTTCACCGACCAGGCAGACTTTGCTTGCACCAAGCGCGAAGCGCCGTGAGGTGTCCGACGAGTCGCATGAAGGGTGAGCGGCATCCTACTAAGAACCGCTTGTGAGGCGGACTTGGATATGGATGACAGCTTCAATGAGTTAATTTAATTTCCGGTGTAGCCAGTTCCAGAGACAGCAATGGGTTTACAACTGCCTCTTGGGTGCCTTGCCATGAACACTACGTGACACGATCAATTCCCCTTTTGCGTAGTAAAGACTCTTTACCTCGCACAAATGATCTATTAATAGCTCGACGACCAGCTGTGACCGACTGCCAAAAAAAGAGAGAAAAAAAAAAAAAAAACGGTACCCTGGTTGTCTAGCTCACGTGGTGAGCGGCATGTTTTACAGTGTCGTCGCCAACCGACGCCAACCCAACCTATATATAATAGGGGGGGAGGGGGGGGGGGTTATTTCGCCATGTGCATGTATGTAACGGCGGCGTTTTATCTACGTGTTGCCGAAATACCGGGTATGTATTTAGGCTCCTGTTGTTGTAGCTGCTTTCAATAAGTATACTACTGCTGTGCAACACGCTTGTGATGCGTCGTTTGTTTAGATTGAAAGCTGCCGTTCCCCCCCCGTTTTCGGGCTGTTCGGTCACATGATGACCCACCTGTTCGCGCGAGCTTCGTGAGTGTGTAGGCAGAGTATGTACACAGATACCGACAGATGCTTATAGATATATAAATAGATGATAGATAGATAGATAGATAGATAGATAGATAGATAGATAGATAGATAGATAGATAGATAGATAGATAGATATATAGATAGATAGATAGATAGATAGATAGATAGATATATAGATAGATAAAGATAGATAGATAGATAGATAGATAGATAGATAGATAGATAGATAGACAGACAGACAGATAGATAGATAGATACATCGTAAAGAGATACGTAGGTAGATAGATAGATAGACAGGCAGGCAGAGAGACAGACAGGCAGATCCACAGACAGAAAAAAAGGGCAGACAGACAGACAGGCAGACATACAAAAAGAGCGGGAAGTAGACGAAGAGGTCCGGTGAGAGATAATACAGTCAGACACAGCAAGATAGTCAGACACAGACACAGACACAAACACAAACAGGAACGTTTCCAAGACTCATCTTCGACCTTCGTTACACTTGCACGCGCATTCGCCCGCAAAAACGCTTCGGTTCGCTTCCACTTGCACCTCCCTCGCTGATGCTGTCCGACGCTAAAACAAGCGGACGAGAGGGAGAAGTTGAGACCATTTCGCGCTCCTCTTTCTTGTTCTACTGTACGTACTTACGTGTATAGCCTCCGACGACACGCCACAATAAAAGGCTATACACAATATTGTCTCACAACGCACATGGCTTTCGTCGGTCAGTCTCCATCGAGACCTTTTTTGTTCTTGTTTCGGCTGGGCTAAAAAAAAAACAACGCACTTGAACGGTGTGTCTACGTTCGCGTGTTGGCGAGCGCCTTTCCTTTCCATGTCATATAATATCTATAGACAACCGCGACGGTGGACTCTTCAAGCAACTCGAAAGTTTTTGTTTTTGTTTTTCTTGGGCGCCATCGAAGTTAGAAACTCGCATTCGCTCGTAATCAGTATACCATGTGCGTTCCAAATTTCGAGTGAGATAAAGGGACTGATACCAATGTTTTGTTTTTTGTTCTTGTTTGTCTGTTGTTTCGTGTTTGAAAAAAAAAAAAAAATGTACTGTTCTTAAAGGTGTCCATCCTGGCCATCTGCGACGGCAAGACCGCGGTGTGCATGCCCGGGGCGCAGGATCACAAGCGCGCCCTGGACGGCGACGGGGGGCTCAACACCGGGGGCATGGGCGCGTACGCCCCCGCCCCCTGCCTCACCCCGCGCCTCGCGCGCGAGTGCGCCCAGATCTGCCAGGCGACGGTGACGGCCATGGCGGCGGAGGGGAGCCCCTTTGTTGGGGTCCTCTTTGCCGGCTTCATGCTCACGAAGGACGGGCCCATCGTCCTCGAGTTTAACGTCCGGATGGGCGACCCCGAGACGCAGGTGGGACAGAGAAGGGTTGTGGGAGAGCGGGAAGGGGGCCCGCGCGATGTGTGTTGTTTTGTAGGTGCGGGAAGTCGTCTTTTGTTTCGTTTCGTTTGTTTGTTTTTTTTTTTTTTTGTGCCTCGCAAGGTGTTGTGTATAGTACCGCTGCCCTTCTTTTTTCGTTGTTTTGGACGGAATACTACTACACAGCGAGAAGCGCCTCCGTCCCCGCACACACCCTTCTGCCTTTTACGAGTTTTCTCATTGTACTTTTTTTTTCTTACTTTTTTTCCCCTCCTACTTTTTTTTCTCACTTTTTTTCCCCTCCCACCCCCGCCCAAGTCGCTCAGACCATTATTATAGTAGGCTGGCGGACTACGAAAAAGGAGCGAACGGTTGGAGGTGGAGGAGAAAATACTACAGAAAATGAATCAGTCAGTATTCAATCCGTTCAGCCAAACCCCCCCCTCACCGTATACTCTCTGGGCAGAAATATATAAAGATCATTTGTACATAGATATGAAGACACAAAGGTCCTTATATTCTCGTCCAGAGTGGTAAGGCGCAAGATAGCACACACTCGAACGAGTTTCGAAGGTGGCGTTCTCGACAACGGATTTCTCGACAACGGGTAGAGTGTAGACGCAGAGCGGCGCGCCTATGGGAAAATATCTCGACGAGGCCTTTCCAAAAGAACCATTCGCGTTGTGTGTATTCCCCCCCTTAAGTCACGGTCCGGAGAAAAACGGCTCCGAAATTCGTCCCCCATCAGGGGGTGTTATCTTTTCACCCGTGTGTTTTACACCAAGTATAAGGTACTTGCTTCGCGCTTTTTCGCCCCCCCCCCCCCCCCCCCCCCCCCCCCCCCCCCCACCGCTGCGCCCCTTTTGTCGCCATGATCGACCCACGCGTGCGACCGGCTCTTCGCTGGGACCTTACCCCAAGGCCAACCTTGGAACCAGACCCTATAACCCTATAACCCAAACCCTGCCCCAAACCGAAAGCGCCGCCCCGCAATCGAAACCGTACCCCAAAAAACATCGACATTGTTGTCATCAGGTGCTGCTGCCGCTGATGGAGAGCGACCTGTTCAAGGTCATGTCCGCCTCTGTCGAGGGCCGCCTCGCGGAGACGCCGGTGACGTTCACCTCGGGGATGGCGGCGGCGACCATCGTCCTCGCCGCGGGCGGCTACCCGGGCAAGTACCCGAAGGGCTTGCCCATCTCGGGCCTCGAGGACGCCGCGAGTGTTCCCGGGGTTACCGTCTACCACGCCGGTACCGCCCTCGCGGCGACGACGGCAGTGACGGAGACCGGTAGCGGCGGCAGCGGCGGCGGTAGCAGCGTTGTGTCTTCCGGAGGCCGGGTCCTGGCCGTAACAGGGATGGGTGCGTCGTTCGCCGAGGCGCTGGATGGCGCGTACCGCGGTGCCAAGTTGGTCAAGTTCTCGCCCAGCCACTTCCGCACGGACATTGGCCACCGTGCAAGGGCGGCGCCGCTCCGCGTCGGCGTGCTGGCGTCCGGGCGCGGGACGGCGCTGCAGGCTGTGATCGACGCGGCTGCCATTGGGGGCAAGGGAGTAGGGGAGGGGGGAGGCGTCAACGCGGAAGTGTCCCTTGTCGTGACGAACAAGAAGGACGCCCCCGTGAGGGAGCGCGCGAGGAAGCAGGCATCCCCGAGATTTTCGTCAGCTCGAAGGTGACGAGGTTGCAGGTGGTGGTAGTGGTGGTGTCGTGTTGAGGTTGAAGGGGATATTGGTGGCGGTTGGTGGGGGTGGTGGAGGGTGGTGGTGGTGATCGATGTTGTTCTCTACCTTCCTTCCTTCTTTCCTTCCTTTCCTTCCTTCCTTCCTCCTTCCTTCCTTCCCCCTTCTTTCCTTCCTTCCTTCCTTCTTCTTCCTTCCTTCCTTCCTTCCTGCCTTCCTGCCTTCCTTCCTTCCTCCCTCGCTCCCTCCCTCGCTCCCTCCCTCTCTCCCTCTCCCTCTCTCTCCCTCGCGCTACGTCTCGAGCTCGAGCACTTCTCCGCCGACCTAGGTTGAGACAAATCAAAACGACCCGCCCCGCAAACCCCACCCTCACCTCGCCTCACCACACCTCGTGGCTGGCTGGCTGCCGGCCCTCACAGGACCGCTCTCGCGAGGAGTTCGACGCGGAGGTGACGGCGGCGCTGGAGGACGCGGGGGTGCACCTGGTCCTCTGCGTGGGCTACATGCGGATCCTGTCTCCCGCTTTCTGCCGCCGCTGGGCCGGGAGGTGCCTCAACGTCCACCCTTCCCTCCTCCCGGACTTCGCCGGCGGCATGGACTTGCAGGTAAGCGTGTAGACCCCTTACCCCTACCCCTACCGCTTGGCTCTACCCCCCTTTCCCTGGCGTACCCTCCGCCCGCGTCCTCTCCTTCCGCTCCCGCTTCCCACTTCGTCCCTCGAGGGTAGTTTTGTATGATTGTAGCCTTAAAAGCGGCGCAATCGTGTCGGATGGGTTCCCTTGTTTCACCCTCTTAGGACTGCAGTCCCGTTTTGGGGACGAACTGCCTAACATTTGAGTGGATTGTTCCCGAAACGGGACTGGAGTTCTTAAATAGTTGAGAGATTCTCTTAAAAGAGTTGGGAGAATCGCCGCTTGAAGTTTTCTACCGCCGCCCGCCCCCGCCGCCCCCCCCAGCCTGGCGCGGACTGCTTTTGCTTGCTTTGCTTTGCCTGATTGCCTGTCTGCTTGCTGCTTGCCTGCTTGCCTGCTTGCCTGCTTGCCTGCTTGCCTGCTTGCGTGCCTGCTTGCTTGCTTTGCTTGCTGGCACTAAATTCTATAAATCGGGCGTTCACTTAGGTACACAAGGCGGTGCTTGCCGCGGGCAAGACGAGGTCCGGCTGTACGGTGCACCAGGTGACGGAGGAGGTCGACTCGGGCCCCATCGTGGTGCAAGAGGAGGTGGAGGTGGCCCCCGATGAGACCCCGGAGTCCCTGAAAGCCAAGGCAAGGATGGTTGACATGTTACGTTCCTATTTTATTCAATGGAGTGGACGAAACCGATACTTGGATGAAGCTTGCGGCTTCCACGTAGCATATACTTCTGATTCATATTTTTGGGGGGGGGACGAGACCAATATTTGGATGGGGTTTCCAGTTTCCGCGCAGCAGGTATTCCCCGGGTATGAAAACTAGAGCGAGAGATCCGTACTGTCTGTCCTTCCTGTGTTGTACGTGTTTTTTTTTTTTCACGATAAGGAGAGGGGTGTTGTGTTGTGTGAGTTGCTTTGCGAAGTAAAATGTAAAGTGTGAATATGTATTGGTTTGCTTTTTATCGCGGGTAGAATGTCGGACGGCGGTGATTTCGGCGACGATGAGTGGATTCCGTGGGACTTCTCTCGCGGTTCGGATTACATTTTGGCACGGCTCTGGTTGGCGCTGGTCGCTCTTGAGTCGTGGACTACGCTGTCGTGCTTAGTTCACCGACGCTCGTAGCGAAAGACACAGTGGCGCACATTATGGTAAAACGTATACAAACGGCGGAGGAGCTGTAACACGACCGCGTTTTTTTGTTTCTACTACTACTATTTCTACTACTATTTCTACTACTACTACTACTACTACTACTACTACTACTACTACTACTACTACTACTACTACTACTACTACTACTACTACTACTACTACTACTACTACTACTACTACTACTATACTACTACTACTACTACTACTACTACTATTTCTACTACCACTACTACTACTATTTCTACTACTACTACTACTACTACTACTACTACTACTACTACTACTACTACTACTACTACTATTTCTACTACTACTGCTACTACTACTACTACTATTTCTACTACTACTACTATTTCTACTACTACTACTACTACTACCCCCCGATTGGGACATTTTGGGTCGGACAGGCGTAGAGGAGTGCTATTCTGACAAAATGTTACGTTCTTGTGTTATGCTTGTTGTTCGACACGCTCGAGGGTTCTGCGTGTTGAGTACAGTTTTGTTAGGTGCTCGTGTGTCCGTCGGATAGTCGGTCAGCCTGTCAGCATGCCAGGCTGTCGGTCAGTCAACCTATCAGTCAGTCAGTCAGTCAAGTCAGCAAATCGGTCAGCCATTAATAGTCAGTCGGTCGGTCGGTCTTTCGGTCGATCAGTCGGCCAGTCGGCCATATCAAATAAGTCGGTCTGTCTGGCAGTTCCAGCCGGTCAGTCAGTGCGCACCAGTTCGTCCAGTCTGTCGGTCAATTGATCGGTCTGTCGATCGGTCGGTCAGCCATTCGGTCTGTCAGTCAGTCAATCAATCAGTCAGGGATCCATTCAGTTTTTTTCAGACCTCGACTCAAGCTGTCCATATCTCAACATTGTCCCCTGCTCCCCCCCCCCCGTCAATGGTCGAATATCTAAGGCAAGCAACAAATGAGTACGCTTCCCCCCCCCCGCCCCCCCCCCCTCTCCCACTTGTGCTTTGTTTGGTTTGCCTGTTATTTTTCCCTTGGTTCTTAGTCTTACTCTGTTGACGGCTAGTGGTGTTTTCTTCTTTTTCCTTTTTTTTTTCTAGCTCCTTCTTTTCAAGTGTCAGCCAGATCCCCTGCGGGGGGGGGTACGATGGTTTGTTGCTATATATACATATACCAGGTATATATTTGTTTCTTTTTTCTTGTTTCCTTTTTCTTTCGAATTGTGTTTGTTTTTGTTTTTTTTCTCCTTGTTTCGTTTTAGTTTCTCTAGGTCATGGAATGTGTCGTGCCTGTCGTACGCAGTATGATGACATGGCATTGCATTGCATAAGTGGCAACGTAGTATCTCTGTGGCGTAGCTTTGTGACCACAGAACTTGTATCTCTCTAGGATTGAAGAATCGGCACGGACACTGGTTGTGCTGGATGTCGACGGGTAGAAAGAACGGTTTAATGTGAAGAAAACAACAACAACAACAACAACAACTCTCCCTCCACCGCCCAATGAAGCGGAAAAACAACACAACATTTTGTTACTCTACGCTCGAAACGCCAAACGCTTCATATGATACCGGTACGTACAACGTATTTTTCTACGACCTACCGACCGACCGACCGACCGACCGATCGAGGCACCGACCGACTGACCCGAAAAAATGATAAGTTGGTTGTTTTTTTCTCTGGAGGAGCATAAATATGCCGTAGATATGTGGTGGTCTTTTTTTTCGTGCACGGGTGAAAGTGAGTGAAATGACGGCTTCAATTGTAAGAATTGGCGCTTACGTCGATGAGAGCCTCTACATTGCGGTTGGGGGCATTCCTCTTGAAGGGCGGTAGGGACGATGCCTCTACAGTGCTGTAGACTCCATGCCTCTACAGTGCGGTAGGGGTCATGCCTCTCAAGGTGCGGTAGGGGCCATGCCTCTTGAAATGCCCTAGGGTCCATGCCTCTACAGTGCGGTATGAGGGGAGTGCTCTTGCGCCCAGATTTTTTTGACTGACAGGGGGGGGCGGGTTCCTAGGCGGAGGAACTATTTAATAACTGCCCAGTGTACATACGAATATTTGCGTTTCAATCCCATTTTTGTTTTACGTTTTGCGAGTCCGTTTATTATTTTGTACTGTACTATCAATAGCAGCCCATGGGATTGTTGCACACCTCTGACAGGTGATCGATTCCCACTCGATGATCTAGATCGTTCAGGGCAGACAGATAGATAGATCCCTGATCTGTATTATCTGTATTATCTAGCTCGCGTTGCCGGGTGGGGAGCCATGTGTGCTGCATGGTCTACAGTTGGACATGTTTCGTGGGTTGAACCTATACTATACCGGTCCTGCTTAAACAGCACCTGAGGAACGGCGGGTTAGGGTCTAGATGATCTATCTGTAGATATCTATCTGTTGATGATGATCTGTCTGTAGATGGTGATCTATCTGTAGATGATTATCTATATGTAGATGATGATCTATGTGTATATGGTGATCTATCTGTAGACAACGATCTATCGGTAGATGACCTGTCCGATGTATGGATTGCTCATGTTCGTCGGGTTACGTGTACTTTTTTTTATCTCGGGGGGGCGTGAGGTATACCAGGCATATAGCGCTCCCTGCTACATGTTGTACATACCTGGTATACCACTCCGGCCGGAATTATAGTCGCCGTATAGACTCTGATGTGACTATTATGTTGGCCATCATATTTTAAGGTCATGGTACCATGTACAGTTCATAGGAACCTGATAGAAAAATAGACCCCCCCCCCCCCCCCCCCCCCCCTTCCCCTTCGCGCTACCGCCTTGGCTTAATTCATGAATTGCACGCCCTCCTATTGCTGTATTATTTATTCAATTCATTTCGTTTATTAGTCATTTATATATTCATTCATCCATTCATTCATTCATTTATTCATTTATTTATTTCATAACGAACAGGTCCAGGCAAAGGAGGGCCCCGCGTTCCTCAAAGCTATGGCGTTATTCACGAAGGGGACACGGGGCGGAAAGTCGCCCGTCCAGCTGCCGCCGACGGGGGCAGGGGGCGGGAGCGGCGGCGGCGGCATGAGCTACAAGGACGCGGGCGTAGACATCGACGCGGGCAACTCGCTGGTAGAGCGCATCAAGCCGGCGTGCAAGTCGACAAAGCGCGCGGGCTGCGACAGCGATCTGGGCGGGTTCGGCGGGCTGTTCGACCTTTCTGCGGCGGCCGGCTACGAGGGGAAGGACACCATCCTGGTCGGGGCGACGGACGGCGTGGGCACCAAGCTCAAGGCGAGAAGAAAGGAAGCGGCGGGGGGATGTACTCATTACCATGCATGACCGTAGTCGTGAGACCATAGACCCTTGCATCCCTACAATGCCGGGACGGAGCACGTCGCGTTTTCACCGAACCAGGCAGACATTGCTTGCACCAAGCGCGAAGCGCCGTGAGGTGTTGGGCGAGTCGCATGAAGAGTGAGCTGTATCCTACTAAGAACCGCTTGCGAGGCGGACTTTCTTGCATATGGATGACAGCGTCAATGAATTGATTTATTTTCTGGTGTGGCCAGTTCCAGAGACAGCAATGGTTTCACTATGTAACTGCCTCGTGGGTGCCTCACCATATACACACTACGTGATACGATCATCCCCCTTGTGCGGAGGGAAGGTTCTCCCCGCACAAAAAATATCTATCTCGACCGCCAGCCATGGTGACCGCCAAAAAAAAGGAAAAGAAAAAAAAAAAAAAACGGTACCCTGGCTGTCTAGCTCACGCAGTGAGAGGTGTGTTTTACGGCGTCGTCGCCAACCGACGCCAACCCAACCTATATATACCAGGTATATATGTAGGGGGGGGGTACCCATTTGTTGCTTAGTCGTTTAACCATAGACCACGCATCCCTTTCGAGACAGAGCGCCGTTTCTACTCCTGATAGAGACACCTCCAACAATTGGGGGGGGAGGAAATAAAGCATACCAGTAATTACTAGCGAATGCGATATATGTCCTACGCGTTCCTCATTTTGACTTTGCCCCCCCATCCCCGCCGAAAACAAATAGAAACCTTCTTTCGAGTTGCTTGAAGCGTCCGACATATGCCGTCTACCAACGCACACGAATTGACCACAGTTACAGAAAACCTTCCCTCCCTCCCTCTCTTCCTTCCTTCCCCCCCCCCCCTTCCTCCTTTCCTCCTTGACGCGGGCCCTACCAATACCAGATCGCCCAAATCGCAGGGGATCACAGCGGAGTGGGCGTAGACCTCGTGGCGATGTGCGTGAACGACCTTATCGTGGCAGGCGCCGAGCCGCTGTTTTTCCTAGACTACTATGCCACGGGAAAGCTCTCCGTGTCCGAGGTAGGCTAGGCGTCGCCCGATGCGGCATGGGAGGGGGAAGAGCATGGGGGGAGGGGGGGGGGGGGCGGGGGGGGGGGGGGGCGTACTCATTTGTTGCTTGCCTTAGTCATTTGACCATTGACCACGCATCCCTTTCGAGACGGAGCACCGTTCCTACTCCTAACAAGAGACACCTCCAACAATTGGGCGCTCGTTACGTTGTTGTTTCCAAACATTACATGGAAACTTTTTTCTGGAGGGCATGACGTAGCGGTGCGGTGCGGTCGCTGTGCGTGGGATGTATTTGTTGTTGGTGCCGGTACTTGTCGGTTTGTGTTGCTGTTGCTGTTGCTGTTGTTGCGGTTGGTGGTGGTGGTGGTGGTGGTGGTGGTGTTTTTTTTTTTTTGTTTTTTTTGTCGGTGTCGTTGCTGTTTTTGTGATACGTTGTTGCTGTTGGCGTTGCTGTTGCGTTCTTTCCTTGTTTAAATTTTGATGGCAGGCCGCGAAGGGGAGAAAGAGGGAGGGAGGGGGTGGGGGAGCGGAGGGGGAATGAGCGGGAGGAGATGGGGCGGGGGGGGGGGGGGGGGGGGGGGGGGGGGGGGGGGGTGGGACGGGGCTCGACGCCACAGCTCAATAATGCGAATGGACGCTACGCTTGAATTTTACGATGCGCAGGCTCTGTTTCGATCGAGCCCCCGACGATAAACCAAAAAATGAACCGAGCAAACAAAATAACTAACCCCAACGACAACGCGCAAATATGTGAGCGCCTTGTTCCCCCATTCCCCCCCTCCCTTAACCCCTCCGTACAAAACGTAATGGATACCGCGCGCGTTGTTCTCTTGCTGCCGGTGCCGCTTCTACCGCGTCCAGGCCGCCACGGTGATCGAGGGTATCGCCGAGGGCTGCCGTCAGGCGAACTGCGGACTCGTAGGCGGGGAGACCGCGGAGATGCCCTCCATGTACCCGGCGGGCGAGTACGACCTCGCCGGCTTCAGCGTCGGCGCCGTCGCCCGAGGGGCCGTGCTCCCGCATCCCCTGTCCCCGGGGGACGTCGTCCTTGGCCTCCCCTCCTCAGGAGTTCACAGCAACGGTTTCAGCCTGGTGCGACGCATCGTCGAGGTTAAGGGCCTGTCCTACAGTGATCCCGCGCCGTTTTCCGGGGGTGCGAGGAGCCTGGCCGAGGAGCTGTTGATCCCTACCCGCATCTACGTCAAGGCGCTCCTGCCGCTGCTGCGTGCGGGGGCTGTTAAGGCGCTCGCGCACATCACGGGTGGCGGGTTGTCGGAGAACATTCCGAGAGTGCTTGGCCCGGACGTCGCAGTCAGGCTTTTCGCGGGCGGAAACGGTGGGGGAGGCGGTGGGGAGGGGGGGGAGGGGGGGGGGCGAAAAGAGGGGGCGGCGTGGGGACCTGCCGGAGGTGTTCCAGTGGCTGAGCGCCGCGGGCGGGCTGACCCAGGATGAGCTGCTGCGCACCCTGAACTGCGGGGTGGGTATGGTGGTCGTCGTGGCGCCCGAGCGCGCGGAGGAAGCGAGACGTCTGCTGAGGGAGGCCGGGGAGGCGGTGGTGTTGGAGCTCGGCGCTGTGGAGGCGAGGGCCGGCCCCGGGGCGCCCCAGGTGGTCTACGAGGGCCGCCTCAAGGGGTTTTAGTTTTAACCCTTACACCAGGTGGCATGTCCTATCGGTGTAATACACTGCAAAAATGAGCCCTCTCTATTCCCAAGTAGTTCTGTCCCTCGAAAACGTGGAGTCTGTTATTGAGGGAGGGAGCTGCGGGGAGGGAAGGAGGAGTGGGTGGGGGGTGGGGGGGGGGGGGGGGGGGGGGGGGGGGGTACTCGATGGGGGGGGGGGGGGTTGTTAGAAAGACCTGCCTACACCCTTATACCACTGCAAGAATGAACCCACTCTAATTCCAAGCAGTTTGTCCCCCAAAACGTGGGTTGCAGTCGTAAAAGGGTTTCAAGGCGGGAGGGAGTTGCGGGGAGGGGAGGAACCGGGGGGGGGGGGGGGGGGGGGGGGGGGGGGGGTACTCATGTCGTGCATGGCCGTAGTCGTATCACCGGAGGGTGTTCGTTAAAACAAAGGAGCTACTTGTTATGAAGGGCCACGTCAGTCCATCCCTTGGAACAACGGAAGGTTGTGAAAAAAAATTAGCATGATCTCGTAGCCTTCTCCTGTGGGGCGATGTGAACTGATCGAGGTGGCGGTGGTGCGTTGCTGGGGAGCGTTGGTGCCAGGGGGGGGGGGGGGGGGGGGGGGGGGGGGGGGGGCGGGCGAGTGGGGAGGGGTTACGCATGCGGGATGAATTGTTGCGCATGCGGTGGCGGCGGAAGGACCGAGGCAACGCTTTCGCCCCTAGAGGACCAGAGACCGCACCCCGGTGCCGCCGCGGGGGGGAGCTAAGGGCAGGGGAGGGGGGGCAACAGACGAGGTGCAATATCATTTGACTGGCAAGCCACTGACTCTTAATCGTATTGATAGTTGGACGGCAGGGGTATGGTGGGTGGAAAAGGGGAGGGGGGGAACGGGGGGGGGGCAAGCAGTGGCATATGGTTACCCCTTTGGATACAGACGCAATGTTCGATTGTCCCTCGTGTTAGTTCTACAATATGTAATAAGTGAACATCCCAGGGGTTTCCACTGCCTTTTGGGCGCTCTCTCGTTACGGGGAAAACTCTCGCTGGAAGGCAAGTCCCTGCTGCTGCTGCTGTTGTTGTTGCTGCGATGAATGGTAGTCCGTGGGTGCTTACGCACGCGCGCTCAACATTCTGGAAGGAAAACAATGAAAGAGAGAAAAACACTACGACAACAACCTCATACCGAGTAAAAAGTATCGAGAGAATGTGCAGCGCTGCAGCTCCGCATGACTGATTAATAAATTGGCTTCACGCAGCTGGCGTTACGCTTTAAACGTTGCGCACTGGGCGCTTCGCCTTTTACTGGCGCAGCACTTTTTTTTGGCGTACCAATAGAGAAACACTGTGGGTAGCGAAAAAACAAGTCTAGTCCGCGTCGGGTGACTTGATCCACAAAATGCCATACCAACGCACGACGTAACTTAACTGCAGGTTGCTTCGCGTGCGAACTATCTGCAGTAGTTTTCCACTTTGTGGATATAATAATGTTCGAGGAATATTCCTATTCTCTGTGTATGCTTGTACTGCGACTATAAATAGCCTAAAAAAAAAACGCGGAGGGGGTGGGGGGGGTGGGGGTGGGGGTGGGGGGGTGGGGGTGCGGAGGGGGATATAGCTCCGCGGTCTGTGGTGCCTATCACCATGATTTCGATGCTGGGTTCAACTCCAGGGTTGCGACGCTTTTTTCATTTTTTGCATCCGACGATTTCTGACCGTTTACGGTAAGGCGGTTCCTGCGGAGGGCTAATTATATTTCTGCACCTTGTGGGTGGGAGCAGGGTGCCAAATGGGATCATATCCGGGTGGAATCAGGTCCGGATGGGATCAGGAGAGCCAAGCAAGGCCCTGTTTCGTTTTCTCGTTTTAGTGGACAATATTCCGAGCAACTTTTTTATCTACCATATTTTTATTTTTTTTTATTTTTTTATCCATCACTTTTACTTCCCAGCCCACTCGTAGGAGGTGTTACCCTCGACGATCTTCTGGACAAGCCGTGGTCACAGGTGTCGTCCCTTCTCCCCCCCGTACGTGCCTTTATTTTTGTCGCGCATAGGGTTCAGCATTCCCACTGCTCGTCGATTTTCATCGAATGTAGCCAACTCACGCTCTCGCGTTTTCCGCTTATCAATTTTTTATGCAAGAAAAAGTCCCTATGAGCATGCACTCGGTGGGACTTGAACCCACGAAATTGATCTTGACAGGCACGCGGACCACCTACCAAGCCACCGGGGATGGAAACTCTACTGGTCATTTTACTCATATAATGTACCAGGTATTATTTTACATAATAGAATCGCCTGGGCTAACCCCAGCCTCGTCTCAATCCCCTCCCCTCCTTCTTTTCCCTGGGCAGTGGCGGGACACGTGCTGCTGCTGTATGCTGGTCTCGTGTGCTCGATGGATAGTCGACGCTCATGAACAGAAACAATGGCAAATGTATACAGTCAGTGGGTGCACGTCAATTTGCTGTCGAGGCGGTCCGGGCGCAAAGTCTTGGAAGTGAAGCAAAAGTAACTCAGCCAGGAGTCTTTACTCTCATGCGCTGGGTATTATTCGATTTACACTGCTGCCGATCAGTCAATTCAAGTGCGTACCGGGCGGATTAGGCGCCCCCTGCCCCGGTCGGTGGTCCCATCCACCATGCAGTCTTCCGCATTTTTTCCCTCTAGCCTAGTTGTTCCAAGCATTTGCGGGTTCGAAAGGCTACTACAGGTAAATAGTTTTTTTTCGGCGAAATATCCCGTCGTGGACAGAATGCCCAAGCAAGGTGTTCGAACCAAACATCCTGGAATCAACTTCAACTTCGTCCCAAACCTGTTCTGGGCCCATCTGATAGGGTCAAGTTTTTTATCTGCCGGTACAACAATACTGGAGGTGCAAGGCGAGCCATGCTACGGCGGTAGAAGGGCGCATTATACATACTGGCAGTACTGGCAGTAGATCTAGTGCTGGCAGTATCTTTAGCCTTCCCCTCACATGAGCTCTACACCTCACACGAAGACCTGAGCAATGCTAGTATAGTTCCGGCAAGTATGCTCAGGCCCTTTCACAGGAGGAGCTCTCTGCACAGCACAAAACGAAAACGATGTTGTGAGGGGGACAACAGCAAAAAAAGAAACTCGCAACAACCCCCCACTGTCTCTCGCACGTACGGCGGAGTACAACGTTGCAGGCATGTAACAAAACTCAAAACGTTCCCATACCAGGTATCACACAAAAAATAAATGGGGTTGTTGCAACACACATTGGTGCACTTCCTCAGCTAAGGAGCGCCGTCAATCAGAAAGTAGACGTTGGGCCCATTACTAAAGCCACTCCTCTTCCACGGCACTGATGTAGGGGGGTGGCTCAGGTAGCAAGATGCCGCTGCCCGATACCTGCAAAGCAATGGTCCCTCCGTAGTGCCAAGTGTATATGCGTCGGCCGACAAGACCGGCCGACCATACCGGCACCATTATATCGGCAACCTACGCTACTCCACACACCGCCACACCGGTTAATCCCATCTGCGACAAGCGACTTCACAGGCACTACAGCGGGCAGGCGGCACTATAGAGGGACCACTCCTGCTTTATACATCATACCCAACACCACTTTGGCACGGGGATACGATCCCCGTTGAGACTCTCATGTTTTACGTCAAACGGCGGGTTAGGTTCTCCGCTAGTCAGAGTGATACAGCGCACGGAACACGAAAATAGTCCTCTCAAGAACCGACTTGACTGCTGTGAATTTGGATCGGTTGGATGATAAAAAGCGAACAGCACTAACTCTTTTGAATCAATCCCGCCTATTTTCGACCGCCTGCCAGCCCGCCAGTCAGAGTGATACAGCACACGGAATACGGAAATAGTCCGACAAGAACCGACTTGACCGCTGTGGATTTGGATCGGTTGCATGAAAAAAAGCGAACAGCACCAACTCTTTTCAATCAGTCCCGCCTGTTTTCGACCGCCTGCCTGCGAAGGACTAGTAAGACGCCAGCATTCACGTTAAAAGACAAAAAATACAAAAACAAAAAAAACACTGTGTCGACGGACAACCCGAGCACGACAGCGCCCGCCCCCAACCCCCTCCAACCCCCCCCCCCCCCCCCCCCCCTGCCCCCTGTCCCCTCGTCCCTGCGGCCACCGTGGGAGCCAATGGGGGGAACTTTTACCCCTCCTTCCTATAAAACGAAAAACACAAAAAGGATCAACGCACATATGTATAATATATAGCGGGTGTACAATTGGGGGTTGGGGAAAAGAGAAATAAGATTTTCCGGAACAAACTCTGACAAAAAGGCGTCAGCACCAACGCGCCAAAACGACAAAAAATACGAAAAACAAAAAAAAACAAACGATCTAGCGCGCAGTGGCATGATACGCACCCACGCACGCACGCGCGTACGTACGTACTGGCAGGAAGCAGCAGGTTCAGCAGCAGCAATAGTAGCAGTAGCAATAGCACGACAGCGACTAAATCGGCACCATAGGCTTTGCCCGCCGCAGCCTCAGTCCAGCCCCCCCTCCCCCAGCGCCACCCCAGCCCCCCGTCCCCTCACCCCCCCCCCCCCTATCGCTCCCTCAAATCCTCTCCCCCCCAGCATAGAGGATGAGGGGGTGGGTGGAGATGGGGGTGGGGTCGGGAAGGGAGAGAAAGCAAAAGGAAGGGGAGGGTGGGTGATGAGCGATCACAATAGTTCTAGCTTGGACTCGGTCGCTGCGAGAAGCTTTTCTATCTCCTCCTTCTGGGAGCTGAGCGTCTGAAGCTCCTGCCTCATCACCTGCCCTCGGTGGCAAGCCAAAGAGAAAGAGATACCGGGGTATAAAAAAACAGACAGTCACAAGAACAAGAACAAGAACAAGAACAAGAACAAGAAATAAAACACAAGACAAATCGCAGCAGACGAAAGATAATAGCGCAGTTGAAACTGGATATAGGATGGGATGGCACGGGATGGCATGGGATTGTATGGGACGGGACGGGACGGGATGGGATGGGATGGGACGGGACAGGATGGGATGAAACGAAATGGCATTGGACGAAACGGTCGGTAAGTCGACGAATCGGATGCGTAGATGGTCCGTCGGTCGGTCAGTCCTTAAGCCAGTCAGTCGGTCGGTATGTCGACATGAATACATGATGCCCCCCCCCCTCGACCAGCTCCGTCTCGAAAGGGATGCGGGGTCAACGGTCAAATGACTAAGGCAAGCAATAAATGAGTACGCTGCCCCCCCCCTCGACCAGGGCGATTGAGGTCGCATCATCTGAGGACAATCGGGCGAGAGGTGACTTGGGACGTACACTTGCTTACATCCGCACGTGCGCTTGCACTTGCACTTGCCGCAGCAATACTGTAACTATATTACAGTGGTATCAGTATCGAAGTCACCATCATACAGCGTGGGATAACAACAAAGCACGCCACCAGTAAGCGGAGGTGGCATATTCCGACCAGGAAACGCTCGCTGCCTCACGCACGCACGCACGCATTCACACCGCGCGCGCAGGCTTGAGCAGCAGCAATATCAACGCTTGCCTCGCCTCGTAAAACGTGTTTTATCTCGTACAAAAAATATACTAGGTAATAATAGCGCCTCTCGTGAAGGCCATTGCGTCTCCAAAAAATATTTGCTTCTTCTCATATTGTGTCTCATTTCATCTCGTCGCGTCGCGCGCCGTTTCGTTTTTATACACGTGCGCGCACGTAAGGAGGCGAGGGGGGGGGGGGGGGGTGAGTGAGGGGAGCGAGGAGGCGCACCTTCTTTCGGCGAATTTTCCCCAGCTGATAGCTCCTCAGCTGCCGGAAGCACAGTGCACCCTGGAGCGGCAAGAGGGCATGATACAATCCCAAAACGGTTACCGAACCAACGAAAAAAAAAACATAAACGTACTGCTTGCATCCCACACAGATTCCCAGCATGTGCTCTACCCCGAAAAGCTGGTGTATAGGATTATCCTACAAAAGCTGTCTAACACGCTAAAGGGCGGCCATGATGATGATGACGATGATGACGATGACGATGATGATGACGATGATGATGATGGTGATGATGATGATGATGATGACGATGACGATGATGACGATGATGATGATGATGATGATGATGATGATGATGGTGCTGATGGTGATAACGTTCTTAAAGTGTCTTCACAACCAGTTGTGCTTTACGTGAGCAGTAAAGGGGGAAAAGAGATGGGGGGTACTTTGTTCACGAACTGAAATAAAAATAAACATCTGTGAGTGAGATCGAGGGCCTCGTCGAAACTCATCGTCTTTGCGAGCTGTGTGCGTCATACTATTACGGAAGACCATAGTTAACAGGACCTGCGGTACACACAAAAAACCTATTTATTTACCTATTTTTACCAACAAAATTTGGTCCTGTTTACTATGGACCCCCGTAATATACACTAGCAATACTTCATTATTTTTGCAGGCTGTGTGTGTCATACTATATACTATAAACTGTACTAGTGATGCTTCCACCGCGCGTACCGCGGGTTTTGTATGGCCTCGTGCAGGAGGTACAGTCCGTACATGAACATGAGGGAGACAAAAGTCTGAAGCCTTAGAAGATGATGTACATGCAGTTACGTTCTCCCTCCCCCAGCACAATACACGAATGAAGAATTCAGGGGGTTTTCGCGGGTCGTAAGACCCCAAAAACCCACGCGGGGGGTCGGGCCAGCAAAAAAAATGAGAATATCATGGCCCGGGTTGGGTTTGGGTCGGGTCGGGTCGAGTCGGGTTCGGTCAGGATATTTTTGAATTCTCACGGATGGGGTCCGGTCACCCGCATACGCAACCCGACCCGACCCGACCCGACCCGACCCGCGAGGCTTGACCCGACCCGTGAACAGTAGTCCTGGAATGGAGGGAGCGAAATGCGTTGCGCCCGAAGCGGCACAACCTCTTTGAAGCTACAGCGAAAATACGAAAGCTCCCAACGTATCAAAGAAAAAAAGGTTCATATGCTGCACCAGTAGTAGAAAAATACCGGTAACATCAGCCGCCGACGAAAGAAAGTCGAACCAACAAGAGGCTTTATTTCCTGATTTTCCCGCAACAAAAAGGCCGCGCCGCAAGACCGTGGTACCTCGTGTGTGCAGTGGTGAGCAGCTTCCGGGGACATTTATCCCAGGGTCAACAGGAGAATACAGGAAGAATTTGCCAAATAACCTGTTTGCTGAAGCTACTGCTGTATATCCATTTCATATGGGGAACAAAAAAAAAGCGCCATAATATGAGAGATCGATCTCTGGACGAAGAAAAGGAGACGTAGGATATACCAGGGGTGCCATAATCATATCATACACGTACCGGGGTACCTGGTACGAGGTATATGACACGCAGCTGAGCTTTTTCTAGCACATGCCACTTAGAGGGGGAAAAAATACTTGGGGGGGGGGGGGGGGGGGGGGGGGGGGGGGGGGGGCACGCGACACACGTGCGGCTTTTCTTGAGTCGAAACGAAAAAAAAAAAAACACATATACCAGGTATACGTTTATAAAGCGCACAAGTCGGACGCAAAAAAAGCATGCCCCGTCATCTTTCTCCCTCTCTACCTATCTCTCTTTCTCTCATCTCTCGCTATCTCGCTTTCTCAACGAAAAAAAAACGCTACAGCAGCAGAAGAAAGCAGCAGCAGCAACAGCAGCAACAAATCAAAGCAACAGCAGCAGCAGCAGCAGCAGCGACAATAATAGCGGCAGTGTTGTTTGCTGCCAAACACACTACAACATGCAGCTTCAGCAATCAGCAAACACCCTATCTGGTACAAACCAAAACTAAACACAGCCCCAAAAAACGAAAATACACAACCAGAACATAAACCGAAAACTAATCAACGCCGCTGAATGACATCATGGAGGAGAGGAATCGCCGACCCCCCCCCCCCCCCCGCACAACTCCCCGCCCCCCCCCCCCCCCTCCCCTCTCGCGCCGCCTCTCTCACCAGGCCCACGTACAAAACTCCGGTAGCGATCAAGATGAAGCCAGCGATGCGTCTCCACACGTCCAGCATGATGCCGTTGTGGTCAAATGCCAGCATCAGCGTCCCCACGCTTCAAGAGAAACAGAAAAAATAATCAAGGGGGGGAGACGGGAGGAAGGGAGGGAGGAAGGGAGGAAGGGAGGGAGGGAGGGAGGGAGGGAGGGAGGGAGGGAGGGAGGGAGGAAGGGGGGGGGGGGGGGGGGGGTGGGAGGGGAATAGGGGGAAGGGAAGAAGGAAGAAAGGAAGGGAGGGAGGAAAAAGGAAGGAAGAAAGCAAGAGAGGGAGGGAGGGGTGGAGGAGGGAAGAAGGAAAAATGGTATGAACGGAGGAACAAGAAAGGGAGGGGAAAAAAAATACGTCAGCAGGAACCGCACTTTACCATTTAGAGTACTATCTTACACAATCCGTTTCATAAAACCGAACAAAACGAGAACGCACCCACCACAAAAAAAATAGGGGGGTGGGGGGCAACAGCCTGCAACGACTGGAATACGTACATACGTCAGGGCATGGACGTCGTCAAGGCTAATTTTTTCGTTTGTTTCATCTTCACAATACGCTTGCTCGCGGGCAGAGTCGCTCCCGCGGCAGCCAGAACGTCCAAGGACAGCATGACAATAACCGCCGTGGGATGAACGAGGGACGGATATTTTCCCGTCTCTCTAAAACTCCTCCTCGCGCTTTTCGCTTCCCGCCCCTCCCGCCCGCCCCTCCGCCACGCGCCCTGCACTCAGTGCCCGTCTCCGATCGAAACTAAATCGATTGCACGACGTACCCTACGCCGTTGGGGCGGCGACAACTCAATCGTCGCACCTCGAGGCTGGCGCCCATCGACCGCTACCGACCGTTCCCCACTGATCGAGTGACTGGCTGACCAACCGAATAACCGATACAAAACGACCAATCGACCGACACCGACCGACTGATAGACCGACCGACCGGCCCATTGACACCGGTTGACCAAGCGACTGGACGTTACGCATCGCTACGGACCGTTATCGATCGAATTTCCAACCGATTTACCGTTGCCGATCACTACCGACCGATTGACCAACCGACCGACAGACACCGATCGCTACCGATCGATTGACCATACGACCGACCTTTACCGATTGCTACCGATCGATTGACCCACCGACCGACAGTTACTGACCGCTACCGATTGAGCGACCAACCGATTTACGCTACCGACCGATTGACCAACCGACTGGCCGCTACCTATCGCTATCGACCGACCAACCAACTCGCCCCTAGCGATACCTACCGACCGATTGACTCACCTACTGACCGATACCGATCGCGACCGACCGATCTAACATTCGACTGACTATTCCAGACCACCACCGACCGATCGACTGACCGACCGACTCACAAGGAAATGTAGAACCCCTTGAGAAGCCATGACTCCAAGAAAGCGCACAGCCGCAACATAGCCGCCACCTCTCGCTCCGCTAAGATGATTGCCACGGCCATCGGAACGCCGAAGCAGTGCAATGTAGTTTCCGCCCCCTTTCGCCCGCGCAATTGATGAGAACAAAAAAAAGCCAAGTGGCAGCAGGGGTAGAAAAGCATCAACAGGAGCAGCAACAGAGCAGCAGCAACAGCAACAGCAACAGCAGCAGCAGCACGAGCCGGGACAGCAGCAGGAACAGCAATAACAGCAACAGCAACAGCAACAGCAGCAACAACAACGGCAGCAGTGAGCGGGTTCTGCACTAGCTGCTCCTGTGTCTTGAGTCTGAAGCTCTGCCGTAGCTCCGGAGCACACGTGGGTCTGCCCTGTCGCTGGTCTGCCCTGTCGCTGCTAAAAAACAAAATTCATAATGCTCCCACTCCTGCTTCTGCTGTTACTGTTTCTGCTACTGCTGCTGCTACTGCTGCTACTGCTACTGCCTACTGCTACGGCTACTGCTACTGCTATTTCCACTGCTTCCGCGACTACTGCTTGTACTGCTTCTGCCAGGCGCATAGTCTGCCTCCGCTTCCCGCTACCCCCAACCCGCACGCGCTCGCTTACCCCGAGTTCGACGGAGACAACCAGCAACACGTCCAGTACCACAGCGAGCAATGCTGCACAGCACATCGTTTAGATGGATAACAGGGGGAGGGAGGCGGCGGTATCGCAACACAACAACACACAACGCAGCGCGGAGGGAGGGAGGGAGGGAGGGAGGGAAACCATCAACAAAAGCCTTCATGCCGCTACGAGTCGATGTCGCAGCGCCCACGGAATGGGGCGTCATGCGCTTGTAACCCTCCTGCTCTCTCTGTCTCTTCCCCCTGTCTTTCTACTGGTGTGTCTCTTATCAATGCATGCCTCTGTTTGCTCATCTCCCTTTCTCTCTCGCGCTCTCTCTCCGTCTTTCTATCTATCTATATATCCACCTCTCCCTCGCTCTCTCTCTAAGTGTATATCTCTGTTTCTCTCTCAATCTCTCAACCTTCCTCCCTCCCTCTCTCCCTCCCCGACCTATATACCTGCCAAGGCCGTGCACCAGCTGAGCAGGCTGCACATCCGGAGGAACGAGTTCCCCGCCGTGTCTTGCTTAGACAGGGGCACTGCCTGCACCACTTTAGGATCGATCCCTCTCATCGCTCCCAATTGAGGCTGCTGCGGAGGCGGAGGCGGCCTGCCCGTGCGCTGTTTTCGTTTTCGAGATGCAGGGTGGGGTGTGGGTAAGGATGGGGGTGGGAGGTTGGGGGGTTGGGGCGGGGGGGGGGGGGGGGGGGGGGGGGGGGGGAGGGGTAGGCGTCTTCATTTGTTGCTTGCCTTAGTCATTTGACCATTGACCACGCATCCCTTTCGAGATGGAGCACCGTTCCTACTCCTGATAGAGGCACCTCCAACAATTGGGCGCTCATTACGTTGTTTCCATATATTGCGGGGGGGGGGGGGGATGAGGCTGGCTATGTGGGGGGTGGGAGGGGGAGGGAGTAGACAGGAAGGGGGTGGGTTCGATATGCTGTGCCGGTATTCGGTATGCACTGCAGTAGGCGTTCTTCACAAACAAAGGTGACCGGTATACGTAGCGTGTCATGCTCTACTACTGTTCGTCAGTGCGTATCATGCACATGATACCTGGTGGAAGGAAGACAGCAGCAGCAGTGGCAGCAGCAGCAACAGCAGCAGCAGCAGCAGCAATAGGCAGTGCCGTAGGTACAGCAGTGGTACAGAAAATACCGGTATTGTTACGGCCATACCAGGAGTGCCGCACGAGCACCAGAACGCCGCCGTGACACCAGAGTACTCGTAGTATACATAGGTCGTAGGTAAAAGGTAGAAGGGGGCTATTTCATACTTCGCATATTGTGTCGCTTTTCGATGACACTGCTGAGTTCATAGAGGGCAGAGCGGCGTTGCCCACCTGCCACCTCCTACCCTAACTCTAGGCGATGAATCAGCGGGGAGGGGATGTTCCGGTGTGCCTCTAGTGCGCCAACGGCGCAGCTATTGCTGTCATGGGAAGCAGGACAGGAGTGAGGGTGAGGAGAATTACGTGCAACCTGATGATGTCCAAGTTGATATGAATATGGTGTGATATAAAAAGGGCGTGCCGGCCGCAGTACAGCACTGAATTTGTCTTTTCAGTTTTCTATATATTCCAGGTTACTCTGTAGCAACAGGACGAGTGGCAATCCCACAACGTCAATGCGACTCACCTCTCGATGCATGAGCTGTTGGAAGGGTTGCACGTACTGCACGAACACTGCACACTGCTGGGCTCGACTTGTGTGTGTGCTGCATGGCTGATGGTCCTGCTCGATATATTTTGTAGGCTTGTTCCGTTCCCTATCAAATAAGGCCATCCACGTGACATGAACTCCCAACGTGTGAGGTGAAAGACTGTTCGGACCTCGAGGACAGCCCCATCCTGCAGCGCAGGGACAGCTTTCCCTCTCTGCAATACTTGCCTTGATCGCCGTGTCATGAAAGCGAACGAAGGCAGGCGTGATCGGCAATACGCACAGCAACAACAGCAACAGCAGCAACAGCAGCAGCAACAGCAACAGCAACAACAGCAGCAACAACAACAGCAACAGCAGCAGCAGCAACACCAGCAGCAGCAACAGCAGCAGCAGCAGAGCTTCGCAAAGTCAGAGAGGATTAAGGGGGGAGTGGGGGGGGGAGGCGGAGCAGGAGGAGGCGGAGGAGGTGCGCCTTTCCATCGTGAATTCCCTGGCTCATTAACGCACTTGCGTCAAACTCTCGGCGGCCGTGCAGAAGGTGGTGGTGGCGATGCTCCGCGTGGGGGAAGAGCCGCCGCCGCGGCTGCGGCAGCATCTGCAGCAGCGGCTGATGCCTACCACATGGCGATGCAACACGGTGGACCTGATCCTGGCGGCAATGCCGGCGGTGGAGGAGGGGGAGAGCAGCAGTACTACCATGATCGGCCGGCGATGCTCCGTGTGGCGCCGAGGCACCACTCCTCCCCGCACTTGCAGCACATCGATGAGACCCTTCGAGGACCACCCGGGGGAGGAGGAGGAGGAGGAGGAGGAGGGGGGGGGGAGGTGCAGCAACGGGCGGCAGCTTTGGCCAGCAGCAGCAACAGCAACAGCAACAGCTACACCACAATGAAGTCCGCCGCCAACAGCAATTGCAGCAGCAGCAACAGCAGCAGCAGCGACACCAACAGGCGCAACAGCAACAACAGCGTCAGCAACAGCAGCAGCAGCTGCACCGCCCTCAGCAGCAACCGCAGCAACCACAACACCCGGCCGACATCCACGGAGTCACCCCCGCGCACCGTGCCCCCTCTGCTACGGCAGCGGCCGCCGCAGCCGGTACAGGGTGGCCGCCTGTCTCCTCACCCGGCGGGGCGGGGCGAGGGATCACTCCGAGACAGCCGCCGCCGCTGACGACCTCCCTGTCGGAATCGGCTTCCGTGGGTCGTTCCGTCGTCGGTATGGGCACCGACTTCGCTCAGCTCCCCAGCAGCCCGGAACACATGGGACTCAAGGCTCACGCTGCGGAGTTCGTACCTGGCGGGGGAGCGGGACGAGGGGGAGGAGGAAGAGGAGGAGGCGGAGGGGGGGAGACAAGCAGGAAAGGCAGCATAGACCGGCAGCAAGCAGGGAGTGGAGGAGGAGGAGGGGCGGAAGCGGAAGCGATGGCGGCGGCAGTGGCAGCGGCGGCAGCGGCGGGGGGAGCGGGGGGGGGGGGGTCGACGGAAGGCGTGCCCGGCAGCGACCTTACCGCGTATGCGCGAGAGTTTGTGCCGGGAGGAGGAAGCAGTAGCGGCGGTGGAACCGGCGGCCGCGGTGGTACGGACCACGACAAGGGCGGTAACGCCTCTGTCGGTGGAGGGCGAGGCGGAGGCCATGCTACCGCGGGAGAAGGCGCTGGCGGGGGGGGGGGGGGGGGGGGGGGGGGCTGCTGCCGAGAAAATGGTCGAGGTGGTACGCGGTGGTACAATCTACTTCGTGCCTGAAAGCGAGGCGCTCGCGACGGATCAGCTGGTGGCGCCGGAGGCGTACGGGCCGGAGGAGGATGGGTTTGCCTGGGCGCACGGGTCGGGTGCAATGGCGGCCCAGCAGAGGCGCACCATGCACAGGTGAGAGAAAAGGGGGGGCCGGGAGAGGAAGAGATAGATAGAGAGAGAGAGAGAGTAGGATCAGTTTGCTGCTGGGCTATACGTGACGTGCAGTGCTCGCTCGTACGGTACCGTCGTCAGCAAGGATGTGTGCAATTTCCTTCAACGCGAAACTACAGTATATCTGTCGTGTGCCGTCCATTGCGCACCCCGACATATTGTTTCTCCATGTTTGCTTGTGATGAGCGTTATGCTACATAGAACTACTTACTTAGATCTCGATCTCTGAGCGTGCTCGGTTGGTACATCCCTGGCCTCTCAGAGCTCCCACTTGGGAATCGCCTCCTTTTATTACTTGCCGGACCGTTCCAGCGAGTCTTAGTTTTCTCCATTTTATTTCTCGTCGTACTTTCAGTCCTTCTTTCCTTGTTTCTTCTTTCGTTTCGTGTGCGTGCGTGTACTCCGAGCACGGCGCCGCGGGCGAACCCGGCACCGTCGCGGGTGTTAACGGATGCTGGCGAGTAGAGGGGGAGTTGCAAGGAGCGCAGTCGCCGCTTTCGTGCCTAGGCGTCGCGTGTGCCTCGAGACACGAGGGATGCATCATTAGGCTCTGTCTGGCCTCCATTTGTGATTTTGGATAGAGTACGTACGAGTATGTAAGGGTGGTTCGGGATTGTAAGAAAATATTCAAGCGGTGCTTATTTTTGCGACCGGGCTGAAAGTCACAAGCGGGAGGTACCCCGAATGAGCACCAACATTGTCGAGCTTGCATCGAGGTCCACGGTGAGCACCGGGCTTCACGCGAGGCGGGCGACGGGGCTCACTGTGGAAGAGAGGGAGGAAAGCTTTACCCGGACTGAATCGGTGGCGAGATGGTCGCGAGAGGGGCGGGCGGCGTACGAGGCTGAGAGAGAAGCTCTGCTGTAAGATTTTTTCTTTTTTTTCATTTTTTTTTTGACTGGTGTAAGGTGTTCCACTCAGGTAGTAAATTATTACACGAAAGGGGACGGGGATTTATTTCTTTTAGAAATTGTCGGTTTCATTTTCATTGTTTTTGCTGTGTTGCTGTGCCGTGCAGTTCTTCATCTTTCGTACATACGACGAGTACACAGACACAGAGCATATCGAAAGAAGAAAATAAGTACCCTACCTGGGGTATGTACGTATGTACAACGTGTGAGCGAGCGTAGCGGAAAACCGCCCGCGACGCGAAGCATATGTGGCGTCCGAGCTGTTATCTCCTGAAGCATGGCGGCGGGACTCTTGGCATATTCAAGTCGCCAGTTTGCAGCTAACTACAGGGGTCATGAAAGAAACAATATTCAATCATGGACCTCTGTCCGCTTCGCATAATTTGATGATGTTTCCTTCCTGAGCGAGCGTAGCGGCCGGCGTAGGCCGCCCGCGGAGCGGAGCGCCTTGTATAAACCTACCGTGTACAGACGGGGTTGCATGCCACCTGTCTCGGTCGGGTCGGCTGCGCTTGTGTCTTGACTGTTTCGTCATCGCCGATTGTGTTTCGCTGTTGTTGTTGTTGCTGCTGCTGCTGCTGCTTCTGCTGCTGTTGTGCTATTTATTGAGTCGTTGCCGTTCGTGTGGCACCACTGTTTTGTTTTTTCTCGTTTTGAGTTTTCGATGTTTGGCCCCGTCACATTGCTGTATTCTTGTTTCGTCGCCCAGCTCGTGGCTCGCACGGTGTAGTACACCTCCCAAACCTACCCAGGCAAACGAGCCGACACGTACTCACGAAGCAGAGACTTCCTTCTCTCCCGCTTGAGAACTGCAACGCCCCTTGCTCTTACTCGTGGATTCGCCTCGTTCGTTGGATTATACGCGCGAGAGCGTTACCGCCCTGTGCCGGCCCGCTGGTGATGCCTCGCCTGCCCCACCCCCCCCCCCCCCCACAACTTGGTGTAAGCAGTTTCTGCCTGATCGGTGGAAACCCGACGTTCTCCGTCCCGGCATTGCCGCCGGGGTGCGAGGGTCTACGGTCATACGACTACGACCATACATGATATTGAATACACCCTCCGCCCCCCGCCAGAATGGTGATGAGTTGCGAGTGATTGCTATTACGGGGGGGGGCATAGTAAATAGGACCGAATATTGTTAGTAGAAATAGGGAATTATGTAGGTTTGTGTCTACCGTAGTAGGTCCTGTTTGCTATGGCCCCTCCGCAGTAGTTTTGTCGCTTGCCGGGGAGATAAGTCAGTCAGTCCATCAGTTAGTTTGGCGTCGTATCGTTGTGGCGTCCGACCCCAAACGCCTTCTCAATTCTTCTCGTCTTTTCCGTTTTTTTAACCCTACTCTTTTGCCCCACCCCCCCCCCCCCCCCCCCCCCCCCCCCCCCCCCCCCCCCCCCCCCCCCCCCCCCCCCCCCCCCCCTTCCCCTCCCCCCCTCCGCCTCCCCCCCTTCCCCTCCCCCCTTTTCCCTCGCCTCCCCCACCTCCTCCTTTCTCCCCCTGCTCGCTTCTTTCCTTTTTTCTTCTAATTTGTTTGGTTTTTTTTTCTCTCTTGTCGCGTCTCAAACAGCACGGCGATCCCCGAGCACCTTTGGGCAGAATTCCAGAACCACTCCCTGAGCGTTTTGCGGCAGCTGCCCCCCGACGACGAGCGGCTTAAGGAGATTCCGCCGCAGTTTTACGCGGCGTTTCCCCTGGACAGTGCGTCCAAGACGAGAGGAACGGCGGGTTCTTTCGGGTACCCCAGCGATACCTACAAGGTGGGGTGGGAAGGGATGGGGATTGGGTGGTGGGGGTGGGGTGGGGTGAGTGCGGTGGGGTGGGATGGGATGGGATGATATGAACAGACGGCACCGTTGTGTTAGCTCTCTTTTCGACGGAGAAGGGGAGTGAATGGAGGGCGGGAGGGGGAAGGGCGGGAGGGGGGGATGAGGCGGCCAACAAGCTGATAGATTGTTGCTGGTGCTGGTGCTGGTGCTGCCGTCGTCGTTGTTTCTACGCGGTGACAATACCGACAAACCTTGTCGGCGCCGTACACAGTATTGTAGCAACCCCGCGCCCACGATGATATACCCCACCATATCTCTGCCGAGTGCCCAAATTTAATGAAAACGCCGCACAGACCGCGGACGAGCCTAGCCCGCGTGCAAATGCACTTAGCGAAATACGATGAAAAAGAAGAAGTTGTCTGCCGCAAACCAGCCCCCCCCCTCTCCCCTCCCTATATTATATACCTGGTTTATATAGGTTGGGCCGGCGGTTGGCGAAGACGCTGTAAAACACGCCTCTCACTGCGTGAGCTAGACAGCCAGGGTACCGTTTTTGTTTGTTTGTTTTTTTGGCGGTTACCACGGCTGGCGGTCGAGTTAGATCATTTTTGTGCGGAGAGAACCTTTACTCCGCTCGAGGGGGATGATCGTATCACGTAGTGTGTATATGGTAAGGCACCCACGAGGCAGTTGCCTACTGTAGTAAACCCATTGCTGTCTCTGAAAGCGGCTACACCAGAAATTAAATCAATTCATTGCTGCTGTCATCCGTATGCAAGAAAATCCGCCTCTAAAGCAGTTCTTAGTAGGATACAGCTCACTCTTCATGCGACTCGCCCAACACCTCACGGCGCTTCGCGCTTGGTGCAAGCAATATCTGCCTGGCCGGTGAAAACCCGACCTGCTTCGCCCCGGCATTGTGGGGATGCGAGGGTCTATGGTCATACGACTACGGCCATGCATGATAATGAGTACACCCCCCCCTCCCCCCCCCCCCTCAAGCTCGCCTTTTTACCATGCCACCGGTGCCCCTCTACCACCTCTGAAGACTAAAAATAAAAAAAAGAACAGTTAGCTGCGGCAGCGCACCCCTCCGCTCGAAAGGGATGCGTGGTCAATGGTCAAATGGCTAAGGCAAGCAATAAACGAGTACGCCCCCCCCCCCCCCCCCCCCCCCCGCCTCCGAGCTCGCCTTTTTACCATGCACCCGGCCGTCTGGTTTTGGCTTTGGCTTTGCTTTTCTGCCTTTGTTTTACGACTCCCGCCGCCGCCGTAAAACAGGTGATCCAGCACCACAGCGGCCAGGCGTTCGCTTTGCGCCGCTTCGACACGGCTCGCACCACGGCGAAAATCGTGGCCATGGCGAGCGAAATTTGGTTGTCCATGCCAGAGCACCCCGCGATCACGCGCCCCAGGGAGGTGAGCACGAGCGAGCCGCGGGGCGGCGGGGGACGGGGGGGTACTCATTATCATGCATGGCCGTAGTCGTATGACCATAGACCCTCACATCCCTACAATGCCGGCACGGAACACGTCGGGTTTTCACCGACCAGGCAGACATTGCTCGCAGCGCAAAACGCCGTGAGGTGTTGGGCGAGTAGGGGGGGGGGGGGGGAAGTGGGGGAGGGAGGCGGGTGTGCTTTTGTCATGCGTGATTGTAGACGTCCCTCACATTCCTGCAATGCCGGGACGGAGCACGTCGGTTTTCACCGACCAGACAGACATTGCGGGGGGAGGGATATTTCGTCCTCGGCCCCTCTGTAAGAGGTGCTTGGTTGGTTTCGTGAACCTCGCGCGAGATGGTGGCAGGTGATGCCTTTGGTCCTTACATTGTAATACTCCTGGACGATGCTCCTGACGACACAACAGGGGCGAGGAGTTGAAACACAGAAGGGAAAGTCGTTTCATGTTGTTGCCTTAAAGCGATGGAGAGGCTTATGCGGCCGTTGCTCTCCATCTTTTAACTTCTTGATTTTTCGAGCGTTTTTTTGCTCTCTTTTTTTTTTCGGACAGATTGCCCGCGAGTGCCTTTCCGTCGGCTGAACCGAGGTGGTGTATGAAGCGTTGGACGCCCTTCCCCGTTCTCCGATTGACGAACGACCTTCTTGCCGCCCACCCTCCGCCAACACGGCGAGGCCCTACGTTGTACTGTATCACACCAAGGCACCCGTTTCATCTCGTCCCTGCTCCCTTTCTCACTCGTTCTATTATTTTATCCCTCCGCTCTGTCTCTCCCCCGCCCGATCGTCCTACCTTCTCCCCACCATGCAACTCTCTTGCTTTCTCTCTCCCTCCCTCTCGTTCTCCCCCTCTCTATCTCTCCCCTCTGTCTCCCTCTCCCTCTTTCTCTCTCTCCCTCTTTCTCTCTCTCCCTCTCTCCAACTTACACCACACTGTGCGGTGCGCTTTATCACCAAACGACCCACCAACCGAAACACACCATACTACGATACTACTCACGGGCGGGGTATGTGGGGGCGGGGGCGGGTATTGCGATTGGGTGGTGTGGGGTCGGGTGGGAACGCCCGCGGCTGGGTTTCCACAAAAAAAACAGGCGTTTCTTCACCGCAACGCCCTGTTCTTCGTGTCCGACTACCACCCGGGAGCCGAGACCCTCTCCGAGAGGTTCATCCTGAAGCAGGGCGGCCTTCTTTCTGAGGGCCTGATCTGGCGCCTGGTGTGTCAGCTGCTGGGGGCGCTGCGGGCGACCCACATGGCCGGGGCGGCGCTCCGAAATGTCCACCTGTCGCGCGTGCTGTATAGCCTCGTGGGGGACCGCGTGCGGGTGAACTGGGTAGGGTGCCTTGATGTCCTGGAGTACGAGACTCGCAAGCAGGTGGGAATTGCGGGGGGTAGGGACGGGGGGGGGGGGGTGTACTCGATAGGAGAGATGTACTCGATCTCATGCATGGCCGTAGTCGTATGACCATAGACCCTCGCATCCCTACAATGCCGGGACGGAGCATGTCGGGTTTTCACCGACCAGGCAGACATTGCTTGCACCAAGCGCGAAGCGCCGTGAGGTGTTGGGCGAGTCGCATGAAGGGTGAGCTGCATCCTACTAAGAACCGCTTGTGAGGCGGACTTGCATATGGATGACAGCTTCAATGAGTTAGTTTAATTTCCGGTGTGTCCACTTCCAGAGACAGCAATGGGAGTACTATGTAACTGCCTCTTGGGTGCCGTACCTTGAACACTACGTGATACGATCAATTCCTTTGTGCAGAGTAAAGGTTCTTTACTTCGCACAAATGATCTAACTATTAATAGACGACCAGCTGTGGGCGACCGCCAAAAAAAAACAAAAACAAAAAACGGTACCCTGGATGTCTAGCTCACGTAGTGAGCGGCATGTTTTGCAGTGTCGTTGCCAACCGACGCCAACCCAACCCATATATAATATATGGGGGGAGAGGTAGGGACGGGGGGGGGGGAGGATGCTCTTCGTCATGCGCGGCTGTAGTCGTATGACCATAGGACCCTCGCACCCCTACGAGTACATTGCCGGGACGGAGCACGTCGGATTTTCACTGACGAGGCAGATATTGCTCGCACCAAGCGGAAGCGCCGTGAGGCGTTCGGCTATGCATGTACTGCACGCGATGTCTCAGTCGTTCATATGCAGAGCTCTTGATTCGTTCGCTCTTCGCGCTCCATCGAGATCAATCATCACCTATCGTATGTTCATGATCATCACATCATAATCTGAAGCTGCAGAGTTCAAGGAGTGGGTGTGTCTATATTTGGGAAATAAATGAAAAAGAAAAAGAAATTTCGGAGGTTGCACGTAGCTTGCCACGATTGGGAAATCCCCTTCCCCCCCTATTATGTTCATCATCACATATGTGTACATATGTTTGTCAAAATTTTCATACTTTTGCCAATTTTTATCTTCGTACGAGCACTTTTCGGCAAAACGCCAAGTACTCGGACACGGGAGCCCGGTCGGACACGTTGGTCGAGGTCTTGGCGCGATCCGTGCACTCTGGAGCGCGTGGCGGGCGCTCAAAGTTTTTTTTCCGGGAGGAATGGATAAGACGATTTCCCTGGTTGTCAGCACGAGAGGCCTTTATTTCTACGTACGTACCGGTATGATGTTGTCCGTTTTCTCCCCCAGGGTCTCATGAGCTGTGAGCACACAGTCCGGACATATACCAGGTACACAACAGACAACATGAACAGATCACATCGTTACAACGCTGCCGCCCACACGCCGTGCGTGTGCGACACACCCATATGGGCAGTATGGCTGTGGCTGGTTGTGTTTTGTCGGAGCCTGCCGTCCGTATTGCACCGTCTGCCTTACCAGGTACCAGGTTTTGTTTCGTACGTATGTACATACCCAGGCTGACGTACCCGTACCATTGTCACCTCTCCCTGCTGCTTCTTCTGCGTATTGCTGTGTGTGATCCAACAATGCCACTATGCCACTGCTCCAGCTGTGCTCAGCACAGTGCGCCAACGGCAGCAGCAGACAGCATACTATGCGCATGTGGCAGATCCGCGCTGTGCTCTCCGTACTACAGTGTTGTTTGTTGTTGTCATCGGCATTGGCCTATGCACGTACCTGCTGCAGAGTGCGTGACCGATATTTTTTGCTCCGTACCGATCATCCCCGGATCGTGTACGTTCGTCGAGTCCAGTACAAAAGATCGTTCATACAAGCATCGTGTACAGCAGCATTCGTACAAAACATACTTGCAGTTTCTGACTCCTGTGTGTCCTACACTGTTGACCAATAGATCCTAGAGCCAGTACACGTTCCTTTGCCGCAGTACGCGTACCTTCTTCTGTCGTATCATATCACATGGCACTTTACAGCAGAGCAGTACTGCTTGCTGTACATGCAGTTGAACCTGCACGAGATCCTGCAAAGTGTTTTAGGTTGCGTACAAAACGCAACGCACTAGTTGTATGAGTACTGCTGTGGCGTCGATGGCAAACTGCGCTTGATAATATTTTCGTTACCGAGGTTCGACTCGCACGATCCTTGCTTTTTTTATTTTCAACTTTTGATTCATTTTGCACCAGTACTGTGGCGTAGCTTTGTGACCACAGAACTTGTATCTCTTCTAGGATTGAAGAATCGGCACGGACACTGTTGTGCTGGATGTCGACGGGTAGAAAGAACGGTTTAATGTGAAGAACACACACAGTAAATATCCACCTTGCTTTTCTGACCCACTATTTATGCATGTAATACAATACAGGGTGGGTGCTTTTACGCAAGGCCACGGAGTTTGGGCGGCGCTGACGTGTGGCGTGCGTTCATACCTCAACCTTTCACAGTTGCTCCCAACACTTGGGAGTAAAGCAAAGTATGTCCGAGAAGATACGGTAGATACTTCGTGCACTCGCAGTATTTCGAGTTTGTAGTGCAGCAGATACTGCGAGTTCTTGCAGTATTTCGAGGTTGTGTACTACTGCGGATGCTACTCTGCGGATACTTTCGGGCTCGCACTATTAATACTGTAGTTCGGGATCCGCTACGGCTGCTCTGGATACTCCCTGTTGAGGTCAGGTATCTCGGGGTTCTGTACTGTGGGCACTGCAAGCACCATCAGTATTTCGTCCGTTAGTAGTGTTCGTACTGCGAGTACTCGCAGTACCGAAATACTCTCAACATGCCCAGTATACTTGGAGTATGATGCATACTTCGAGCGTCTGTGCACCGTGTCGACAATTCTCAGGCCCATTGTTCGGCACTAAATACTCGCAGATGGTCCCACGGGTGGGTGTTGGAGCAAATTGCTTTCGCTGGTGACTCGAGCACTTGGAGCACTGGCAGTATTTCGAGAATATGTACTGCGAGGAGTATGTACTGCGAGTACTCTCAGTATCTCGAGGTTCTGTACTGCGGATGTTGCCTGTACTCCAAGTTTTTCGTGTTTCGATGCTGCGGGTACATATTAGCCTGTGCTCTCGGGGTTCCGTACTGCTGTATCTGTGAAACCTTTGTTTTACCCTGAGCGCCAAGACACATTTAGTTTACGGAATATATTTTGTATGTACTGGATTTTACTCTCACGGTCTCCAAGTATTATGTCGCAACCTAGACCTCATGCAACGTTTGTACTTACAGATGCGCCGCAAGCATAGAATGGATCGCCGCGAGTCATCTGTTCAGGATCAATATTCGCTAATCGGTACCCTCTTTTA
The DNA here is from genome assembly GCA_031763025.1 of Macrocystis pyrifera. Taxonomy (NCBI): domain Eukaryota; class Phaeophyceae; order Laminariales; family Laminariaceae; genus Macrocystis; species Macrocystis pyrifera. Next base: position 11,212,240 of record JASSKH010000003.1, read on the forward strand.
TATTATTGCATTAGTAATGATCCCCACACTATTTCCACAAACAGCAGTATAGTCTGTCCTCTAAAATATGTAGTGTGTGTTCTTGACACTAATGATGGGTGGATGCAGCTACTGTTAAACAGGTGTGCATGTATTTCGCACGAGTACCTGGTATTTGATTATTTCGTTCTTGCGCCACTCCCCTAGGCACCTCCCGGAGGGGAACCTTGTACCAGGTATTATTATACCATGTATTTATCGTCATCATCTTTGTTTACGCCCGAGCCATGGTACGATAAAGGCAGAGGTGGCACCTAAACTCTATGGAGGACCTCACTCGACCTTAAGGGAGCTCCATACCTCACCCCTAAAACTGATTTAGAGAGAAAGGCTACTAATATTACGGTGGCCTCAAATATATAGACCCAAAACGGGGAAAGAGAGGCTTCCCAGTGTAGAAATACGAATGTAGCATCTATGGAAAACCAACTGTGTCAACCACGTGTTTCGCACAGACATTTTCGATTCACGCAGTAGTAGTTGTTGAGAAAAACGCACCAAGGTGGGTGCTTTGGGCTTATTTTGGGCGTGCTTACTATAGGACCTCCGTGATACGGTTGTTAGTGTGTCACGATTTTTTTTTGTAAAAACACTCTTGGTATTCCAAAAATACTTGAAGTATTGGGTTAAGGAACCTTGTCAGTTCGAAATATTTTGGTAAAAAAAGGCTGCCTTTGTTATAGCACGCGTCGTCCCTCTTTTGCGAAGTTTATTCAATATTCCGTTGTTAAACCCGGCCCCAACCCCAAAATTCTCCTGGCGGGGGGGGGGGAGGGGCTACATGTGTTGTTTATCGTCATCACTTGTTATGTTTATCATCGCCACATATGATATGCATAAGATGCACTTCTTTTTTTTTGGCATGCTTCTCTCCGGCGGCCGAGGGTAAGCAAGTGGACCGTGGGTACGTTTCGACGCATGTCTGGATCCCGGCCGAGCACCGTGGCGGTGCTCGGGGCATTTCACGTCACTGAGCCGGCTCTACAAAACAAGGGATTGCTTTCCGCCTCGCCGAGCCGAGTAGGTGACATGGAAAACCCCTTTTTTTTTTCATCGTAAATAGCTCGCCACCCTCGAACACTTTTTGAAGCCCCCTCTGCTGTACACATGTTTTCAACCTCAGCAGAAGAAGTAGCAGTATCTACAGCAAAAATACAGCAGCAACAGCGGTACACATCTGTCGGCCGTCGTATCTGTTGCACGAAGCCCTTTGACGGGTAGTGTACACCAAACACCGAGCACGTTCGTGACCACAAAACTGCCTCTCTCGGTTCGTCTACTTGCGAGAATTTAGTATACCAGGTATTGGTGCCATACCTACCTAGTTGTCAGCAGCAGCAACAATAATATACAGCAGCAAAAGTACACATCTGTCGGCCGTCGTATCTGTTGCACCAAGCCCTTTGACGGGTGGTGTACACCCATCACCGAGCACGTTCGTGACCACAAAACTGTCTTCCAAGGTCCGTCTACCTGGGAGAATTTGGTATCACAAGTATTGGTGTCATACCTAGCTAGTTGTCCAGTCGTACGCTCTCAGCAGCAGGTAATCGCAACGGGCAAGAGCCACAGAGCCAGGCCCATACTGCCTCCCGTCTCACTGTACTGCCCCGTGTGGCATCGGGCACAGCCCACACTGCCCGACTGCCTGGTTGATATTCTATTTGTACTAAAATTCCCGCATGATACGACGAGCTGTGTGCACTTTCAACAACCAAGAATTTCTTTCCGCTGAATTTTCTCCCCGTTGAAAATCTCAACAATTTTAAAACTGCCCGCTTTCTACCTCAGTTTTGGTTTTTGATCAACCTCAGCAGTAGCAGCAGATACAGCGGCAGCAGCAGTACACGTCTGTCGAGAGTCATGTATGTTTCACCTAGCCCTTTGACGGACACTGCGTACCTCATACCGAGCACGTACGTGACCACAAAACTGGCTCCCTCGGTTGATCTACCTGGGCAAGGTATCTACTGTATACCTGGTATGTACGGTAGGTATCATACCTATCGAGTTGTCCAGTCGCACGCTCTCAGCGACAGGTAATCGCACCGGGCAAGAGCCACAGAGCCAGGCCTATTCTGCCGCCCGTCTCCCTCTACCCCCCCTGTTTCGGTGTGCGTCTGGCATAGTAGTTGTTGTTGTAGTGGTAGTATAGTAATAGAAATAAAAGTAGTAGTATATAGTAGTAGTACTGTAGTACAGTAGTTGCTGTAGCATTAGTAGTATTAATATGTAGTAGTAGCAGTATTAGTAACAGCAGTAGTATAGTAGTAATATTGATAGTAGGTGGTAGTGCTGCCGTTGCCACGTAACCATGAGTATATTATACTGCTTTTGGGAGTCATCAAACGTAGAGAGAAACATTTCATGACAAGCGCAGATATTTTTTTCATGATGCCCTTAATCGTATGTAGACCTACGGTATTGCTACCTATTGATATCAGTAGTGATGTTAGAGTTCTACTGCTGTTGCCACGAGTCAGCTGTTTTTGCCGTGAGTACATATTTGACAGTCATTTAAAATTTTGATGACATATAGATTCAGATAAGTTGTTCGTCGTGCCCCAGCCGTACGTATACCTGTACTTTAATAAATACAGAGAAGCTGCTTCCTACTATAGTAGTGATGTTTTTGGTTATTTGGCTTTATTGTATTATTGACGCTGTTTTGGACACGCAGGTATAGAATTCTGAAGTGGTTAGTATAGTTCATAATAGTTGTAGTTGTAGTATTAATATTAATAGTAGCCCATGGTACCGAGTGCATGCTGCTTCTATAAATGCCTGTTCAATAGCAGTAGTAGTACCTGTACTATAAGTAGTAGCAGTAGTCGCGGTCGTTGTGGTGTCCGATATTGCTGTTGTTGCCGCCTGCATGCTGCTTCTACCTGGCCAATAGCATTAGATGCCCTCAACCGTGTATAATATGTATATAGCCTGTAAATTTACGAAATCTTAACAGTATAGTACTCATGCCCCCAACCCATGGTACCGCTTGCGTGCTACGTTGCCGTTGTATGAAAGCTATTACTATTGCAGTAGCAGTAGTAGTACTTGGTAGGTAGTATATAGTGTAGTATTTATTCATGCTGCTTCTACCTGTGCTGCATCTACGTACTACTGGCAGTGGTGTATAGTATAACATTATACAGTAGTAGACATGCCCCAACCCGTGGTACCGCGTGGTTATTTGACCTCTCTGTTTACCATGCGGTTGTGTGTATTGTATGAGCGATTGGTCATGCTCTAGCGGTAGTACTCAGTAGTAGCATAGTTTGTAGTCTTAGTAGTGTACCAGGTAGTATTTTGTAGAGTGCATGCCGCTTCTACCTGCTTAGTGGTGGTAGTTTAACAGCATAGTAGTCAACCCATGGTTCCACGTGCATGTAGTAGTGTACAGCAGTAGTATTCACCACAGAAAGGGTAGTACTCAGTTCCTGCTGACCACTATTACCCTCTCCTTCCTGCAATACGCTAACCCATGGCTCACGTTTCCGCCACGAACAGCTATACGTGTGTTACCTGTGACTCCCTTTTCGCCTTGCGACGCCCCCGGGATTTGACGTTACCTACGTCCCGAAGGGTAACCTTGTACTATTAATATATTATTCATCATCGTTGCATGCGTACCTGGTATGTATTTGTCATCATCACATGTAATATTTGTTTAGGTGTCCGAGCTTCAGCGGCAAGACATGGTCGACCTCGGCACCCTCGTCCTCGGGCTGGCCTGCCGACATCCCGTCACCGCCAGCACGAGGGGGGAATCGGTCACCTTCTTGGCCCAGCATTACTCGCACGAGCTGCACGACTTGGTCACTTCTCTCTCATGTCTAAGCCTTCCAGCGTTTTTGAGGTGTGTGAAAGAGAGAGGGGGGGGGGGGGGGGGGGGGGGGAGGGTGAGAGAGAGAAAATAAGAGGAAGAAAGAAAGACAAAGGGGGCCGGGGGGGGGGACAAAGAGGCAGAGAGAGGGGAGGGTAAGGGGATGGTAACGCGACGCATTAGCCACACACCATAGCCTGGATAAAACCAACGGGAAAGAATATCAGCCTTCGGTAAGGCTGATCCTCTCGCGTTCCCAAGAGATGCATACGTATATGTATATATCTATATGTCGTTCGCCATACACTCTTTCCCGTAGCACCGTAGACGTACGGACCCGTTTTCACATTACGACAAAATACGACAAGGCACCACCATTCTCGCGCGATCGGTCCGGTCCTCCTTTCAAACGTTTTTACTGCTGTGGAAATAAACCCACACTAACGCCAAGTATTTTTCCCCAAAAACCAAAAAATGTGTGTGCAAGAAAAATGTGTGTGCAAGTCCTGAAGGGGTCAATCCTGTTACTCGTACCGCCAAATGAACGCACACTCTTCTTCTAGTAGCTTTCCCTCCCGGAAACTTGTGTACAGTCCATGAATCCCCATGGAGATGACGTGGAAAGCACCATGAAAAAGTACCACAAAGCGCATACGCCACCGTCCGTAATGTGATTCCTACGCAGTTGTTTGAATTTATTGTTGAGTAAATTTTTGCTTACATGTCGTGTCAAGACCCGTTAACCGCCGTGGAAATCCTTCACGACTCCCATGGAAGCTACCCCCTAAGGAGCAATGGAAGCACCATGTGAAAGCTCCCTGAAGGCACCATGGGAGTCACCTTTTTTCCCCCAGTTTTACTCGTGAAGGGCTTACATAGCCATGTTTACTACTGCAAACATGAACCCACACTATTTTCAAGCAGTTAATTGACCCAGTTTGACCCGCCCCCCCCGAAAAAAACGAACGTCGTTGCGGTTCTCAAGGGTTTTTGACTTTGCGGTCGGGTTCGGGTTCGTGGCGGCCGTTTTTTTTTTTTCCTTCTCTCTCTCTTGTTCAGGTTTGCGTGGCAACTGCCCATCACACCATGAATGCGCTCGAGAATACCCTCATGGCCAACGGCGCGCTGACGTGTCACCTATCCAAGTGAGAGAGCGGAGGGGGGGGGGGAAGGGACCAAGAGGAACTGGATGTAGAAGTAAAATAGTTGTACTTGGGTTTGTTTTGTCTTGGTGCTGCTGTTCCTTTCTCGTCGGCTTCGACCTGCAATAAGTTGGCTTGCTTGGCTGGCTGACTGCTGCTGGTCGAAATTCTTAGGTCTGTTTTTGGGTGTCATGGTCGAGGGTAGTTGATAGCGGACTGAAGGGTTGGAGGGTCTCTTGGTCGGTTGGTTGGTTGGTTGGTTGGTTGGTTGGCTGGTTGATTGATTGGTCGATAGGTTTGTTGGTTGGTCCTCTGTGTCCTAGCGTTTGCTTTTGTTCGGGTGCGTTGGTCGGCTCTGGTCGGTCGTCATGGTCGTATTGACTGTTGCATTGGTCACTCAGTTGGTTGGTTGGTTGGTTGGTAGTTGGTTGGTTGGTTGGTGGATAGATTGGTCAGTTGTCGGTTGATTGGTTGACTGGTAGTTGGCCAAAAGCGTGCATGTTTTGTTTGTTGAACTCACGGATGGATTGCTTTTGATGTTCATCGAGATGCGCACGTACAATGGACTTCGAAGCGTTTTTTTTTTTGAGTGAGGTAGTATGTAACCACTCTCTGGTAAGATCCAAACGGTGGTTATTTTCCTGACCGCTTTTTCGTATTACGAACCCGGAGGGGGGAACTAGGTACTGGGCGTAACTCATCCCGTCATCGTTTGTATTTTTTTTTTGTCGCTCGTTCGTTCGCTTGCCGTCTCCGTTTTCGTCGTCTGCCGCCATCATTGTTAATAACTTCAACCAAAAGCGAGTACGACAACGGGCGACTGCTGCGCCTCCTGCTCAAGCTCGGGACGCTGAACGAGCGGCCCGACCAGGGAGGCGGAGAGTGGTCGGAGACGGGGGAGAGATACATCCTCAAACTCTTCAGGGACTACTGCTTCCACCAGGTGCCGTTGACCTTATCGTTGATGTTATTCTGGTTGCCGTTGTTGCTGTCGTGGTTGCCGTTAATGCTGTCGTGGTTGCCGTTGATGTTGTCGTTGTTGCCGTTGATGTCATTTTGTTGTTGTTTATGTCGTTGCTGTCGCTGTGGTTCCTGGTGTTGCTGTTGTTGTTGCTGTTGTAGTCGATGTTTTTGTCGTTGCTGTGGTTGTCGTCGTTGCTTGTATACTTGTGCAGGGCGCGGCAGGCCTGGTGGACGACGTTTCTAACTCAGTGCAAAAAATGGCTCAGGGCCATTTTCATCGAAGGATATTTTGAATTTTGTCTTGTGTTTTCTGATTTTCTCGATCTTCTTTCCTTACAAGATGGAATCTGAGCGTTCCTGGTTGTTTGCTCTTTGTCAATTTTCCTGATTTCGAAACTATTTCTATTTTGTTGTCCTTTTTTTTCCTCTTTTGTTTTTCAGACAAAAGAGCAAGATCGAGCTTTTTTTTTTTTAGCGGTATTCGATAACAATGGGCCCTCTCCTCAGTCCAGTGTGTGGGATTGTGCTCGTTGTTCTGATGTTGCGTTCTCGTCTGTTTTGAATTATGCTTTGGAGTGTCGTCGGTCACTCAGAAACTCAACCCTTTCAGAGCATTATCCGCGTTTTGTGGACAAACTATTTATAGACGTATGGTACAGTTAGTAGAGGTGGACCATTTTGTTTTCTAAGGCTCCCCGCTCGGGGAGACCTATACTATTAGTGAGTCATTTGTACTATTAGCTAAGAAGAATCAAAGCGCGACCGGACGAATACTGTCATGGCCTAGGTATTAAAAAAAAAAAATAGAAACGAAAATGAAATTCCGAGGGTTTTGGGGATTTTAAGGAGCCCCGTCTTTCAGAAAATATTTTAGCGAAAATTTGTTACTTCTCTATCATAGCACGCGTCACGACTTGGAATTTGAATTGGGTCAAGAGTGCAGTAGTGATAAAAATCAACATTTCTACTATTACCTACGGCCAGCATCCGCCACGGGTTGCCCTTCGTAAGCCTCGCGGAGCCAGACGTATCGTCACCTCAATGTAAATACCGTTTGGGTCATGTTATTACCGAACCGGTCCTTGGGTTTCCGCCCGGAGTGTAGAGTGGTATATCACGAACCAGTAATGAGTGTGTGCGATTTCCGATGGGTGTGCCCCATCTCTGCCGCCTTTAAGAGGTGGTGCTTGGTGGTCACGCGCGCGAGTGTTGGCTGTGGTGTCATCGGTGACGTGTGTCCTTGCCGTCCTTTATTGGTGCGACGTTTTCCCCTTCTGTGCCTGTTTCTCTTTTGTACACCAGTGATGTCCTTGAATATAAACTGAAAGAATCCGGTGCGGACGGTATAGTAGTAGTAGCTGTGCAGATAGAACTCACCTGTCGTGAAACAACCGGAACATGTTATAATGCATAATTCCCACGATACGTGTAAACCACCACCAGGTGTACTTTAGATCCATGGAAGGTTTAAAGTGTCGACAATTCGAAACGAAAAAGAGACGACAATTGCGAACCGAAACGTTGAGCTCCCGGCCCGGCTTTTTTTAGCTTCCAACTCGGCAACCACAAGAGCAATGATAACAGCTACAACTGGCAACGAAAACAACGACGACATCGACACCGGCACCGACGCCCCCCCCCCCGACCTCACAAGCGCTTCTTGGCACAATACAGCTCACCCTTCATGTGACTCTCCCAACACCTCACGGCGCTTCGTGTTCAGTGCAAGCAATTTTCTGTCTGGTCGGTGAAAACCCGACGTGCTCCATCCCGGCATTTTTCAGCAATGCGAGGGTCTATGGTCATACAACTACGGCCATGCATGGCATGAGTACACCCCTCCCCCCCCCCCCCCCCCCCCCCCGGTTGCCCCCCGCAACACAGGTGAACTCCGACGGCGAGCCCGTGATGGACTTCGGCCACGTGTACCAGACCCTGGCGCTCCTCGACGCGGGAAGCGAAGAGAAAATCCTCCTCACCAGCAGGGACAAGCGCTCCCTTCTCGTCGTCTCCTTCGCCGACGTCAAGCGCTGCATAGAAGAAGCTTTCCTGGAAATTTCCGCGCACGCTGGGCCGCCGCCACAGGTGTCAGGCGGTGGGGGTGGCGGCGTCGGCGGTGGCTCCGCCGCTGCCGCCGCCGCCCTGGGCACCCAAGGAGCCTCCGGAAGCCAGGGAGGCTTGCTACCCGGGGGGCGGGGGATGGGAATGGGCGCGGCGCGCATGCACGGGGGAGGGCCTGGAGCGGTCATGAGAGGGGATGGGGGGGGCGGTGGTGGCCTCGTGCACGGACACAGCCACGGGCACCAAGGTGTTGGCGTTCCGATGGGACACGGGATGCACCACCCCCACCCTCACGGCGTGGCCATGGGCATGGGTATGGTGGGGCACCCCGCGGCGACGCCGCCTCCTCACGGGGCTGGGGTCGGAGGAGCGGGGCTCTACTGATGCTGCCGCGGGCTACGAAATTACGACACGGACGAGAGACTCTGAGAACGAGGGACCTTTTTTTAGTTGCTGCAAATATGTCATTGCGTGTTTTATAGACTTACACTTGAGGATTCTGGACGTCTGCAAATGTTCGAGAGGGCATCAACTTCGAGAAGCGGCAGCTTGGAACCTTAGGAGGTTATCTCCTTGGTGTGTGTTGTTGATCATTGTGTTTTGAGGTAGGGGGGTGGGGTCTGGGGGGTGGAGCGGACCGGCCCGCTCGTTATTCCGAGACACGGGCGGGGGCTGCAAACGTTTACAGGAGGTTTATGAAGTTTTTTTTTTCTGGAGTATCGATTGGTTGCTGCCGGCAGACGTTTCGTCTTGTAGACGCGCCGTGGCGCGAGTTTTTGGACAGAGAAAGCAAAATATACTAGAGCATGTCGAAAACTAAAACAAAAAAACACGATTAAAGCAGTGTGGGGATTAGATAGGCACGGCCAGTGGGTGTCTCACATGCCGCGCGCCGAGGCTGAGACGAGAAATATTAGAAACTGGTTCCGTTTTCAACCCGCGGCGACGGAAACATGTCTGGGTCACAGCAGGTGATGTTTTGTTTTCCGAGCGTCTCAAGAGGAAAGAATGATATTTCTCGTGTACTTTGTAGATTGTTGTTCAGAGCTCGTTGATCAACGAGTGCTCTTGGTGCAGGCGCTTTGTTTTTTTATCGCTCCCTTCTTGACGACTGGTGCGTTCGGACACAAGCGTGGTTCGTAGAACGGTTACAGGTTATCATAGGTTCTTAACAGTGTACTGGGTACTGGGCATACTGCCAGTGTACTGGGGCAGACCAGTGAACTCTTAGTTAGGTACCGTGGTATATTGTATGCGCGTGACATGCGCCCTCGGCCTCTAGCGCAAGTGTACATCCATTTTGACTCGCGTCGCGCGCTGCAGTTTTTGTTATTGTTGTTGTCGTGGGCTTTCTTTGCCGCCAACACCCGCCGCCGTCGCCCTCCCTCCCCCCCCCCCCCCTCCCAGATTCGTGTTTCACTCTCCCCCCCCTCTCGGCATGATGATAAATTTCCCGCGTTTGCCCTAGTCGGCCGATTCACTCTTTTGTGTGTGGAATTTGGCTCTGCTGAGGGTTTTTAGGGGAAGGAGAAGGGCTAAGAACTATAATAGCGTTTTTGTACAGAAAACAATAAGTTTTAGCCTACGGTAGGTATCCCGCAGTCTATCACCGTGGTCTGCGGTGTATGCATGCCGCAGCCAAGATTAGCTTTGGTTTCGTTCCACCTCCTTTGTGGCGTGTAGCCGTTGGTGCCTCGCCGTCGGCATGTAGCCGCTGGCGTGTAGCCGTTTGCAGCGGACCCTTGACAGTGGACCGTTGGCAGTACCGGGTGCCGTTGGCCTAACTAAACCCGACAGACGTTTATTTCTCGGTTGCTGCCGAAAGACAAGAGACAAAACGAGACGAGACGAAAGCTACTGTAGAGAAGGAGGAGAAGCCGCCGGTCACCGGACCGGCGGGTTTCTTCTTCCTTTTTTGGTTCCGTGCGAATGTTTTTTCTGAAATTTACTGCAGGGTTTTATCTTTTATTTTGAACTTGGTTTCTTCCAGCTGCTTTTATGCGGTTCGGAGCTTTCTTGGTGGGTGATACACCTGCTTTTCCTGTCTTGTTTGAGTTGCTTGTCGCGCTCTTCTTCGCAGGGAACCTTGCCCCTCTGCTGGTACTGCTGTACGTAGGTGGTCGTCGTGCCGCGCGATTTGAGAGTGGGTGTAATCAGAACTGTCTCTTTTTGAGCTTGTGCCTCTTTGAGCTCGCCGCTCGCGGCGACGGTGATTGTATCGGGGAGGGAATGAGTTCTCGTCATGTTTCCGAGGTGGCGATGGACGTTGCATTGAGTGTTTTCCCTCAGACCTGCAGGGCGTTCGGTCCGAAGTCGACGGCGGTCCCTCCCGATCGTAACGGCAGTTGTCCTGAAACGGACCTGCTGCGATCGCTTCTTCTTGTTGCGGTCTACGTGTCACCCCCACTACTGCAGTAGTAGTAGTAGTAGTAGTAGTAGTAGTAGTAGTACTACTACTACTGTATGTGTCTACGTGTTCGTTTTGACCCGGTGCGTCTTAGCGTGTCTACTATTAATACGAACTATTGGTAACTATGGCCAGGCTGTCGTACATACTGGTACCGATTTGATTGTGTATTACCTTCCGTGATCTTCGTTGGAATCTGTATCTCTCTTTTTCTCCCCCTCTCGGGCAGCAAGTTGCCGAGACGTCGACAGTACATACCACCGCTATTATATTGCGCACCGGAGAATCAGAGTGGGGATAGTAGTATACCGGGTGTGGGAAAAATTGCTGTTGTTAATGACCTTCCATACAAGTATGTTTTTTTCTTCAGGCCCTGAAATCGGAGAGTAGTAAAATAGGAGATGCCGGGTAACTGCCAAGTAAGTGTATGACCTTTCACGCGTTTTTCTTAAAAGGCCCCTGAAAAAGGCTCTTTTGAGTTTTTTTTTTTTTTTGTTTCCCGGGAAGGTGTGAACTACAGGATGTAGTAGTAGATGTGTCCCTTCTTCACATCACATCAGCCCGGTTGTGCCGTGGCAGCCGACTACAGCAACACCTACGTGCTCGCTTACTCGAGAAGTGATGTTTTCCACGAAGCGGCCGACAAATCCAAACAACGGCCGGAGGCTGACCTATGACCTATCTGCAGCATACTGCTGTACTCGTACTCGACGCGAGATACGTACGCGTTATACGAGGCGGGGCATTTTTTTGTTTCGATCTGAAACACCATTTCAGTGGCTTTCAGCACGCACGGCACGGCGGGAGGTGGGGCTTAGCGCAATATGTCTCAACTACCCCTGCTCGTGCCCGCACCGTCGAAGTTAACGTCCCGCCGATTCTTGCAATTGTTTCGTGAGTCGCGCTTGGTCTCTGCTCCAGGGGTCAATAATTTGCTTCAAGACAAAGGGATCAAAAACCTGCTTCAAGAAAGTAAATACGTACGTAGGTCAATTTTTCTGTACGAAGTGGTTTGAGATTTATGTGGTGCAGACGGAAAATCTAAAAAACTCTTCGTCAGTCGTAGAAACATGTCAATTGAAGCCACGGAACAACTTCGGCAATCGGATCATCAACCAGCTACAGTAGTACAGTGGTACGTAGTGCAATGTTTTACCCGATGCATGATATCACACGATGATGAAAGAGGGTAATTAATCAACATGTAGTTATGCCGACACGGGACGTATATCGGAGCCCTGTGGCCGTAGAGCATATGGATGGCCAGGGGAGGGGACCCCAGGCTGCTTCCTAAGAGTTGTGTTTTTTCGTCGATATGGTAAGCTTGCACCCCAGTTAGCCATAAGCTGTAGTACATATTTTGTGTTGTGACCCCTTGAATATTCCTCTGTTCGTTGGTTCGATGTTGTTCCTCTGTGCAACGCATGGTGTTTCTCTTGTTTAGTTATAAAATTGACGAGGTTAAGGTTGACGGCCGTATCAATCGGTGTTTAGTTTGGCATAAAACGGCGGACTCCGCGCCATGGAATGGCGAAAACCAACCCGAGGAAACAGATAGAAAGCCGGTGTACTCTCCGCGTTTGTGGTCACATCCCGGTACACGGGTGCTTTGGCTACTGCAATGCTGCCGATATTGGTTGCTTGTTGTGTGACGGATATCTCCTGTACCGGGAAGTGTCGTCAAACACACACCCCAACGTACCGTTTTCTCGTTACAATCCTGCATAAGAGGCGCAGCATAACACGATCCAGCCCCTCGTCTTGGTGCGCCCTCTCCGTGCCGAGTGCGTCGCTCGGATGACTCATGACTTACAGATCGATACCTACTGTAGTACACAAGTAGTATTGACGTATCAAATACTACTTCGTTCCCTAAGAATGCCTCCCGCAGTCGTGGTCGCATCATCTGCCGCTATAGCCGTACCGCGCGAGTTGGCATCCACACAATCGGGATCGAACAGCGAACCAACTCGTACGAGTATGATGTCAGGTATCTCCCAGTAACCAATGGAAGTAATTCACTACTGGTTTCCGCCCGTTTTTTTTTTTCCTCTTTCTATTGTACATCCCACCTGCAGGTAAAGCTCGGTTGTTGGTTGTGCTTTTATTTCGGACGGCAGAGGGCATACCACTCTGTCGGTAATTTAAAGGACATGTTGGGTATTCATATTAACACCGGAACGGTCTTCATATTGACGAACATACTGAATAGTATGCAAGCATGCCACATCGCTTGAGGAAGTTCTGTATCTTGGACCAGGCTCGAATTGCTATGCAAGGCAGGGTGCGTCCTACTCTAATTCAGTGCCAAGATGGCCACATTCTTATCCTCGTCCAAAGTCTTAAGAAGCCTGAAATAATTGTCGCCCAAAATTCTTCAGTGCTACTGCTGCTGTTGTCACGTGCTACTATAACTATACTCGCAGCCTATTCATACTCGTAGTGCGTCGATTCACTTCGTTTTCTTGGACGACGGCGACTTGCTGCTGCCCTTCTTGCTCTTCTTCTTCGTCTTCCCCTTCTCGTCGCCCCCCCCCCCCCCCCCCGCCTTGTTTTGACCGCCGATAAGCAAGGGGTAGCGATGGAAACCCATCCAATCCATCCGTGGTGTGAAGGGTTTCATGTAGAGCGATCATCCACCCCAGCAAGATTGTGTTCATGGAAAGAGAGTTTTCAGGGGGAAACCAACGGAAATATGGTATGATTATTGTGGAAGAAATAGAACACATCAATAAGCCGTCGATGGAGATAAAGTCAATTTCGTGTGGGTTTACAACGGAGCGCCCGCAACCAAAACCACCACCACCAGGTGCTCCTGGTATAGAAAGCAACACTAAACGGGGACACAATCCAGGGCCAACACAAAGAGTGAGACTACGGGGATATTGTCGTAGTATCGGCGTTTAAACATTTTTTGTTTGCGGCGAGGACGGTTGATTTTGCGATCGCACCGGGCAACAAGACGTGCTGGATCTGTTGTACCCTCTGAGAGAGCGGTGGCGACGGCGGAAACGCGCCCCACTTTTTGGCACCGCCGCGTATAACTATTACGGGGGACCATGGTAAATAGGACCAAATATTGTTAGTAAAAATAGGTAAATGTATAGGTTTTTATGTACACCATAGGTCCTATTAACTATGGATCCCCGTAATAGCCGCGTAAGAACGTGGCAAACGAAGCACGACTACGTATAGCTATTGCCAATAATTGACTTGGCCGATGACTGAGGGGTGGTCTAGTTGTTAGAAAATCGTTACCACAGGTATTATTGTTAGAACGGATCATTCCGGATACATGCTCATATCTACGATCAACTGCTATCGAGTACGGCTGGTACGCTCGCTTTTTTCCCCACTCACAAATATGTGTACCTCTGGTAAGTTGTAAGTATCGGCTGTAGTACGGTAGTTACACAGCCTTGTGCGACGGGAGCGCCTGGCTGAGTTTCAGAGAGTTTCCTTCTCCAGTCTCTAAGGCGATTTGGTGGGGAAAAAAAAACCCGCGAGAAGTTCATCACGCTGACTCTTCTCGCCATCCATCTGAGCTTCAGTTCGTCCTAAGCTCTTTTTACTGGCCCAACGAGCACTATTTCCCAGAAGACATATATGTTACCTGGTATGCAACTAACTACATCAGCGCTGTATTCCCGCTCGTCTAGCAATGACTCTGCGTTATCCTCTGAAGACAGTTATAAAAAAGCAAGCTATTTTAGGCGTGCAACAATAATAATCACAATAGGTACCCTTTTTAAATAGGTTATGATCCTCGGCAAAATGTGTACGACTACTCCGCAATTCCATCGCTCTATCGGTCCCGTATAGTTCCTCGCAGCTCTGCGCTTAGCATTCTCTGTTCCACCGCGAGTGAGCATGTACGACGGCTGAGAGAGAAAGCGATAACTTGACAAGAGAAAAGCCCCGAGCCCACGCATTCTCCTCCAAAAAACGTGGCTGATGATGAGTACTTCCACCCTGAGCTCGGTGTCTTCCCCCCCCCCCCCCCATCGTTGAACTATACCTGGTACACATTATGAAGGTTTAACAAACGAAACGACTCCTTCCTACCATAGTACAAATAGTGAGGTTCGTGCAGTTGTTTCGTGCCCCACAAAGTCCGGTGCGGTCGAGGGTATGTACCCCATGCAAGTAAAAGGCAATCGAACCTCTTTTAGTTGTTGTTGCCAATCGTATAAGTACATGCACTCTATGCTGTGTGTGTTTTTTCACATATAACCGTCCTTTCTACCCGTCGACATCCAGCACAACCAGTGTCCGTGCCGACTCTTCAATACTAGAGAAATACAAGTTATGTGGCCACAAAACTACGCCACAGAAATGTGGGCGCCAATAACTACCATCGGCACACGCTGCACTCTAAAGAACTTGTGAGGAAGGTGAGTTACTGAGGCTCCGTATAACCCCCTTCTGTTTTTCCCCGCTTTGACTTACCGTCACCCTTTGGAAACTGCGCTACTCAAGAGTACTACAGTAGGTAGGTGAGGTGCCCAGGTACCTGGCGCTTATAGCTTTTTATTATTATACAGGAAATACGCTGATTGTGTTGAATGGAATCCGACGGAAATAATCTGGGATCGACAGAGGTCAATTAAAGACACATCGATTTTGGTTAAGCTCACAACGGTAGTACGTTGAGCCCAGTGGGGGCCAACGGAAACAAATTGAGAGCGATGGGGTTCAACGCAGAAAAAATATTCCGGTCAAGATTAACGGAAATACGTTGAGTTCAATGGAATACAAGGGAAATACATTGAGTTCGATGGAGGTCAACGGAAACACGTTGAGTCCAATGGAGGCTACGAAGGGGAACGAATTAAGTTCGACGGAGGTGAACTGAAAACCATTTGTTCCGGTGAAGCTCAACGGAACTACGTTGAGTTCAATGAGAACCAACGGAAATGAACGGAGTTCAATGAAGGTCAACGGAGTAATGATTTCGATGGAGCTCATCGGAAATTTATTCAGTTCAACGGAGGAAAACGGAAATAAAATGAGTTTAATGGGGTTCAATGCAGGTACGAGGCGTTTTTTTTCTTTTTCACTTATCCAGAACGCACCTCCTTCGTCGTCCTCTTCTTCGATGCCTTGGGCGATGACGACGACTTCTTCTTCTTCTCCTTGTGCTGCTTCTTGTCGCGGCTTTTGCTCCGCTTGTCCGTCCTAGACTTAGACCTGGACTTCTTGGCCTTCTTGCTCTTTTTTCGTTTGTCCTTTCAAGGGGCGGTCACATTTTTATCGTGTGCGATAGACGTTTTGTTGGTGCGACGTACACACAAAAAAAAAAATAACAAAAAAACGTTAGCGGTTAGATAGGAAGGGAGAAAGAAGAAAATAAGGGCAGGGAGGCGAAACAGACAGAAGAGAAGAGGCTTCCGTCAATAACTGCTGCCACGAAGAGCGACGGACAGAAACAATGAGCCCCTCGTCCGTACCTTAATTGTTGAGCAACTGTCAAAAGGGATGAGCACGTCCTCTCGTGCTGTAACGAGCGCTGGGAGTACAGACGGCACTCGATTATCTAAAAACAAACGAGACAACCGAACTATAGTTCGAATGTTGTGCATCCCAACGGATAGCTTTTTCTTCGAGTACGTACATAAGCAAGCAAGCAGGGACTAAGCAACGCTATGCAGGTTTTTTGGTGTCTGGAGCAGTCTTTCAAAGCTTTTAGTGGATGAAACGGCAACAATTTGATTGAACCCATTCCCCATACGGGTGACAGACATGGAATGCAGGATCTACGTTCTACACAATGCTCTTGCGCAGAGAGCAACAACCTCACAAGCGACCGAGGCTATTCCGGTAGGCCGGGGGTGTACTCGATATCGTGCATGGCCGTAGTCGAATGACCATAGACCCTCGAAGCCCTGCCGGGACGGAGCACGTCGGGTTTTCACCGACCAGGCAGACATTGCTTGCACCAAGCGCAAAGCACCGTGAGGCGTTCGACGAGTCGCATCAAGGGTGAGCTGCATCCTTCTAAGAGCCGCTTATGGGGCGGACTTGCATATGGACGACAGCTTCAAGGAGTTAACTTATTTTTTCGGTGTGGCTACTTTCATAGACAGCAATGCGGCTACCATGTACGTGCCATACCATACACACTACTTGATACGATGATTCCCCTTGTGCGGAGTAAAGGTATTCCACCCCGCACGAATGATGTATAGCTCGATCGTCAGCTGTGACTGACCGCCTAAACAAAAACGGTGCCCTGGTTGTCTAGCTCACGTAGTGAGCGGCATATTTCACTGTATCGTTGCCAACCGACGCCAACCCAACCTATATATAATATATAGGGGGGCACGTTTTTTTTTTTTTAAATCAGCAGAGCTCTTCACGGGTCATGACCGACCCGCGCGTCGGGCCAGGAATTTTTTTAATCTCACGGATTGGGTCGGGTCGGGTCGGGCCGGGTCGGGTCAGAAAGTTTTCAAAATCTCACAGGTCGGATCGGGTCACCCTTTCTCGACCCGACCCGACCTGAACCGCGAGCGTTTGACCCGACCTATCAACAGCCCTGACTTTCTTGAGAACCTCCTTTTCTGGCTCACTCGCGCACGCGAGAGTTTTTTTTTTCCGAGCAGTCTTACCAAGCTTTTTTTTTACGATTTGCGGTTTCGCGATGTGCACCCACCCTATGTAGAGTGAACGGAAAAAAGTTGTTGTTGCGCCATCAAAATACTCTCACACTTCCTACAGAAAATGATCTATCTGCAGATAGATCATCATCTACGCAGATCCTAAGCTGCCGTTTTGATATGCTGTGCAGGCTCTGTATAGTACTGATCGAATCCGGGAAGCAGGTGTCTAGATGGTTCAGATTATGCAGCTCCCACCCGGAAGCATGAGCTATGAATAGAACGGACGCACAGGTCAATGGAATCTCCCTGTTCCCCCCCTGAAAGATTCAGAGCAGGAAGTGGGAATCGATGATCTGTCCGCCGTGTGAAACATTGATCTGTCCGTTTTTTTTTCAGGGCCTAATCTCGGCGGTCGTGAAAATGGAGTCAACCCTCATACGGTACACGGTCTCGGTCGAGCAACGTAATTTTTTTGTTATGCTCTCTCTCTGGCACCCTATAGTTATATCTATTAATAGTGGCTTGGGAACGCGGTGCGCTCAGATTTAATTGTTTGGTAAATGGAAACGCGTTACGGCGAGCGCGCAAATTATCTCTTACTCCAAACAAAAAAGTCCCATATTTTTTTTATCTCGTAAGCTCTACAACAATCTGCCAAGATATTATTTCGAACGGAATCACTTACGGTGCTACTATGACGCACAGCAAGCAGCAAGAAGACCCATCGAGATCCGAGACGATCGACGGCACTCCACTCCCAGGTGGTACGAGTATAGTACCATTGTCATAATATATTTGTGTTGCGCTCACCGTCCGACAAGCATGAGTTTCAACGTTGAGCACTCATGGACATTAACATTCCTCGAAAGAAGAAAGGCGAGGGGAACAATAGCTAAAAGTAAACCTATTGGCCTACCGTAGACTATTGGAGTACTATAGCCTATTAGACTACAGTAGCTTCAACGTTGAGCGCTCATACACATCACCCGAAATGAGAAGAAAAAACCAAGGGGAACCAAAAAAAAAGGGGAAACCTATTCTGCGCAAAGTCTTCTCACTCCCTCCCGTACCTGTACTCTCCTGCTTAACCTCTATGTCTACCTCATCAATTTGCTATTCTTGCTCTTGCTGTAGGTTGCTCTGGCTGTGCCTGCTTGTAGCATTTTACCTTGTGCTTCTTGCGGCGCCTTCTCTCCCTTGTCTTGCTGCGCCGGTCCTTCGACCGAGACTTTCTCTTGGACGATTTCTTGGACCGTGACCTCGACTTGGACTTGGACTTGGAGGACGACTTCTTCTTCTTCTCGTCGTCATCGCCGTCGTCGTTGTTTTCGTTTACGTTAGGTGTACATAAAAGGAGAGAAGAAAAAATCGAAAACATTTTCGGGCATATGGGGCGGGAGGGGGGATACAAGCAGTTGTAAATTCGGCAGTCGTTGGATTCTATCATGAGATCCCCTTTCTATAATATGTGGATGATAGGATTGGGGCGAGCGCTGCACATTTGTCAGGCGGCAGATACAACACCAAAAATCAGAGCTTTAAAAAGCCCCCCCCCCCCCCCCCCCCCCCGGCACTTTAATTTAAAAGGGTCCTCCGGGACTCTTACTGTCCAAGGTGTTTCGAGTCATGCGCTGCTGATGGATAAATGCTCAAGGTCTTTCGAGTCATGTTTTGCTGCATACGGTTTGTTCGGTTCACTTGCCAGGTGCATCGTAACGACAGAAGGTACTATGGGGGGGGGGGGGGCGAGGGGGGGAGTTGGACACGTGAAGGCGTTACGGAAATTCTCAGCCAAGACCAAAAAGGGGGTTACTTGTCGTCTTGCGTGATCAATATGTTGTGCTCTTACGTATAGACGAAACGCTCGATGTTATAGGGTGCTAACTTAACAACGCTATACACTGATGCTGTGTGGCCAGTCGTCCTTTTTTGTTACTATTTTTCGTTCTCCCTTGCGGAGGGGTAAATGGAACGACTTCCTGACGAGCGGACGGACACCCACCTTCTTGCTGGTGCTCCTCTTTTTCTTTTTCTTCTCCTTGCCGTCTTTCTTTTTGTGTTTCGTTTTCTTCGTCTTTTTCTTGCTGTCTTTCTTCTTTTTGGCCTTTTTGCTGTCCTTCTTCTTCTTCTTCTTCTTGCCACCCTTGTCTTTTTTGTCGTCGTACATGTCTCGCCAGTTAACATCTTTCGCCTGTGCGTGCACCAACCACCACACGGAGCGGCGAGCAAGCGTCGTCGTAACGGACAGTAGCAGCAGCAGCAGCAGCAGCGTTGGCGTGTTGTTATTATATTGCCTTGAAAGACCTCGAGCCTCCAACAGTGCCGCGTTGTTCCAGCTGGCTGCTGATGCAAGCGAGAGAGTGAACCCGCTTGTAGATTAGACCCCCGAACCAACACGACGCAACAGTTCTCCGTTCGTAGAACGTGAGATGCATACAGCTCATGAATTGTAAGAGAAAGTGTACTCTATCAGGTTATGAGCCTCGTGCGGCTCCAACTCACGTGTCAACGATTGCGTAGGGGGCGGGCGTTCGTACAAAATTGATTTACATTTTTCTTTCTACAGGGCTCCCTATTTGCACACCACCGAGAGGGGAGTCAGTTGCTCGTGGAGCCAAAATACGCACGCCACGTGTAACCCTGATCCATGCTGCCGTGCCTCTGTAGTTTAGATTGACCTTCCATGTCTCGACAGTCCGGGCAGAGCGCTCCTGACGGTCCGACCCCTAGCCAGTCCTCACGCTGGCTTAATGCGCGCGGGGGGGGGGGAGCTCAAGTTTGATTGCTCACCGCAATACTTCGGCCGTTTCTAAGCGGGGAGGGTAGGCGGGCGCGCCGGTACCCCTTTGTTTTATGTTTTCCTGGGGTTCTTTCCCGCTTTAGGGTTGTTGGATTCTGTCATGTGGCCACGGACTGGATTTTTGACGACGAGTTCATGTGAGGACAACAACAACGACAACGACAACAACAACAACTTCTTCAGAAGTTCTACCCTTCAGCGAGACATACAGCGCAAGAAGAAAAAAAGAAAAACGAAAGGAAACCAATACGCCCGTGAAGAAAGAAAGAACGCGCAACAACAACAGCCTACACCAGATTTCAAAGACACACACGAGCTTTACCGGTCTATATACGTGTGTGTTACTGTGCTCGCCTTCTTCTTTTGCTGCTGCTTGAACTTCCTTCGCATGCGTTTCATAGCATACCTGTTATTGGCACCGCGTGTAGGCACAGCCGTGAAAGGGCCAAGAATCGGCGAAGGAAACGGGTAATGGGGACAGAAAAACGAACCAGAGGGCGAGGGGAGCGGTAGCGGAGGAAGCGGGGAGGGTCGGGGGGCGGGGCGGGGGGTGTACTCGCTATTAAGCATGGCCGTAGTCGTATGCCTGTAGACCCTCGCATGCCTACCACACGACTTCAAAACCTCTTCATCAAAACCATGTCTATTCGCGCAAAAGAAGCAAAACACATGTTATCCCTTACCGTTTGTGTGCTGTTTGGTCCCAACCACCCCTGCGTGGGGCTGCTACGTAAGCTGGCACACGACGGATCCACGTGCTGGCGCTGGAGTGCCCGGCAACTCGTTGTTGTTTGTGCTTGCTACTGTTGTACGGCTCAGCCTGGGTACGTTGAGGATTTGGATGACCTTCTACCAGTAGCCCAACATGCCGTACAAATACAGTACCTCGACAAATGGCAACGAAGGCAAAACATGAGGTTCGAAGCGAGTAGGTCCACGAATATACGGTCGTCCGTACACGGTACCGTTACACCCCAAACACCCCGTCGTTCAGAGGCGGGGGGGGGGGGGGGGGGCTCGACATCATGCATGGCCGTAGTCGTATGAACATAGACCCTCGCATCCCCCCTACAGTGCCAGGACAATATTATAAGGCTCACTCTGGGCAAATCAGTCGATCGGTATGTTGCCCCTATAGCTCGGCAGGTGAACACCCTCACACTACCAGGTGTGGTTCTTCTTATCGTTCGCGCAGGGATTTCTCGGTCCTCGTCCCCCCCCCCCCCCCCCCCCGTTCCCTTCCGCAAGGGTAAAAATTCGTTTCTCATCACGCACCTGAGGCGTTCTACGATAAAGGTTTACCCTAAAATTTCTGAGGCATCCTCACTTTAGGAGCCCCGTACCTCAACCGAAAACTGACTTCAGAAATTATCTAGATGCATCCCGATGAGTCAATCCCATGGACCAAGTGTACAAAAAAAAAAAACGTCATTTTTCGAAACAAGATTGGGTATTCCGACGATTTTGGGGTTAAGGAGCCCAGTCAATCAGATGAAAGAAAATTGCGGAAATGTGCTACGATACCTCTATCGCAGAACGCGTCACCTTTCCATGGCCCGCTTCTTCTTCCTTCGGCGGTACTCCACGTACAGGGCGAAGAGCAGGATAACACTGCCGAAGAAGAGCGGCACAATTATCCCCCATGGCAGAGGCGAGACATACGTCCACGTGTACCTTTATTTTTGATGATGGCGACAGAAGAGAGCGGGGGGGGGGGGGGGGGTGGGGGGGGGGGGCATGTTTACTCGAGTTTGGTGACGGGGACAGGCGGAGGGAAGGGGGGGGGGCATGTGTGTCTTCATTTGATGATGGGGACGGGAGGAGAGGGAAGAGGGGGGGCATGTGTATCTTCATTTGATGATGGGGACGGGAGGGGGGGGGTTGGGGAGGGCATGTGTAGTTAACTTGGTGATGATGACGGGAGGGAGCGGGGGGAGGGGGGGGCATGTATACCTTTTTTTTATGACGACGACGAGAGAGCGGGGACGGGGGGGGAGGCGACGAAAAACAAAAAAAATGAATGACCATTTCCATTTCCATTTCAATGCTTGCTGTAGACACCAAGAGGCGAGAAGTAGCGTCCATGTACACCTTAATCTGACGCCGGTGCCGAGAGAGCGGCGGGGGCGGCAGGAGGGGAGGACGATGTCAAAACGTAAGTTTTCCGCAGACGGAGAGCAACGGTATTGTTGGAGTTATTCCACCGCCCACTATAGAATACATGCGAAGTATCAGGGCACCAAGGCACAAAGTAAAATGACAAAGCTAACCCCACCACTTTTGTTTTCGAGCCATTCCTATTTGACTCTTAGCTGGTGGAGCAGCCGGATATTTCGCAGCCAATGACTCACTGACTCCACCACTCAATATAGGCAATGAATTCCTTGGGCTATTTGTTAAGAAAAATGTCACTCTTCGTATCACAAGACCCTGTCTGCCCACGAAGAAAACGCAAACCCTCGCACAACAGAATCAAGGACCAGCGATACATCAATGAGAAATAACGGGCGATAAAACAATTTATTTAGCAATTGTATGGTTGCGCTCGTCCTTTCTTCGTATTTTTTCAATTGTACATCTCCAAATAGTCGTTTCTACCTTGTTCGTGTTCTCCGCCCCCCCCCCCCTCCGTACCAGTTTCTCGCTCCCTCCCCGCCTCCCCTTACGACTACGGCCATGCATGAGATCGAGTAAATCTCTCGCATCGAGTGCACCCCCCCCCCCCCCTAGCCCCATCCTCTTTCCCTCTTTCCTTGTTTGTGTCCCCTGTCTGGCTGACTCACATGTTGAGCTTTTCTCTGTAGCTGAAGTCGGCGTTTCCTGCCGGGTCAGTTGCTCTGACGTACAGGATGTACTCTCCGGTCCCGGGCCCCCCAGCCCACCGGTTTAGAAAAGAGACGTCCAGCGAGTCGATTCGGTCCGTCCACGATGTGACCTTGATATATCCATTGCATAAAACGAGCGGGCAACGAGAGTGGGGCGATGGGCGGCAGATATATAATAGGTCAGGCCAGAGAAAGAGTAATGTGTTCATATTTACCTATTTTTACTAACAAAACTTGGTCCCATTAACTATGGACCCCCGTAATCGCACACGCAAAAAAGAGTTTTGACGCAAGTACAGATCTCACAGCAGCGTGGCGTATCCATACATAAGAGTGAATGCGATGTGTTGAGAAAAAAAAAACTTACCTCCAGACTCTCTTCTGCGTCGAACACCCTGACCTCGTAGTAGCAGACCTCTTCATCGCACGTGAAGTCGAAGTCGCTGCTCAGCAACGTCAATAGTTAATGTTTTCGGACACGTTGCCCATCAACCATGCAGCAGCAGCAGCAGCAGAAGAAGCAGCGAACAACAACACACAGCAGCGACAGGAACGACAGCAAACAGCAGCAGCAGCAGCAGCAGCAGCAGCAGCAGCAGCAACAACAGCAACAGCAACAGAAGTACCAGCAACGGAGGAACAGAAGCAGCAACATAACCAGCAAAGTTGACGAAAACGGTCAGTGAAGAGGCCTGTAAAACACTCCACGAAAAGGGTTCGGACACTGCTGTATGCATCAAACGCTAGCAGCAGCAGGAACAGCAGCAGCAGCAATGGCAGCAGCAGCAGCGGCAGCAGCGAAAACCGGCGAGGACAGGGGGGGCACGTTTTTTCCCTTTTCGCGTGCACGTTTTGCGACAAAATGGCGGGGAAAAAATAAGTTCGTTGACTCGTTCAGTAAAACTGGACGTATACGGGTAACTTGATGCTAACGCGGTCGCTCCCAAGGAAGGGGAGCTCTCAAGGAAAGGGGGCATAGCTGGAACGTGAAAACGCAGCGATACCGCCGCCACAGTTGTTTGCTCCGTCGATATCTAACCCGACCCCCCCTGTTTCTACTGCCATGCTTGACAACGAGTATACCCCCCCCCCCCCCCCCCTTCCCCACGCTATGTTGTTTATCCAACCACCAACGTTTCTTCTATTAATACCTGCTATCCTTATGCCTGGCTTAGTCACTTTGCCGGTCGCTCCCGTCCTATATATAACCCACGAACTTTCGCGCTGAGCGGAACCCCTACACTTCTACCCCCCTGGCCTGATGCATGCCACGGCCTCATTTCTGATGAGGTTCCTGACTTGAAGGAGATCTCTACAACAAGCAGTACCTCACCCAAAAGCTGGTTTTGATAAAAACAATGAGCATGTCCCATCGACCAAGGTACGCCAAAAACTAAGTAGTGTAAATTATATACATATATACGTATTGATAAAAAACGATAACAGGTGGTACGTAGATAGTTTTCTTTCGTTGGGGACCCCCCTTCCCCGTCAGTAGTAGTCAGTCTTCAGTCTGAAAACGTTGCGGCCGAAATTGTCTACTGCTATATTGGCCCAATACTTTCTGCCCTCGGTTGGGTCCCTCAACTGACCAACTACCGGTTACTACGGGGGACCATAGTAAATAGGACCAAATGGTGTCAGTAAAAATAGCGAAATACAAAGGTTTTAGTGTGTACCGTAGGTCCTATTAACTATGGTCCCCCGTAATAGTGTGTTGCCCTTGCTGCAATAGTATATATTTGTATATACCACTCTGTCCGGAAAACGTGACATCAGGTTTTATTTTCACAGTAATAGTTAAGAACGTCCTTATATTTCCGGACACAGCAGTGGTGCTATTTGTTTGAGGACTATTATTACGGGGGTCCATAGTTAATAGGACCTGTGCTATACATAAAAACCTATATATTTACCTATTTTTACCAACAATATTTGGTCCTATTCACTTTGGTCCCCCGTAATAGCATCGCATATAAATGCTTGGACGGGTGTGTGCGCGAACAAACGTTTTCGAGCAAGAGTCATGTGTTTTTGGTGGGATGTTGAGCTCCTCGTGTGAGGAGCTCAGAGAATAAGGCCCCGCCCCTACATGCCGCTGCATTGCTAGGTGGGGAACCTCTAACAGTGTGAGGCAAGGCGCGCGTCGTCGCACCTTCCAGAGGTATAACTCGACGGTCCGTTCGCGACGAACGCGGTCGGGGTGCGGTCGTCGCGGTACCAGGCGTCGTTCTTCAGCTCGTCCTCGCCCGACCGCCCCCCCAGCACGAGGAACTTCTGCTTGAAGTACACCGAGGCCGCGTGCGTCCGAGCGCCGGGGTTGATCTTGCAGCGGAGCCCCCCCAACGCCTGAGACGTGTCTGCTGTGGTGTAGACCTACTTTGTTCGGTTGGTTGGTTAGTTGGCCATTGTTATTGTATTCCGTTAGCAGCACCAGCAGCACCAGCAGCAACAGCAGCAGCGCAAAAGATAGCGTCGGGTGGTGGGGGGCGGGGCAAGTCGGGGCGGGGTGGGGGAGCTGATCACCACGTTTTCGACATCATGGTCTTCAAGGGTTGCTGCTGTGGACGAGACGACTGTTACTGTAGCCCTAACCCTATCCCTACCCCTAAACCCAATCGACCAATCAATGCATGTTGTTAGTCATCTTCGTCTCGTAAACTACAGCAGTGTGCGTCAACCATAGTGTCGAAAATGGTGGTAAACTCTACTGACGAATCGGCGTGGGGCGCGGGGGGGGGGACGGTTAGCACTCACGCAGTATACAACGGCGGTGGCAAGCGGAAAGCGTGCGACCATCAAACTTTTTTACGACAGGCTGCACGCAAACTTCAGGATGCTTTATGTTCGAAAGGTGACGACGTGACCAGCCTGCCGGAGTTGCCTGCTGCCTCCCTCCACCAGGATACACCCGTCCCTTTCCCTCCGAAATCACTGTGCGTGTTCGTACACCCGTGCGCTACTCCTCCCCACCCGTGCGCTACTCCTCCCCGCCCAGCATTCTAGCGAGATGCACGATAACTACTATCAGCTAGATGAATAGCAGTCTGCGATGGTTGGATACTGCTATTCATGCAGCTGATACAGTAGTTATCGTGATGTTTCTCTGAACGAAAGCACATTCCGGGATTCGAAATCTCAATGGCTCATGGTGTAGTATCCTTAGCACGGCAAGTCTATCGTCGCACTGTTTCACACATCAGACAGATCACGATCTAGATGATCTGGATCATCTACATAACGATCTAGATCATCTAGACCATCTAGATACTAACCTGCCGTTAGGATATGTCATGCAGAATCCGTATAGTACAGGTCAAACACAGGAAGCATATGGCATATCCTGCAGATCATGCAGCTCCCACCCGGAAATCTGAGCTATACTCGTAGATCATACAGATCAGGAATATATCTGAAATGAAAGATCTAGATCATGGAGTGCGGGAATCAATCATCTGCCGACGTGTGGCTACGTACGGCAAGGGTAGTACCGAGTATTTCTGAGCCTCTCCTATCCTCACTTGGGGGAGCTATTTACGCTATGGACTACAGTAGCTCCATGCCCTCACCCAAAAACTTGACGGCTGTGATTTATTTTTTTAAACGAAGGTTTACCGTATAAAGACGCAAGATATCACACACACACACACCCCGCCCCCACCCCGCCCCCACCCCTGCTGAACAACGCCACTTCCTTCTCCTTCTTAGACACCCCCCCCTCCCTACCTCATCTACCCCCACTTCCAACCCCCAACACCACCCCTCTCCCCCCCAACCCTACTACCTGTACGCTATCGAATGCGCGCCGGCAGTCTCTTTACCTGCTTCCCGTGTGAAAACGTGAAAGCAGCCCTGCTTGTTTTGCGGGGAACCATAGTAAATAGGACCTACGGTACACACAAAAAGCCATATATTTCCCTGTTTTTACTAACAATATTTGGTTCTATTTACTAAGGTCCCCCGTAATAGTATCCCTGTCGAGGCTAATAACCTACAAGAATGATGCACGTGTCAAAGCTCTGCCATCTCTCTTCACAGAGACAAAGCCTCGACACATGCATCATTCTTTCACCATCACCCCGACCCCCAACTCCTGGGACGAATTTCAGAGCCGATTTTCTCCTAAACATGCCTTAAGGGCCTAGGGCAGACACAACGAGAAAGATGGCTGGCTTTCGGAAGGTCTCGCCCGAGACCTCTCTGTTTCGATGGACGCGTCGCTCGGTGTTTTCGCTCTCCCCATCGTTGTTGCAAAGTAGAAAACCAGCTGGTGAAATTTTGTCCGAGGGATGTGTGTGTTACCTTATCACCCGGGTGCTACGATAGATAACCTTTTTTGTACTGCACTGCTGTACATGTACCTAAATTAGACTCTGGTTGTAAGTGTTTTGCCCCCACAATGGAGGTGCAGTCCTAGAGGGGTGAACAAAACCATAACATACCTGGTAGCCTACCGGAAGGTATAAAAAACGAAACATATCGCAAAAAACAAAAAAGACGAAATAATGGAGTTCCGACGATGTTATTGGGCAGTGAGTGAGTTTTCCTCAGTTTTTGTTTTTAGGAGTCCAGTTGTCAATACACTGCGAAACGTTTTTGGGCCAAAACGTGCTCCAAATACCGCTATCGCGGCAGCACGCGTTTGTGAAGGGAAGCACTCATTGGGGAAAAAGGCTACGCTTGATATTAATGCCAGATTTTCAACGGGGCTTATACTCTCCGTCAGAGTGATGGAGTTTAAGCTCGACGTTTACGTATACACAGTAGGTACAAAAAGGAGAATTTGTTCGTAGACTTTGTGCATACTGTAGGTTTCCTGTTGGTTCAATGGCACTACCATACTTTAGTCGCATAACTCTGTAGGCTAGTGGGTGGTGCTACTGCTGTATACATAACCACCAAGGTTGGGGGTCGTGAGTGAGTTCGGTTCTCACCGATTTTAGGTAGTGCTATATATATATATACGTAAGCAAACCTTTCCTTCCTTGGTTTTGCTTTTTTCCCCTCGGTTTTTTTCTTTTCTTTCGAGGGATTTTTTTTTTTCACGAGGGTATCAACGATGAAAGCTCATATGCTTTGCATGCGTATCACTGTCGGACGGTAAACGCCTATTAACAAGTAGTAACTTTTTTTTTTGTAAATCGGTGTACCTGTTACCTGAGACACTTCTCCCACCCCAGGCACGTTGGGCGACTCCCCGAGCGCCTCTATATAGCTGCAACCGTCCCAGCCTTCGATCATCTCGGTCACGTCCTCATCTTCTTCCGCGGCCTCTCCGACGCCTCCCACGGTGAAGTCCACTCCGTACCACTTCGCGTACTGGTAAGTGGGGTTACCTCCCTTTTATCGAATCGGAGAGGGAGGTCAGAGGGGGGAGGAAGGTGGAAATTTTGGAGTCAGGGTTTGGGGGGGGTCAAAGTGGGTACCCCTATTTGCAACCTCTGCGGTAGCGAGGGTCGGGGGGGGAGGGAGAGGGGAGATCAGGAATGGGGGGGGGTGGAGGAGGGGGTGGACAGTGTGGGCTCACAATTATTATTGAACCGGGGGCCGGGGAGGCGCCACGGGGGGGGGGGGGGGTATACTCGATAGGAGAGATGTACTCGATCTCATGTATGGCCGTAGTCGTATGACCATAGAGGGGGGGGGGGGGATAGAAAATTTGGACTCAAACCACCTAGCGAAACGGGGGGGGGGGGGTCGGGAAAGGGGAGGGGTGGAAAGTAGGAGCTCAAAAATAAAAGCGGCTACGCATACGAAGTATACTCGTACGGTAGAGGTGGGCGCAAAAGAATGGAAGAGAAGCTAAAGGGGCTTGGCCACACATGTATACTTCGAAGTATGTATATATATGTGCTCAAAGCAGAGCGTCAGAAACGTCTCACGTATACATCATCACAGGTTCGAAGTTGAAGCGCCAATAGCAGACTCGTATTACCGCATCGCGCACAGTAACCACACCGTGGAACGCACACCACCACCTTGCAAAAAGGGCATGCCCCTATGTATGCACTACTCTCTGTTCGCTGTATTTCAACAGCCAGCGGGTAATAAAATTGGGTACAAAACAGTCACGGACCAACACAGCACCAAAGCTGCACCACCTACCCACTCCACAAACTTCGGCAACAACTAAAACCTGGCCGTCCAAACAAGTTCTTTCATACAGTGCCTTCCGAATGCACGCACGAACGCACGAGCGCACGCAACGAACACTTGGATCGCGCGTTCGCGTTTATCTCATTCCATCCACCTGCACTCACCGCGAAGACGGGGTCGACGTTCCGCGGCTGCCCGTCCTCTCCATTGTAGAGCTGCACGTCAGGATCCGTGGTGCACTTCTCGATCAAGGCGATGGCCAGATCTCGTAAGTCGCAGATGTGAGACACTGAGAGACGATCTTCCAAAGGAACCTTCCTCAATGCATGCATGAATGCGCGTGTGGGTGAGTGGGTGGGTGCGAGAGGCAGTGAGGGGGTATAAAGGCGACACAAGGGAAGATGGCGACAAATTGGAGTGCACGTTTTTGTTTTTGTTTTTCAGCCCTTTTCTCGATTTGATTTTGCCAAGTTCCAAAAACGAGTCTATTCTCAGGTGTTTTGTCCCCGAAAATGTGGTTCAAGAATAGTTTTCTCAAGGGGGGGAACGAGGGGGGGGTGGGGAGGTACTCGATATCATGCATGCCCGCAGTCGTATGACCATAGACCCACGCATCCCTACAATGCCGGAACGGCGCACGTCGGGTTTTCACCGACCAGGTAGACATTGCTTCCACCAAGTGCGAAGCGCCGTGAGGTGTTCGGCGAGTCACATGAAGGGTGAGCTGCATCCTACGAAGAACAGCTTGTGAGGCAGACTTGCGTATGGACGACAGCTTCAATGAATTACTTTATTTTCCGGTTGTGGCCACTCTCAGGGAAGGGGTGGGGGTGTACTCATTATCATCCATGGCCGTAGTCATTCGACCATTGACCACGCACGCCTTTCGAGACGGAGCACCGTTCCTACTCCTATTAGAGACACCTCCAACATTTGGGCGCTCATTGCGTTGTTTCCATATATTACATAAAACTTTTTGCTATTAATAATCATATTCCCTTACGGGGGAGTGGTTGAGAGCAGTTTTCCCAAAGGGACTAAAACCAGATTCATTTTTAGGCAGCGTCGAACGGGCGCAACAGTCGTTTCCATCCAGGAGATCGTCACCAAAACACGAGTGGCGATAAGGCGCTTCGTCTCTGCAAGGTGTATAGTGACCGTTCGAAGCATGCTAAGGAAAACATGTGGTGATAGAGATGTACTGACGTGTTGACATGCTGACGATGCGGTTCACCGCGATATTTCACGAGAAAAAGCGGAAGCTGAAAGAAGTCACGCTGAAGGCTTTCGAAGCGGTTGTGCCGAGAGACCACGAGGCGTACGCGTAGTACGAGTGTGGAGGAGTGAAGGGGGCGGGATCCCTGCAGAGCTCGGAAAAAGACGGAGATAATTCGGACGAACAAATCTGGAAAGAATATGACGCGGGCTAAGAGGCTCAACCCCGGAGCTACTATAAGTAGCGGAAATACTAAACAGGTGTTTAAATGTCGAAAGAGAGGAGCTAACTGCTAGGGTGGGCAAATCATGTACATGCATAGAACCCCACCCCTTCCCCAGAACATGCGAGGGTCTATGGTCATACGACTACGGCCATGCATGATATCGAGTGTATCCCTCCCCCTTTCTCCAGAACACCACCCCTCCTCCCGCTTCCACCGCGCTCCGTCCCCCCACCCCGTGCGCTCCCCCGCCCCACCCCGCCCCACCCCGCCCCCCCCCATTGAAAAACAAGCGCATACATACTAACTGTAACGACGAAAAAACCTGCGGTATGTCGTAACCCCTCAGCTTCAGGACCGTGTACTTGTCCGCGGTCGCCAATTGCGCGATGGTCTCCACCCCGGCCTGCGTCAACATCGCGGCCTCTTCGTCGGTCACGAGTGGCCGGAGGTCCGCCCCCACCGACCCCAGCTCGAATGGGGCGAAGGTCGGCAGGAAGGCGTGTCTCAGCAGAGAAACGTCGCTGTCGCCGTCGAGGTAGTACATCTGCGGAGGGGGGCCGTCGACGAAGCCCGTCGTGCCGGCCACCGCCGAGCGGTACGGCTGTTCCGGGGAGTAGTCTTCGGCCCACTGTCCCCCACCCTCGGGGTCCCAGCTCCTGGACATCATCAAGGTAATAATTTTGAGGGTGCAGCAGTTAGTGGTCGCGTTTGTGATATTAGTGGTGGTTGTGTTGGTGGTGTTAGTGTTGTTGGTGAGTGTGATGTGGTGGTGGAGTGGTGGTCATAGTGGGGCTGTGCGCACTGCTCAATTGCCACAAGACAGATCTAGTGGAATGAGGCAATCTATCTTTGTTGTGAGGTCGGTCTTAACGCAGCATAAGGCGCCGGACAGACGAGTAGGCGCGCACCTGGAGGAGCTTCAGTGCAGACTAGACTCGCCATGGGGTGCTTGATTTATACGATTGACAGGGTCGACCGTATACCCCTTCATATCAGCTTTTATCCAAACAACATGCCCACCTTTATCTGCTACCACTCTAAGCCACATATGCCCTCCCCCTTCCCCCTTACCAGGTATCTCCAAGAATGCCTTCATCACTGTGACCTCCAGTGACGTATACGCGGGGCTCGAAGGAGTTGATGGCCGAAGGAGCCTCCAGCACCACCTGATGTCCCGCTCGCCCGGGCCAGGCTGGGGCAGTGATGTTCGCGTCCCACACGGAAGGTTGACCATCGCCGTTGCTGCTGCTGCTGCAAATGCGTTGCAAAAATCGTCGGTTACATATCTAAATACACATGGTTTGTGGGAGTTCCAAGTACGGAGGAAGGCGCGAGAGGACGGGCTCTAGAAGCTGCAAGCTTGATATAGGGGGAACTAAAGGGGTCAGGTGCAAGCAGAGTTGGCCAAACATGGTTGATTCGGGTTGTTGATGATCTGCGTAGTCCGTGGAAACAGCCAGCATGGGGGGGGGGCGCAGAGGCAGGCAGGCAGGCAGAAGTACCCGCATATACCACGACGTTTTTTTTTTTTGCGTGCATGCGCGCGTAGTCCTTATATATTTGGGAGTTGGCGCCAGGTAAAAGCAGCTTCATCTCGCTTACTCGCTACTAATCGAACCATTGATTTGAAGGGATCTTCGCGGGTCGTGAACGTGACCCGACCCGCGGGGTCGGGGCAGGGAGTTTTTGAGAGCTCGAGGTCCACTCGGATCGGGTTGGACCGGGTCGGATCGGGTCAGGAGGTTTCAATATCTACAGGTCGGGTCTGGTCACCCTTGCCCGACCCGACCCGGCCTGACCCGCGAGGCTTGACCTGACCCGTGAATAACCCTGCTTAATTTTAGCACACGCTGGATTCAGCATTTTTTTTTTCTATTTTACCCCGTTTGACGTATTGAAGGTGTTTTTCGTTCACGCCGGGATAATTTTTTTCTGCCTTTATGACCGACCGTGGTGACGGCATACGAGCCGGAGGCAATATTTTCAATGATGAGCGCGTTTCGTTCGATGTTTATTTTTAAATTCTAGTTCCGTACATAGTTTAACAAACGGGCATCGGCAGGTGCTCCCCTTCAAGAAAGCACGGGCAACAAACAGCGACATCGCGAACTCCCTAAAAAACACGGTTTACCCTCGCCCCTCTAGCGAAGCCCTCGAGCGACTTTCACAGCACTTCGAGACTACGTAGATTCGGCCACGCACTTCGCCAGCTCTGTGCGCTATACACACCGTACCTACGGGCTTAGTAGCACGCAAGTTGAGTGAGCATGAGTACCAGGGAGGTATATAATACTAAACCCGATAATGGTGTATATTTTTTCCTGGTACCTTACGATGTAGTCAAAACTATATACCCTTGGTGCACACGAAAAGACGATACGAGATATAGTTTATACGTAGTGTGGAGTACGTGTGGGTGATGTTACTTTTGTCAATGACTTGAGATACTAAATGCAGTAGCATAAATTCATTAATATATATGTTGTGGTAGACGATATAAGCAACGAGAGTAACATGCACCCACCTCGCGGGAAGACTGGCACGCCAGATGTCGTTCATGTACATTGCCTGCCCGTCCCCAGCGTCCGCGGCGCCGCCGACAACGTACATGGTGTCGGAATACACGAAAACGCCGTGGTCGCCCCGTCCCGGCCAACCAGCGTTGAGCGTGGCCGCGTCCCACGTGACCCCGCCGTCAGAGCTGTACCAGACGTCTGACTTGTAGCCTCGGTGCGCGCCGGCGTCGACATCCCCGCAAGCGTGGTCGCCACAGTTGGACTTCCGGACGCTGACAAACCCCCCGATCACGTAGATGCTCCCCTCGTGGACGGTCGCGGCATGCAGCTCCCGGGGGGACCACATCGGGCACACGCACGTCGTGTACCCCGTGCCTCCCACGTCTTCGCACCGCCCCACCCCGTAGCAGTCGGAGTCCGTTGAGCACTCATTGCTGGAGACGCCGTACTTTCCCGCGTCGGCGTTGCCCGCCAGCACGTCCTCCGCCTGGGGGGCGTGACAGCCCGGGTTCACCAGAAACCAGGTGCTCCCCTCGTCGTCGGAAGCCCACACGTCGTTCTTCAGAAACGAGGGCTCGCGCCAGGTGCTGTAGAATGGGCCAGTCTCGATGTGGGGGGAAAGTATACCCCCCGACGGTTCGGTCCCGAGACATGTCCGATATCTCGCGCGCCCCGTCCGCCCACGACGAATATGCGGTCGCCCACGGTGACCGCACGGTGGTTTCGGCGCGGCGACCACATGTTCTCGGAGGTGTAGATGCCGGGCGCCTCGGACGTGTCGTCGCACACGGAGGCGTCGTCGAGCTGGTACTGCAGCCCATCCTGTGCGCGGTTTCGATTCGTTTTTGAACGTGAAAAAAAAGTGATTCTTCCCCCCCTCTCGGTCAATGTGGTGTGGTTGGTGGGGTGAACGAAACGAGATGGAAGTGGGCTGTGGAACATTATGAGAACTATACAACGTCATAGATAGCCTGTGTGTACGAGTGGTTGTATTGTTTTGTATCGTTGTTCGTATTGTTACTGTATTTACCATCCGACAGTGCAATGTGCAGCGTGAGCTTTAACGTTGATAGCTCCATAAACAACCCCAGAAAGAAAGAAAGAAAGAAAGAAAGAAGAAAACCAAGGGGTTACCCATTTGTACCGTATTTGTAAGGTATGTGTTGTATCGTATGGTATCACATGTGTATGTATTTGCATATGGATGGCTAGGCGGTTCTGCAGTAGTTGCTATAATATGCGGAGTTGCAAGCATATACCGCGGATGGTCAGGCACAGGTGTTTCGTCTATAATTTTTCAGCCGCTGCATGGTTATTTCTACTGTAGAAACGTGTTTTACTTGTGCCAGTATATATCCACACCCATGTCGTGGATTGCGGGTATATGGGTGTCACACCTGGTCCATATTCGTGAGAAGAGCGGTTTCGTTCGCATAATTATTCTCAGAGGTACGCATGGCATCATAGTCTAAACTTGTTTACGACCGAAGCAATGTTGTTGTGAAGGCACCACAATATGATGATACCTGGCTCTCTCGTCTCACCCCTTCTCCCCCCCCCCTGTCCCTTCCCAGATTTTTCTCTCGCCTGGCATATAATCCACTCCTCGTAGGAGGAGGCCAGCGGGTGGCAGGCGACCGGAGTTGACCTTGTCCCACTGCATGGTGGACTCGGCCATCGGTTTGCTCCCGTCTGAGTAGATTGCCCACCCAGACCCTTCCGAGACCCACACGTCGTTGGTGTACCCCCCGCCGCGCTGACCGGCGGCCTCATCCGTCGTTTTGACATAGCTGTCCCCTCCAAGGACGAACACGTAACCCCAGTCGTTGATCGAGTCCTATTTGTGTTTTTTTTGCGCGGAAGCAGGAGCGGTTGGTGCGCCTCTGAAACATGCAATAATGTTGTCATTACGTACGTACATAAACCGGTACATTTGTACGTATAATACGTGTCGAGTGTCGTACGAAGACTACTGCTGTAGTACGTGGGTAATAAAATACGGTATGTACTGTATGGAAAGACCGGCTATATGTGTGGAGTTCGGAAGACGATCGCAAACAAGGAGGGTGGTGGTGCCGCCACATGGTATTGTGTCAGGTATCTGGTATATACACTTGACGTAACAAATGAAAAGGCGAATCACTCGGTAATTTAGCACCCTGCCCCCACTCTACCCTGATACCAGGTAGGTACGATTTTCTACTGTAGCCGCCGCCCCCCCCCGAATCAAAATGAACGCCCGTTTGACACGACCATAACGAGCGCATGCATGTTGTCTTTCGTTGTTTCAAACCCTCGATATCGTCTCCCTCTTTTGTCAAAATTATTGAACCCACACCAGCCCAAGTCATACTTGAATGATTTATCCACCCCTACCCCTACGAGTATAGATCCCTGTATTTACAGTACAGTACGTACATACCGGTACCACTCTGGGCGCAATGTAAGGACCGTTTGGTCTTTGACGTCTTCATGTTTATATTTATACTACGTATGTACAAGGGTTTTTACATTTTCATCTAAACTGGTGCAGTACAATGTCCATGACCCAAGGCTTTTTATCAAGTCACCCACGAGTGGTGGCAGCTGAGTGGTGGCGGACGAGAGGTCTTACCGGGGTGGTGTTTGTGGTGGTCAATGCCATGCCCATTCTTGGAGAGAAAATAGGATCAGCCGCTCCGCCTTCATGAGGTACCGCGTAGTTCTGGACGCGGTCACCAGCGATCTGGGCCCAGTTGGCTGCTCGAGACGAGACCGTCCACACACGGAAGAAATGACTATTAATAACACATTCGGATGACTGTGTCATACGGCGAACTCGCAATCATGTCATGATATCAACAAATTATCCTACCAGGTACCAGGCACCAGAGGTACTGTACCAGGTAACGTACCATGTACGTATCGTACCACGTGCGTATACTGCAGTAAGAACCCCCCCCCACGTTCCTCACTACGACGTATAATACTAGTGCACTGTAGTGCGCACGTACCAGGGTATAAGGCCGTCCTGTGTCCTGTGCTGCTAAGCGTACAGCAGTACCTGGAAGGTGCGATACCAGATGCCAAATAACGAGCCATTTGTAACAGCGTCACTGATCACAGTCTGCATGATACATAAGTATTATCGAATACTATTGTACAGTACGTACATCAGTACTTGCACTACGTACGCACTGTACGTGCTTTTCAGGACAGCAATATGTGCGCCCTCACATGCTTGACATGTTGTCCACTGTTGTATGAATAGGGTAAGGAGGACGCCGCCCGTTGCCAACTGTCCGCGCCACCACGCCCGCGACGGCCGTGGCTCTCTTACTATTTCTTGGACGTAAACCATGGTGGATCTCATCGCCACGGCCTCCCTCCTCTAGATGCGAGCAGCAGCATGCGAGCAGCACCCATCGTATACCTACCTGGTACTGGTATAACGTAGAAATATACGACGGCGATATGACGTTGCCTTCCTCGTCGTGACTCGTGCGGCAGAACAATCAGTGTTAGTTGCGGTTTCATGTGATTCCGCCGCAAAATCGTAGAACAGGCAGGCTCTTCGATCTAAGAGCCCACGCGTCGTAGATCCGTCGGATCCTGGATGGATCCAGGATCCAGGATCCTTCAGGTCTACTTTACGGTGCCTGGGCTTCGGACACGCGAGATTCTCGATCGATTGTTGTTATTGATTGTGCCCGGCGACGATGTATACGCCCCATTCGAGAGGAGGTGTCCAGACAGCCATCAAGGCAGGCAACAGATATAGGGTGCTGACAACTTTTCCTGATGCCGTCGAGCTGGTAAGAAATCAGAAACGTGTGTGTTGTGATCACGTAAAAAAAAAAACCGTTCTTTTTCAGCCAACATCAGTGCAGTACACCCAGTGTCTCTCCCTGATTATTTCTGCGTAAGGGTTGTGTGCCAGGTACGGGCACAGGCTACGAGAGCTGGTAAAAAGCACACTGCTATCGTATTGATTGATTCAAGTTGACCGGTATGACAGCTGCTGGTGCTGCTGGTGCTGGGTCTGTGCTGCTGCTAGGATGATGATGTCTCACGCCGAAACACGCCGGTATACCGAAGCTACTGTAGTGCAGAACGCATCCATTCTCAAGTACAAGAAATCCAGCCCGGACTAGCTTTCCTGTTCCTTGTTGCAGTAGATATCCTGTACTGTACCTGGTATATCAGTACGACTCAATGCACCCCAAGCTCGTGTGAAGAGATGGCCGTTGTTAAGAGTAAGGGTAATATCTGGCAGCTGGAAGCAGTGCTTCGTTTCTTCTGATTGAGATCTTCTTTAGTGGTGGCGAGAGCTAAGGAGGTGTTCTGGTAGAGAAGTGAGAGGTAGGGGGGGACTCGACGCCCAGATATACTCGTCCCACCCCACGCCACATGCTCTCCTAAATTCCTCTTATCTGATGAACTTTCCTATGGCTACCCATCGTTCTTCTGCTAGTTTTTTCGATCGTTCTTCTGCTAATTTTATAAATTTTGAAATACGTCAGCTGTGAGTTCGACTGATTAAATAGTTGATACTCAACTTTGCAAGCTGCGTAATACGCCTCGTCTATATTCCATTTTTACCTAATTTTACAATTATTGTGATAAACCGAACGCGAAATTAAAAAAACTTCTCGTTTTAAACGGTCCTATCTCCGTTAAGGAACATTACTCTCGTCTAACGGGCTATCCGCCATAGAGGACACTCCTATATGAACGTTACTCTCGACCAACGAAATATCCGCCGGGATAACTCATTCTTTGGACTATTGCCGTGGTCATGAGACCACAAAACTGTAGACTATATTATCTACAAGTATATGTATAGCCCATGAGCGAGCACTTCACTTATATAACGCCCGAGTTCACCTTTTCTGTAGGGTATCTTTTTGTTATCTTACTGTCTTTGTTTCCTTTTGTTTCCATCCCCTTTATTGTCTTCGCCCTTCCTTCATTTCTCCTTCCTGCTAATAGTCGTGACTCAGATCAGGGGTCACAAAGCAGGCTCTTCTCCCCCCCCTCCTCCCCACCACGGTTCTTGCCTTGCATTTTTATCGCGAGAAGACTTCGGTCCTTTCTTTCCTCGTCGACTCGCATCGAATTGCATACACAGAATCAACCCCTGTATTATTAATAGCACCTATCATATGAGTGACAGTGTGCCTTTTTTTCTGTTCGTACGGTATGTCTACGTCTGTACTGTACTATACATACTCACTCGTAGTATACTGTCCGGTCGTTGCTTCCTGAATCCACGACACCGCAGGTGGAAGAGTATGATGCCGTCACCCTGAATCTAGAATGTAAGTCGGCAAACCGCCATCTATCTGCATGAACGAGTAACCGGATTTTTTGTAATAAAAGTCGTTTGGGGGCTTCACAAAGTAGGGCTTCGAAGCATGTTTTACAATAGTACTGTAGTAGCCTGGTCTACTTCCCTCAAAAGCCAATTCGCTGTCGGCGTTGTCATCACCGTCGTGGTGGTTCTTCATGCCGAGCTCCGCGAGGGTTCTTGTTTGAGAATTGCGCGCCGTTTGCATAAGACCGGTCGGTACGTACTTGTTCTGCACGGTACATATGTACAGTGGTACCCTGCGACGATATTGCTCGATAGACTCATGCTGAACAACAAGGGCACCAGTCACTACCATACCGATACCAGGCAGGTTCGGCCTTTAACCCTCTGGACATACTATCACCATTTCCTTTACTATCGTCGATTGATTGTAGGTCGGCGGTGGAGATCTACTCGACAGCTGGGTGGACCTACCGACTGGGAGTACGAGATTGGAGATCCTACGCTGGTGAGAGGAAGCAGCAAAGCGAAAGATCCACGGATCCATGGGCTGCTCACTCGCAGGACGCCACCTTTTTTTTGCTACTCGAATACGACGGCCGATGGTTGTCCTTGCCATCTACATGATGCCAAGATTTAATAATTTATCTGTGTTACATACTGGTACACATGTTTCCGGATTTCAGCTTTCCACTGAGTGTGCTACGAGATCATAATACATTGTTTCTGGCCCCTACGAGGGTAAGTACATGCTGTTTCTGGCCTCATTGTCGTCGCTTGGTGTGCCCACCCTCCCGCCCCCGCCCCCCCATTGTACCAGGAACATCCTCAAGGCGGTACAGCTCTCCTTAGTCCGAATCCTCTGAATGTGAGCGAGACCTGACTCTCTGAGCAGACCCCGTCCTCCTCCCTGAGCACATATCAAAGTCCCTTTTAGGCTACATAGCCCTATAGACTGTCTACCTTCGGTAGGTCAGCAAGATAGTTCGCCATGATTTATGTCTCTATTAATACGCCTACTGGCAGCTTTTTAACTCTAAACTGTCTAAACTACAGCAGAACCGTACCTCATATTTCCCTCGCAATCCCGGGCCGTTTTTTTTGTCGCGCATTCATTTGTCCAGCGCTCCCAACGCTCGCTGACGTATTACCGGTACATGGTAAAAAATGGGAATACTAACACCATTAATGTGTTTATATTACTGTAGTACGCACTACTTACATCTCGCAGCACTCAGTTCTGAATAACTTTAGCCTTTGATATTGACTGCAGCTAAATGCACAGCTAAATGCGCACTAAATCACATGAATTAAGTCATAGTATTGGGGACCGGGGAAATACGCCGGTCCGAAAGGCCACCTCGCAACTCTCGAAGCAGCGGCTCTGACAATAATAAAAGACACATTGGAGCAAGCCAGCGGAGTAGATGATAGCTTCGCACCATCTGGTGCCTCAGTTGTTTAGGTTTTACTTTACAACACGCTGAGACTCGAGTCGTGTGCAGAAGAACCGACTTCCCCCCCCCTCCCCTCTAAAACCTTGTCACATTCGGCAGTTATTTATCAAGCCGAAGTTGGTCTAGCATACTTCCATTAAGGCACGGGGTATACTAATACTCGTACGAAGCACGTGTTGGTGGGCAAGCCAGCGGAGTGGATGATAGTTTCACACCATCTGGTGCCTCGGTTGTTTAGGCTTTACTTTACAAAACGCTGAGACACGAGTCGTGTGCAGAAGAACCCCCCCCCCCCCCCCCCCCCCCCCCCCCCCCCCCTCCCCTCTATGACCTTGTCGTATTCGGGAGTAATTTATCAAGCCGAAGTTGGTTTAGAATTATTTCATTAAGGCGCGGGGTATACTAGTACTCGTGCGAAGCACGTGTTGGTGGGATTGCCGGCCTGCATTAACTGATCTAGACCCCGTGGAAACAAACTCTCCTTCATTCACTGCGACAAGCATCTTTCCAATACCCAATGGGACGATCTCGGCTAATCGTTTGATCTGCCCCCATCTGCCGCTCCGCCCACTACGTACTGCTTTTCACATGCCGGCGTACTCTAGCCTAGTTTTCATCCGCGCGACACGCGAAAATCATGGGAATGGCACATTCGGAACCTGCCTTATCCAGAGGTGAGGGCAACTAGCTGCAGGAGGCATCTAGCATACATCTGCAACCAATCGCAGTATTTTCCTTCTGGACACTGCATGATCGCCGTGTGCGCATACATACTAGATATAGTCATGCTGCTTACTACTATAAGTACACCGAGAAAGCTGTGCATTACACACCGTCGGTGGTGCCAAAATATGTAGCACCATATCTTGAGAAAATGAAATAGATAAACGTCCCCCGCGATGAATTCGACGCTGTCATCCATGGGCAAGAAAGTCCGCCTCACACGCGAGCGGCTCCTGGTAGGATGCAGGTCACCCCTCATGCGCCTCGCCGAACACCTCACGGTGCTTCGCGCTTGGTGCAAGCAATGCCTGCCTGGTCGTTGAAAACCCGACGTGCTCCGTTCTGGCACTGTAAGGATGCGAGGGTCTCATACGACTATGGCCATGCATAACAGGAATACTCCCCCCCCCCCCCCCTTCTTCCGACTGGTCCAGAGTAGACCGTAAAGTTGCACTTTTTCTGCGCGGAAACTCACCCACATGTATACATACATGGACGGGCAACAAGCACGACGAAGATAAACTGTGGTACGCGTTCATTTATGCGCCCAAAGAAGCCATGCACTATCATGTATACGACTCGGCCCAACTCTGAGTTATTACCAGAGTTGCCGACAGTACGAGGAGTGAGCACGAAAACTGCAGGAAAGATTAAGTTTCCGCTGCATGGTATACGCGTATCTAGACTCGCCAGTTTACGTTTACCGCAGAAGTTTTGATGCACGTTATGATGCAGATCTGGGGGTACTTTTATCGCGGGTAATTGTCTGCAAAAGCTTCAGGTAGTACTGCAGTTGACTTTACGTTGGCGTCCGATGTTGCTATGCTTGCTTCAATAATAAATCTAATATGTTACACCGGACTGTTAGTTGTTATGGAAGGAACTGCCCACTGAGATATTTCACGGCACGTGACTGAAATAGCTCAACAGGAGTTCCTTCCAACTGCCAAAACACATGCCTGATACGTTAAGAAAGCTCGGAGCGTCTAATCTCGTCGGAAATATCCGGAGCGAACCCCTCGTCACGCACTGATCATAACTCTCTATGTAGGCCTCTTTCAACCAACTAAACTTTTTTTTAGCCCACCAACAACCCACCTGATATAATTCAAGGACGGTAAAGCGTTGCTGAAGAGGTTTGAACTCGCGCACACCTATTGTTAGTTGCAAGGGACTTCTTGTTGAGCTATGTTCTTAGTCACGTGACTGAAATAGCTCAACAGGTAGGTGCTACTGTAATTCCCTTCTATACCAGTATCGAACAAATGACTTACTTCGGAGCTCGAGCCTCTTGACAGTTATGATCCGAAGTGCGTGGCGAGGGGTTGGTCCTGGAGATTTCTGCCGGGGAGATTCAGTGCTCTGAGCTCCGGAGGATATATGCTGTTGGTTAGAGTGACAAAAATAGCCCAAGATATATAATAGTTCCTTTCTGATCTAACAGGGCTATACTATAAACCAGGCATGTGTGCGATGTCGTCGCCATGTCTGCTTTTTCTCAACGCATTAGCATCCATCCGTATATCTATTCAATCGACGTACACCTCAACGTCAAAGCTTACAACAACATTATTCCACACCATACAGATGACATACAACCTCAGCGTCGACGACGAGAAGCAAACGCTGGTTCTCCGCACCACCAACAAGAAGTACTTCAAGGTCTTCAAGGTGCCCGCCCTCGTGAGGGCCGGGCTCGCACTCCAGGCGTCCAGCGTCAAGATCTCCCACGACGACGGAGGCAGCGGCACGCTGGTTATCTCCTACGCCAAGCCAGACTCCATCCTGGACGAAGAGCGCAACGCGAGGGCGAGCGCGAAGAAGACCTCGTCGCACGCCTCCAATGGGGTGAACGGCGTGAACGGGGCGAACGGGGTGAAGGGTGTAAACGGGGCAGGCGCTACCGCCGCCACGGGGAGAGTCCGAGGGGGAGTCGCCGCCGGGGGGGGCAGCAGCGAAGGCCCGCCCGAGTGCAGCCAGTCTTGATTATTGAAAGGGGGTTGGGGGAAGAGCTGATTGCACAATTTTAAGGCTCACCACCCGTTCAGAGATAACACGCAAAAAAAAATTGCAACATAAAATAGAGCTCGATTCATGGTTGCGCAAACTCCTCCATCGAGGGGTCGTGTTAAAAAATGTATTACCTATGGATACACGGCAGCAGTCAGCTGACTGCTCGCTCAGTGGTTATGGTGTACTGAGTTATTAAACAAACAATATTCACTTCCTGTTCAGTGACAGCACGAAAAAAGCTGTTTACCAGGTACAGCATATTGTAGCAGGGTATACAACAGAGCTCGGTCCG
Source organism: Macrocystis pyrifera (assembly GCA_031763025.1). NCBI lineage: Eukaryota > Phaeophyceae > Laminariales > Laminariaceae > Macrocystis > Macrocystis pyrifera. The sequence continues at coordinate 11,254,734 of JASSKH010000003.1, forward strand.
ATATCCGCGGCCAAAAGTGAAGAATGCAGAGCAGTAGTCAGTACGACAGCAAGGAGAGCAACGAGGTCGATGGACACATTCTTGGCTGGTTAAAGTCGTAGCCTAGACCCGGGGTATCACGCGTCTGCTCCCCGGCCGGGGTGGAGTTCCGGCCTGCGGCTTCACTAACATGTACTAGAGCTCCCATTGGAGCGCGGCCTTGACCTTGCTCGTGCGTAAAACTAGGGTACGAGCATGGTCAAGCCGGCGGTGATGGCCAGCGACATGGCGAAATTTTTCCTCTAGGCGTTCTACGATGGAGGTTCCCCCTAATTTTTCTGGGGCTCCTCACTTAAGGAGCTCCATACCTCACCCGAAAATCCACTTCAGTTAAAATCAAATAGAATCCCGATGAACAATCCCAAGGCCCAAGTATACAAAAACGTCGTAGTCCGAAACTACGTTGGCATTCGGACGATTTTGGGTTGAGGAACCCCGTTATTCGGAAAATATTTTAGCGGAAATGTGCTACTACCTCTATCGTAGAACGCGTCCCTCGCGGGATTATTCCACGGGGCAGTACTGTCTGCGGTAGCCATGTCGTATCACCGTCGCGGAAAGCGTAGAACTCGTAGCGAACGAAGAAGAGAGGCTAGGACCCACGTGAGTGAGCACCCTATTCGGCGTCATCTAGGAGATGATGGGCGCCGAGGCGCGTTGGGAGTGCTGCCCCCAGCACGACGGAACCTCGGCACGAACCGGGCCGGGCAAAAAAAGCACGGAACGGAAGAAACCCACCGCCTGGGAAAAGCAGAGGGTAGAGGAGAAAAAAAATACCCAGCACAGAAGAAGCGGAGGTAAGGTCGGAAAGGTCGCAGAGAAGCTCGAAAGCTACGTTCAGATGCTAGGGCTAGGTTTAGAGCTAGGGAACTCGTCGTGTGTATGTTCAATGTTCGCACACTCGCCTTCAACGGCAAGAATGGCATCGGCCACAGCAACGTCATCATGAAGGTATGCCAGGAACTAGGATGCGATGTCGTAGGTCTCCAAAAGACTAGGCGAGACGGGCATAGCACGTTCACAACAGCTGGATACACGATGTTTTGCTCTGGGGCAGGCGCAGCAAGTACGAGAGGAAGGGCAACCATGGTGTAGGACTAGCTGTCACAGAGTCTATTGTGGTAGGGGTGGGCAAATATGGTCTCGTGGTGGAGTGCGTTAGTGCCAGACTGATGAAAGTTCGCGTTCAACTCGAGAGCAAATCGAATGGTGTTTCTTTCGTTGTCGGCAATGCGCCTATACTGGATGTACCAGTTCGCGAGAAATATCACTTTTGGAACGAACTAAACAACGTCGTCTCGGGAGTCCCCAGTGGGGATCACCTACTTGTGCTCATGGATGCGAATGTTCGCACCGGCAAGCGAGAGAGCGGATGTGCCGGCAGTAAGGTGATGGGTACATACGGCGTGGTGAATTGAACAACAACGGAGAGAGCTTACTCCTCCACGCAGCTGACGACAGGCTTGCGCTCGCCAATACCTGCTTTGCCACACGTACTCGCGGGGTGCCCTATACTTCCCAATATCCAAACTCTGAAAAGGTCAGTGTAGGCTAGACTACATCCTTACTCTACAAGTTGATCGACGCCTGGTCTGCAACATGACAGTACGGAAACCACCAGAGGATCGGCATGAATCTGACCACAACCTCTTGGTCTGCAATGTTCGCCTCTTGGGCCGGTTTGCGCCGAATCGTAGAGTGAAAGCAGGCAGTGGAAAGCGACCTATTGATCTACAACGGTTGATGGCAGACCCCGGTCTCCGAGCGGGCATCAAAAGGGAGATTACTAGGGTTATGAGTTGGCTGGAGTTCCCGCCTAGTTATTAGTTGGCTGGCGACTAACTGACTTTAGTCGACTAGTAGGCTGGCGAAGTCAGGCGGACGTAGCGAGCCAAGAAAGCCCCCCCCTGCCGAGGGGGCCCCGCCGGAGACGCCCGCGGAGGGCCCGCCGAAGGTGCTTCCGGAGGATTCCGCTGAAGGCGCCGCTGGAGTTCAAAAATACGCTATTTGGCTTCGTTTTATACTCGAAAAAATATGACAAATCGGCCAGTTTTTCTCTGCTGGTGATCACGAAAGGTAAACGTTTCAAGGTCGTTTCAGTTTATCAGACTTTATAGCGATGCACCAGAATGTGGACATCCCGTCCCCGCTTGAGGGTCTCTCACTGGTGTTACATTTTGTCGTGATGGTAAATGCTCGTGCGGAGTAGCAGACCACCAGTAAAATGACATAAAAAAATAACAGTTGCGCGCACTCGGTCGCGGAGGAGCGCTCGGAACGGCCACTTGGTCGACGGACGTTTCAACACAGCCTTGGTCTGTTGACAGGCCAGGTCCTGCCATCGGCGCCGGCACAGTCGATGGCGATGGGCTGATGCGCCATGAGTTTCAGAAGACCTCTCTGTGTGCTCGCAGCGTATAGTTAGCTGGTAGTATTCTATTAATACTGCTTGAAGATGCCGGAAAATACGTACCCCATACCAAACAAGCCTAGGAACCTAAGAACATGCCTTCCTACAAGCAAGGAAATCCAAACGTGAAAAATAGTTGGATAGTTGGCACCGCCGCAACTAACTATAATACCTAGCCAACTAATAACTAGCTGGCGACTATTAGTCAGCCAACTCACAGCCCTAGAGACTACCAAATTCACCCCCCCACCACCTGGTACAATTGGTAGTGTTGATGATAAGGCCACTGCTCTAGTGGATACCCTGCTGCTGCTAAACTAGCGCCTCACACCAGTCGCAAGCAAGGGTCGCTGGGTTGGTGTACGCCCGAAGAGGTGAAAGCAGAGGTGCACTCGCGATGGCAGAAGAAGGAACATGCGAGGACGCAACTATACTCTATCCCGAACGACAAAAGTCTACGGAAAGCTTTGAAGGTTGCCACGAAACAGCTCAAACGTGTGAGGACGGACGGAGTGCAGAAGATCTTCGAAGAATACGTCAGTCAACTCGAAAGGCGTACCCAAGAAGGCGATCAGTTTGGGTTCTACAAGAACCTTAAGGGGATGGATGTGGAAAGGACGAGCACTTTCAATCTGCAGTACATCAGGGACGAGGAAGGTAGATTACTGCGGGATATCGGCCTCATCCGGGAACGATGGGTAAGGTGGTTCCATAAGCTGCTAAACACCAAGTCATCGACCCTCGACCCGACTGTCGTCGACGAGATCAAGATCTAGCCCTCGTGCAGCCTGCTGGATGACGTCCCGTCTAGTACGACGCGAAAGACGCGATCCGAGCGATGGCGAACCGCAAGGTGGTTGGGCCTGATGGTCTCCCAGCTGAACGCCTCAAGGTCCTGGCCGACGAAGGATACTCAGACACCTTGGGAAGATTCTACGAGATAATCGTCGCTGTGCAACGATTAAGGTGCTGCACAAGAAGGAAGACAGGATGAAGTGCGGTAACTATCGTAGCATTTCCCTTGTCGCGCATACCGGCAAAGTACTCCTCAAGGTCATCGCGCGCCGCCTCAGCGATTACTGCGAACGGGAGGGCATCCTGCCAGAGGAACAGTGTGGCTGGAGGCCCGAGCGTTCGACGGTCGACATGATGTTCGTGGTGCGACGCTTGCAAGAATCTCTTGTGGACTGTTTTGGCTCGCTTTGGCGTACCACCTAGGATGCTCGCCGTTATCCGCCAATTCCACGACGGCATGCAAGCATGCGTGCGGCCGGATGATGGCGAGTGCTCAGATAAGTTCGACGTGGACAGGGTCTTCGGCAAGGGTGTGTGCTCGCGTCATTGCTGTTCAACATGTTTTTCACAGCGGTGCTGCGTGTGGCGGAGAAACGCTTCGCCGATGATAAAGCCATCAAGGACAGCATGGTGCAACTCCAACAAAAGAAGGAGAAGGGGAAAAAGAAGAGGGGGAAGGCACGGACCGGACAAGCCGACGGGCAGGGGAAGGATACAGAGGCCCATACATTGTGGGCGATGCTGTATGCTGACTATGCGCGCATTGTATCGCGATCACCTAACAACCTGGAGAGGATGATGACGGTGATCGTGAGTGCACGTGCAGCGTTCGACCTGACGGTCTCGGGGGCCAAGACGAAGTTAATGTGTCTACAAACGAAACATGGGGGGAACGTGCCGTTCACCGTCACCGCAGCCGGCCAAGTGTACAAACAAACACTCGAGTATGTGTATTTGGGCGGGGCTATCGGCGCAGATTGGACGAGCAGAAGCGTCGAGGTAACGCGTCGACTCCAGAGGGCATGGGCGTGCTTCGGGCGGTATAAGATTGAAAACTATGACCACCCGGGTGTGCGCCTATGCCTGAAGGTGCGGATGCTGAGAGCCGAGGTGATCGAAACGTTGCTCTTCGGATGCGTTACTTGGAGCCCGAGCGGAACTAATTACGGCAGGCTACGGGAGGTCCACCACAAGATGCTCCTCCAATGCATAGGCTGGAGAAAAACGAAAGCGCGAAGACCACATAATATCCTATCCCATCGAACTTCTCAGGACAAACTCCGAGAGCGTTGAGACGACGATACGCCGGCATAGGCTATTGTTTGCGGGCTTTGTGATACTCATGGGAGAGGAGCGTCTGCCGATTCGGAAGAAAGTGATGTTTGGGGAGATGGTCGGGGGTAAGGGCTACTCCGGAGGACAGGAGTGGGACTGGATGAAGTACCTTGAGGAGGACCTCAAGGAGCTTGGCATCAAGCGCGAAGGGTGGCGCGAGGCAGCACAGAAAGCCGGCAGATGGTTCCGACGGGTCGAGGAAGGAGCGGAGGTCTTCATACGGAAATGGCACAAGGATGAGAAGGAGGCATCGGCAGAACGGCACAGGACGGCTGCAACCACGACTACAACCGTTTACGTTAATGAACGTGCGTAGAATGGCAAGGAATAGGGGGGGGGGGGGGGGGGGGGGTACTCATTTGTTGCTTGCCTTAGTCACTTGACCATTGACCACGAATAGGGGGGGGGGGGGGGGGGGCGAAAGGGGGAGGAGGGGAAAGAGGGAGAATTGGGGGGGGGCAGGCGGTCTATCCAACAGACTTACGACTGTGTATGGCCATCATCGTCATGATGCGCTCCTTTCTTTGGGACCCAACCACATAGCATGGTGCCACCCGGGCAACTGTGCGTGTCTGTATGCATCAGTGCCTGCCTTTTGTATTATCTTCCCCCCCCCCCGCCCCTCTTTTTTTCCCCCTTTCTTGTCCCTTTTTCCCTTTCCTTTCCTTTTCTTTTTTGTTTTGCTCTTTCCTTGTTTCCCGTTTGCTCCTCTTTGCGTATCTGTCTGTATCTTCCTTTTGGCTTTTGGCTATCTGCTTTTTCTTTCGGCTTTGCTTCGTCGTCTTCCTTTTCGTTTTTTTTTTTTGTACCAGTTTATTTTTTCGCTTCCCTGGTGTTCTTGGTAGCGGAGTAAGTATGTTGGCTTTCTGGCTCTTCTTTGTTCTACACCCCTCGCGTAGCTTGCGAGCCTGCAATCTGCGAAAATCTGCCCACCGTTCCCTTTTGTGTTTCGTTTCTTGTTTTCTCGCTTTCTTGCTTGAATTGAACTTTTTTTTTTTCTCTCTCTTCCCTTTTTGATTTTTGATCATTTTCGATTTCGATTTCGATTTTTCAACGTCGAGTAGTTTTTTTTTCATTCCGTCTACTTTTTCTGGGTAGTGCGCGGTCTTTTCGGTTTCTGTGGCGACTTAAAAACAGCGCTCGTACTACATGTACTTGATACATACGTGCGCGAGCCTCACTTTTTTATTGCTGTCGGAGGTGTAGACGCGCTTCAGTTATCCATCATGCGTATTGTTCTCTGCTTGTTTTTATTTCGACCGAGGTATTCTTCGACTCCAGACAGAGTTATTGGAGCCTGCCCTGAGACCACGGACTGCATTGCATTACTGTATTGTGGCGATGAGTTATAACGTGGGAACAACAACAGCAAAGGGGTCCTTTTTTGGTGTCACTCGCATTCCTGCTTTCCAGCTCGAAACCCATCTTCTTTGCAAGCTGCGTGTGATATCGCGATCGCGTCTACTACGCGGTGTGTATTGTAGCATGATGCTCGGTACCTGTTGCTATGCTGTGGTCTGGGCGGCCGGAGTGGGGGGTTGTGGAAGGACCTAATCATCGTCTGCTCTAGATCGGTAGGCATGGTGGCGTCGAAACAGCCAGACTCTTCATCGCTTGTCTTTTGTACCGGTCTGCAAGGCCTGCCGTGGGAGGCAAGGAACCCAGTCGGGAGAGTGGATGGTTTGAGGCGTCAAACACCTCGGCAAGTGGAGCAACACAACCCAATTGTTGGGTTCGTACCGCATGGCATGACGTTTTAGTTGGGTACGGGTTGGTTGGTGTATTGGGATCGTACCAGTCCGGGTTTGGATGTTACGCGACAGATCCCAGGGTCCAAACAAAGTCGCCTTCAACAACCGCTTCATATCTTCATTGGATGGTTCGAGGTTCGGGGCTGAAAAAAAAAAAAAGCTGAGGGGACCTCTTACATACCATGGTACGTAGGAATATAAGCAAGAGCGACAAGCGAGCGAGCGATCGAGCGGGCGGCGGGAAATTGACGAAGGCGGTCCAAGGCCGCCGACAAATTATCGAGATCACCCTGATAGCGGCCTATTCTCGGGGGCGCCCCGCGAAGGGTACGAGTTTCATATAGTTACTACTGCTGCAAGTGACTACAGAGAAAACACAAACGGGGCGAGACCTGCTTGCATTCGTTGGCAAGAGCTTCTCGCGCACATCGTTTCGCAGCGCCTTTTGGCTCTCGGGAGGAAAGGCTGAAGGCTCCGGCTCCGACCCTCGATCGCGGGCAGGCAGGAGCAGGCGCTCTATGACAGGTGGACCCCAAAAATATAAGGCCCGCATACAATACGTTCCGCGCCGGAGGGATACATACTGTCTCGACAAAGTCATGTACTAAAAACTAGATCACGATACAAGCGTATCGAGTACTGTTTTCGTGACGTCATGCTGGCGCACCAATCGGGGGTGGGGGGGGTGTACTCGATTTCATTCCTGGCCGCAGTTGTATGGCCATAGACCCTCGCATCCCTACAATGCCGGGACGGAGCTCGTCGGGTTTTCGCCGACCGGACAGACATTGTGCACCAAGCGCGAAGCGCCGTGAGGTGTTGGGCGAGTCGCATGACGTGTGAGTTCCATCCTACTAAAAACCACTTGTGCGGCAGACTTGCACATGGATGACAGCTTCAATGAGTAAATTTATTTTCCGATGTGGCCACTTCCAGAGGGTGGGGGGAGGGGTGTACTCGATATCATTTCTTGCCGTAGTCGTAAGACCATAGACCCTCGCACCCCTACGATGCCTACACGGAGCACTTCTGGTTTTCATCGGCCAGGCAGAGATTACTTGCACCAAGCGCGAAGCTCGGTGAGGCGTTTGGCGAGTCGCATGAAGGGTGAGCTGCATCCTACCAATAACCGCTTGTGAGGCGGACGTGCATATATATAGAGATGTCAGCTTCCATGAGTTACTTTACTTTCCGGTGTGTACCACTGGGGGGTGCACCGGTAATAAGGCGTTGACGAATCAAGGCGACGCACATACGTAACCGTCGACGCCGACACGTGCAGCGCCCAGAACGAAAAAAAAAAAAAAAAAAAAAAACGAGGAGGCGTCCAAAAAATGTGGCAAAAGCACGTCCAGTCCAGACGGCCTGGGTCTGTACTACCAAAAAAAATTAAAATATCGTCATCGTCGTACTCAATGTGGTCGATTCATTTTATAGGAAGTTGCAATGTATTATTGAGCATGAACAGGGTGCAACACCAAAGAGTGTCTCTCGAAAAGAGTGATTGGTGATTGGTCATTGACCGCTTACGGTGTGAGTGGGTTTTGACGTGTGGGTCACACAACTTCTCTACAATAGTCGACGGCTGCCTCTCTCCCCCTTCTCCCTCCCTCGCGCCCTTCCCACTCTTCAACGGACACGAAAACGAGGCCGATGGGTGACCTTACACGTGCCACTATTATAGTACAGGATAACGGGGCTACGCTAGCACTCTGTGCGCGCTCCCTCGGCCGCCCTCATTGGTCCCCTCTGCTCCGGGTGCAAAAAAAAAAGAAGGAAAACAAAAACCGGGCTCCGAACCTGTGCCATGCAGTGGGTTGTACGCTACAGCACACGAGAGAGAAGGGGGGGGGGGGGGACGATGCTCTGCCGCATATAACACAACTTCATCTCCACCCACTGCGTAAACGAATGCCCTTAACTAACCATGCTACTGTGACCATAAAACTTAAAAACGAAAGGAACGACAGGAAAAAAAATAAAAAAAGACAATAACAAAACTGAAAAAAAAGGCTTTCGGTTCTTACTCTTCAGAAAAATAAGAAGCCGAAAATTGTGACGGCGCTTCAAAACTAAACTCCCCCCTCCCCTCCTCCTGACGGGTATGCAGCAACCGAAGCGTATCGCACGGGTGGACCAAGGAAGAAGAAGCCACGCGAAAAAAAAAATGTTCGAACCAGACAGTTCTACGAACAAGCAAGGGCTTCGACCCAGAAAGTTTTACGCATGAGAAATTTCTACGTGCTTCGGCTGCACCGCACCACCCACCACCTCAAGGCGTTTCCCCTTTTGACGGGTAGGAGACGGGCGGTGCACAACCACTGTACAAAAATCTATGCGCGCCAACCTCTTGACCTTCCCCGAACAAAGCGCCGTTGAGGACCCATTTCCCCAGAGACTCAGAGCCGCAACCAAGAGGGGTTGAAACCAAAACAAATCACGCGACCCGTATCAACCGTCGCCGTCCGCGATGCGTATCCCCCCTCTTGCCATCCCCCGCCTCCTCCAAGCGTTCCTTCCGTCCGGGACAAGCGGCAGCAGCAGCAACAGCAGAATGATCTCGCGCGTGTCCATTCCGACTCGGATTGCGCCGTGCGCCAAAACAAGCACGCGATGCCTCCTACAGCCACAGCAGCGCCAAAGAGAACGAAGTGTCTTTTCTGCACCGAGCAAAGCACCGAGCAAATAAGGGCTTATTGCGCGTTGCGGCCGCTTCGCTATGACAGCACCGCGCGAAACAACCACCCTCGGTGAGTTGAGTGCCGGTTGGCGAGAGGCGGAAACATGGTCGCTCCACGGACAGGGTGCGGGTCGGGTTGGGGTGGGGACAAGGTAGGGCGACCCTCATCCCACGGGAAGGGTGGGGGGATCGCTACCCCACCATGTTCTGCAGGTCGTCGAAAAAAACCCTTGGTCATGTCCTGCTCATGGGGGGGAGAGAAGGTCGCAGGAGGGGAGGGAGGAAGGGAGGGGTCGGAATTAGAAATATCGACACCGCCAACAAACCCAAAGCGACGACAAACGCCAAGTCTTGTAAAAGCGCTATTCTACACACGAAAAAGCGAATAAGCGGATAGGCACGCTAGGTAGATTGATGCCCACCCTCTGAAAAGCGCTAATCTACACACGAATAGGCGAATACGTTAGGGAGACTGGTGCGGGCCCGCCCGCCCGCCACTGTATTGGCATACCGCACGCACACGCCTCTTTTCAGCGCGGAAAACACAGCGGCAGTGCACGCACCCACGCTCCCCACAAAACGACAAACAGCAACAAAAAGGACGATCGGACGGCCAGCTTTGTCACCTCGTTACTTGTGGAGCTCTTTTCCCAAAAAACTGGGACCGTTCCAGGCACCGGATCGTTTCCGATGGCACCACCCAAGGGCAACCCTCGCCTCTCGGCACGGCACTCGCGAAACGAAAACAGTCCCGTGAGCGTGGCGCACGGCCCAGCAACAAAAAACCGAGCGTCCCGTATTCACCACTTGCTTGCGTGCTTGCTTTTTTTTGCCACTCTGGCTCACCAGGCCCAACCCGAGCTCTATTACGGCAGAGCATAGCGCTCAGAACCAAATGCGGTGTGTAAACGTGGAGGGGGGTATATGGTTCCTACGTCGAGCGTGGGTTTTGATCACTACCGTATACGCAGCCCCTCGTGATAGCGCCAAACCCTACAACCCCGACCGGGGCCCGCCTCATGCACGTGCTTCGCGGTTTCCGGGACTGAAATCGAACGAGTCTTGCAAAAACTGTGCAAGATGTATTCCTGGACTTGCGGTCGCCGTCGAGACTCAGAAGGGACTCGTGTAGGTACCGGTGAGCTTTAAAAGGTCCTGATGTCAAGCTTATCAGTGAAGAAAGAGGTTTTGAGTGTAGCCCTCAACCATTTATATTTGCATGCATGTGCCAAAGGCAATGTGATGCTGCCCTACGTATACACGCATTCTGAACACGTGGACAAGATGATACAGATACCCTTGTTTCCGAGGTATAAATAACGCCTCCACACCTATACCAGAGTGGACAAACAGCTGGGAGCGCCTAATTTCAACCCATGGGTTGTAAAAGAGAACCAACACCCAAACATTCGAGCAGTGTAAACCCCGGGATTTCACCCCTAACCGTCCCCGCCCACCCAGAGCACAAAAATACACGAACGGCAAGAGAAACCGACAAAGAGACAAAACTCGAAGTACTGTTGTACCTATCTCGTGATGCTGATATACTGTGCTGTATATAATACGGTGCAACATCAGCAGCTGTAGAAGCAACCAAGCAAGGCACCCAGCCGATCACAAGCGCACACACGAGCAATACTACTGCTGCTGTACTACTGTAAATAGGCTCGTGGTGCTCGTCGCTCGCGTACTGTATCGCCTATCGTAGCCTTCCCACACAACAGTATGCTGTTGTTTTTGTCGTTTTTTACGTTCACACCAGTAGCTCTCTCTACGCCATATACACCACACTCGGTCTACAACTGGTGATGGTGGTGATGGTAAGGCGGTCGTGTGCTGCTGCGGATGGGAATAGTTTGCACCTACTTCTGCTGCTGCCGTGCTGCTGCTGCAAGTATCATCTGTTGTTGTCGCTTTGACTCTCTATACACAACAAAGACCAACAAGTAGTACGCAAGCCTCTGTGAATGTGAAAGCGGACGACATCGACAGACAGCAGTAGGGAGGAGTGAACGTGTGTGTTTGTATCACATCCCTTGTGCATTCATCGTCTCCTATTTCGCCATATACAGCAGTATCAGCATCAGGAGATAGGTACTGTATACAGCAGTACTTCGAGTTTCGTCGGTTTCTCTCTCGGTTTCTCTTGCCGTTCGTGTATTGGTGTTCTGGGTAGGCGGGGACGGTTAGGGGTGAAATACCGGGGTTTACACTGCTCGGATGTTTGGGTGTTGGTTCTCTTTTACAACCCATGGGTTGAAATTAGGCGTTCCCCAAACAACTCGTACTCCAACAATCAGTGAGCACAGGCTCTCAAAACAGCGGGCAAGTCTCGATATTCCTTGAAAACACTCGCCGCTTCCGCGCATCGTGCACGCTTTCGCCAAGGGACGTACATAATCACGCACAGACAGACAGAAACACCCCCAAGACACCCACAAAACACGCAAAAGACACACAGAAACATACAAAATAAGACACAAGATAGACACGCACAGGCACACCGACAAGTCACGCAGACACACAATACACGCACCTTGAGCTTGTTCGCGGCTTCCGCCGCGCCCTGAAACTCCGCCGCCGCAGACATCGCGATCTGCTCCGCCATGTCCCCGATCCCCACCCCTCCGTTCGCTCCGTCGTAGCCCCCGCCACCGCCGCCCTGTTCTTCTCTGTCGAAGTACATGTCGCTGCTTATCGCGGCCGACTGGCTGTACTCCTGGACCTTCATCGCCCGCCGCGCCTGCTCCTCCGGGTCGTCGTCCTTAGCCCCAAACAGCATGTCCGACCCAATGCCCTTGACGTTCTTGTACTTGTCCTTGTCAAACGACCCGCCTCCGCCACCGCCGCCGTAACTACTGCCGCCCCCGTTACCGTATCCACCGCCACCGCTTCTCCCCGCGCCTAGCCCCGACCCCGATCTCGCCGCGATGGTACCGCCGCCGCCGCCACCGTTGCGATACCCGTTCGCTCCCCCGAAAGAGGAAGAGTCGTTGGTCGAGCGGTAGAGCGAACCCCCTCCTCCTAGTGTGCCGGCGGTGGCCCCGCTCTTCTTTACCGACGACGAATACGACGGGGTCGCGAGGGCCGCGCTCGCGGCCGCGGCGAGTCGAGAAGACGGGGCCACCACCGCCGCCGCCGCCGCGTCCTCCTCCTCCTGGAGCTTCCGCGCGAGCTCGAGGTCGCCGTCGCGCGCGGTGCCCCCGACCCCCGCAACGCTGGGCGCCCCTACCGCGACCACCGGCTCGGTGAAGCCTGAAAGCTTCACTGCCCCTTCTCCGCTGCCGAGCTTCATCGCGCCGAGCTTCCTCGCGCCCAACTTCTTCGCGCCGCCCCGTCGGACGCGGGGGGGCGGGGGGCTCGATGTGCCCAGTCTCATCACTGGTGCCGGTGGTGACGGCGACCGTGCCACTTCCACCGCGTCCGAAACAATCAGGCTACCCCGGACCTCCGGCTCATAAGGTGTCGGCGCGGGGGCCAGACGAGCCGCCGCTTCGGCTGGTGAGGGCACCGCTGGAGGATTTACCGCTGCCGACGCCGCGCTCGGCGCAGCGGCGCTCTGCGTGGGGAACGCTTCGGCAAACTTCGCCGCTGTCGCCGCCGCAGCCGCGCTCCCCGAGCTCGCCTCAGCCGCTACTCCGTGCCCGCTACCGCTGCCGTCGCCGCCGCCGCCACCAAACCCGTTCGTGTCGGGCTTCCCGTCCACGTCCCGCATGAGGCGATCGAGGCCGCAGGCGAGGTTGTCCTCCGGCGCTTCCTTGCTAGGAGAGGGTGGCCCCTCGAAGCTGGGATCGGTCATCGCCTGCACCGTTTGCCGGTCCCGGCATGGAGCACCGCATCGCGAGGGGGCGGAGAGAGAGACGGGAGGCAAGGTCCGGGTACAGAGCAGGGAAAGGATGGTCTTGAGTAAGGCATGTGTTCGACACAAATAAGGATGCTCAAACAACATAAGGAGAGGGCAGGAATAGGGAAAGGCTCCTTCATTCTCCACCGTGCGCGGAGAGCGTTGGGGGGGGGGGGGGGGGGGGGGGGGGGGGGGGGGGGGGGCGTACTCATTTGTTGCTTGCCTTAGTCATTTGACCATTGACCACGCATCCCTTTCGAGACGGAGCACCGTTCCTACTCCTAATCGAGACACCAACAATTGGGCGCTCATTACGTTGTTTCCATATATTACATAGAAACGTTTTGCTAATCTTATCCCCTTCCTGTCTGGCCGCCTGTGGCCACCATCTATCTCCTAGGATAGCGATCGTTTTCTCGCTGCTATTCAGTGTATCAAACTCCTCCATGTCACATTCGTCTATTTCCCTCATCTCGTCTTCTAACACATCTCGTTCCTCCTTGTATATTTCACATTCTCCTACTATGTGAGTTCTACTCTCTATTGCTTTGCCACACGGGCACATCTGTGCATCTACTTCCTCCTCCACCCGGCTACTGGTATACCTCTTCTCTCTGGCAGGCCCAAGTCCCCTACACGAAAGATCAGTGTTCGGGGGGGGGGGGGGGGATACTCATTATCGTGCATGGCCGTAGTCATATGACCATAGACCCTCGCATCCCTACAATGCCGGGACGGAGCACGTCGGGTTTTCACCGACCAGGCAGACATTGCTTGCACCAAGCGCGAGGCGCTGTGAGGTGTTGGGCGAGTTGCATGAAGGGTGAGCTGCATCCTACTAAGCACCGCTTTAGAGGCGGATTTTCTTGCATATGGATGACAGCATCAATGAATTGATTTAATTTCTGGTGTGGCGGGGCGGGGGGGGGGGGGGGATACTCTTCTTATGCATAGCCGTAGTCGTACGACCATTGACCCTCGCAACACTACGAGTACAATGCCGGGGAGGCAAGTAGGGGCAAGTACCCCCTCACAGCGGTTCGATCAAAAGACAGTTCCCGAGAATGCGCACATCCTTCATGTTGCGTGTGAAAAAAAACCCACAACAACCGCAAAAATGAAAATAACATCGATAGCGTGTTTTCTAGGAGCCATGAATATCACCTACATACGTATACACGGTACCTTCTTCAGGTGGGCGCGGTACATGCTCGCCGCACGGGAGTGGTACTTCTGCTCCGACTTCTCCATGTCGGTGATCCCGTGGGCGCGGAAGAACGACCTGGCGTTGCCGTTACCCCCGCGCTTCATGGCCTCCATCTCGGCCGGCTTCCACTTGTCCAGCTCGATGCTGCGCACGAAGGAGACATGCACCCCCATGCTGCGGTGCACCGCCGAGCAGTCATAGCAGATGAAGATGCCATACGTCGCCGAGGCCCAGGTGGGGTTGCGGGTCCGGCAGTCAAAGCAAACCTTTCGAAAACAGTCGCAGTGTATTTGGGCGAAATGAGCGCAACAGGAGCGCAATAAGGAGCGCGAAAGGAACGTGAGAAAGGAACGCGAAAGGAAGTGCATGTACGCAAGCAGAGGGCGAGGCGAAGGGGTACTCGATATCATGCCTGGCCGTAGTCGTATGACCATAGACGCTCGCACCCCTACAATGCCGGGACGGAGCACGTCGGGTTTTCACCGACCAGGCAGACATTGCTTGCACCAAGTGCGAAGCGCCGTGAGATGTTCGGCGAGTCGTACGAGGGGTGAGCTAAATGCTGAGAAGAACCGCTTGTGAGGCGGACTTGCATACGAACGACAGCTTCAACGAGATACTTTATTTTCCGGTGTGGCCACTTCCAGAGACAGCAATGGGGTTACCATGTAACTGCCTCGTGGGTGCTTTGCCATAAACACTAAATGACACGATCATTCCCCTTGTGCGGCGGAGTAAAGGTTCTCCACCCGACACAAATTATCTATACAACCCGATCGCCACCTGTGACTGACCTCAAAAAAAAAAAAAAAAAAAAAAAAAAACGGTACCGTGCAATGGGGCTAGTATGTAACTGTCTCGTGGGTGCTTTACCATGAACACTACGTTATGCGATACCTCCCCTTCTGCCAAGTAAAGGTTCTCCACCCGGCACAAATGATCTAACTCGATCGCCAGCTGTGACCGACCGCCAACAAAAAAAGATAAAAGGTACACTGGTTGTCTACTTTAGCTCACGTAGTGAGTGGCATGTTTTACAGTGTTGTTGCCAACCGACGCCAACCTAACCTATATACCATATAGGGGGGAGGGAGCGAAGGGGGGGGGTGGCAGAAGCAGGGGGTGGGCAGGGGGGAGGCGATGAAGTGAGCTTCGTAGGTTCGCTCGAATTGCCGTGCAGACAGGTTGGTGCCGACCCCGCGAGGTTTTGAAAAGCCATCGATCGCCGACAAGGAATCCCACCTGATAGACACACACTACTGCTGTGCCTGGTTGCCCGTCACCTCACGCCACGAGTTACCAATTTACGTACGAACAAAATTCAGATCCGTCCAATTTTTTGTTGTCGAGGTACAAGAGATATTAATCTGAATCACCAAGGTCAGCCTTGCGGCTGGATCCACCATTCCCGGTATCAACTATTAACACGAGCGTAGGAACAGACAGCGCGCAGCGCGTCACCAGTCATTCGATCGTTCGTCCTTCGCACATAGGCGAGAGAGGGCCGGGGCGGGGGGGGCTTGAGCGCTGCATACTGCATATATGTCCTGCTGCTGTAATACCGTCCCCTGACATGCCACAGCGACAGGCGACTGCTGGTCTAGAATACCAGGTGACGCTGCTGCTGTGTCGCTGCGAAGATAAGGCTATATACGTCGCTCATAAGCAGCTTGTTGTTTTCTTCACATTAAACCGTTCTTTCTAAATGTCGACATCCAGCACAACCAGTGTCCGTGCCGATTCTTCAATCCTAGAGAGATACAAGTTCTGTGGTCACAAAGCTACGCCACAGATACGGAGATATTATACTACGTTGCCACGTATGCAATGCAATGCCATGTCATCGTACTGCGTACGACAGGCACGACATACCCATGCCATGACCTAGAGAAACTAAAATGAAACAAAGAGAAAAAAAAATACAAAAACAAAGACAATTCGAAAGAGAAAAAGAAACAAGAAAAAAGAAACAAATATATACGATACCTGGTATATGTATATATAGCAACAAACCATCGTACCCCCCCGCAGGGGATCTGGCAGACACTTGAAAAGAATGAGCTAGAAAAAAAAAAGGAAAAAGAAGAAATTACCACTATTAATAGTCGTCAACAGAGTAAGACTAAGAACCAAGGGAAAAATAACAGGCAAACCAAACAAAGCACAAGGCATGCTCCAGGTAGCGGCAGCAGTTTATGGTACGAGTACGTAGCACAGCCAGGGTCTCCCTGCTGGCCCGCCTGGTACCTTGCTACCCTGTCTGCCACCATCGTCCAGCGTTCGTCAACTATGCCCGGCCCCTCGGCGTCAGATAATACGAAACAAGTAAAGCAGGTTCGTCATCCACCCACGCCACACGACTCCTTCAATAAGGTTTATCAATCGGAGAAGGAAGAGAAAGAAAATATAATGAAATTCACATAGGGTCAAAGAAGAACATAAAATGAAACAAAAATAAACAAAAACAATAGGAAGACAAAGGAAGACCACGTTCGAACCAGCTGCACCAGTTGGCATGGCGGATGCGCGGCGCTGCCTACTCAGCTCAGCCTCAGCCTCGTGCCACCTCACCATGAACCGTTCGGCTGCTTCCAGGATCCCCCTGTACCACTTCCCCACCTTTTTTGCAGCAGTGGGCCACAGTGCGGTCTCAACTCCAAACACCAAGGAAGCAAGTTCCGTTGACCCTTCGGTGGCTCGGAACTCCCTAAGGTCTTCGACTATGCATCTATGCCAAGTCTTAACCTGTCCGCCAGGTCTCGGGTTCTCCCCACCAGCAATCGTCCCGAACATTACCCGACTGGGCAATCGATCCTTGCTTTGCCGTGCCACCCTCCCCGCGAAGAAGAGACGCCGTTTGCGGATGGTCGTTTCGATGCTCTCGCAACGTGTCATCTTGAGGGCCTTCGCGTACGAGAGGGTGGCATGGTCAGTACGAAGTCGGCGCTGGAAGCCAATGACTCGCAACAGGACTTGGTAGTGAGCCGTTCGAAGCTTGGCAAAGTGTTCCGCTCTGAGGGTCCATGTCACACACCCGTACAGCAGGGTCTCAATCACCTCGGCCTTCAGCATTCGGACTTTCAGGATAAGGGGGGCGGTCTTCCTATCATACAGCTCCGGGCCGAACCGTTTGAGGCATGCTCGCATGAGACGGATCCGTCGGTCGATTTCGAGCGGGAGGTTAGCGTTTTCGTGGATAATGCCGCCTAGGTACGAGAACTGGGCCGTCTGCTTATACCTCTGGCCTGCTGCTTCGATAACGAGCGGTGGTGCGAGGGTTTTCTGGTCTGGCGTTTGTAGAAGCATAGTCTCTGTCTTCTTTTCCGACACCGTAAGGCCTGCTGCTTCGAAGACAGTCACGATGAGTGTCATCATTTTCGCGAGCCCTTCAGCCGACCGAGAGACAATCCCTGCGTCATCGGCGTACAACATGCCTCATACAGCCCTTCGCACGCACGCTCCTCCGTTCCGACTACTCCAGCATCACTGAGTTGGACCAAATCCCTTACGATGGCTTCGTCATGGCTAAAGCGTACTAGTACGACATGCAACGCAGCAGCGAAAAATACGTTGAACAGTAACGGTGACAGCACACAGCCTTACCGAAGCCCCTGCGTGACATCAAACCATTCCGAGTGCTCGCCGCCATCCGTACGCACGCGAGCCCGCATGCCATCGAGGAAATTACGGATAATTCTCAGCATCTTGGTTGGTACGCCAAAAACGTGTGGGTACTTCCCATAACAGCTCTCGGTCGACAGAGTCGTACGCTTTCTGCAGATCGATGAAGCACAAGTACAGGGGGATTTTCCTCTGTCTTCCAAGCTCTTGTATACTGCAGCAATACCGCTGCTGTAAAACTATACTTACTACAGGTGGTACAAGGTATCAGGCACAACAGAGCATCAACACATGTGACATACATGCCAGGTACTGCTGTGTACTGCTGTAGGAAAGGAAACGCAGGGACTCGATCTGCGATTTGCGATTGCCAGCAGACTTTCATCGCCGTTCGTACGTGGGGCTCCGGGCTCTACAGACGCGCCGCAAAATATTTCCGAGATATTTCGGCAAGAAATCAAAATCAAAAACTATTTTGTTGTTCGGATTCATTCGGCATGGTGGGTATATATTAATAGTATGTACGACGTATATACGCATCACACATCACCGGCCACGTGCGGCTGCGTACGCTGATTTCACCCCAACCGCTACGCACTGCTGCTGCTGCTGCTGCTGCTGCTGCTGAAACCTGTGGTCCACGCCCGCTGGGTCTAATGTACGTAAAATATTTAGCTTCGGCGAGAAGGTAATGAACAACAAAACGATGGACAGAACAGAGCGCAGAAGTGGTCTATATACAGCGCCAAAAGCCGCCAGGAACATCGTACCGGTACGTACAGCAGCGGTAGTACTGACACGAGTGCCACATACCCTGGTATACAATTACACTATTAATAGTTATCAGAACCAAATATGGCGTGTACACGTAGGGGGATGTAAGGTTTATGGGTCCATCTTGGGTTCTGTTTACTATGCCCCCCTGTCAAGGGTCATGGTACACCCTGCTAAAAGCGACCACTGCTTGCGACAACGCATAGCAGGCAGGCAGGCAGGCAGGCAGGCAGGCAGGCAGGAAGGCGCAAATACGTAAACTAATTTCGAAACCACGAAAATACCACGTACCGATCGTAGTGTCGTGTGTCCATTAACGCTGCTGTATTCTCAGTTCTACGGCGGTGGTACGTGCGTAAACCAAATGCTCCACTGCTGTACCAGACCTCTGGATTGTCTGCTGCTGTTTCCGCACTACCTGGTACAGCAACATCGAGTATACTGCCGGTGTACTGGTACAAAATAAAACGAACAGAAAAAGCTTAAGGCTGGGTACTCGTACGTAATTGATACGAAATCTGCCGAGTTTTTTGGGCGCTTCGCTTATCGATCATCGCACACCGTCCACTGGCCCTGCAAAACCGAAAAAGAGAGTGCTCCCGCAAAAGAGAAAAGCGTTACTCGTGCACGACACAAGCACTGGCACGAAGACGGCTGAAGTCGTGCGCAATCACCTTGTATCTTCTACAACAGGGGCCCATCAACGGATCTAGAGTTTGTGCAACCACATAGCCGCCAGGCTACGCCAGTTCGGCCTTCGACCTGCAGCAAAAATAGAAAAGCCGAAGTCATCAGTGCGACCGAGACATTTACGAGAAAGAGAGACACAACGAGAGGGAGAGTGAAAAACAAAACTTCCTGCTCCAAAAAAATCGATACCCCCGGTCGGAGGGATGCCTCGGATTGCTTACCTTGTTGTCCGCTTTGCTCCGCAATCGCCGAAAGGTGCTCTTGACCACATCGGACGGAAGGTACTGGTCCTGCATCGATCCTTCGCTCGGTGCAGGGCAGGCCTCTCGGGTGAGAGGTGCCGGTTGCAACTTCTAAAGTTACGCCTTCCGGACTTCGCAATATGGAAGGTTTCAGTAATAGCAAACATGCAAACACGGGGTGGCGATCATTTTGTCCCCGGTTTCTACACCCCGGTTTCTACGACGAAAATATGGAAATACAACAGCAGAAGGTACAGAGAGGTCCTCTTGAAAGGTACGACGTAGAGCGGCACAGCGTACCAGAGCCCCAGCTGTGGAAGTGTGGAACCTGGGCGAACTTCACTGGTGCCAACATAGCGACAACCCGCGATAATACAAGTACAAGGTGGGTCGGTAAGCGACGTGCATCAACGCGGACTTATTTCGTGTGTAGTCCAGTACAGCACTCGCTGCTGTCTGTTGCTGTTGTACGTAGCAGAAGGCCCGGTGCGTATTCGGCTGATGACATCGAGACTACTGCGTTTTGTAGCGGCTCTTGGCGACATTCTCCTAGATACAGTAGTATGACTAAATCCTGCTTGTGCTGCTGCACCTGGTATCTCGTAACGTGGCGATGGCGATTTGCCGATGCACTAGAGGGTGGACCCAAATGTCAACCAGTGTTGAAAACGTGACGTTCAACCCGGCGACAGGCGACCCGGCGTCCGACCTGGGTTATTCGCCGTGGCTCTAAATATCAGGAATTTAATCAATCCGTATGACAAGAGTTCTCCTGTTCTGTCGTCCCAGGTACCTACAGTTTAGCTGTACCGAAAGAGATCTTTAATAGTCGTCGTAGACAGCAGTAGTATCATACTGGTATTGCTGTTGTAGATATATTGAAGATTGTCGAGAGGTGACAGAGTATACTGCTGTCGTTCTCGAAGAGCCTCGTCTACGGCAGAACTGCTGTGAGGCCGGATCTTACGCATTTTTTTTTGAGTGATTGAAAAAGGCAGGGAGTCGGATATTCCAGCGGCCAAAACCCACACCAGATCAGTGCGCCGGTCGACCAGCCCCAGGAAAAGTAAACCGGGGTGCCTCCCCCCCCTTCCCTACAGCAGTAGCGAGAAAACGATCGCCATGCGAGGAGATCGATGGTGGTGACAGGCGGCGAAACAGGAAGGAGATAAGATGAGTACAAAATACATATGATACCTGGTACCTGGTATGTAATACAAGGCGCTTCGCTGCGCGGGCGGCTTACGCCGCCCGCTACGCTCGCTCAGGAAAAGTACATCAGATTATCCCAAGCGGACAGAGGTCCATGATTGAATACTGTTTTTTTCATGACTGTAGTTGCAAACTGGCGACTTGGTAATGCCAAGAGTCCCGCCGCCATGCTTCAGGAGAAAACAACTCGGACGCCACATACGCTTCGCGTCGCGGGCGGTTTTCCGCTACGCTCGCTCACCTGTCGTACGTACGTACATACCCAGGTAGGGTACTTATTTTCTTCTTTCGATATATATTATGCTCTATGTCTGTACTCGTATGTACGAAAGATAAAGCACAGCACGACACAGCAACACAGCAAAAACAATGAAAATGAAACCGAAAAATTCTGAAAGAAAAAAAATCCCCGTCCCCTTTCGTGTAATAATTTACTACCGTATTGAAACACCTTACATCGGTCAAAAAGAAAAAAAGGAAAGAAGAAAAAACTCTTACAGCAGAGCTTCTCTCTCAGCCTTGTACGCCGCCCGCCCCTCTCGCGACCATCTCGCAACCGATTCGGTCCGGATAAAGCTTTCCGTCCCCTCTTCTACAGTGAGCCCCGTCGCCCGCCTCGCGTGAAGCCCGGTGCTCACCGTGGACCTCGTTCGCCAGCTCGACAATGTTGGTGCTCAGACTGGGTACCTCCCTCTTGTGATTTTTAGCCCGGTCGCAAAAATAAGCACCGCTTGAATATTATCTTACAATCCCGAACGACCCTTAAATACTCGCACGTACTCTATCAAAAATCACAAATGGAGGCCAGACAGAGCCTATTGATGCATCTCTCGTGTCTCGGGGCACACGCGACGCCTAGGCACGAAAGCGGCGACCGCGCTCCTTGCAACCCCCCCTCTACCCGCCAGCACCCGCGACGGTGCCGGGTTCGCCCGCGGAACCGTGCTCGGAGTACACGCACGCACACGAAACGAAAGAAGAAAAAAAGAAAGAAGGACTGAAAGTACGAAGAGAAATGGAGAAAACAAAGACCCGCTGGAAAGGTCCGGTACGTAATAAAAGGAGGCGATTTCCAAGTGGGAGCTCTGAGCGGCCAGGGATGTACCAACCGAGCACGCTCAGAGAGTGAGATTTAAGTAAATAGTTCTGTATGAAGAAAACGTAATGAGCGCACGGGTGTTGGAAGTGTCTGTATTTGGAGTAGGAACGGCGTTCGGTCTCGAAAAGGGCGCGCAGTCAACGGTCAAATGACTAAGGCAACCAACTCCCCGCATGCCCCCTCCCGCCACGGGTTTCAACAGGCAAGATGGCGGTAGTCCGCCGGTGGAAATGTGGAGTCTGCAATGCCAAGGCAGGGGACTTGGTGTGCAGCCGGTGCGTGACGCAGGAGGCAGAGCGGCGAAGGATGGAGCGGGCCGAGCGACTGGAGGCACTGCGCGCCGTTCGCGATGCGGCGGCTTTTGCCGTGCAGGTGATACTTTAATTGTTTGTGTGCTTGTCTTGCCGACGGGTTTGCACCACCATGCGTTACTGTGTTTGCCTTGTTCTTCGCGAACATATGTGAATACGTACAATATACCTACGTACCTGGTATATTGTTTTATTTTATTTTCGAACATCATTGTGTATATATGCCACGTATGTATGAATCATTCGGTTGTTTTCTCTTTGTTTATTGTTGCCGCCTTGTGTGCGCGCGGCTTCCGTCTTCTTGGTCTGATGTTGGGTACGGGAAGAAAGCGCGGTGGGATTCACTGCGGCCATTCACAAAGCTTAAGCCAAGCCACATATCGTACCACGTGCTGTAAGCTGTGTTCTGAGGGTATCGCGCCGAGCGCATCGTTTTCGGAAAGACCGTCATGCTTGTCATATTGTTCGTGAAACCAAACGTTTCACGTGCTTCGCCTGCTAGCTTGCCCGCTTCGCTTGCGAAAGACGATGGCCACTTTGAGGGGATTTGCAAGGCCAGCTATACTAGGTGGGTTGTTTGACCCACCGAAATGCTGGGCGATGACCACACAAAGAATACCGCGCTTTTTCTCATCATACAGGAAAATCCTCCAGGTATCGTACCATACCATCCCATTTTCCCTTGGGTGTGGATATCTGGTACTGGTATAATATGTGGATATGGATATTGGATATGGATACGTGGTTATGGATATGTGGATACCAGTGGATAGGTAGATATCGATATGTGGATATGTGGATTGGATAGTCGTGAGTATATGCACATGGATAGAACTGGGTAGTATGCCCACTAATACATGTCCCGCTGCTTGCCGTTGCTTAAAATACGTGAAAACCGCGCGGTGCGATTAGGAGCGCCAGGCAGCCGTCCAGCGCGAAGCGCACCTGGAGAAGGAAGCCGCTGATGAGTGCCGCCTCAAGGAGCAAGTTCGCGAGGTGACCAAGAGGGTCGCTGAAGGTGAGGTTCAGAAGCTAAGGCCCTAGCTGGCGACGACACTGGTGAGCTGTCTATGCGGCGTGCTGCGGTGGTTACGGGTACGTCGGCGACGACGGGCGTGGCAACAGTTGCATATACCTTCCTGCCGGTTGCAGTGCGCTGTGTATACATGATACAGTATATATACAAAAATCACATCTTAGAGCTCTCGAAGCACACCTTCATTAACATCGTAGTTATATTTGTGTCGCGGCGGGAGCAGTGCAGAAACGTATTGGGGGAATCAGTGGGATGGGAGAGATTTGCCACGTACGCTGTCGCTGGCGCTTTGGAACGACGCAAAAGGATTTCTTGCAAAAGCTACACAGCTCCCGGTTGTGACCACGTGTTGTAGCCCTCGACGGGTCTACGGTGTGCTTCGACCAGCCGTCCTCAAGCTTTTGCTCATGCCTCCCTTCGCCCCACCCCTTTCCCTGCCCACCTGCCCGCCCGCCCGCCTGCCCGCCCGCTAACTCTGCTACAAATCAAATCCCGTCGACAAAAGAACGGATCAAGGTCGCGAGCGCGGCGTTCGCCCTCAAGCACCACCGCGACCTGCTCGCCGCGGCGGAGTCCCAGCTGACGCGGGAGCAGATGTCCGCCGCGGAGATGAAGGAGGCGCTGCTGGACGGGCTGAGGCGGCATAGCGAGGACGCGGCCCGAACGCTGGGGCAGAGGCGTTGGCGGAAGGTGGTGCAGCTGTTTGTCCTGCTACCCGTCGCACCGTCGATACCGATGAGTGGCCGTTCCCCCCGCGGCGCGGCGATCTGGGGTGTCGGAAGATTTTGAGCCCGGCGGCGGTGGTGGTGGCGGCGGTGGTGACGGAAGACAAGGCTCTGTTAGGGGGGGGGGAGGGGAGTGCGAGGAGGGGGGAAGGAGTGGCAAGCGTGGAGCGGGATTGCTGGGCGCCGGGGCGGCGGCTACGGTCAGCGGTGTGAGCACGCTGGTGGACCTTCCCCTACCGAACAACGGAGACTATAGCCGTGAGTGTGGGGTCATTTGTTTTGCTCTGGTACTCCGTCACCGCTCTTGGCGGAATTATAAGGACCGTTTAGACGTTATTGTGTGAGGACGTTTCCGTCCATTGGGGTAAGGGTTCACGATTTTTTTGGTGCTGTTGGTGGGTGTGCTCGAGTAAAACTATGCCGTCGGTCGGCGCCCGAGAGTGGGCGAGTTGCACGCTAGCTTGTAGCGTGGGCTGTTCGGTCACCTATGGTACGACAATGCCGTTTGTCCAGCTCGTTGGGGCAGGGCTGCGTGCACGATCAATCAAATCCTTTTTTTTTTCAATAGACTTGCATTTGCACGTGGCTTGCTATGGAAGCGACCCCGTCCCTTCGCTCGCCTTGCCAACCGCCGAGCCAGATACTGATCGTCACAAAAATAAAAACACATCGGATCGGAGGCGCATGCCCCTTGCCATCGCCCACAGGGGCTGACCTTCGTGCCTGCACGCGCGGTGTTAGGCCCCGTCGGGCACGAGCGAGCAAGACTATATTCCACTTCATGCAAGCTAATGTCGCTATCACCCCGGCGCTTGGTCCCAGCGATGTGTGCCTGGTCGGTGAAAACCCGACTTGCTTCGTCCTGGCATTGTAGGAATTCGTGGGTCTATGGTCACCCGACTACGGCCATGCATGATAATGAGTATACCCTCCCCCCCGTCGCGCTTGGTGCAAGCAATGTCTGTCTGGTCGGGCCGTTTTTTTTCTAGTCAGACCCTGATGCACACATGATGATCTGAAGTGCTCCGTCCCGGCATTGTAGGGATGCGAGGGTCTATGGTCATCCGTCTACGGTCATGCATGACTACGAGTAGCTTCCCCCCCTTTGTTCCCTCAAGTTTTGTTGTGTGTGTCCCGTACCCCATGCTTGGGTGGTGCTGCGTGTCACTGTTGATATTGATGCCCCATTTACTACTTTGTCATATTCTAGAACTACGGGTAGCTCGTAGGGGAATAAAAAGGCATACGAAACCCAGTCGGGGCATAGACCAGGGCTGACAGCCGGTCCCCACGTGCATATATGTATGTCCTGTTGGGTTGTCCGCAGAGGTGCCGGCCGACGTGCTTATGGCCGCGCTGGCGGTGCTGGCCCGCCTACTGGTGGGCGTCGCTTCCTGCCTCGGGGTTTCGCTGCCGCACCCGCTGTTTCCGGCGGCGTCGACGCGGTACGCCGCCATCTCGGTGGACTCGTCTCCTAGAGAGAGGTGAGAGGTGAACCAAAACGCCGCGCGACTCGGCTGTCCCCGCTGTCGAATGTTTGGCAAGCATGTTGATTGTTACGAGTGAAAGGAGTTAAATGAGCATCTTGGTGCTAAAGCGCAGCGAGGTACTACGTAGAGCAAAGCGAGTTGTTAATAGAGTGAAGAGAGTTTCTAATAGGACGAAGGGAGTTGCTATGTCGGGGAGGCATACTGTAGTTTTCAGAACCCACGATGGACCAAAACAGAAAAGCACATTTTCCCCCATGTTTATGAACGATATTTGGTTATGGTTACTATGTTTCCAGGTGTTATTTGGAGCAAGGCGAGGTGCTTCTATGCAGAGCGAAGCGAATGGCTACTTTACACGGCCGCCTATTTTATAGAGGGGCAATTTTGAGCTGCACGAACTCGGAATCTCCGTGCCGTCCCGCCGAAAATCTCCTTTTTTGTGTGTTTTTTATGTACCAATCACGGCAAACAGTGTCCACCACCACCACCACCCACCGGCGCACGCAGTTGACGGTAGTTACAAAAATCTACGGCTGGCGCGAGTTCCTTAGCGAAAACCACGTACCCCACATTTCACGGTTCACGAATTCGGTGCCGTTCTCTGTCCGGAAGCACCCCACGCAACCGCCAACGTTCGCCAGGAATGCCTCCGCCGCCGCCGTGGCCACATCACTTGCGCCTGCATACCGTATGACACTGGGTGATAAGATAACACCCCCCCCTCAGAAAAAAATCTCAAGCTAATTTTTACTCGACATCGGTGAGAGTG
Organism: Macrocystis pyrifera; assembly: GCA_031763025.1. NCBI lineage: Eukaryota > Phaeophyceae > Laminariales > Laminariaceae > Macrocystis > Macrocystis pyrifera. The sequence continues at coordinate 11,280,764 of JASSKH010000003.1, forward strand.
CAAACGCCAAGCGATACATACGTCTACGGGAAAGGTATCGGCGAGATTTTTCCAAAGCCACGGTCATTCCGGTTGCGAGCGCTCTCCTTGTTGTGGAGAAAAGCTGTTCGGAAACTCCTCCCGGGGGGTGTGTCATCTTGCTTATGACAAAGTATAGGCCTGTCCCGGCTTGCCCCACCACACCAGAGGAATACCAAACACATTTATTAATCATCGCGTCGTTACTCCATCCTGGTGCTACTGTAGATAGGACTGCCCTCCGGCTGCGCGTGGCGGCCTGTTGTCTCTGCGCCCCCCCCCCCCCCCACACACCCGCACCCTGCAGATGGTGTGTTGCGTGTCGTAGCTCTAAGAGTCATGTCTTTGGGACGGCGGCAGCAGTGGCATGGGTTCCCAGCAGCATGTTGGTGCGCTGTTGGAAGCGCCCTCGGCTGAGGCTGAGATGAATTCCTACTCTCGAGCGCTCTTTTTTTATTGTCCCCACTCAACTCGGTTTGTTTTGTTTCTGACGTTGTTCCTGACCCTGCTCTTCGCTCACAGAACTTACATGCAGCGCAAAAAATGACCGCCCGCGCCCTTCTCCGCGCCGCCCCGTCCCGCCCCGTCCCCTCGCATCCTGAAAGGTCCAGCCAGTACCCTCTGTGTCCCCCGTCCAAGATGGCGGAGATAGGGGTCATGGGGGCAACTTCCATGGTGTGCAATACGGTGGGCGCGTTCGAAACTGCGCTGGATCTACTGCGAAGGTATGAACGAGGGCGACAGGCATTTACTACCGCAAGAAAATGTCCCGACACTAAGATCAACTAGCTTGTCCCCAACAGCGTTGGTGCTGTTCTAAATGGGTTAGGTCACGAGGGCTGTCCAGTGTCCCGGGAGGGTATTTCTGGCACACCGTTCGGCTCATTGTAGGTGCGTCCATTTGACCCAGCGGAGCGAACAAATCAGACAAGAAGGAGCATTGCCGTCTTTGCTTTTTGGCTTTGGGAGGTAGTATTGATAGTACGTGTACGTAGAAGCATACCCGGTATACCAGGTACAGAGCAAAGTAAAATTCCAGGAGAGTTCTAAAATATGCCACGTGGAGAACCCCCCTCGGAAAAAATCGGGGTCACGGGTTGGACAGAGCCGTTTTTTTTTCGGCGTGTTTATGGCGTTGCTCCGTGCCTGCTTCATTGCCTACGAAGTATTTGTGATTGGGTGAGTGGCTGGGTGGATGGGTGGGTATGTGCGTGGGTGCGTGGGTGCGTGGGTGGGTGGGTGGGTGCATGTGAGTGTTTGCGCGTGCCCTGCGTGTTTTCACTTGATTTGCCGCCCCGTTGTCGTTGACTGCTGCTGTAGAAGGTGATGCATGCGTACACCTTAGGTATGGGTCCAGGCCTGCACAAGAAAAACGTTCGGCAACGATTCGAAGATTGACATCCCCTTCCGTCACGTGTGGTCGAGATGGGCGCCCTATTACGGGGGTCCATAGTTAATAGGACCTATGGTATACATAAAAAAAACTATATATTTACCTATTTTTACCAACAGTTTTTGGTCCTATTTACTATGGTCCCCCGTAATAGGTGCGCGTCATGGTTACATGATTCGATTCGTCTCCCATGCTTGCTTGTTGCTCGTACTCACGCGTTAAAAAAAATGTTTTCCTTTTTTTTTCGGCGCTGGCCAATATTGTCTTTGGCCTCGGGTTGGCAGCGACGTAGTGCACCTCTGCGTGGAGGGTGCGAGGGTGCCCGTGGACAGACTGTGGCCCGCCGAAGCGCTCCTCCTCAACCTTTGGGAGCTACAGCAACACGCGATCTCGGAGCTGCGAAGGTGACAGAATAGCTCTGTTTTGTGCTCGCTCTGTCTCGTGCTTTCGTGCTTGCCGTGTCCTCGTACATGGCACCTTTCTCTCTCTTTCCTCTCCCTCCCTGTGGTACCTATATATGCTCTCTCTTTGTCTTCGTCTTCGCTATCTCTCCCCCCCTCCTTTTTATATACTGTAGTAATGCGTGTTTCTCTGTCTCTGTCTCTTCTTCGCCAATTTTTTATGTTTTGTTCGTTCGGTCTATGTCTGTAAGTTAACGTTGTATCGGTCTTGGGTTGAGTGCGCGTTTTCTTCCTGTCGTCCAGAGGTAAACATGGAACTATGCAGTAGCACGAGGAGCGATGGAGCGCGGAGATGCGCAGTGTCATTTGAAACCGGACGCAGACATAATCGACTGGGAAATCACCTTTCCCCGCACACGAGCACTCTTGGTTCAGCCTGCACCGCACGGATCAACACGACAACAATCTCTTGCAAACATGCGACCGGACAAGTATTGATTTGGAAACTTGTTCGCCATACGAATATATGTACACATGTATTCATGCTGCGATTTTCGGGGGGGGTATGCGGACGTTCGATGCCGTGCCTGTATAGCCTCGTTCGGCGCAAAACTGTCTAGCTTTTTGGACAGCTTTACCGTGCCTAACCGGCGTCTCCTTTCAATCACGCAGTGCCTTCGTGCCTGAGTCTCATGCTCAACATTTGAATATTGTATGACCCCCGCTCTCCTATGCTGCGTCGCCCGTGTTCAATGTGTTGCGTGCACCTTCGCCAGTTCATCTCCGGTGGTTGACGTTCCCGTACCTATGCCGCGAGACCCGCCCGAGGTGAGCAGCAGGAGGCAAGGGGTAGAATGCGTGGAAGCCGCGTCGCGGGGCGTCGGGGTCGCGGGGCGAGGGAGGAGCAGGGGGGGGGGGGGGGGGGGGGGGGGGGGGGGGGGTGTACTCGATAGGACAGATGTACTCGATCTCATGCATGGCCGTAGTCGTATGACCATAGACCCTCGCATCCCTACAATGCCGGGACGGAACATGTCAGGTTTTCACCGACCAGGCAGACATTGCTTGCACCAAGCGCGAAGCGCCGTGAGGTGTCTGGCGAGTCGCATGAAGGGTGAGCTGCATCCTACTAAGAACCGCTTGTGAGGCGGACTTGCATATGGATGACAGCTTCAATGAGTTAGTTTAATTTCTGGTGTAGCCACTTCCAGAGACAGCAATGAGAGTACTATGTAACTGCCTCTTGGGTGCCTTACCTTGAACACTACGTGATACGATCAATTCCCTTGTGCAGAGTAAAGGTTCTTTACTTCGCACAAATGATCTAACTAGACGACCAGCTGTGGGCGACCGCCAAAAAAAAAAAAACAAAAAAAAAAACGGTACCCTGGATGTCTAGCTCACGTAGTGAGCGGCACGTTTTACAGTGTCTTTGCCAACCGACGCCAACCCAACCCATATATAATATATATAATAGGGGGGGGGGGGGGGGGAGGGGGGGGGGTATTGGATTGACCGGTGTCATTCCTTCGCCTTTGGGTTCTTGTGAGCACGCGAACCAAGCCGTAGTGTATATTCTATTAATACGTGCGTTCATTCTCTCTTTTCCGATGTGGCGAGTGTGACACACATCGTACCCTAAGCACGAATTGAGCACCATACCGTACTGCAATTTATTATGCACGGGCCACCGATTGATGAACGTAACCGGGAAGGGAAGATTGCATCCCGTGGTTATTCTCATCGAATTCGTGCCGCTTTCCTCGTACATGCACGACGTGAAACGCATGTGTGTGTACATACACAGCGAGCGGACGGTCAGCGGCAAGCGATACTCGGCTTCCATCGTTCTGGTGAGGCACGAGGAGGAGGAGCAGGCGCAGGCCAAGGAACGGGGGGGGCGGCAGGCAGGGATTGGGTGCCGGGGCAAGGCGGGCAAGATGGTCGCCGTGCACCAAGTTCGTTGGACCCAACCTCCGCGGCAGCAGCAGCACCGGGAGGGGTGGAGGACGAGGAAGCCACTTACGAGTTTGTCGTCGGCGATGGAGTTGTAGAGAGTGAGAATGGGGGCGCCACTGGTAGGGGTTGGTCTTCCTGGGGGTCGCGGTTGGCGGCCACGGGTAGTGGCGGGAGGCTTAGTGGCTAGTGAAGAAAAACTTTCATCTTGCCATTTTTTGGGTATGTAACTGAAAATAGACAGGTTTCGGAGTTGTCAGGCGATACTGTACGCTAGCTGGTGCGTACCAGATACCAGGTACCTGGCATAAATTAAGGGCCAATGGCATGTATTTATTTATTCCGTGCAACTTTCCGTTTTTAGTTTTTATGAACTCACGCTTTTTTGCTATGAATTTGACTTGACGCTACGAGACAACCACTCATTTGTGTTTTGAGTTGTTTGTTTTTTTTTGCGAGGTTGGCCCTCATGTACATGTGGGTTATTTTTTGTTTATGTGCCTTGCCTTATTGCCTCGGCTGGCCGACGGGACCACGCTCCACGTGTCTACGTCGTGCTGGTATCCAATTGCGTCAATCGTTTTTTCCAGATCGGAAGAATCAATGTGTATTTTTTTAAACACCAAAGTATCATATCATACGTCAGTGGCATGGAAAACGACCTTAATTTGTTGTGATTTACATATACCTGGTATCACTTTGCGCTACATACCCATCCATGTGGTACAATCACGCACATTATGCTGTATGGCTCGATCAAAGACCAATCCAAGGGAAAGTCCCGGAGTGAGTACAGCCAGAGCCGGCAGTGGGCGTGGACACGGCTCACCGAGGCCTCAGTCAGTCTGCATGTCTGCATGGCGGTCTGCATCACAGTTAGTTGATGCTGTATAGGAGACCGCGGTTTGACCTCTTGATTGACCGTCCCCCACATTAAAACCAGTATAACACAACCAAAATAGCAACCATCATTCTTGACGCGCCCAAAAATACTGGTCTCCTAAAAGCAGCATATTTGGTCTACATCGCGGTAGAGGGTGTGTCTAAACAGAATCGAGATAGAAAATCGAAAATCGAAATTATAATAAACAAGGCGCTGATTGATCCCTGGTCAAAGCATGTTCCCCTTCGTTTTTTTTAGGTTCCGAGAATGAATGATTTACAACCCATTGCCAAAATAAAAAAGCTGACCGCTGGAAATCGAAAGCACGAACGGCAGCAATTGAGCCCGTACTACTACTGGTCAGCGCAGCCACGTCAAAATATCACATCAGGACCGCTGTACACAGCACCCAACCCACAGCTAGCACGGCAACACAGCCGCACAGACCGTCGTAAACAGTCAGCAGGCGAGCCACAACACCAGCCCAGACGTTCTCGGGCCTTTGAACCCAAGCTTTCAACTGCTGCAACCTGCGCGATTTTTGGATCAAATTCCGAGCCAATGAGTTCATTACCGTACTTCCGCCAATCCGAAAAGAGCGTAACTACGCGGCACAGTAGCGCAGAGCCCAAGTTCACAGCACAGCACCAACCACAAAAAAAACATGCTGGCATTCTTTTTTTGTTTTCGTACTCAGGTCAGAGAAAGCCTCGAGTGCGCCCACGGCTCTCGTAGACTTGATTGAATGCGGCAGTTCCTCTGACTCTGAGTGCACGGTGTGCTACTGCTTGCTGTGGATATTCCCCTATTGTTGCCCTTTATTTTTACAGTGAACGTTTTAACCTGTCTTGCGTCCCCCCCCCCCCCCCCCCCCCCCGTTGATTGCGGAAACGCGACACGCAAACATGACAGCAACATGCATCCGAATCAAATGAAGTCTGTCGCGTACCTGGTATTATATACTTTAGTTTGCCTCGCAGCTGTGTCGCTAACTCGGAACAGAAATACATGACGGGTACCTGATATATACATACATATGATATTCTACTGATGGAAGTGTGGGAAGTTGCTCGTATACTGTACATGGCCGTCCAGCAAAAAAAAAGCTTACTCTGGGGGACAGCACGCCAACGATATTTGGCGCTGCAAGCAAAAAGCGTTCGGGTTCAAGCTGCAGGACAGCGATATACGTGGAGGCTTCCCAGGACCTGACCACCCCAATCGAGTAGCTATATCAGCAGCTGCGTCAGGCACTTCACCAGGGCCTGTCTTCGGGGGCAAGAGGGAAGGACGGCTTGTGTGCACGGGTCACGGGAACGCTGCCCTCGCCCATCAGGCCACCACCAGGGTAATATGTGTCTACCTCGTTTTTTTTTTTTTTTTTGTACCAGTGTATCAAGCAAGTAAGTAGCTTTTAGCGTTTTTACAAGAATCAAGACGGATACTACTGACGTCGAACGTTTGGTGGAAAGAACGGTTTAGAGTGAAAACAATCACACAGAGTATGTTTGTCATCGAAAGGTAGAGTGTTCTTCTTGGACAACTACTTGGAATTAGAGTTGGATTGTTTTGGTGGTGACTCGGACAGGGCGAGGAACAGAAGAGAGATTGCAGAAGGCAGATTCTACGAAGTTGGGCTGTAGAGAGAGGGGAAAGGTAGGGAACGGAGGCAGAGGGAGCATGGAGAAACATAATGCGATACTGCGATCCACGCTCTTCACTCTCCATCCGTCGTTGATCGCACGTTGATCTTGATATCCTGATGTGATACTCGTCTATTTACGGGGGATCATAGTAAATAGGACCTACGGTATACACAAAAACCTATATATTTTCCTGTTTTTAATGAGACGGTAATACTGAGGTCGCGCCTCATTACCACCAATTACTATTAATAGTACTAATAATAGTTGGTCCTATTTACTACTATGCATGGTCTCCCGTAATTCGGCCAATCTACAGCAGTGATAGTATCAAAAAGTGACAGTCCCGCACTTTCCGACCGTTACACTTTTACAGTAGTAGTATTATATCGTACGTATGACTCGTACGACTTCGTATTTGCCTCGTACACTCGTCCTTTTAGACATCGTACGCGAAACCTATAATAATGGAGGACCGGGATATCGATCGAGAAGGGCTCGCCGCTACTACTGCTGCAGTAGCGTAGATAGAGCAATGAAGGATCTATGCTCGGGGTGCGCTTGCTGGGTAGAAGACGGCTGGTCGTATTGCATGCAGTGTGGGAAAGAGCGTGCCCCCCTCCGGCGGCCACCTCTGACCCTGCCGTACGCATCGTCGCCAGAGGATGTGTACGGGAGGAGTAGTACGAGAGTCCCACCGCTCAAACAAGTATCCACGCCGCCGAAAGAGCGTGGCAAGAGGAAATTGTTGCGGAGACGTCAGTCGTCTGATGAGGTTCTCCATCAGCTTCGGCAGGTGTGAGCATCGTGCAAATACCCCTTCTTCTACCAGTTCAACAGGTTTGACATTATACCTGGTACCTGGTACCACGTGGTACGCGCCGTTCGTCAAAGAAGTGTGCGAATCAATTTTGATACCAGGTACCAGGTATACTGTAAATACCTCTACAAGCCAGTTGACGTGTCCGTTGTTATCGTCGTTGAGGTGATAGGGAGGTGATAGGTTCTAGTGAATGAAAATACTGATACCAGGTACTTGGTACGAGTAGGATCCACTGCCTTGGTGGAGCAGTGCCGACATACCATTCGCCGAAGCGTGCGAGTCGGTTGTGATACGTCCACATTCCACAAGCTATTTTGCGTGTAGTCCGTCGTGATCATCGTTGATATCAAAGGATGCTATATTATAGCAGTAATGAAATGGCAAATGTAGCTGGCACTACAGAATACTAAGCGTACGATACTCAATAGTATGACATATAGTGTTGAAGCAGTGCTACAGTATCTATATACACTACGTATCATCTACAAGAGCATTGCATGTAAATGGCATAGCTTGCGCGTTCATGCATCTGCTATGCAGAGGTACCCGATACCCATAGATGCACTATAATCGCATGGAAGTTCCATAGAAGTGCCATGGAAGTGTCATTGTCGGCAAATGGCGCTATGCGTTTTTTTCAGGGCCCAAATGGCACAACGTATTCACCTAGTATTGGTACAGTGGTACTGTGGATACGGGGGGCATATTGTCCGTGTCTTCGTTTTGTAATATTCGGGGCGGTAAGGTGCGGAGAGCCGAAGCACGCATCAACGCCCTGCACTGCTCTGTGGCACCCATTGCACAAAATATTCTGCCGACTTTTTTTGTTTGTTGTGCGACTTCCGACGAACGAACGGTCAATGAGCAGTGGCGGGCAAGACTGAAGGTCCAGGAGGATTTGCTGAAGGAACTAGAACGGAGCAACACAAAAAAAAACAGCAAGCCACCGCTATCAAGACCGCATCCGACTTACGCCGGGTCGTGCAGGACGGACGTGCGCTGGTGAAAAGTTGGTCTCAAGGAGACACCCTGGCGACACTGATGCCGAAACAGGAGACTCGCCGGCGAAAAGGACGACGACGAAAGCTGCCAGCGGTGGCGGTAGCTGCGATAAAAAATCCGACCTGCAGCCCACACGGTACGACGATGCCGAAGGAAGAGCTGACGAGTAATGTTATGGGCCACTTCCATGTTCATCCTGCCATCGCGGAAGACGTGGTAACTCTGGGTCAAGAGCAAAGACCAAGCAACAACAACAGCAGTGTGCCCTCTACTGTTAATAGGTCGCTGTTGGACTACCCTATCGCTCTTGATCCAGCCCAAGACGAGGATCACCCCATCTCAACCGAGGGGGGAGGACTGCCACAGCACAAGGGGGGAGGGGGTGCTCTTGATGTTGACGAAATCGGTGACCACGGGTTGAAAGCGGCAGCAGACTCAAACGGGTGGTTTTGGGGTGAGAACGGACCCCACCGTGATGACGGTGTTGACACCACCAACTCGAACCCTGGTGAGGGGGCCATGGGCGTCTTTTGGCGAAAGGCGAGGGTGAGGGGCGCCACTACGCTCGACCCACACGTCGTATTGCCCCCCACCATTAGACAAGTTTCGACAATCGTACCGATGAGGCGTCGTGAGCCACCTAGGCAAGACCCGTCCCGACCCGCTCCCGGTCAAAGTACGCCCAAGATAAGCGCGGTTGACGGCCACCGCGGTAGAGATCGACCCCAAGGCGATAGATACAATAGTGGTACTTTCATCGGCGTTGCTTCCACAAAGGCGGCTGTCCGGTCCGCAAGCAATCGTGCGGCGGAGTTGTCGCGCCTCCTCGGTGAGGGTAATAACCCGCCAAGAGAGGAGTGTCTTGCAAAGGCGGAATCGGCTGTGCGAGCTGCTCAGCTCGCCGTTTCCTGTTCGAACGAGAGGATGTTCGAATTGGAGTTGATGGTCGGTACTACCGCTGCTAATGATGCTGACCACGGCGACAAAGAAAAACGTGCTGTGACGAAGAGTGGTGTTCTTGAAGGCTTGGATGTTCGTGTTCCTGGGGACAAGTGCAACGAGCACGGGCACCATGTCACGGCTGTCTCTTCTTCCTTGTCGTTGCACATCGCGCAGCTGACGAAGCAAATGCAGCTAGCCCAAAGCCTCCAGGCAGCCTCGCTCGCCGCGAGGGCGAGGTTGACAAGACGCTTCGCACGAGAGGACGGCGCCGCCACCTTATTGCAAGCCCGCGTTCGCGAATACGTTGCTCGATCGCGGGAAAGTTCCAGAAAAAAGAGCTCCGAAATGAAGAGAAGAATGTCACGACCATTAGTGCAGCAGGCCAAGATTACCGCTTTTTCAAGGCCTGATGGAGAAACACCATCTTATTTTTCTTTTTCTTCAGCGAATGCCTCGACGGCGGTAGCGCCGCTCTCTCCGGACGATCGTGGAGATGAAGAGGAGGAAGTGGTAGTGCCGCCTTCTTGGGAAGCAGAGGAGTGGTGGACCCTTGCCGAGGAAGAAAGCGCGGACGAGGTCGGCGATCGAGAAAAAGTCTTGCTGAGAGCCGTCGTGAAGCTGCAGGCCATCGTGCGGTCTCGTCTGTCGCGGGCGCAGACGTTTGCCGACGTGAACGCGCGCTTCATCGAGCACTTCGACGAGACCTACCAGCAGCCATTTTACGTCTGTATTGAGTCAAACTGCAGCCAGTGGAATCGACCTTTCGGGTTCGGCGTGTCGCTCGTCCGTCGCGGCGATTTTTCTCCATTCACCGAGCAAGAAGAAAGCCTTGAACGTGGCGAGGAAGAAGAAAGCCTTGAACGTGGCGAGGAAGAAGAAAGCCTTCAAGATGGCGTTGAGGATGGCGGCCACGATGCGACCCCGAAGAAGGTGGAAGCTGCAACATCTGACGATGTACCGGCATGTGAACAGGCGGCGGCAGTCGTCATTCAGTGCGCCGTGCGTGCCGCTCGGGCGCGCGGGCGGTTGGCGGAAAGGATCGTTTCGGCTAGTTTTTAAACTTGTGAATGCATTTTATCTGGTCAACGAACTAGCGGATCGTTGCTTCGAGTCCGCGAAAACCGGGGCGATGAGAGTTGGTCCATCCTATATGATAATCCAGGATACGAAGCGCCTTTATTCGGCCAGGGGACTTATTAGCCACTCAGGCAACTTTTACTGAGCATGTTTGCAGAACCCATCCTCGACCAGTGACCCGCTCGTCTCGAGCATGCAAGAACAAGCCCAACGTGTGCCCAGCAGTGAGCACCATACGTTATTACTGGCAGTTTTTTGCGTCGATTTATCAACGCGCAGGGTGCTTCGTTCTGCCCGTAGTCATGGCAAAATAGTGCCCTCGAACAAAAATTGCTGCGAAACTCCAACCGCCGTTCAAAAGGCATACCTGGTGCATGCCAAGTATCTCCGAACCGGAAATATATTCGCCGCTGCATTCGGGCCCGAGCTCTGTTGTAGAGAGGAAGTACCAAGGGTTCATATTTGGTATCTGGTGGATGCGAACGAGCTGACGACGCGCTTCAGTGCTACTTGGCGCGTGCACGACGACTCTTTGCCTGGCGATCTTTGTTCGTTGTCAAAGCACGCGCATTGTTGCCAGCGGATCGATACAGTGCTCATATTAAGCATGCCACCTTTTACCTCAACTAATTCGCCGGCGACTGAGATCACCGTCCACCTCCATGTAATTGTGGGCCAGAAGTAAAATTTTACCCAGACACCTGCCAGTAGAGGGGTGGTGAAACTTCATGATTGTATGTATGTGTACTCGTACACATCTCCGAAGAAACATAGGTCGCCGAAGCTGGCGAGCACGTCTTCTTGAGTATTCTCTGCGCAATGCACGAATGACCGCGTACGTCAGATGCTGCATTGCAGGCATTGCGGCTGTGGTATTGTTGTGTTCTGACACGAAAACATGTGTAAAAAAAGGAATAGCACTAGGACTTGCACGTGGTCCCCCACCGCAGTGCTAGCCTGGCCGGACGCCGGAGCGGACGGAATGTGGTATGGCCGTTCTTGATCATCCCGACATTGGTGCACATCTATGCCCATGGTGCTTTCCAGGATGGGTAAGCTGCCCGAATGGCACGCCCACTACAGTAGTTTAGTCACCATGCTTGTCCTTTAGAAAGTTGGCGAACCGTGTCCACTAAGTTTACACTACATGGATAGTTCGAGTAGTTTCCTTACTGCATGCATTTGCGATGTGTGATATCTGTCTCGTAAAATAGCAAGTGTGACCACTTCCCAGAATGGAAAAAATGCCAAGGAGGATATCTCTGACAGTGCGGGTCTTGATATTTCTCTTTTTCCTGCCGCCATATGTCCACAGCCGGATTGCCATCACGATGTCGGTGGTGTCTCGCGCACGTGCAGGACCATGTCTGTATACGCTCTGCATATAAGAGCCACGGTGCGGTCAGGGGGGCGTGCGCCTGGTGACCTAATTCGTGGAATAGATGCATCTACTGTGGGTCGGTACCGGAGGGGTATTGTGAGTTGTAAGTGAACACAGTCGAGCTTGCAAGGCCACCACAGCCGACGGGCACGTCATCGTGAGTGTACCTCATGCAAGCAAGGAAAACGACGGTCACCTAATACTGTGCAAGGTGGGTACGTACGATAGATGGGCCGCGCCTTGGTGGCATGTCGTTGGCGGCAGTATTTATCCATGTGTAAGCATTTTTTTTTTTTCCAGTCCTCTTCTGCCTCTTCAGATTAGTCGGCTCACCGTCTCGGTGCGCCAAAAAATAAAAAAATCACCCGTTGCTTGCCAGCGGCATAACTCTATGTGACTACCCGTCTCCATTAGGTTTTAGACAACGATCGCTTTCGAAAATGGCAAACCTCCAAAAACACTACATCAAACTAGCCCTTCTTATACGTAGCAGACCTCCGCGAAACGAAACAAAACGAAAAACGAAACACGAACGAAACACGAGGGGAGGGGGGGGGAGGCCCAGCCCCACCTTCCAACGCACTGAACGAGAGCCGCACTACACGGGGGAACGGGGGAGTGCATGGCACATCCCTGCACGAGAGACCCTGACGCTTTCGACCCACAAGCGCTTATCCTGGTTGGGTAGTAGAACTACAAAACTATACGACTGCTGATACAACTACAATAGAACGACGCATTCAACGAGTCCGAATCTGCATCCCTGATACGCGATTGGTCCAGCTGCGGTGACAACAGGCGTTGGTGAGGGGGGCCCGCCGTTGGTCATCGCCGCGTTTGTTGGTCTGCAAAGTTCTGCTTGTCCGTAAAAGCCTGCTGATCCGCGAAAGCCTTCTCGGTCAGCCTGGACACCAAAAGCGGAAAGACAAGCAGCGTCGGCCGTGTGCAAGGTATCTTAAGAACTCCACTGCGACTTTACACAGACTCGAAATACTGCTGTCGTCGTGTAGTTCGCGCGGCTTTCTGATCGTTTTGTAAATAGTTGAAACCGTATGAGTCACATACCATCAGGTGGTTCACCGATCTCGTGAGAGTGCCTCATCATGTTACGGAAGTCTGTACGTAGGATAAACACGGAATGAGTGCTGGTGTTCGTTGCGGACGGTCGAAAACACGCGACCCTCTACGTACCACGAAATGCATCGGTTCTCACACCAGTCTGAACACCGGAGAGTGTTTTTCTGTTTAGTACTAGTATGACACACAGAAGTCGGCGGCGAGTAGGACGAAATCGCAATGTACCAGGGATGGATTTGTTGCTGCCTTCCAAAGGAGGCCCACGCACCTCTGCTCTTTTCTTGAGGCCGCTGTTTGTCTATACTCGTCGCGGTACTCCTTTGCCAGCAGCAACGCCGGGTCCTTCTTCTTCATCCACCAGATGCCGCCGCACGTGGTCACTGCAGCATATCAGGCGCACGATATATACGCGCGTGCGGCGATGAAACAACTGCAGATAAAAAATCTCACGCATCCGACATCAACAGCGGTGGTGTAGGCTTGACCGTGTCGTGCTCTTCATACAGCTCGCATGACACCCGTTCTTACACCGAACTTGTTGTACGGCAGTACACCAGGATGCACGCGAGTACCACAGCAGTATAGGCCCGCCAATAAGAAAGCGCCCAATAAGAACAAAATGCTCAGTTTTTGGAGAACGCTGAGAAAATCGGTTAAGAAAAACGGTTCAGTGGTGAAGTATACACTGAATCCTATATAAGAGCCTATGCTCAAGGTTGTTTGAAGATGGCGCCCCAATAAGAGTCTCAGGCTTGCCCAGTTTAGGTGTTTCTTGTTGGCGGGCCAATACTTTTTTTTTCATCATCACTTTTACTTTCCAGCCCACTCGTAGGAGGTTTTACCCTCGACGATCTTCTGGACAAGCCGTGGTCACAGGTGTCGTCCCTTCTCCCCCCCGGTACGTGCCTTCAGTTTTTATCGCGCATAGGGTTCAGCATTCCCACTGCTCGTCGATTTTCATCGAATGTACAGCTAACTCACGCTCTCGCGCTTTCCGCTAATCAATTTTAACTGTATGCCGTACCGTAAGTACTGCTGTAGCAGCAGAGCTATCGCAGCGCAATCTTAACACGGTTTCGTAGTGGCCCTCGTTTCTTCTTTCTTCGTTTTTGTCGCCCGGTTTAGCTAATGAGCTTGTCAGACCTGGAGGCACAACGGCACGCCTCTTCGGGTATTACTATTAATACTACTGTTGTTGTACTGCTGTTGCTACGTATTGCTCGTATTGTTACGAGGAGCAAAGTAAACAGGACCTACGGCGGTCCCCCGTAATACTTTTACTTACTGCTCACCGGTAGGTGCGGCTCCTGCTGTGCTCACATCTCACACATCTCGGTCTGTTCAAATCGAGCACTGGTTCTAAGCTTTCGATCAGCCCTCGGCTTTGTTGCATCGTCCGGATCAAACCGCCGTGCTTAGCACACGACAGCGGCGGATTGACGGGTCACACCAGCCACGTACCAGTCACCGTGGGGAGCCACTCGGTGCACGCGCGCTTCAGTCGGGCCATGAAAGGAGGCAAACATCTCGCTGGAGAATCGGCGGTCTTCACCAAGGGTAAAGTCATTCGACCTGCAATTCGCTACGAACTCGTCGTACTACTACTGGCTGTGGCAGTACCACCGTACCATCGTACGAGGGTCCTACGCCGCCACCAACAACGACCAAATCAGCCAAGAGGCCCGCTGCACTCCAGGTGCGGCCTGCGTCCCACGTTGCACTTTGCTCATCGAAGGAACTTCGAACGAAGGTGTCTGTTATTTCCTACTGTAGAGACGCTTCGTATATGCCTAGTATTACTCACGTGTGGCTCCGGCGAACAAGCTAAACACTAGCCGTTCTCGCATGCTCATAGCTCCAGCTGCAACGATTCTGTGCCAACCTTCCCATACACTGGTGTCGAGCTTTAGGGGGGAGTGTAGCGTAGTGTATCAAAGAGCAGGGTGTATATCAAAAATGGATTCACAGGATTTACATTCAGTATTCGGAGGCTTTTGGGACCCAGGGGAGCAAAAAAAGCTGGACGACCCTATTTTTCTATTTGGCTGGTTTTTAGATTTTTAGCGAAATCCAAACAACTGCCAAACTGTTTAATAGGTACATCTCTTGCGTTTATACCAGTTATAGGTACACCACTACATGTTGCACTTGGGAAAAGGATTCCTCGCCATATCCTGGCTCTCGATCTGATTGGTTTGATGACTGCAAGGTTCCAGATACACCTCTTCTTGTCTACTCAAGTTTTAGATTTCACCTATTATTATTGTTGTTGGCTTCAATAACAATTCGACGCGAGTCCACGAGAGAAGACGAAGGTCTTAGAGCTGAAGTCTTGTCGGTCGGGATAAAGATGCAAGGCACGAGAACCGTAGTGCGGAGGGGGGAAGAGCCTGCTACAAGTGTGACATTGTGATCCCGGACCTGAGTGACGACTATTATTATGAATAGTAGGAATGAGAGAGACAAGAAGGGCGCGGAGAAAACAAATGGGATCAGGAATACAAATAAATAAATGAATGATACCCATGACGGGATCAATGTTGTACCCTGTTCTTGACAGAACTGAAATACGGCCGCAGGGCCGTTGTGGGATCAGGTGACCCGAGCTATCAACGAAAACACCCGTTCATTTTGCGAAATCATATTTTTGCGGGGAGGATCTGGTACGTGTTACAGAGTACGACACACTCAGTAAGGACCCAGTCAGAGGCTGACTGTTGGCGAGGAGAAGCTTTCTTACTTGGGAAAGAGGTCCTTTCGTAGGTACAGAGCCTGAGACACTAATAATTTTGTTTATAGGTACATGTGGAGGACAGGGCCTCTCTTCTCCACGCTGCTAACCCAACGTGGAGGGCTCTCTCCTTGCCCTAAATAATATATTATATTATAAGAAAGAAAACGTGCAGCCTTCGGTAGCAGGTCAAAGCTACAACATCACTGGGGACCTTTGGAACTCTACGAAAGTAGGGACTCCATATACAAGCCAAAAAAGTTGAAGCTCAACTTGAGTAGACACAGAGAGGTGCTGGCCAAACAGAGGGTGGGCCAGGAGGCCTTTTCCCGAAGGGCAATATTTCGTGTACCTATAAATGGCTCAAAATGTGTATTATACCTATTTTTGGCTCTGAACCATTTTTTTTCGTCGTCGCCGCGGCCGTGGTCTGACTGCCATAACGCTGTTACCCCACCTGGCGGGAAAAGCAGCCATTCCAAAATTGGTGAAATGTTGAGATCAAGGTCGGGACACTTTGTGTCCCTGGACAGGTTTACCTATTCAGTCGGTACTCGTTGGTACTCACGTTCGTGTGTTGTTTGCTTAGAGACAAAACAAGAGTAGCTTTATTCCTTTCGTACTCGCGGAGACTAAGAGCTGAGCTCGTGCCTCGCTGGGAAATACGTTACGCCTCCCAAGTACTACAAATACGATCCTAATACTTGAGCCGAGGTAATTACCGGGCTTTCAGCCTCATTCAAGGCAGTGTTAAGATATTGTCTTGTATGAGATTGAAAGCCCGGTAACTACCTGGGTTCAGTCACTAGGATCGTATTTGTAATACTTGGAAGGCGTATCTTAGATGGAAAACCAGGGGTTTTCCAGAGGCGCACGAGCTTGGTCTCAGTCTCCGCGTGCACGAAAGGAATGAAACTGCTCTTCCTCTATAGCTAAGCAAACAACACATGTGAGTACAATGCTTACCGACTTAAAAGGCAGACCTGTCCAGGGATACAAAGTGTCCCGCAACCGTTGATCTTAACAAGTGGCGTCGTCGGCAGGACAGCAGCAATATCAAAACTTGCATCGGGACGAGAATTCTCAGCAGAAACATCGCGGGTAGCCACAGTAGCGGGCACTCCGGTACTGGGGGGCCTATCAAAAGCATCGTCCTCACTAACAGCAGTATTAAAACTCGCATCAGGGCGAGAATTCTCAGCAGAAACGTCGCGGGTAGCCACAGTAGCGGGCACTCCGGTACTGGGGGGCCTATCAAAAGCATCGTCCTCACTAACAGCAGTATTACGTCTCTGTTCAACGCTGCAAGCCCTGTGCCAACCCCCACGACCGTGGCGACATGCCGAAGTATTTGCCGGCGGGGTTGACGCAATACGTGCTCAACAATTTCTCCAAGAGATCCTCTCCGTACCACGTCACCGAGGACGACGTTTCGACCCCTCTTGAACGACTCGAAGTGGAAAAGATTACTGGACATCAATCGGTTAGAGGTCGAGGTGGCGTCATCGCGGTGATGTACGAGACGCACTGGAAGGGACTTTCCCGGCCATCCTGGGAACGGGAAATGGACCTTCAGCTTTCTCGCCACGCAATTTTGCGCTACTGGGCCGGCACCCCGAACCAACACCGCCAAACCAACCGCCTGTACCGCCGAATGAGAATTGGCGCGGCACAACGGGAGCTTTCACGGAATAACGGCGAGCGGTTTCTGGCACCCGGCTATGGTTGCGTATCGCACGCCGATTGGCCCCGCCGCTACAGCAACACTGTACTTCCCAACGGGGCCCACTTTTGGTACAAGGGCGACGACGGTCTTTGGTGTGGCTCGGGAAAATCAGCGCAACCACACCGACGGTGTATATTCGGTTCGATTTTTGGACGACCCGGGACCAATCAAGCTTCCTCTTTCTCCGGCGCGCTACACGACTTCGACGAGAGCTGTACGAGGTTCTTGGTGTCTGCAAATTCACTTGGCTAGCGCGTCTACACGGGGGGTCCAGCGTAACGTAGATGAATCTCGAGGTGCCGCCGCGGATAGCTGATTTTCGCTTCTTGACTGCACTCGTTATTTAGTTGTTTTTTGTCGTCTTCCTGGGCCTTGGGGGATGAATTTTTGTCTGCCCGATATGTTTCTGGTGTGTTTTCTTTTTTCTTTTTTTTTGGACTGGGTTGAGGATGTGTTTTTGCGTATTTTGTCCTGCCTACCCCCCCCGCCCAGTGTCGGGACTGGTCTGGGCACTCGGCCGCTCAATTGCGGCCCAGGACGCGCTTTCAGAGTCGTGGACTGGGTTTAGGTGGTTCTTGCCGTCTTCCGTGATATTTTTCTTTTCGTTCCCGTACTCACTTTTCGTTTTTCCGTGCATTTTCCTCGCCTCCCCCCCTGTGCGGGCGGCATGGCGATGGCTTTCATCGACGATTTCTTCCTGCCCCTTAGGGCTAGGTCTTCCCTTTATTTTTTACGTACTTTGCCGGCTTCGTTGCCTCGCCGTTCAGAGGTGTGGGAGTGGGTTTTGAGGAGCCGCATCTTCGACTCATGTTCTAGTTCGTGGAAAACCAGGGGTTTTCCAGAGGCGCACGAGCTTGGTATCAGTTTCCGCGTGCACGAAAGGAATAAAACTGCTCTTCTTCCATAGCTAAGCAAACAACACATGTGAGCACAATGTTTACCGACATAAAAGGCAGACCTGTCCAGAGATACAAAGTGTCCCGCAACCGTTGATCTTAACAGCAGTACCGTCACACTAAGCCCACTCTGATGAGCCGTATATGCAGAAATTATGGGAAATTCGTGGAAACCCCGATTCCACGAACTAGAACATGAGTCGAAGGTGGGGCTCCTCAAAACCACTCCCACATCTCTGAACGGCGAGGCAACGAAGCCGATACGGTACGTAAAAAAAGGAAGGCCTAGCCCTAAGGGGTAGGAATAAATCGTCAACGAAAGCCATCGCCATGCTGCCCGCAACGGGAGGGGGGGCAAGGGAGTTGTATGGAAAAGCGAGAAAAGTGAATACCAAAACCAAGAAGAAAAATAACACGAAACACGCCAAGAACCACCTAAACCCAGCCCACCACTCTGGAAACGCGTCCTGTGCCATAAATGCGTGGCCCGATTTCCCAGATCAGCCCCGACACTGAGCGGGGGGGATAGGCAGGACAAAATACACCAAAACCATCCCCAACCCAGCCCAAAAAAACAAAAAAAACAGAAACACACCGAGCAGAAAAAAAGAAACCGACCCGAAACAATCGCAAAACGCCAAGAAGAAGAAAACCCACCCCGCAAAATCCAGGAAAATGAGCCCAACGGACTAAGACCTTAACAGAAAACACAAGGCTGACTTGGTGGTCTAGCAGGTAGTGCTATATAGACCCCAAGGGTGGCTCAGGGGTTCAAATCTCCCTTAACTCGTAATTTGTTCTGTTCGAGCGTGCGCGCTGGAGACAATACGAATGGTTATGATAGTGTGCTTCCAGATACTAGTAGCGTTTGGCGAGGGGAGGGCCGCGGATATCACTGTTACTAAGTCGACGAGATTCCACGAACTCTAAAAGCATATATTTCGTTGATTGGCTGACTGAGTGGTCTAGCAGGTAGTGGTATATAATCAGCACACCTCTACCTGGTATGAGTTTTCTTCCGTCGCTGAAAGTGCATGAGGCTGAAAGCCCGCTAATTACCTGGGTTCAGGCGCTGGGATCATATTTGTAGTACTTGGAAGGCGTATCTTAGATGGAAACCAGCGAGGGACGAGCTTGGCTCCCAGTCTCCGCGTGCACGAAAGGAATATAGCTGCTCTTCTCAGCAAACAACACACGCGAGTACCAACGAATACCGGCTTAATAGGCAGACCTGTCCAGGGATTCAACGTGTCCCGCGTGCTTGATCTTACCAGGACACAGAAGACCACTAAATGACACGCTGTAGACTCACGGCGACAAACTGGCATTTTTTTAGTCGCCAAGTCCGCGACAAAAACAACGCCAAAGAGGGAAACACTATTACGGGGGTCCATAGTTAACAGGACCTATGATGTACATAAAAACCTATATATTTGCCAATTTTTACTAACAAAATTTGGTCCCGTTAACTATGGACCCCCGTAATAGTGAGCACACAAGTGTATTTCCGGTCAATCTGGGGCCTGCAGGGAGCGATGAGCTAGCTACCAATGGCTGCTCTACGCTCGTTCATTCTGCGCGACGTAACGCCAAGGCAGTACCAAGTATGCAGCAGCGAACGAATGCGGGGAGGGGTGGATGCGCGCAAATGTTCATGCGTAATATCGCCTGACAAATCCTTTATCTCACAGCTGATGATTTCGAGTTTGTATTGAAAAAATACGTGATGCGGTTCGCCACAGTAATCAAGAAGCATCGGGGACTCATGTGTGCAAACGGTCTACGAGTACCAGAACAACTCACTCCGTATACACCCCCACCCTCAATCTATGGTCATACGACTACGGCCATGCATGATACTGAACCCCCCCCCCCCCCCCCCCCCCCTGGTCGGTGAAAACCCGACGTGCTCCGTCCCGGCATTGTAGGGATGCGAGTGTCTACGGTCATACGACTACGGCCATGCATGATAATGAGTACACCCCCCCCCCCCCCCCCCCTATGGTCATAAGACTACGGCCATGCATGATATCGAGTAAACCCTCCGCCCCCCCCTCAATCCCAAGTGAGGAATCTGAAACCTACGAACGCTGCATTCTTGTCGCACACCTGGTAAAAATATCGGATGTGTTTGCATGTTCTATTTTACACTCTGTTCAATTTTGTCGCACTGATGCTGTATGCGCAAGCGTCTCGCCTGCGCAACAAAGGTACAACAGTATGGCACACAGCAGGTGGTGACAGCAGCTATTTTTCGTGCTAAATTTGTTACCCCATTATTTTTTTCAAAAAGTCACAAAGGCAAGGTTTATCGGCGTCGTACCCAACAACCACACAATCCTTCATTAAAAAAGTAGCAAGGTTCGGGGTCGATGGCGACCTTGCCACTGTGCACGTTGTCATTGCCCCTGGTACGTGTACATATCCCACCCGAGTTCTTTCCGAATACCTGGGCCAGCGGCGTGTAACGGGCGGGGGGGGGGGGGGGGGGGGGGGGGGGGGGGGAGCGTACTCATTTGTTGTAGGCCTTAGTTAGTTGACCATCGACCACGCATCCCCTTCGAGACGGAGGGGGGGGGGGGGGGTACTCGATATCATGCATGGCCGTAGTCGTATGGGGGTTAGTCAACAGAATACAAGCGGGGGTGAAGTCAAGATTGCTGCCGCGAGTTTAAGGTGCAGAACATGGAACCCTACTTCTTCGCAGTTCACACAATTTAGCCGAATAATTGACGTGAGTATGATATGCATGAAGATTGTAGATTAATCCAAATCCATGGGACGATCAAAAACAAAATTCAACAGTCTTCTACTGTGGCAGAATCTATGTCGAAATGCTGCGTTCACTTCGTGCCCGCAGTTTTCTCATTGGTCAATTTTTCATTCCAATTTTTGATTGGTGGACAATCCTTGGTCAACATTTGTCATCATCCGGAATCGTGACGTCACTTTTCGGGGGGAAAAAAATGTAAATTGGCCGTGGATGATGACGTCAGTCTTCGGTTTGTCTATTATTGGCCGGAAAAAAATATTCGGAGCATGTTGTATTGAATAATTTCTGATAAAAGAGGAAAAAAGAGAAAACTGCGGGCACGAAATGTCTTTCTCTCTAAAATTCAACAGTCTTCTACTGTGGCAGAATCTATGTCGATTGGCTGCGTTCACTTCGTGCCCGCAGTTTTCTCATTGGTCAATTTTTCATTCCAATTTTTGATTGGTGGACAATCCTTGGTCAACATTTGTCATCATCCGGAATCGTGACGTCACTTTTCGGGGGGAAAAAATGTAAATTGGCCATGGATGATGACGTCAGTCTTCGGTTTGTCTATTATTGGCCGGAAAAATTATTCGGAGCATGTTGTATTGAATAATTTCTGATAAAAGAGGAAAAAAGAGAAAACTGCGGGCACGAAATGTCTTTCTCTCTACCACTAGTAGTCAATATATCGATTTATGGGTACATCACAAGAAAGAGCCACTCGCCTTCCAACCTGTCCTTGAGTTTCCCCTGGTCCGACACCGGCTGTTGCAGCGGGTACAAAAACAACGTGTCTCTGCTCACCGACCGATACAGAACGATCTGGTCGGCCGGCTTGACCAAAAACTCCACGGAGTCCACGCTACCGGGCGGCACCTGCAGGACACCCATCGCAAGACGCCGGCGTTCCAAATTTCGGAAATGCAGCAGCAACAGCAGCAGCAGCAGCAGGAAAATAAACACACACACAATAAACGTTACGGGAGACAGAAACCTCAGGTACTTACTGCGTGGGGGGAGCGGCACATTTATTCCCGCCATCAGACATAATGTTTGACGCGGTTGGAACAAAGGGTAGGGGTGGTGGTGCTCCTCTCGTCGTCGGGAACACGTTGTTATGAGAGCCTCCGGCAGCAGAGAGTGGGGTCGACAAAACCCCTGTACAAAATGGCCGTGTTGCCCACGTGTCGTGTGTTTTACCTTCGACATATTTATCGCGACACCAAGGAAGGTGAACGTTTTCGCAGCTGCAGCATTTTTTCGGAGCTTGAGGCCGGTAGCGGATACGCACTTCCACTATGCAAGCTGTTGCTACTTGCCAGGTTGTACTTGGTATATCGAATTTATATCTGGGGTACATTTTCACGTGGCGTGTGGCTTCGCCCTCTCTCGCGAATCAGTGAAGCTCTCCTTGCGGCGCAGTGCTTAAGTTTCAGTCGCCGTAGTCGTTGCTTCAACGCCAACCTCGGTCATTGGACATCATTTTTAGGCAAACATGCCATCTTTGTCTATTCGAATGATTGACACGACCGCAAGCCGCTCCATAAAACAGGGTACTCGTATACCGTACAAGGTTATATGTACTGCAGCAAGACTCGAGCCAGCTAAAATACGGTACCAGGTAACATGCACCACAGGCAGCAGCAGCAGCAGCAGCAGCAGCAGCAAAAGCTGCAGCAAGAAAAAAAACTACACGGCGTCGCATCACATCATCATGATTAACCTCCGAGGATCGACGACAAAAACGAACAAAACAAAAACTCGGCGAGCCGGCAAGTTCGTATGACTCACGAGCACGTACACACGACTACCGGAATCCGCTCCACCTCCGCACCTTGGACGGAAACTGTGCGAGAAGGTAATGCCCCTTCGTGTCCACCGTTTTCATGGTCGCGTCCGACGCGCTCTCCACGGCCCGCACAAGAGAGGCGAATGCTCGGTCCGCATCCCCGGTCTGCCTGGCGTATTCCCAGGGGCTGCCGAGCTTGCCCGGCACCTTCACGGCGGAAGTGCTCACGCAGTTCTCCGAAGAACTGTGTGGAAAGTTGGGATTGATGTTTTGTGAGTGTCGCCCGCCGCGCGTGCCTTCTTTGGTTGCAAGCACGTATCAATAGGATACTACGTAGACACATGTCAGGCACCAGGTAGATGTTATTAGTATACGAGCAGGAGCGCCCACGCTAGATGGTAGATTTATTGTACGGTAACAGCGAAGAGAGGGAAAACAACAGTTGAGGGCTGAAGAAAACTATCGCGGCTGAAAAATTGTCGACGGCGCAGGGGTTGGACAATGATGACTTGTGGGCGAAGGTGTAATTAATAGGAAACCGGTCTTTATACACGCGCCAAGCCCCCTCTTAGGCCTTAGTATGCTAGTCATAGTGTGCGGGCGGTCAGTCGAGCGGTCAAACCGCGATCTCCTATGACAGCACCTTTGCATGTGGGTAGTGACAGCTCGAGGGGGCACGATTCGCCGTGTTAGCATAATATGTTTATAAATATACGAAGAAAGCAATGCTCGGAAAATCAAAGGCGAGAGGGGCGAGAGGTCAGAGGGGGGTGGGCAGACGTGACACGGGAGTGCGGTGGGCGGTAAAACACAGGGCGGGCGCCAACTTTCTGGTTTACATGCAGTCTGCAGTCGCATGCGCCAATCTTCAGGGGGGTTGGGGGGGGGGGGGGGGGGTACTCATTTGTTGCTTGCCTTAGTCATTTGATCATTAATCACGCATCCCTTTCGAGACGGAGCACCGTTCCTACTCCTAATAGAGACACCAACAGTTGGGCGCTCAGGACGTTGTTTTTGCTAATCTTATCCCCTTCCTGTTTGGTCGCCTGTGGCCACCATCTATCTCCTAGGATAGCGATCGTTTTCTCGTCGCTATCTAGTGTATCAAACTCCTCCATGTCACATTCGTCTATTTCCCTCATCTCCTCTTCTAACACATCCCGTTCCTCCCTGCATATTTCACATTCTCCTACTATGTGAGTTCTACTCTCTATTGCTTTGCCACACTGGCACATCTGTGCATGTACTTCCTCCTCCTCCCGGCTACTGGTGTACCTCTTTCTTCTTTCTGGCAGGTCCAGGTCACCTACACGAAAGCATTTCAGCGTTTCCATTGGGCCGTGCAAATATTTCCATTCCTATTCCTTCCCTCAATCCCCCGTATATCTCTTAAGTGTTTTTCCGATTTCACCTTGTTTCTTAGCGCTAGCTTTTCCCTTCTTTCTGTCCTTTCTTCTAGACCTGCCTTGTACCTTCCAAACTTCCCGGCGGACACCATCTCTTCTTGGTTTCCCCCTGTATTCTTCCATACTTTCTCAACTACGCTATCCCACCTTATTCCAGCTCGCCCTTTTGTTACTTTCTCCCATACAGCTCTATCAACTATGGCTGGCAACCTCTTTTTTGGCACTTTCCTTACTCCATATAGACATTTCAACTTTCTCCTGTCTCTATTCGTCTTGAGTGGGTGCATTCCCAGTTCTGCTCTTAATACTGTAATACTAGTCGTACTGGAGCATCTTAGGATTTGCTTAGCTGCTGTCATTTGTACTGTTTCCAACTGTTTTACGAGTTTCGCGTTCCCTTCCCATACTTCTCCTGCATATTCTAGCTTTGGTACTATCACATTCATCAGGATACATCTCTTAATCCTAGTGTCAAGGTGCGAGTCTGTTTGGATCGCATACATCTTGCCTACGTGTGTTTTACCCTTTCCTATTACTTTTGCTACATGTGTATCCCAAGAGCAGTATTTTGATATCTCTACGCCAAGGTATGTATACTGGTCTACGATCGGCAATTTATCTGCTCCCCACTTCTAACAGAAATTTATCGGGGTTACCTTATCTTCGTTACAAACGACTACTGCGCATTTCTGGATGTTCTCCTTCACCCTCCATTTCCTAGTGTATTCTAGCGCCTTCTCTACTTGTTTCTGCAACCCTTCGGGTGTTTCTGATATCCCCACGAAGTCATCCGCAATCATCAATCCCGACACCGTATCTTCCCTACCGTGACTCCCTGCCTTGCTGCCTTGACTGGTACTATCAGGTCGTTAATATATATCTTGAATAGGTGAGATAACAAGGTATATCCCTGCGCAACTTCTTGTGAAATATTAACATACTTCGATATTAGGGGGGTGGGGTGGGGGGGGTTCACAACTCCTCATTGACAGCAGTGTTGGAGCTACAAAGCCATTCGTCGCAATAAAAAGCTCGGAGTGCCAAACGACACAAGCTATATTGACGTGCGAGGGGTAGTTGGTAACACCATGCTTTGCCTATGCATAGGACGTTCTCGCGAATGAATACCAGATGTACCTTGGGTGTACAACCATTGTATCACTGGTAGAGCACAATTACTGAAAAGGAATAATCTCTCAGATCACTTTCCAGAACAGGATCGGCACTTGAGAACGGCAAAAAAAAAAAAACGCAGGTCGAGTGCTCCACGTAAAAGTCCGCAGCGCGCGGGGGGGGGAAGGGGGGAGGGTCTGACCGTGACCTCTAGACAGCAGCCCTCAGGTCTTCTCGAAACACCCCACCGCAATTACTGCACCAGGTACCTGATACTTGGTACCTAGTATGCCAGTACCGCCACTATGGTACTTCCTTGAACTCACCTGCAGCCCAATAAACGTCCGTCGCGGTCAAGCCCCGTCCGCTCGCACGACACCATGCTGTAGCTGGGGTTGGTGCTGGTGCTACAACCCTGCCCACTGCCCGGCATGCTTGGGTCCGCCGCCGCGGCATCGGCGTTCGTGACGAACAACGACAATGCCAGAAGCCCAGCCGCTGCTAGGTTGCCGCCCCGTGCTCGCCACTGATGGCGGACTGCCTTCTCTGAAGCTTCTGAAGCTTCCGCTTCTGAAGCTTCCGCTTCTGAAGTCAGCGCGTGCGATCTTGTTGAAAGCTCTGCTTGTTTCGTTGAGCTTCTCTTGCTAACAGCAGCAGCAATAGTAGCAGTGACGGTGGTGACTGGACGCCGCGTACGTGTCTTGCTGCCTCCAACACGAGAAAAAGACGGACTGACGTTCAGAGAGAAAGCCTGCGAGTGTCAACGTGCGGGGGTAGCGGGCAAGCGAGGCGAAGCGATGAGTGGTGTGTGCTTTCGTCACTTAGTTCCTGAAGACCCGTCTAGCAGAGAAGAAGAACTGCTCCCCGCTCCAACCGGAAAACGAAGAAGCAGCGCACTCTCTTGCGTAGGAGATTTTAACCCTGATTGCATCATGTTCATGTCTCAAAACATGCCCAAAAGCTCAGTACATTTTACCAGTATTAAAATTGTGTATTGCATACCTGTCCGGCAAGGAGGAACACTGACGCAGCAATAGCTATCGCATGCCGGAACACCATGACACTCTGAGGTGTCGAGCGTCAAGCGTCGACTGAGTACGGCTGTCGTTCTGTTTCTCTGTTGCGTGCGGGTCTGTTTCGCCCAAGGACGCACCTCGCTTATGGGCCATGACAGCTTCATGACACCGCGGGACTGTTGGAAAAATGTCGGGTAGGGTTTCGAAGTATTCAGAGGCGTTGTTTCGAAACTGTACCGACGGCTGCCGACGGCAGGCCACACGGGCTGGTATATTCACTGGTTTTTTACCACGTATCCTTGCCAATTGTAAGGAGGATCAGTGACACTGCAGCACGAACTGCAGCTCGGGATGTGAGAGAAATGCCGACCAGTATCGGCCTGGACGAGGGCGATCTGTCTGGCCTGCTCAATGATGGAACTGCCGAAGCCAATTTTTCTGATAAGGTCGTTGGGGACGAAGCTGTCCGACAGATTTCCGACGCTCTCGCCAGCAACTGCTCGAAGACGCGCGTCTTCCTTGACAGAAACTGCGTTGGTGCGGATGGAGCGGCGGCCTTGGGGGATATGCTCAAGGTTCGAAACCGCAACCCTTAGCTGTAAACGCTGGTGTTTATCGCTGGTGGTATCATAGGACATACTCGTAGTACTCGACAGACAACATTAATTTTCGAGTTTTCTTGAAAGCCTGTTCCCCTCCCCCGCTCAGATTATACTACCGGTCTACGAACCGATACTGCTTGTTGTGCTTGCTGCAGGATGATTTTTGGCACCAGTAAAAAAACAACTGAGATCCTGTCAACCACGTCGTATGATCCAAGCGAAAATAAAGTTCGCGCGACGTACGTATACCTGCATTACCCCCGTACCGGGTACATACGTTACCAGTGTTTTTTGTACTGTACCTTGGGGTATCATGCGTACGTAACTGAAGTAACCCAAAAGGTACCGTACAGTATTTTAGGGGGGACCATAGTAAATAGGGCCAAATATTGTTCGTGAAAGTAGGTAATATATATATAGGTTTTTGTATCTACCGTAGGTCCTATTTACTACCTGGTATGGTACCCCGTAATATTAAGAGTACCAGTTTCTTCTTTCGGGACCGCGAGATGGCGGCCAAAACAATGGTAACATTCGTGTTATCAGCCGTCTGCGAGCAGCGTGAGCGCCCAGAAGTAAGGGGTAGGATCGCATTGCGCCCTTGCCGTAGGACTCCTTGCGTTGTGACTCGGACACCGATGTGTACCAACCCTCAACCGTGCAGTTGCCGTCGCTGATATTGTGATTATTTATCGTGAATTTTCCTCTCTGATTTCCCAAGAACATTTTTTTCACGCTACTAATAAGTAACTTAAGCACGTACGTACAGTACTACTGTATACCCGTGTGAGTGGGGCAGCAGACATAGCAGTCGCCATAATAATGCTAAAACATGTCGTTGCCCTGTGTCGCCTGCTGCAACGTTGCGCCCGCGAATTTGCGCACGTGAATCAGGTTAACAACTCTATTCAGTGTCTGAGTCTGGAATGGAACGGCATTGGAACGGTTGAGCAGGGAATCCAACGGTTTGCCGATGGTCTCGAGATCAACGGATCGCTGACCAAACTTATTCTCTGCAACAATCACGTCAACGCTCAGGTGGGATATGCAGAACTGATTGCGTATACTTCGGTGGACGCTCACGATATATAAAAATGCAGAGTGTTGTACGTTCGGTGCTAATACGAAGCGGGAGTTGGCTAAGCCAAACATGTTCTCACAAGGCTGTGGTTCGTAGCTGGTGGCACCACAGCTTTACACAAGATGTACCTTCATGACACGCAGACGAATAAACTGTGAACAACCAGT
Organism: Macrocystis pyrifera; assembly: GCA_031763025.1. NCBI lineage: Eukaryota > Phaeophyceae > Laminariales > Laminariaceae > Macrocystis > Macrocystis pyrifera. The sequence continues at coordinate 11,308,645 of JASSKH010000003.1, forward strand.
AAATTACACAATCGTAGCAAGACGACAGAGGTAGAGCTGTGAACGCTTTGCATTAAAAGCACTGTCCTGGTCCAAAACACCCGCTCGATTCGCTGACATCCCCCACCCGGGATTATTGGAGGTTGCGGCACTGTGTGAACATGTCGACGATAAAATGTGTCTTGACAACGGGTGATCACACACCTCAGTCCCATGCATACGCCGCTCAAGTGACAGGGTGCCAGCTATATAGCTCGAGCGTTGAAGGCCAACAACACATTGGCCGAGCTCGACCTGCGATGGAACGAGCTTGGCAACGAAGGCGCGCGGGCGATCCGCGACTGCCTTGACATCAACCGGTCTCTGACTTCTGTGAAGCTCTCGGGAAACAAGGCGAGATGTCGTGATGATTTGCGTGGACAGTATTGGGCGTATCCCACGGTGGGGGATGCACCCAGTTTTTCTGAGGCTCCTCTCTCCAGAAGCTCTCTACAACACCGGCTTTTGATGAAAAAAATAAAATGGTAACCCGACCAACAATCCCAGCATGGCCTACGTAGAGGGGCACGAAAACGGAAAATATTGGGGGGGAAACACGACAACGGGTACGAGTAGTAGCTGAATGGAGGAGTCCCGTCAGCCAAAACTATTTATAGGCCAAAACGTGGTATATCCCTATCGCAGAACGCTCCTTCTTTGCTGTCGTTGATGCTGCTCGATGCCCATCTTGGCATACGGAGTACTTGCCGAACGAGCGGTACCGTAGGTTGCCATCGTCGTTTCGATGATTTTTTCTCTCTTTCTCGAAGACTAAGCGTTTGTGTGTCAGGAGTTCTAACGGCCGGTTGGTGCTCTGCGCGAAATGATATCTTTCGGAACTCGGTGCGCGCTCACCCCATTCGAAGAGACCAGCGTTGTTGTGAGCCCCCCCCTATTGGAAAACCGGCATGGTGTCCAGCACGCTGCTTCTTGGGTTGGTCACGTACGCCGCCCGCTTCCTACTTTATGTCTTGTTCCACAGGTTGAGTCCCAAACCAGAATCAACGATGTGCTGCACGTTAGACCCTCGCCTCAGCTTAGCGCAGCTCGCAGCGTTCAGCTTCGAGGCTTTGTGTTTCAGGCTCCGGGGGTTGACACACGCAAAAAAGGGTCCCATCATGGGTGCTTCTATGGCGTAGTAATATCACAAGACACAGGCCGAGCAGTGTCCATCAACTGACGACTTGACTTGCATCCGAGTTTACGAGTTTACCAAGATTGGACGCATGACACGAACGTGGTGACTCGTTTTATCGTCTATTTTTGGGTCAGTTTTCGCTCAGGAAAGCTCGCTTCCTGATTGATTTCGGGCTCTCATTAGCACACCTCCAAAAAAAAATCATTGCGGTAGCCATTCAGCGATTTGCAGGGCCAGCGACGGCCATGGATTCCATTTGTTGCATACGTCCATTCGGGTGGTCGATTGTAGGTGGTTGAGTAGCACAAAAACTGTCGATGTCAAAACGTCGAGCACTTGATTCTCTGGGTGTGATGTCCAGTTGCACGAAATCGGGATATCACCTATGCCCGAAGTCGTGGTGTTGCACGTTCAAATTTGATCGCCCAGAGATCACTCAAAAAGCGGGAAACGACGGCACGTTGGTGTGGATGTTCGCACCTTCCCAAGTTATGTAGCTCCGCGTCGACCATTTTCTCTCGAATAGCATGGGAACTTGATGTGGCATGGAAGATGACGTTGGCAATCTCTTGCGACAGGCTTCTCACGCGGCAGCAAACGCTCATTTTTTTGCCTTCTTTCTCAGGCAGGCGAGCCCCACCATACGAAACCGATAGAGGTAAGACAAGGCTTGAATGGGAACCTATACATCCCTCACTGCTGATAGTTCACGTCCCCCCCCCTTCACCCTCCCAACTATGGCCATACGACTACGGTCATGCATGACATGAGTACCCCCCCCAACCAGCCGACCCTTCGGGTGTGACCGGGCGTTCAGGTTGACGATTGCTGGATGGAGAACATCGCCGCTGCGCTCAGCGATCGAGAGTCAGGGGCGATGGAGAAGACGGCTTTGTGGGACGACCTCCATGTTACACGAGGCAAGGCGGAACAGCTGGAGGCCCGTCTTCGGCGTCAGGCGATCGAAGATGAGGTGCTAAGTAAGATGGAACACGTACGGAAAAAAGGGTATCTTGATGGTGGGCGGGCGGAGCCTCGAAAAAAACGCACTTACTCTTTTCTTTTTTAAGACGGTGGTTCACAAGAAACAGGTCCTCCCGCTCAGGGACCTATCTACCCTTCCCCTCCCGATTTGGAGAAACGTAGGGTCCACCCAAGGCACTGAAACTATGATGGTCGCTCTGTCTTTAGGCATGTACTTCGCATGTCCTTTGATTGGGGTCGAGGAGAAAGCACCGTTTTGGTGAATTTGCTCATCCCGTACCCCGTTCTACATATAGCGTCTTGGCAAACCCACGTAAACAACACGACGTACGGATGTCGTTCCCTCAAGTGGTGCTATCCCGACGATATCAGCACGACGCATGAATAAATACCTTACAAGTTGAGGGATTGTGTATGTATATATCCTATATAGGTACTGCAGGCATGATGGAGGTGGACGCGAACTAAACGTAATGACGGTATTGTTAGCCTTGTGTCGATACCCTGGCAGGATAGTAGTTCGTCCTTCCGATCGGGCAGCCGAGGCTGCTGATCGCCTCGCGAATCGTTGATGTCGACCACGTGTCCCTTCCATCTGGTTCAGAAAAAATCGCCATTCTACGATTTTCCGTTGGCGCCAATGGCGATTCTGGCTTGTTGTACCCAGTAGTTCATTGCGTTCATGATTTCTCGCACGTCACTCGTTCTTCGGCGTAGCCATGCAATCAAAGCCCGCCCACCTATGCACCTCACCGACTCATCGAAAAACCTGCTCTGCGTCGACGGCATTGTCCCGGGTCCATACGTACGTACCGTATTCGATATATATTCCCTTGTACCCACCCCACCGTGGCAATGAGTTCCTGTCCCCGATGGTTGGCATGTCAGGCACACAAGCGCCTCGATAGAGAGAGGGAGAGTAAATGGCAGGAAGATCTCGTGGTGGCCAAACAGGACTCTGCACGACATCGTTTAGACTTCGAGAGACAGGTACGCTTCGATGCGATATTAGCAATGGTTTCTTCCGAACTCTTCCGGGCTTCATTCGCAGTAGTTCCGATAACGTTCCAGGAGCTAATCATAATCCTGCTTCTAAGACCCATATACCATCTAGAATAATAGATAGGGCACGGAGTATTGTGTGCGCGGTACAATTCGTAGAAGGGCAAACCCAAACATGGTTAATTGAAGTTGTCGGGGATCAAACAGTTTTTCTCTATTCTCCCTTTTGTCGTCTGTCTAGTGCCGGAAACAAACGTGTGGGCTGACGATTCCACCGCGCTCCCCGAGGCGGCGGCGACAGCAGCGGGTGTTCATTCCGGGTCAGGGCCAACCCGTGTCGATGTAGACGGCGTGACGACGGACCTTACCGTTGATGCCCTTTCACACGCATATGATTAGCCATAGCACCCCCCCTCCCCCCGTGCGTGCTCCGTCTTGAAAAGGATGTGTGTTCAATGATGGTCAAATGACTAAGGCAAGCGACAAATAAGTACGCCCCCCCCCCCCCCTCGCGCATGCGTGTCCGCCCGATCCGTGCTAGCCTATGCCGGTTCCATGGCCACCCCTTGCCCATCTGCCTGGGACTTCACCTCGTCGCTGACTTTCACCGGTTCCATGCCCACCCCTCTGTGCTTCTTATGTAGCACTTGACCTCGTCGCTCCTTTCTCTCTTTCTTTTGTTCTACGCATTGCCTGGTGTGTGCCCCCCTCCCCCCCCTCGCACTTGGCGGTGATAGCTGGAGGCCTCCGCGAAGCAGATGGCGGTGCTCGAGGAGCAGCTGATTTTCGAGCAATCTCGTGCAGGAAGCCTCAAAGAAAAGCTTGGGAAGGAAAGTGAGAGGCGGGAGGCGGTGCAGGGGGAGCTTGACACGACAAAGCAGGTGTGTAATACGTACCTGATACGTGCACCCAGAGAGATAGACCACGATGTCTTGTACGGTAGACGCTGGTCGGGGCTTTTCTTGGCGTCTGTACCAGTGAAGTTGACCATCACTGCGGTTTAACCAGTAATGATACTGCTGGGCAGCAGGGTTATGGGGGTGGGGTCAACTCTTGTAGTATGCGAGGCGGCAACACTACAGGGCCTTTTCGAAGCTGAGCGATCGAGGGCAAAGAAGGGGGGGGGTGCTTTTACAGTGTGCGCTCTACGAAAACGTTTGAAGGATTACTCATTAAACTAGTGTGCATATCAAGCCCTCACCGTAGGGCTTGTCACGATGGTTCGGTGACGTGCTTCCGGAGGGGATAAGGGGAAGCAAAAATCAACGGTGCTGCCGGCATTTCCTTTGCACGGATAAGTTGACGAGTTCGCACATTGTCCGCATTTGACAAGATTGCGTTGCTTCCGCATGGGACAGAACATATCGTGACTTCTTTTCGCATGACTAAGATCTCGTGAAACACGATGGTAATGAATAATTTCCAAGTCAGTGAATTCCGGCAACGCATAAGGTGCGGTCGTGGTGGTGGTGGGGGGGGGGGGGGGGGGGGGGGGGGCGACTGCTGTGTGACCCCGGATCTGAGTAAAAAAAGGGAGGGAGCTGGAGAAGTCAGGGTAAATATATTATAGATGTAATCGGGAAAAAAAAAAAACTATTCACTCTTGAAAGTTATGAAACAGCAAAATTATCCTACAACTCAAAGTATTCTGTCCCCGGAAACCTGGGCACAGTTACAAAGGAGTTAACCCCGCTTAAAGAACGCCTCCCCCGAGACTGGGATACGAAAGACACAGTGGGACAACAGAAGCACGCCGCACGCTGGAGAAGTTTTAGGCTATCTCATACGGAAAAAGAGAACGGCGTTGTACTTATTGGCAACGATCCTCGTGGTGGCGTGGGTACTCATATACTAAAGTCAAGACATTAATTAGCTTGCACCTCCGGGGCACACGATATACCTGGTAGGCGGATTACAGCATACGATATATATCGCAGTTCAGCCGCTTGTTGGGGAACGGCAGGATGGAAGTCGTTGAGACCATATAATTGTTGCGCCGATTGCTTGTGAACCCAAGAGAGTATGTTTCCTCGGCCAAGTTGGGTGCTCGCGCTGGCCGTGCGATTGCCAGTAGTGACCACTTCTGCTCATCATAATGTATACTACAGCCGTACCATATATGTTTACACGTAACTATGGTACCAGGTACCAAATATATGTATATGTTTGTAGTCACACCAGGAAAATCTCCGAGCAAGTGTGCCCGCGCCCCCGCCTCCCCACCTTCCTTGTTCACCCGGGTCTATATATCGTTTGTCGCTCCTTTCCTACAGGCGATGCTGGAGACGAGACGAGAGCTGACGCGGCAGGTGGAGAGGTTGCAGGATGCACTGGACTCCGCCAACGAGGTGAAAAGTGCATTTTTCTAGTTTGTCAGCAGCAGGAGCCAATCGTCCGCTTGATTCTCGTCATCATGTGACCCCCACAACACGCGCCCCCCCCCCCCCCCCCCCCCCCCCCTCACCCCGCCCCGCTCCCCTCCAACTCCCATCCCCGACGTAAACGGCGAATCACATGGTTTCAACACGCATTCGGGGCTTTATAAATATGTGTCATTCGCCCTCACGAGGTCGCTCGTGTACAATATATGTTTTACCTGACATATTTCGCTAGAGCAGTCGCACGTATAGAAGAACCCCGTTCTGCACAAATCGACTATGTAATCCCGCGCCTGGGCATGGTTGAGCATGGCGGTGGCACGCAGCAAAAATATTTGAAGATCCTTCCCCGACCCGTGCACCTGAACTGCTGCATTGCGTCGCATGGCAGGATCGGAGGAGAACCCAGGGCGAGCTCGAGCACATGCGCGACGTCTTGGAGGGCGAGGTTTCGAGCCTGAAGGAGGAACTGCGGGCCGCGGTAAGCTATGTATACATACAGAGTACATGTACCGGCCACATATAAGGCGATTTGCCGTGCAAAGATTGAATACCGTCGGTGTTTCCTCGTGACTCGTTTCCCATTCACCATCTCCGCCTTCGCCACCGCCCCCCCCCCCCCCCCCTATATATTATACATGGGTTGGGTTGGCGTCGGTTGGCAACGACACTGTAAAACATGCCATTCACTACCTGAGCTGGACAGCCAGGGTGCCGTATTTTCTTTGGTTGTCGGTCGCAGTTCGCGATCGAGTTTTCGATCATTTTTGCGGAGAGCAGAACCTTTACTCCGCACATGGGAAATGATCGCAATACGTCATTTTTATGGTAAGGCACCCACGAGGAAGTTACATAGTACCCCCACTGCTACATACGGAAGTGGCCATACTGGAAAATGTATTATCTCATTGAAGCTGTCATCCATGTGCAAGTCCACCTCACAAGCGGTTCTTAGTAGTATGCAGCTCACCCTTCATGCAACTCGCCGATTTATTCACGGCGCTTCGCGCTTGGTGTAAGCAATGTCTGCCCGGTCGGTGAAAACCCGACGTGCTCCGTCCAGGCATTGTAGGGATGCGAGAGTCTATGACTCCGATATGCCTGGTCGGTAAAAACCCGACGTGCTCCGTCTTGGCATTGTAGAGATGCGAGGGTCTATGGCCATACGACTACGGCAATGCATGATGTCGAGTACACCCCTACACCCCCCCATCCCCCCCATCCGCCCCCCCCTACGTGCCGAATCCCCGATGAGTACCCCCTCCCCCCCCCCCCCCCCCCCCCCCCCCCCCCCCCCTCCCAGGTGCCTATCCGCCAAACGCAATTTCTTCCTCTCGACCCTTAATCTCGATTTTCCTCGAAAACTTTGTCCGACCGCTCACTCAGAACACCGAGATCGAAACGTGTAGACGAACGGCGACCCGATCGCTCGCAGAAACCGAACAGGCGACGGCGCTCCTTGAGACGGCCAGGGCCGAAGTGCGTCTCACCGGCGAGCGAGCGGACGACGCGGCGGCCGCGGTGGCGCGCGTGACGCGCGAGGGCGCGACGGCACTGGAGGAGACCCGGCGCATGTACGAAGAGAGGGTAGAGACGTCCAAGATGGATTGCGACGCGAGGGCCAGGGCGGCGGAGGACCGGGCGCGGGCGGTGGAGCACGAGCGGCAGCGGGCGGAAACAGGGCGACAAGCCGCCAACAAGGAGCTGGCTCGAATGCAGGTGGGTCGCGTGGTTGAGTGGGTATTTTGGTAGACGATGAAATGTAGGATACTAGCTGTCGCTACGTCTGAACTCGCGCAGCGGGGTATATCCGTAGCTGTCGTGAACAAGTGTATGTTGGTTGAAGGTTGCACGAAATGTATCCTAATTGTGATAATAGAGTTCGGCGGTCGTAGCACCCCTTTACAATCGAGGAAAGTACGACTTCAGCCAGCTCGAAAGGGGTCCCTATTATTAGCGCAGTGTAGATTAGAAACTCGCCACTCGCTCGTACCTTAAAGTTAATTGATTGAAAAATATCGTAGTAGTCTAGCACCGTGAGCGCAAGGCGGGTCAGTCTATGTATCGTCGAACGGAGTCTTTTACTTGTGTTGTAGGTAAATGGAGCGAAAAGGTCCCTCTTTTATACAGTAACACTCACCATATTGCCCCTACGCACGTGGACCAAGCGCTGCCGAAATATGCTGATTGTACAAACTGCCGGACAGTTCGTTCGCCTCATTTAGTACCGAAGTTCAGAAGCCTGGTATATTATATCATACGCAGTCATACATACCTTACACGTTTAAAACACGGGGGGTGAAACTATGATATAAAAACGTTTTTGAAAGGCGTTATGTTGCAAACACTGTCGAGACACTCTGCTCTCCGCACCCCGAGCACCACGCCTTCTAGTTGCTTCTTTTTCGTGTCTATGATGCTGACCATGTGGTCACGGGAAGAGAGAGAGAGAGACGATTCTGATTTACGTCGAATCCGTGCACGAAATCCGCTTCCTAACGCCCTGAACGACCCAAAAACAGGTGTCAGTTGAAGAAAGGCTTTCTCAGAACGAGAGACGAGTTCTCGTTGAAGCCCGAAAACAGTTCGATCTCGAGCTTGCCGAGCTACGCGAGAGGATCGACGCTGTCCACAAGGTACTACCTGCAGGAAATAAGCGATACAATAACTCCGGCGGCGAACAGCTCCCGCTACAAAAACAGGGGGAAAACATGTTCGCACAGGATCACACCAAACGCAACACTGCCATTGCATCCGCGTCCCAGTCCAGGGCGCCGTACTCTCGAATTTATGTAATTTAATGCCTTCAGTGGTGGGTTGTGTGCGCAAGGACTTTCCCTCACCATGGCTTCCACAGGAAGGATGCGTGATTTAGTTTTCAGGGACCCCGCCATTCCCACGAAATTTCCTACCCGGCTGAACGGAAGCTCCTTGTATCGTGAATATCACACTATCAAAGAAACGTGCGTGCCCGTTTCCATCCGACGTGCTTCCCCCCCGGCAGCATCTCCACTCCCCCTTTCCTCTGTTCACAGGCTTCCCCCTTAAAAAACGGCGCGCTCCGTCCCGGCGTTGTAGGGGTACGAGGGTCTATGGTCACACGACTACCGCCATGCATGACATGGGTATCCCCCCGTGCCACGCCCAATATCGAGTTCACTCCCCCCCCCCCTACCCTGGCGCCCAATGAACATCCAGCTACCTCCCGGGTGTGGTGTCTCCCTCTCTTCTTCCCGTAACGTATTTCTACCCGTCATCATTGCTGCCTCTGGAAGTGGGCACACCAGAAATTAAATCAATTCATTGATGCTGTCATCCATATGCAAGAAAATCCGCCTCTAAAGCGGTTCTTTGTAGGATGCAGCTCACCCTTCGTGCGACTCGCCCAACACCTCACGGCGCTTCGCGCTTGGGGCAAGCAATGTCTGCCTGGTTGGTGAAACCCGGCGTGCTCCGTCCCGGCATTGTAGGGATGCGAGGGTCTATGGTCATATGACTACGGCCATGCACGATATTGAGTACACCCCCCCCCCCCCCCCTACCCCGGCTCCCAATGCACATCCAGCCATCTCCCGGGTGTGGTGTCTCCCTATCTTCTTCCCGTAACGTATTTCTACCGGTCTGTGTGGTTTGCACACGCACCCTTGACTGTTCGGACAGACAAGAGAATCGAAAGAGGCGCAGGCCCGCGAATACCTGGCTTCTTTGGAAGACCTGCGCGTGCGATCTGCCGCTGAGCTGCGCGATTTTGGACGAGAGCTCACGACGGTCGGAGAGGAGCTGGAAAAGTCGCGAGAGGCGACGCGCAGTCATGAGGGGAAGGCCTGCAGGCTTCAGGTTAGTGATTAGCAGGACGTCTCAGCAAGTATGTGATAGGAGTCTGGGGAACGAGATAAGAACAGTATATTTCCCTTGAAATTTTTGTGTCCCAGTTGTTTTTTTGTTAATCCTTCGGCGGATTGGTAAAATATCGCTTAAGCTCACCACACTTCCACGTTCAAATTTCGCGTCGTGTGTCAATTTAACCCATAGCTCTCGTTGCAACAGCAGAGCAGGCTGCTGTTACCCACTGGCGCTTGGGCACGTTGACCCGACCTGACCCCTGAGAGGGGCAGGTGCGGTAGAGATAGCCACCCGGGAGAGTCGTCTCCTCCGGGTAGTGTGGGACTCGCGCGAGTTCACCCACTAACGAAAACCTAGGCAATGAGGACTTTATAATCGAACAGACTTCCCGCCGGACTTGGTCCAGTTACGGTCCACCCCTTCCCGCGTTGGGACGTTAGACCTCAGGTTAACTATGTAAGTACGCGACACGCGTTCTATTCACGTCGCTGGTCGAGCCGGGTGGAGCAAAGTAACGACAAAGGATACATAGCAATTATTATTCCTCTGCTACTATTTTTTTTCACCGACACAGACCGAGGCAGGCGTGCTCCAACGGATGGTGGAGGGGCTACAACAGAGAGCGGAAGAAGCGGAGAGAGACAGAAGGCAGGTCAGCGAGCTACACTTGGCCAACACAAACAAGGTGCGTTTGACACAAAAACCGCGAGTCCTTATACAAGTACGCAGATAGACGATTGTGCACCCGAAAACGCCCGGCTACAAATAGGGAGCTGGCTATTAGTTCGATATGGGAGCTGATTTACGTAGTACCTGATACGATGTTTCGTGCAGCACGGTCGTAACACGCGGCCTTCATAGGCCCTTCGCAGGATGATGGCATTCCAATGACGGCATCATCCGTGTGGTGCATCCCTTTCCACGCCAAAGGTTGCATCCCCCCGTCCTGGCTATGCTGCGAAGTGTCACACTACGCGCTCCGGCCGCGAACCGCACGCTCAGCGACGTGATCCTTCCCCTATCGCTCGTCCACCGTGTGGCAGAGGTTTTAGAGAGACCTCGACCAGCACCAGAGGCGCATCCCTATAGTAGTACCATTCTGCCCTTTCCGGTACGGCTTGAGGCCGTTGCGTTAGTACGTGAGTCGTAGTCCCAATGCCTTCTCCTCGCGCTGTAAACCCATCTCGACCCCCACAATATAGATACAATCCCAGCACACGTCGGAGCTCAAAGAGGGGGAACGGCGACTGACCGAATCAGAGCGGCGTGCGCGGCGGCGGAAGAGCGCGCGAAGGACGTAGAGGAGCAGCTGTCGACTCTGAGGCAGGCCCACCTGCAGAGCCTTCACGCCCTGGAGAGGTCGTACAGGCCTTGGTCGACGCGGTCGCCACCGCACGACAGCGCGGAGAGGCACGTAAACGAAAAGGGCGCGCGCTTGAGCACAGACAGAACAGAAGACTTGCCAAATCCACCCCGCACACTCGGACTCGAGCCGAGACCACTATTAATAGGCATCATTCCCGAAGTATGTTTGTGCACGCGCTCACGCTTTTTGTCGCATGTTTGGATCGTGCGTTTCGCAATCGCGACTTAGCGTCCGTAGAGCGCCATCATGGCGACAAGTTCCTGGAGCCGGGCAGGATTACGTAGAGCGCGGGGGTCGTCGCCGCAGTACCATCACTTTAATGTTTCTAACACACACGCGATATGCATGGTGGGGAGGGGGTCCGGGGTGTTGGCGTATAATGAGCCACCTTGGTGGCGAGCAGGTGCTCTGACTGCTATTTTTGTAAACTTCACACGTACGTGTGGACAGAGCACATTTTTGCGAATCTTCTGCGTGCCGAACGTTTGCTCGTGTTTTTATGCCTGAGCTATATAGGTTCTACCCTTGCAAAGAAGCGTTTCGCTGTCGGCCACAAGCAAAAACATGTTGGGCTGGCTGGCTGCTCATTCACCGCTGGTTAGCGTGACATTCACCGATGGTTGCTGTGATCCTACTGAAGGGGACGGTTCGTGCAAAAGTAGGGTGCTGCTTCTGCCTTCATGGTTGCGCTCGTCTATCACTCTTGACCTCCTCGCCCGATCACAATCCCCCGCGTTCCAGCCTAACAGCAGTAGCGCGGTGCGTGGACAAACGATCTAAGCACGGGTATGTAAGTCCGAAAAGACACCATGGCTGACTCACTCACAACGAACTTGCGGCCAAGGTCGGTGGCCATCGGCGCCAAGTTTAGAACGCGCACTTCTTACTTGTAACACTAGCAAATGTGAAAAATAGAAGAACATTCCGGCAGAACTCTGTACAGTACTCCATGATGAGGGCAGGACGTTGTCCCGACGATGACAAACCTACTTTATCACCGACCGGCCCTTCTCTGCCACTACGGGCGCGATGATCGAACAAAGTAGAGGGACATTTCGTCTACAGCAGCAGCAGACGAAACGTGCGCGCGAAAAAGCGAGCACACAAATGGCTCTTCCAACAGTCTTCTAAGAATGATACACATTTTAACATCTCGAGCTTCAGGTGGTCTAGACTCTATGGTGTTACAAAAGTACTGGCGTAGGCACCACCCCTGTATAGCCACTACGTACACACTCAAAATCGAGCCTTTCTCCGGCGAACATCACATCATTCGAAAATCAGAAGCTGACAGCAGACGAGCTACGTACACGAGACCTTCGGGCAGGCTACAACGACAGCATCACCACCAACCCCGCCCCCCCCCCATTCCACGCACGAAGAGTAGGTATACGTTCACGCCCGTCGGATGTCCGTTCTCTGTACATTTTTTTCCCAAAAACCACCGCAGAGTAACAAACAAACGTCGCAGCACGGTTTCGTGTACACGGTTGTCAGGCGCGGGCGGGCACCAGATTTACCTCCAATAGGTTGTGATAAGGAGAGCAAGGCAAGTCCGGCAGTAAGTCACCAGCAAGTCGCGCCGATACAACACAAAGACTGGGAGCAAACGTAACGGCATCCACTCCCTCTTGCTTTACTTCTCCGGAGACAATCGAAAACAACACTAACGTCTGAGAGAACCAATAGTGGACACCAACGCGCCATTGTGGTGACAATTCTAAACATCAAAGAAACACACAAAACAAGAAGCAACATTATTGGCAATTTCTCAGACGTGCCAAAGCAACAGCAAACCAGTGGAAAAAAACAATTTTTGCAAGTTACCAGACCACCAAATACAACAGCATAGAACACATTCGCACACAGAACACCACTTATTTCGCACTATTGCCGTGCCCCACAGAAACAGCACAGCTGTCACACACACATCCTGCCCCTTTGCTCCATGCCCAAAGGTCGTCTCCCCGTCCTCCAACATCGTCAGCTTTTGTCGGTAGTACCTTCATCCGCGCCCCCGCTCTAGACGACAAACCATAGCCACACTCCCAAGCATGCACAGACGCCAACTTCTCCGCATCTATACCCGAACGGCGAGATCAACGGTTCCCCACAACGGAACATTCTACACCGCCAATCACCCCTCACCGGTTCCCCCCTTACGGCTTGGCATTTTTTCACCGCTATCATGGCTGGATTGAAAGTGAAAAGGACCACACGTCACGTCACTTCATAAAAAAAAAGGCCCGTGTCGAGAGAAAACAGAACAGCATCGGCGGCGTGGAAAGCAACACCGCCCCCAGACTACACCAGTGATGTAGTTCGCGGTCTCTAGTCACCCTCCCCCATCCCTCCCAACAGCAGCTCTTGCCCTAGGGAAATCCCAACGACCGACGACCCCAGAACTGCGACTCTTCGAATGCCCGCACCCCCTCCGCCCAAACCACGTCGGGGACCACGGCCTCCATCACGCCAGCGGCGAACCCGGCCGCGGTCAGGGCAGCACCGAAAGTGTTGCCGACTACGACCCCGGCAACCCCAGTCACCAGGCTGGCACCCGGGAAAAAGTCCAGGACCCATCCAAAGTCTGCGCCGCCGCCACTTTTGTCCACCTGTGTCTCGTGCTCAACAGAAGTGACGTGGGTAGAACGTTCGCTGGTCACTGACGGTTCCTTTTCTGACCCTGACAGGTATCCTGATCCTGACAGTTCTTCTGATCCTGATAGATATTCTGATCCTGACAGGTCTTGTGATCCTGACAGGCCTTCTGATCCTGACAGATCTTGTGATCCTGACAGGTCTTCTGATCCTGAAAAGTCTGCTGACACTGACGGATCTTCTGATCCCGGGGTCTGCGGGTCGCTACCCGTCTGGGACTTCGAGGTCTCGACCACGGGGTCGCCAACACTACCACCACTGCCGCGGCTATCATCACCCTTAAGACTGCCCTTTACGGAGCAGCGGTTGCGGAAGTTGTATCCGTGAGAATCGAGCGAGAAGTGCTGCAAAATAGCAGCCATCGTTTTCGCGGCAACGTCGTCATCGCTGGTCGCTCCGACGGCAGTCTCTTCGTCCAGTTGGCCGATCGGGTTTGCCGCTGCTACTGTCTCCGCCGATACTGTCAATGCCTTCGCCACATCTGCCGTCGCCGCCGCCGCCACCGCCACGGCGTCCCTCTCAAGAGCGCGGTGAACTTCGTGGAGGAAAGGGGTGTCCGCCAGGGCTGGGCCGGTGCCGCCATACTCCTGTGGAAGCTGACAGGTATCGATGGCTTCCGCCAAGGCGGCCTTCCACTTGCGTTCTTGCGAAAAAATGCAGATGCGGGCCTTTTCGGAAAGACGTGAGGCAGAGGGGAGGAAGCACGAGTGAAAGGAGTACAAACTGACTCCCTGATAAATAGTTACAACATGATTTATTTGCGTATGTTTGCAGACGCGAGTCTTTTCCAAAAATACGTGGGGCAGAGGGAGCACGAGTGAATCAAAGTAACTAACTGCCAAGAACTTATGCCAGACTCTCTACATGTTGTGCTGAAGCTCATTACCACAGGCTACACCGCTTTTGTGGGCTAAAGTGATGGCCGTAGCACTGCTGTACACTTGCAGTCTGTCGGACGCGCACCCACCCCGGAGATGGCAGCGGGGGTGCCAGGGGCAGAGAGGGTGTGGTGTTACAGAAGAGAATCTCAAAAAATGGTTACGGGTAGTCCGTAAAAATGGTCATGTGCTCAAAACGGGATGGTTGCTAGATATCTTCTGCAATCAAGATCGCTACCATCCGAAAAGTGCACCCAAGGACTCAGGAACGGAAGAAAACTAGCGTACGTATTTGTGCTTCAGTGCCTTACCTTCGTGGCCTTCACGAAGGGGTAAATGCCCTTCCAAACCATTCCAAACAACGGGGGCGTGTTGATCACGTATACTACGCCGCCGCGGCCGGGGGTAGTGCTTGCGATCCGTCTCTGAGAGCTCCCGTAAGAGCCTGACACGAACGCGAAGCAGAAGCAGGGCATGACAACGTTGGGAGGACTGCGTTGAGCATTCGCGGTCGAAAATTCAAAGGAGCTCTCGCATGCGCTTCGTGTGACACCCGAAGTTGTCGCTGTATTCCATCTCTAACTATCAACGAAGCACACTTTGGAGGTGCGTTGGAGTGAGTGAGCCAATGCCGGCAACCCAGACACCGATGCCGCTGACAAGGAGGACGCCTTACGTAGTGCCTACAGCCTCATGGCGAACAAAATAGTGCCCCGTTCGTTTGGCCTCGCCCGCGCTTTTAGCGACACCATCGTCCGCGATACTCAAAACGATCGGTATCATCACCATGGGGGTGGGTTGATTGTTCGGTTACATACGCCTGGCGAGCGAAAGTGCGGCACAACAAACTCAACAGCGTGAAAACATATCCTGCCGCAACGCGTGGATCCTCTCGTATCGCCTCACCACAGAAAGTCACCGCCGACAAGCCCGAGGCCCATCCCCTTGAAATCCATTATCACCGTGTCTGGCGAGAGAGACAAAGACACAAGTACACGAGACGATTCAATTGGGCAATTGCACCTATTCTAGGCTTCCGCCACATGCTTGTCCCGTGTATACTCGCCGGCATAAAAGGCGGTCGGGCCTCGTCCGATCGAGCCCAGGTAGCGGTGAGCTGCGAAGTGTCTGACGCTGGCGGGCTCAAGGGGGTCTACTGCACCATAATTAGCTAAGATGGTGAAGCCATAATGTAACTCTACGTATCTGTCTTCAAGATGGAAGGAGGATACTTTGGGCTGCAGCACCAAAAATCACTACGATATGAAGCTTCTCACGCTATATATAGCAGGCGCTATGTAGGACTGTTTAGGGCACCACATATATACAGGATGGTGAAGATGGTCATGGCATAATACAACTCTACAGTGCCGAAGTCGTCAAGATGGGATGGGGGATAATCTGGTCTGCAAGCACCTCAAATCACTCGTACAGAAACATTTCTCGAAGTTTTCGCTTTCGCGCGATCACGGCTGCCACCAAGCGCTAGTACACACGGGGTGCGACATGTCAGTGCGGTTTCGAGGAGCTCACATGTCTCCGTGAGATGGCCTGTCCGAGCCGTGGAGCGTCGCAAAAGCTCGGCGTTCTTCTCTTGCTCCCAAGCGTGGTAAGCCAGCAGGCCGTCCAGCGTCGTGCACTGTTTCAGCTTGAACGTGTTGAAGGTGCCGTACTGAAGAGAGGCGCAACCAAAGGCGAGAGGGAACACGGCAACAGAGGATACCAATACTACTGGAATGGCGGGTAAACGGGGTTCCGTGTGTAGCCAATTCGAAAGCACATGAATCGGCATCTTCCTACGGGTTGCCCAATAGAAAGAGGCCGGCGACTGTACACCACATCCCGTACCGCGCGACTACAACAGGGGTATATTGCGAGCGTCGCTCAACCAATGTGATATTGCCGGCGCGAGTGGCACAGCAGAAAAAAAGCAATCTCGGGTGGGCGTGCATTCGCTCCAGTCAGGTCGAACGACTCACGCTTGTGCTCTAATAAATGATAAAAACGACGATTCAGGCAAAAAAAGACTCTGCTACGTACACAATCTCAGTGCTGCCACGCAGGCCCAAAAACCTAAATGTAGGCGTGCTAGGTACACCATGCATGACACTCTCGTGCCAACTTTCTGAAGGTCGCGAGCGCACCGTCTGTTCACGTGCCACTACTGTGGAACGTGGTTACTCGGTGTGATCCCGCTCCGCGCTAGCAGTGGGCTAAAACGCCGCGCCGAGACACAACACTGCGCTCGTCGCATCGCCGCATGTAAGGTACGGCCGAGCTAAGCAGCTCCCTCTACCACACCTACACTTCAGCGCCTAGAGGCGGCAGGATCACCCTAGACATTCGAAAAGTACTTTTTGAAGAGCAGTAAATCGAACCTCACCTTTTGTACCAGCACCGGCCTCCCCTGGCGATCGGCTCCGATCGTGTAGTGGGGGGGGGGTAGTATGCCCGGCACAGCTTCTCGAAGGTATCTTCGTCCGAGCACCGGCTCGCCTCCCACGGCTCCCTCCGCAGCGCCGCCGCCACGCCCGTCTCGACTCTCCACGACAAGCTCGCCGCTACCTTCACAGCGGGTAAAAGGAGAACAAAACAAAACGCCGATGTCTACACATGCACACAAACTGTTTGTGCTCGTCGTTTTCATTCCCACCGGAGATCTGGTGATGTTTGTTGTCGCGGACGAGATCGGTTGGCAAAAAAATCCGTTCAGTTGACTTTGCGTCGGCAGCTGTCGGTATTCTTCTCATCATAAATAAGCCCCTCGAGATGCTTAGAGAAGAGTATTTGTTGTATCACAAAGATGGGAATCGAACGTCTATTGCACCATTTCGTGCGGGCTTAATTTTCGCGGACGAAAATATAGCGACCTTGGGGGGCTCCGTTGCTCGGAATCAAAAAGTAGTGCCTGGAAAGTTCAAATCTCCACGCCAATGGAGTCCGAACATCGGGCTGCACTCGATGAAAGCGCTTCCAGCGTGCGTGTGCGCTGTCTTTTGTATCAAAGCCGTCCATTCTACTCATCTAAAGCCGTCCTGTGCACCCAGGGTCCGTGCTGGTCTTCTTGTCTTCAGAACGCTAGCAGTTGCGTTGGTCACGAACTACGAACCAGAGAGAATAAATGTGCATCGCGAGCAGATCTGCAGCGTGTCAAAAAAAAAAATGGTTATAAAACAAAGAAACACCTGACGCCTACCCGAGTACATGCAAAGACGCGAAATGAATACGTGCGTGCGAGTACGTAATAGAAAAAACAAAAACAAAAACAAAACGATATTACAAGCCTTTCATGCCTCAAACAAGATCATCCACAGATAATCGATTCCCACAGTTCATGATCTAGACCCTTCATGGCAGATATATTTCTGGTATGCATAATCTATACGCTGCAGCTCAGGTTGCCGCGTGGGAGCCGTGTAAGTTGCATGATCTGCAGCTACCGTAGGACAGGTTTTATCCTTGGGTTGGATCTGTGCTGTACAGGTCCTGCACAGCATTCCATAACGGCGGGCTACGAGCTAGATGGTCGACAGCAGATAGATGGACCGTGATCTGGCCGATGTGTGCACAGTGAACCCTTTGCAGCACAAGACCAAGCGGCGTGGGGGGAAAATTGGTATCGTTCGTTTACGACACATGGAAATCAACAAAAAAAAGCTTAAGATGTCACGCCGGGGGGCGGGAATGCGGTGTGGGGCAGGCTGCCTGCCGCCGCCGGGGGGGAAGGGAGGCATACACACCGTTGTCATCTACCTCATCTCTGGGAGACAACGCTTTCGTTGGAGTTAGTACTGCTTCTCTCCGGCCCTCCGCTCAGCCTTGCTGCTGCTCGCGGGTTGCAGCAAGTCCATAACCATGATAGGAGCAGGGGGAACGACACCATCGCGGTTCATGTCTCGCATACCGCACCGCACTCTCACCACCCCCGGCCTCGGCGCAGCACGCGCAAGCGTGATCCGAAGAAATGTGTAAACTTGCCCCATCGTCATCCTCGTGCCAAGCGCAACGTCTACTATGGGTACGCAGTAACCGAGTACTCGGGATCAGAAATAGAGTCAAGTAGCTCTTCAATTTCAACGGTCGATGCCATGGTCGATGGTTGAGGAGCCCCGGGTCGATGATGAATAGTTGCGGAATCAAAATGTGCAACCCCCTCTACGGTGCCCTGGGCACATGCTACTACAGTAGACGCGCACCTGGCAAATCTCTGAGGAGCCCCTTTTAGGACTGCAGTCCCGTTTAGGGGAAAAATCACTTAGGATTCGACTGGTTTTGTCGCCAAACGGGGCTGTAGTTCCAAAAGGGTTAAGGAGCTCTATACCATACTACTGGTAAGTCACCCAAACACCGGTTTTCAAGAAAAAACGCACACTTTTAAGCAACTCGATGAAGACAATTCCAGGCCCAGTTAGCTGCTGTAAGGTCTCCAAACGAAAAAAAAAACAAAACAAAACAAAACCAAACCAAACAAAACGCTGTTGGGTATTTCTTTCAGGTGAGAAGGAAGCCTCATCTTTAAGAAAAATGTTTCGACCAAAAATTGCAAACCCCTACCATAGAACGCGTCGGTAGCACGGCTCGTCAGTAGCACGGTTCTACCCTGTAGCCGAGGTAGCAAAAAGGGAAGGAACGGTGCGCACCTGTGTCTTCGTCTCTTGCACGTCCCAACTGTTGTGCCGAAGAAAGCGCAGGAGCGCCAGGTCCGTGTCTTCTGGCGGGCACGTCGCCCCGTCGCCCAGCAGCGGGGTCAGGTCGACGGAATCGCACACGAGCGACTTCTTGAGTTCATCGAGCGCAACCTGTTTTCGATTTTCGGCAGCGGGCATGTACGTATGTACGTACACACAGAGGCAAAAATACACGCAGGTGGGTTGTCGTTTTCAGTGACCGACACAACGAGACAAAAGTGGACAGAAAGCAAAGCAAAACAAAGAAACAGGATGGCGCACGAAGCTCTCCTCCGTCATGGGTTGGCGGTGTGTGTCGTCCGCCGAGAGCGATGAAAAAGCAGCTGCCTATTACGGGGGACCATAGTAAATAGGACCTACGGTGCACACAAAAACTCATGTATTTCGCTATTTTTTACCTACAATATATGGTCCTATTTACTATGGCCCCCCTTAATATTTCCTGTCGGCCTGTAAGCGACGCTTCCGCCGCGCCATACATCAAGGCATGGATCAACACTAGCTGTCAGAGTGTGGTGTACAGCGCATTCTTACGGAGGGGTTCAGACACGCACAACCAACTCTCTCACCACTGCTGCTGTTGGCGCCGGCGTATAACATTCATGAGGCTTTCATGGCGAGTTTCTGCGTGACGTATGTCGTGCTGGCAGCTGTTGCCGTTGCCGAGCATAAGATGCTTGCAGAATAGCCGGGGCAAGCATGGTTTGCGGTTTTTGAAACGATCCACAGGACAACGCAGAGCGCAAGTGGCGCAATAGGGGGCAGGAGCAGTACTCACAACAAGTGCAGCATATGTTGATACTTTGATACTTGGGGCACCCCTTGTGGCAGGCTAACAGTCATCTACACTCATCATTTAGATTGGCAATTGATTCCTTTAGCCATGAACTGCAGAACTGCACAGCAGCAGCCGTAGTACCAGAAAAAAAAAAAACAGAAACGAACCAGTACATCTGAGAGGACAAAAAAAGACATCCCAGCTGTGAGATCGTTTTTTTTTCCCCTCGAAGTTCATCTTTGCAGGCTGCGTATTGTTAGATGTAACGAGCAGATATTTATTTGTGCTGCATCAATCAAGTAAAGTACGTAAGGAAAGCTCCGCTTCGTATTCTACGAGCACTTTTTGCGGCATCAACGGTGTTGGGATTGTAAGCTCGTCACGACTACTTGGAGTACATTTTGGGGCGTACACCTCACTGATGTTCTTGCTGTTCGAGCACTGCTGCCTGTAGGTGCACCATAGCAGCTGCCTTGCCTGTGACTACGAGCGAACGCGATCTTATAATTTCAACGGCACCAAAAAAATAGGGACACCCCTTTAAAGATGACCACAGCATTTTTTGGCTTTGGATTACACACTTGATTTTGTCGGCACTTTTCGTCGAATCCTTTTCAACTTAAAAGTACCGTCCGACTTTTCGCCAGCACGCACACGTTGACGACAGATACGAAAAAATATATTATCCTGTCGCGCGAGTTCCTAGCGACAGCTACACTACAGCATCTTATACGTAAATATACACGTTTACGTAGTACCCTGTGGGCCTGTGGGACACTGCTACTGGAACGCTGGTAATATACAGCAGTTTAGCTGTCTTTAAGGACTCGCGCAGCAGGATAGTTTTCATCTCTCGTCAGCTTGTGTGCGTTCGTGGAAACCGTAGACGGCGGACGCCTCAAAAACCCCGAAGGGGTCCGTATTTTTGGTGGAAGACAAAATTCCAAATACACCAGCATCTCTTGTTCTTCAACGATGCATTCTTCTTAGATATGCCGCCCCCACTTTCTGGCGCTGAATGAGTATCGAGCGTTCAAGAAAGTCAAGACAGCGATCGACGGTGTGCACGTTTGCACGTTTTGTTTCGTTGGGCCCCGCCTTCAAACCCGGTCACCAAATAAATGACAGCGGGGACAGGGATCGTAGGTTTTAGGACTATGGTGCCGTTTTCTCTCTTTTTGCGTACCCTCCGCCAGGGATACATACCACTCTGGCCGGAAATATAAGGACTGTTTGGGTCTTTATATCGACATATCAATGCATAAACGGTCCTTACATTTCCGGTCAGAAAGCATGAGAACTAACGCTGAAAATGCCCAGGAAATGAGATTGAGCACTGATATTGCCAATGTAACATCGCGTCGTACGTTAATTCGTATATAGTTTGGGATCAATGAGGCCTCCTGTTGCGACCAGCCGGAGACTTTCACCCAGGGTTACTACTCCCGCGTTGGTTGTCTGGTAATCAACGCGGCACATCGTCGCAGAGAGTTGGTACCCCGGTAAAATAAACACTAACAAAACTGATGTCGTTGTCGACGGTACACCTCGCTACCAACGATGGGCGGGCGGGATCGTCTGTTTTTTCCTAGCCTCTTTCTACTTTGTCGTGCTGTTGTAGAGCTGCGATATCGCTCACGAAGTGATACTCAATCACTGTCTCCCCATACAACAAGGAGGCTTTCCCGAAAAGGGATCCACCCTGCTGGCGTCCCCTCTTTTCTGGTCCAGATTACTGTTGTAACATCGCGTCGTACGTTAATTCGTATATAGTTTGGGATCAATGAGGCCTCTCTCTGCTGCGGCATGAGATCACACCCATACTTGTTGACCCTTCTCTTATCTCAATGTCGTCGCTCGTTTGATGCGTATCCTTTTTGCGGGTGCCTTCTATTCCTTATTGTCCCCAAACTTGTAGCCTAGTTGATTAGGGGTTCTGCTACCGTTGGTTGTCCCGTGGGAACGTCGTGTACGATTTTCCAGACCCCTCCGACGGTGATACGCGCTGAGGTATGCGACCGCGGTGTGATACACCCGGAACGCGTTTACCTGGTTGTCGGCACGCAGTGTTGTAGCGTGTCTCCGTGCGGTTCTTCCGGAACTAACCTACGCCTATGTCGTGCTTGAGGGGCGACAAAGGCGGAGCGTTTATGTAGGTGGTCTCCCACACTATATTTTCTCAGATACCGCAGCCCGCCCCCCACCGTAGTTACCATACGCTTTCGTCTAATGAAGCACGCATGACGTCTGCCACAGTCGGCATGTTTTCTACGTTTCGCTTGGTCCTCGCCCCCTCATCCCATTTGTTCCTCGACTTTCAGATTTGGGGAAAATGGGAACGAGGAACCTACTTCTCGGTGCCTCCGTGATAGGGTCACGAGCCATACGCTGGCAGATCCTACCACGCTTGATACGGCACCATGTACAATTATGTTTGTTATAGCAAGCAATTACAGGCACCTTAGATACGGTGCACCACTCACTACCGTGGGTTGCGATGTACTTGAAGCTAACGTAGGTTCGATGCGACTGTGACCAGACGCACCCGCCGAGAGACATGGCGGACGTAAGGGCAATCAATTGCAACGACACTTCGGATTGACGGTCTATGAATATCAGTAGTATGATATACATATATACATATATTTGTATTCCGTACAGTTTCTACCACGCGGGTACAGACGTGAAACAGTTGTCGATTATATGTTATATAGACTTGATCGGTCAAAATAAGTGTCACGGATGCAAAATATACTGGTTCGTGCGCTCGCTGTTTTTCTGTGCGTGTGTCAACGTGTTCGCGTATGCGCTCGAGGACTCGCATGTATACAACATGTATGTCTTATTTTATATTGTTTTGCCACTATATACCGGTATGTATATTCTGACTGTGTATATGAAAGTGGGATTACGCCGCGACTCGTCATATTAGTCTCCAGGTGCGTGGCCCGTGCACGTTCCCCCCTTGTATTAACGCCAGCACCTTACGCTCCCGCTGTTCCCGTTGCAGTTCCACCTCGCCGCTTATCGTGTCACGAACGCTGGCGCACTCCTGGCGTCGATTCGCCTGTGCTGTCGCGTACAGGTCGCTATGCATAGCCCAGCCTTCTGTTATTCCTGTGCTACCGTTCGTCAAGTGTTGCATCCCCGTCCCTACTTCTAGCAGCCGGCGACGGCGACCCTATCGATCATGGTACGCCCCGCTTACATGTACATGTCGTGCGATTGAGAGTCAGCCGTCGCGCTACTCCCCCCCTTACTCCATGTGTGACCGTCCTCCGGTGTCATCGCACTCTATCCTCTCGTGCGTTGACAAGTCACCGTCCCTTCCTATTACCGTCGCCACCGCTCTCGTGGCTATTCCGGCCACAAACACGCCCCGCTGTCCTCGCTCTCCTGAACCGCCATACGATATACGAATCCCCCCTCGTTTTTAGGCAGACATAGTTTCCATCGATGGTACCGTTCTTATTGTTCCTCGCGGTTCTCGCGCTCTTTCTTAGCAAAAAAACTCCGGTCCAACGGCGCCCACGGCCGCTGAATGTTTGACCCCGCGTCCGGGTACGTACACCTTGAATAGGCTAAACCCCCCCTTTTTTTTTTTTTTTTTCAGAGAGTATACTCCACTACGAAATGGTGGTTCATGTTAGCACGGTTTCGTTCGTCGATGCTTCGCGCGTAGTTGTCCACCGGGGTTGAACCGTGAGACCGCAGTGTACGTAATAACCTTGCATTGTTGGAAGACAAACCCTGCTCGCTCGTGGTGGCCGTAATGTCCCCCTGTGCTCGAACGTGTCGGGGATTTAACCCTCTTTCCGTGATCGGGGTTGTAACCTAGGACTGACCGAGTATGTGAGTTGCGGTGGGCTGCCGTTGTATCGATAGCAGCTCGGAGGTGTAACCCTATGTGCTCGCTCGTGCGCGTTGGAGATTGACCCCAGCGTGGCTTACTGGGGCCGCATGGCCAGAATTGCCCGCAGGAGTAAGCACCTCAAGGTGCGACGGTGCCTACTCTCCCGAATGTCTACTATTAATAGTCGCGGTCCGGGGATTCAACCCGGTGTATTCGACCTCGTTCGGACGCGTTCTACGTTAGAAGTGAAACATTTCCGCTAAAAGTTTGTTTGTTTGTTTGTTTGTTTTTTGCTTGACGGGGGTTCCTTAGCCCAAAATCGTCGGAATGCCAATCTTGTTTCGAAATTGACTTTTTAATATACTTGGGCCATGGGAGTATTCATCGAGATTCAACGTGATTGTTGTTTTTTTTTTTTTTTTTTTTTCGAAATCAGTTTTAGGGTAGGGTATGGAGCTCCTCAAGTGAGGAGCTCCAGAAAATAGGGTTAACCTCGATCGTAGAACGCTTTTTTTGTCGGGGATTAAATGCTGTTTGCTTGTTGTGGCCGTAGAGCCAACTGGCCGTCGTTCGTTTGTCCATTCTCATTATCGAATCGGCCGGAGTAAGTACCTCAACGTGCCACAGTGCCTACTCCCTAAGCTTTACTAGTTGCGGTCCGGGGATTCGACTCGTTGTATTCGACCGCGTTCGTCCGGGATTAAATCCTGTTTGCTTGCTGTGGCCGTAGTGTCAACTGGCCGTCGTTATTTTGTCCCTTCTCACTGTCGCACCTCTCGTTATCGAATCGGCAGGAGTAAGCACCTCAGCATGCCACGGTGCCTACTCCCTAATGTCTACTACGGTAGTCGCGGTCCGGGGATTCAACCCGTCGTATTCGACCGCGTTCGTCGGGAATTAAACCCTGTTTGCTTGCTGTGGCCGTAGTGCCAACTAGCCGTCGCTCGTTTGTCCCTGCTCGCTATCGTATCTCTCGTTATCGAATCGGCAGGGGTAAGCACCTCAACGTGCCACGGCGCCTACTCCCTAATGTCTACTACGGTAGACGCGGTCCGGGGATTCAGCCCGTTGTCTTCGGCGGCATTCGTCCGGGATTAAATCCTGTTTGCTTGTTGTGGCTGTAGTGCCAACCAGCCGTCGCTCGTTTGTCCCTGCTCGCTATCGCATCTCTCGTTATCAAGTCGGCAAGAGCAAGCACCTCAGCGTGCCACGGCGCCTACTCCCTAATGTCTACTACGGTAGTCGCGGTCCGGGGATTCAACTCGTCGTATTCGACCGTGTTCGTCGGGGATTAAACCCTGTTTGCTTGCTGTGGCCGTAGTGCCAACCAGCCGTCGCTCGTTTGTCCCTGCTCGCTATCGTATCTCTCGTTATCGAATCGGCAAGGGTAAGCACCTCAACGTGCCACGGCGCCTACTCCCTAATGTCTACTAAGGTAGACGCGGTCCGGGGATTCAGCCCGTTGTCTTCGACGGCGTTCGTCCGGGATTAAATCCTGTTTGCTTGTTGTGGCCGTAGTGCCAACCAGCCGTCGCTCGTCGCTGTCGCATCTCTCGTTATCGAATTGGCAGGGGTAAGCACCTCAACGTGCCACGGCGCCTACTCCATAATGTCTAATAGTCGCGGTCCGGGGATTCGTTGTCTTCGACCGCGTTCGTCCCGGATTAAACCCTGTTTTCTTGTTGTGGACATAGAGCCAACCTACCGTCGCTCGTTTGTCCCTTCGCATCTCTCGCTATCGAATTGGCAAGAGAAAGCACCTCAGCGTGCCACGATGCCTACTCCCTAATGTCTACTACGGTAGTCGCGGTCCGGGGATTCAACTCGTCGTATTCGACCGTGTTCGTCGGGGATTAAACCCTGTTTGCTTGCTGTGGTCGTAGTGCCAACCAGCCGTCGCTCGTTTTCCCTTCTCACTATCGCATCGCTGGTTATCGAATTGGCAGGGGTAAGCACCTCAACGTACCACGGTGCCTACTCCCTAATGTCTTGATAGTCGCGGTCCGGGGATCCAACCCGTCGAATTCGACCGCGGGGGGTCCAACCCGTTGCACTACACCGTGTTCGTCGGGGATTAAACCCTGCTTTCTTGCTGTGGCCGTACTGCCGAGCAGCCGTCGCTTGTCTTCCCCTTCGGGGGTGTAACCCTGCGGGCGCGGTCAGGCCTTCACGCCCAGCCTCCGTTGTCGAATTAATCTGTGTGTAACCCTTGGGTCGTCATATACATGCGTCGAGGCTGGGACCTTAGATATACTTGCTGTAGGTCTGTCATTAGCCGTAATGTATATACTGCCGAATGCCTGATATACCGTCACTAGTGGGCGCTGGCCACAAACTTCTTAGCAGAGAACCTTTTACGCAGGGGTGCTGCTGTACTGCAACGTATATACCCTCCGAACGAAGTACAAGAGGGCCGAATTCGGTACACAGCGCTCACGAACGTTCCGGGCATGAATTTTGATGTGGACGCTGAACACTCGCGACGGGATGCCTTTACGCCGAAGTATTGGGTAAATGCATTGAAGCTACGCCAGCTGTGCCTTTGATCGATTGAATGGTTCACACTCAACTTCGCCCGCTGCGTGGTTTCGGGCGCGCTTATTCGTTAAAATTTCATCGAACGATAGTACCCGCTCGCGCATACCTGGTGAGAAATAATCGAGTGTGGCCCGCAGTACTGAGGAGTGTTTCGGATACGATTTCATGTTGAGCAGCCCGTTCTTCTTTTACTACCAGGTATGTACTCTACGCCCCGGCAAAACGAAGGTACGTGCAGCCCTATTTGTACGCTGTCGTAGCGATTCTGTGGTCACTGCCAAGTGTAACATCGTTACACGTGCGTTCGCTGTGCGTGCGACCATTTTGTTACAGGTCCGCCGGCGGTGAGTTTGGCCGATTGAATGGTTGACACTCGATTTTCGCCGCTGCATGGTACGTTGGGCGCGTTTATGTCCCCATAATTGAAGTATACAGCCGTGATATTCAGCACTTCCGAAAGGGCAGTCGACGATAGAGGCGTGACGGTTTATGACAGCGCTGTCGTTGTTGTTGTTCTCACATGAACTAATGTCCAAGGTCTTCAGTCCGTGGTCACAGGACAGGCTCCAACTCTGGAGCCGAAAATATAACCGCAGGAAATAAATATATAAAGTGCACTGGTACCAGGTATAAAGCATTTACAGTAATCGTGACACGACCAGTCAACCTCACGCCATATATCCCTGACCACCGCCGTACCTTTCCTCTAACCATCTGTGAAGGTGTTACCTGCCAAGCTTTAGGGGTAAAAGACCGATCGACTACCCAGCCCAGGGTTACCCTTACAACACTCCCCCCCTCTCTGAATGGCGGGGTCCTTGAGACGTCAGTACCGTATCCGGCCGTACGTTGACTTACCCGATTCGTTTCGATACCTGGGGAACGAGGGAGATGTGTTCAAAGTGAGATTCGAACTCGTGTCCTGTCGACGACGACAGGTGTGAAGGTGTTACCTGCTTAGCTGTAGGGGTAAAACATCGATCAGGTAACCAGCCCAAGGTACCACTTATAACGCATCACTTTGACTTTCCAACGCTGTAGACAAGCCTTTGTCGCAGGTAGCTTCCCTTTCCCGCAGGGTTCCTCATTCCCACTGCTCGTCGATTCTCAACGAATTTGCAAACTCGAGCTCTTGCGCTTTTCGCGATGATCAAGGTGCCTAAAGGGATTTTGACCCCGACCTCACACGAGTGTTCTTCTGTTGACAGCAGTTTTCTAGGGTCAACGGCTTAACCCGGAGGGACCGTATACGAAGACGTGCAATGAGAGCAAAACGAGGTACATCAAACCAAATCAAGTCAAGTAAACTAAATAAATATATAACGAGAAAATGATTAATAAAGAAGCATTTCCACGGGCCCGCGTGATTGGGGGTGATAAAATGTGGTGCCTGAGTCACATTGCAAGGGGTCGTACAATACGGCCGCTGGGCGCTCACGTTGCTCGTACAGCTGTATGTAGGCGATTGATACACTGATCGAGATAATTGTTTTGGTCGCTTTCTCTGGTGTCTCCTGATCTCCAGCGCATACCTAGTGCGAAAGGGCGACCCCGGGTGGTAAAGGCCTCCTGGGGGGGTGGGAGTGCTGTCCGCTCCTATTATATTGCCATCTGAGTGCGCGTATTATATGGCTGCCCGCTGTCATATTATATAAGAAGAGTGCACCGGGCATACCTGTACCTGTATATGATACCAGGTATATACTTGGCACTCGGTCCGCATGCCCCCGGCGCCTTCCTGCAGGCCGAATACATATTAATGTTCGGCTGTGCGACTACGGCTGAAGTCCATCCACGATTCAATTGCGCTGTGATTCGTGGTGTTATACTCGTGCATGTGTAACTACCGTAGTATCCACAGTACGTATGATATACCAGGTAAACAGTTGTTAATACATACATATACTCGTACTCGTACTACTTAGCACTGGTCCGCATGCCCCCCGCGCCTTCCTGCAGGCCGAATACATATTAATGTTCGGTTGTGCGTCTACGGCTGAAGTCCATCCACGATTCAATTGCGCTGTGATTCGTGGTATTATACTCGTGCCTGTGTAACTACCGTAGTATCCACAGTACGTATGATATACCAGGTACACAGTCGTTCGTACACACATAAACTCGTACTACCAGGGCATTTCTCGGGACTCATTTTCGACTCCCAGGCCAAATCCCATGGGAATCAGATACTCCAAGCTTTCACGGCAATATTGGTATGGGCGTTGAGTCTGGCCACAGCGGGGACTCCCCCAGGCAGGTTCGACAACAACTACGGGATTCGACTGGATGGGTGGTATACGACCTACAGCAGTAGCCACGATTAGATTAGAGGGGATTGCGGGGTCCGGCCACCGCGGTACTCCCCGGGATGGGTTGAACTCGGAACCCGACACATGTACGTGCATACCCTGTCAAAGTGCTGTCGTCGGCGGGTCGGGTTGAATTCGTAGCATGTGCGAACTTTATTCACGGGATTTGGCGTATCCTGGATTTTGCGGGACGTGTCTGTGCGGGCACGGGATATGTGTATTTTCACGGGACTCGTGTGTGCGGGAACGGGATTCGTCATAGAATGCGTGGGGGCGGGAACGGGATATAATAATTTTCGCGGGGCTCGTTTGTGCGAGGTGCGGGGACGAGATTTCACAATGTGTGTCACTGGGGCACGTGAAAATCCCGAATCCCGCCCAAAACCGCGGGATAACTCCCGCTGGAAAACCCATCAAGGAAAAAAAAAAAAAAAAAGGTGCTCTGATGCGTAATAGCAACCGATACCACGCACCTCGTATCATATCTCATGAAAGTGATGTACGTACGAACAAGTTCCGTATACGTACATAACATGCTTGGTTGGAGCGGACCTGTTCGTTCTGAAAGAAAGTACATGCTCGAAAATAGATAAGACATACCTATGCGGACCAACGCCCAGATGGGTAGGGTGACTCGTGTACTGAGTCAAGCTGGGGAGACTATTGAGAGGTTTGAGTGGGTTCAACTCCAACACTACCTGAGTCAGGAGAGATAAAATCTAGACTTAGGTGCCTACATCCTCGGAGTACACCACACTTTAATGACGGTCACAGAGACAGGCCCGACCAAGGTGGAAGAAACGAACCGGGTTCGAACCGGTGCACGAAAACTTGAGAAATAAGAAATAAAGTATGGACAGGGGTTTCCTCTCTCTCTCCGGGGCATTAAAAAAAAAAAAAACATACCGGTATACCTATTAATAGTATCTATTCGATGTTATCGGAGCTTTCGTCTGGCTCGTACGCGTCGATATGCGTACCTGGCACGTATACTCATAATAAAACGTTCCTGCACACGATTGACGGCGGCGCGTTTCACTTCAAACTGCGGTCTGGTCAAGAACCCTGACATAGACCACGAACATACGTATGTCATGCATGCGATGGACAAGGAAGTGGTGTACGTAAACGAAAGCGGACATTTGATGAACTGCTGTGTCACCGAACGTGAAACGACCCATGAACCATTCGGTACGTGCTGGGATAATAATAACCCACTCCTTGAATTCTGCAGCTAGCTTCAGATTTGGTCTCCCTCGTAGAAAGAGTTAATTATATATCGGGCATGAGGCCAAATAAAACCCCTGAGTACGCGCGAACGACGTATCATTCCCAGCTTGCAAAGATGAGTTTCGACGAAACACTGGATCTCACAACTGTCCCAGTGACCAATATAGTATATATCGGAGGGCACACGACGTATATACCAGTACATAAAGGCGAAGTCAGCGTACGTATGGACCAGATGCCTACTCGTACACGGTACACAGTAGTAGTACGAGTTGCAACAAAACAAAACCAAACAAGCAAAAAAAAAAAAAAAAAAAAAAAAAAAACGAGACGAGGGGATCACGTCAAACCTACTCAAATGTATAGAGTACACCTGGAAGAGGAGAAATACATGATAAATAAAGAGCCGATGCTCGACGCGGATTCTCCCAAAGCAAGACGACTTTTATACCCGGCGCGCGTGTGTGGGTGTGCTTGCGTGCTTGTGTTGCCCGGTTCGTGTGAGACGTGCACTAGGGTTTTTCATACTTCTTCTCGTGTCGTACCGTATCCACTCACTTTATCATGAGAAAAACCCAACGGTCGGGTGGACGTGATATCTTACGTGAAAGATTTGCAGCCGCTCGCCCTCTCGAAGAAACCAGAACGTGGGAACTGATTACGTACTCGTACAGCAGCAGTAAACAACCTTTCCGTTCGTACAGCAGTAGAGGGATTTATCATCGCAGTAAAACCTCGTTCGTGGTTACACTACACGCTCAGAAGCCACCAAACTAATATCGACTCCACCGGGGTCTCGCGAGGCGCTGAGTTCTTCGTGGTCCCAGTTCGCTCCGACGTCCGACGCCGGCGCCCGGCTCCTTCTGGCGCGGGCCGATGTTCTTGTCGTACTCCACAGTCAGCATTACATAGGACAGGTCCGGATTTCAGGTCCTCCTTTCTTTGCATTTCAGCCAGTTCCGCACCCGACGAAAAGGGAGCGGGGCGGCCGCCGCAGCGATCGTTGCATTCGTCATAAGCTCTGTTTTTTCCTAGCCTCTTTCTACTTTGTCGTGCTGTTGTAGAGCTGCGACATCGCTCACCCGTGAATGATACTCAATCACTGTCTCCCCATACAATAAGGAGGCTAGAATCCACCCTGCTGGCGTCCCCTCTTTTCTGGTCCAGATTACTGAGAAAATGCATACTGCTGTAATAAATGAGACCGGTGAAGGAATCTCATAAATTACCCCCGGAACTGGGACTAACAAGGGAATACGAGGTACAATAAAAGAGGCAGACAGAAATGCGACTGGTGAATGTCTGAGGACTGAGAACTGGATACCAGCACTTGCCATTAATACAGTTCGGTGTCTGCGCATAACATTTTTATCTATCCGAGGATTTCCGTCGGAAATAGAATTGTAATCGAAAATAGACCTTCCGGCATGCGCAAATTCAGAGACGAAAAAAAAGCTAAATATTGGATTCTTAACCAAGTTAAAAAAAAACAAACTGGCAGCAGCGGCAGCACTCTTGCAGGACGAACGAGCAGACGTCTGGCAAGCAGCAGTACCTCCCTGCAGCGGCCAGTAGCAGCAGCAGCATGCAGCAGCAAGCTGCAGAAGAAGTAAGCAGCAGCAAGCACCAAAAGGCGGGAGTGTGGTCTATCCTACGCTCCTCGATACTCGCTGCGCAAGCAACGCCGCCACAACGAGAAGATCACTTTCCTTCTTCTGCGTTGTCCTCTCTGCCCGAGAAGGGGTCGTAGCGGCAAAGATCAGGAGCGTGGTGGCAAGAGTGTACGCGCTTGCAGCAGCGTTTGCTTGAAGGGGTTCTCTTGTTTGCAGCAGCCCTTGCTTGTAGCAGTGCTTGCTTGCAGCAGTGCTTGCTTGCCGCAGAGCTGTTGTGCAGCAGCAGCGCTTGCTTGCAGCAGCGCTTGCTTACCGCAGTGGTTGCTTGCAGCAGCGCTTGATTACCGGAGTGCTTGCTTGCAGTAGCGCTTGCAGCAACCTTTGCACCAGCAGCACACTACATGCAGTAGCAGTGGTCCGTGACGTGCAGCAGCAGCACCTATCTGCGGCAGTAGCAGGCAGCAGAGGCATGCAGCAGAATAGCAAAACGGCAGCAATTCTTTTCGCAAAACCTCGCAGACATGGTCCGAGGCCACTCTCGGCGCAAGCTTGGCCAATCTAAAGCGTCCGGAGAGTTTTTGGCAAACAGAATGCAGCGGTCGAACCTCATATCACCCAAATATGGCTTTAGAATAATATGTTATCCAAAAGTGCACTAGAAAGTTCGTCATATTGGTGCAAATTTGATTCTG
This sequence comes from Macrocystis pyrifera, assembly GCA_031763025.1. Classification (NCBI taxonomy): domain Eukaryota; class Phaeophyceae; order Laminariales; family Laminariaceae; genus Macrocystis; species Macrocystis pyrifera. Next base: position 11,340,611 of record JASSKH010000003.1, read on the forward strand.
CTTTTCGATTAGTGGTCGGTAACTGGAGAATAGATAAGCAAATTTCTTGATATATTTTATTTTGCGCGGACACCCCATCAGCGTCGCCTTTCGCAACACTTGGCATTCAGGCTGTTTCCTATGCGGTTCGATTCCGATCTTCAGATCACATTATTTTTCGATCTCAAAAAGAAAGCATCTGCTTACGCAGTCCGAATACGCAAAATCTGACCGGAATTTTTTCGACTTGAGAATCCGATGGCCCAAGTCGTCAGATTCTGGCCCAAAATCCGACGACTTGGGTCATCGGATTCTCGAATCGAAAAACGGCATGGTCTCTAAATTCAAGATGTCATCCACGACAGCAAACAGCAGCACAACGATCGATGAGTTGGATGGTCACACAGCTGTACAGCGATGTTGCTCCGTGCCCGACGCGCGGTCGGCGCATCTCTTCGTGGCCAGACTAGAGTCGGCTGGCGCGGGCTCGGGCCTAGAGACCAAGAGAAGCGCACTCGGCGCGCACCCCCTCCGTGGATACGTACTCGTAGACTACTGCAGCAGCAGTCAGTCACATTGTGAAATACAAAATATCAAGACAGATTGACTCTCTAGAGCACTCAGCACGTCTCTTCGTCCCCAGACCAAAGGCAGTCAGCGTTGGCTCGCACGCTTGAGTCCTACGCGCAGTGCAGCGCACCCAGCGCGTCTCTTCGCGGCGCCAAACCACAACAGCAGCAGTTGGTCTCGGCGTTTGCTCGAATCTCTGCACGCACAATAAATCCGATTTTTCCGCATAGGAAGACCGTTTCGATTTGCGAAGCATACAGCTTGAAGATACAATCGGGCCAAAATCTGAAGCTCAAAATCTGAACCCCATACTGTACAGCCTGCCGTTTCCTATGCGGTTCGATTTTTGAGCTTCAGATTTTGACCCGATCGGGTTTGAGGTCCCCTTACAATCTGGGAGAAAGGATCTTTAGGTTAGTAGGCTGTTCAGGTATTTTGGTTCCTGTTGGAATCAAGGTACGGGCAAAGACCCAACTCAACCCCTGACTCTAACCCTAACCCTGACCCCAAACCGCAGCCAAAACGGGCCAAAACTGGCTAAAAACGCGGCTGCGCCGCGTTTGCATCGAACCAGGAAATTTCTCAATTGCGGACGACGATTCCAAATTGCAGAACGCGCTACGCAATTTTCAAGTCAAAAACACCCCTAAAGACCCTTCTCTCAGATTGCTAAACCTACTCTCGCATTTTCAGACGTGAACTTGGCAAATCGAAACAGTCTGCATAGATGCGGAAAAATCAGATTTATTGTGAGTGCAGAGATTCGAGCAAACGCCGAGACCAACTGCTGTTGTTGTGGTCAGGCGCCGCGAAGAGATCAGGCGCCGCGAAGAGACGCGCTGGGTGCGCTGCACTGCGCGTAGGAGCTAAGCGTCCGAGCCAACGCTGACTGCCTCTCTTGTCTGGCGGCGAAGAGACGTGGCGAGTGCGCTAGATTAACCTGTCTTGGTATTTTGTGTTTCACAGTGTGACCGACTGCTGCCGCTGTACAGCAGTGTAGTCTACGAGTACGTGTCCACGGAGAGGTGTGCGCCGAGTGCGCTTCTCTTGGTCTCTAGTCCCGAGCCCACGCCAGCCGACTTTAGTCTGGCCACGAAGAGATGCGCCGCCTACCGACCGCGCGTCGGGCGCGAAGCAACGCCGCTGTACAGCTGTGCCACCATCCAACTCATCGATCGTTGTGCTGCTGTTTGCTGTCGTGGATAACATCTTGAATTTAGAGAGCATGTCGGATTTTGCATATTTGGACTGCATAGGCAGGACATTCATTTTTGAGATCGAAAAATACAAATCTGAAGCTCGAAATCGAACCTGTTTTCTGTGCGGTTCGATTTCGAGCTTCAGATTTGTATTTTTCGATCTCAAAAATGAATGACCCTGCTTGTGCAGTCCAAATATGCAAAATCCGACTGGAAATTTTCGATTTGAGAATCCGATGACCCAAGTCGTCGGATTTTGGCGGATTTTGGCCCAAAATCCGACGACCTGGGTCATCAGATTTTCAAATCGAAAAATGGCATGCTCTCTAAATTCAAGATGTTATCCACGACAGCAAACAGCAGCAGAACGATCGATGAGTTGGATGGTGACACAGCAGCTGTATAGCGACGTTGCTTCGCGCCCGACGCGCGGACAGCGCGTCCCTCCGTGGCCAGACTAGAGTCGGCTGGCGCGGGTTCGGGCCTAAAGACCAAGAGAAGAGCACTCGGCACGCGCCTCTCCGTGGATACGTACTCGTAGACTTCACTGCAGCTGTACAGCAGCAGCAGCAGCAGCAGCAGTCAAGTCACAAAATGAAACACAAAATACCAAAGACAGGTTGATTCTAGCGCACTCGCCACGTCTCTTCGCCACCAGACTAGAGACAGTCAGCGTGGGCTCGGACGCTTGGGTCCTACGCGCAGGGCAGCGCACCCAGCGCGTCTCTTCGCGGCGCCAAATAACAAAAACAGCAGTTGGTCTCGGCGTTTGCTCGAATCTCTACACGCACAATAAATCTGATTTTTCCGCATAGATAGGAAGACCCTCTCGATTTGTCAAGTTCATATCTGAAAATGCCATCGGGTCAATTCTGAAGCTCAAAAATCGAACCGCATAGGAAACGGCCTCATGTATATCTATTTGTACGTATCAGATACAGCGCCGTCAATTTCGTAATGAATAAGCATATACCACTACGTATACCACAGCAAATAGATGGCACCGAGAGGAGGTAATTTTTCAATTTTTCCTATCCGAGGCTGCCGCCGATGGGTGCCGGCACCCATGCGCAGCCCTTCTCACATTTTGAAAATTCTGGCGACGGTTGAATATCCAGGGAAAAGCTTGAATCCACTTCGATTGTTCATCAGTCTATTAATAATAATGTACTGACTGCTGTACATGTACCCTGCATGCTACATGTATATACGACAGTGTTACAACAGTAGTTGAGGCTGAGGGTCGTTTCAGGAGCAGTGAAGCAGCAGCATGCTGCTACAACGAAACTGAGCATGCCATGCATTAGCCATATAAACTCGTCGCATGCCACGAACTATGCAGCACCTACTGCTGTACGACGCACCTGTTGTAACGAAGATAGCTGCCCAGCGTATCCCGCCGCCTGCGCGCAATCAGCATCTGGGTGATACGAATACGACAGCTGTGCTTTGGCCCGATTGCTGCCCGTGCCGTCTCTTTTTCTTCGCTGCCAAGCCCAATCCCGCCACCAGTACCATCGTTCGGCTTTGAGGGGGTGTTGGTCAATACGTCTAGAGCAGGGCCGTCGCTGGTGTGGTTGCTGTAGTCGAGTGCCATCTCTTCTCCTTCGCGGGCAAGAGGTCGATCCTGCTGGTTCTGCACCTCCTCGGAAATAGCTGTGTTGGCCGATCCTGTCTCCCAACGCCCGTCACCTTCCTGAACGGTCTCCACAATCTTATTGCTCCGCCTATTCGCAATGTTGCTGGATCGTCCATTGGTCAGATGCAGACGGTCACCCATGTCGGGGATCTTGTCGACTGGGCAAGCGCGCAAGCGTTGTTGTGATCCGCTTTGCTCCCTGTTCCTGCCCTGTTCCCAAGCTCGATGAGGTTTCCACGTATCTTAAATGGGCGTTATTGTTACGGAAATGTATGCTTGTGTCCCCGGACACGCCACACCGCCCCATCGCTCACCGGGATCGTTTTGTCGACGATCTGGCGATCCCGCAACGGCACCGCACTTGCGGAGACCTCTTCTACCTGCGTCTCGTCGGCAGGGTCGAGTTCGTCGCGCGGAAACCTTCAATTCAAAAGTGCGATCTTGGGCGAGAAGGTACAGGTGAGCAAGAACGACGAGTCCGCCGTTATGATGATAGTGTTGCAAAACCAGGAACAAGATAGAGCATTGCATTCCGTCTGTGCTACGAGTGTGTTCCCGATAGTATTAGTCGGAGTCTGACCCGCCTGGCGAGTGAGTGGGCGAGCAAGGCACCAGCGAGCGTCTTCGCCTCGTCCGCGAAGTCCACCGTCGAGCGAGTGTCTTTCGGTTTGTTTATTTTTTTCGGCACACAATGACGGCCGCCACACGCCAGGCCTACAGCCTCTGCAGAGTACCAGGTATTAATAATAGTCTACAGCAGTAATCCTACAAGCAAATAAAAGTACGCATCGTTTCAGAGGATCAGTTATAACCCCTTTGTTTGGGTCAACGAGGTAGCGACCGAAACAACAATAGCACTGGTGTCATCAACCGTCTACGAGCCGCGTGATCGCCCAGCAGTACGGGCAGGATCATTTTGTTCCCGTGCCGTACGAATCTTTGCAATGTACGTGACTCCCGACACTTTTTTGTACCATCCCCCCCCCCAACACGCAGTGACCGTTGCTTGTAATCGCCATTTTTTATTGCCAGTTTCCCCCTCCGAAGTCCCAAACAGATGCACTCCGCAAACTGGTTTGATAAACGCAGTACAACGAGCGAAGAAGTACCAGTTAGTGCATCATATGTACGTAAACAGCAGCTATCCAAGTACTGGTATACACGAGTATGCTCCCCCTTTCTCTCGATGGCCCGTTGCGTCCGTTTCGCTGCACGCCGAGGAATCTCATATTTTCCCTTTCGATTCAAAAAGTCAATGTTCTTCGCGAAAATTCTCGTGTGCCCGTTTGTTTTTTTCGTCTCCGATGAACCCCCCCGCGCGCGCGCCCCCATCGTAGATAATAGCAACCACACTCGACGCAATTCAGAGCCCAAACGGCTCTTCGTCCGCCGCGCTCCGTGGACATCGCTATGGCCTCCACGGCGCGAGGGGCACCTCCAACAGCGGAGCCCCCAGGCTCCCCGCGCTTCGAACAACACTATCACGAACAGAGGCCACTCGGGTCCCCTCATTCTTCTCCTGGGGGGTCTCTCTCGGCCCCGCATTCGACCGTTGCGGGTGCATCAGAGGCCACTCCGGGGACGATTTGGGTCCCGTCTTCCCCGGACAGTGGGTCTGCGTGTTCCACGGGCATAGGCTCTGCAGCGCCGGTCTGGCCTGCACGCCCGACTCGACCTGGCGTCAGCTGCTTCACCGCAGCACCTGATGCGGGGGGCAACGAAAGCGAGGGTGGGGGGGGGGGGAGGATAACGCGACCGCGTTGGTGTTTGTAGATCCGGAACTCTCCCGACGCAACGTGGACATCGGTGTCGAGGCTGGTAGCGGCGCCGTTGTGAAGTGGATATGCCGCAGCGCGGGTGGAGGCGGCGAGGGGGGTGGAGACGGGCGGGAAGCGCTGGTCTTGGGCGGAAGTAGGCGTAGCGTTGACGGGCAGGGACAACAGCAGGAAGCGGGAGATGGTGACCGGGAGGGAACGGACGGGCCTGCACTCAGTGATGCGCGGAGCAGCACGAACTTGACGGTGACCATAGTCTCGGACGAGGCGGACGAACCGCAGGTGACGTGCCAACTCCCGCCGGACGGTGAGTACTGCGAAAAGATCTTCGACAAGCCGGGGAGCTACACGTACTACGTGTGCTCGGGGCCTCTCACGATGGGGCGTGTTGTTGCCACAGCCCCGAAGTGCCAGCTCCAGTCCGCAGCGATCGCCGTCGCCTCTTCCCCATCCGCTTGCCTGAAGATTTCTGACGCTAGCGAGGAAGGGGTTGAGGACCTTGAGGTGTTGGAGTTGGCCTCCCCAAAATCGGATACGGCAGTGGACGGCCACACCTCCGAGGTGTGTGCATCGCAAGATGAAAATGAGTGCCACTCAGCAGCGATGGAAGAAAGAGACCCGGAAACGGCTAGGGCCGGAGATTCGCCCGGTCAGGACCAAGAGCCTCGTGCTTCGCAAGAAACCGACGCGGCGGAGATTTTGGATGTTGTCGATGCCAAGCAGTCCCCACCTCAATGCGTTTCCCTTGAAGGTGGTCAAATCACGGCAGTGGACGGCTACTCCTCCGAGGTGTGTCCATCGCAAGATGAAAAGAAGCGCCGCTCAGCAGCGATGGAAGAAGGTGACGGGGACATGATCAAGGCCGGAGGTTTGCCCGGTCCGGACCAGGAGCCTCGTGCTTCGCAAGAAGCCGTTGCGGCGGACATCTTGGATGTGGTCGATACCAAACAGTCCCCGCCTGAATGCGCTTCTCTTGAAGGTGGGCAAAGCACGCCAGTCGACGGCCACTACTTCGAGGTGTGTGCATCGCAGGATGAAAAGAAGCGCCGCTCAGCAGCGACGGAAGAGGGTGACTCGGAAATGGTTAAGGCCGGGGATTCGCGCGGTCAGAACCAGGAGCTTGGTGCTTCACAAGAAGCCGTTGCGGCGGGCATTTTGGATGTAGCCAATGCCAAGCAGTCCCCGCTTGAATGTGCTTCCCATGGAGGTGGGAAATGCACGGCAGATAGCAGCCCCTCGTCCAAGGTGTGTGCAGCGCAAGATGAAAAGGAGGGTCGCTTAGAAGCGACGGAAGAGTGTGGCCCGGAAATGATCAAGGCCGGAGATTCGCCCGGCGGTCAGGACCAGGAGCCTGGTATTGCTCAAGAAGCCGAAGCGGCAGACATCTTGGATGTGGCCGATCCCAAGCAGTCCCAGCTTGAATGTGCTTCCCGTGGAGGTGGGCAATGCACGGCAGTGGACGACCACTCGTCGGAGGTGTGTGCATCGCAAGATGAAAAGGAGTGCCGCTCAGCAGCGACGGAAACACGTGACCCGGAAATGATCAAGACCAGAGATTCGCCCGGTGGTCAGGACCAAGAGGCAAGTGTTGCTCAGAGAACCGTTGCGGCGGACATCTTGCATGTGGCCGATGCCAAGCAGTCCCCGCTTGAATGTGCTTCTCTTGGAGGTGGGCAATGCACGGTAGTGGACGGTCCCTCGTCCGGGTTGTGTGCATCGCAAGATGAAAAGGAATGTCACCCAGCAGCGACGGCAGAGTGTGATTCCACACTGGTCAAGACCGGAGTTGTGCCTGGTCAAGACGAAGAGCATGGTGTCTCCCGTGGAGCCGTTGCGGCGGTCATCTTGGATGTGGCCGATGCCAAGCAGTCCCCGCTTGAAGGCGCCGAAATGCTCACGTCCTCCTCGCAAGATTCCATTGGAGATGGACGATGCATGGCAGTGGACGGCCACACGTCGGAGATATGTGCACCGCAAGATGAAAAGGAGGGCCACTCAGCAGCGACGGAAAGGGGCGACCCGGAAATGGTCGAGAACGAAGATTCGCCCGGTCAGGACCAGGAGCATTGTGTCTCTCATGAAGCCGTTGCGGCGGATATCTTGGGTGTCGCCGATGCTAAGCAGTCCTCACTTGAAGGCGCTTCCCTTGAAGGTGGGCAATGCACGGTAGTGGACGACCACTCATCCGAGGTGGGTGCATCGCAAGATGAAAAAGAGTGTCTCTCAGCAGCGACGGAAGAGGGTAACCCGGATATGGTCAAGACCGGAGGTTTGCCTGGTCAGCGCCAGGAGAAAGGTGTCTCTCGGAAGTCGTTGCGGCGAACATCTTAGATGTGGCCGATGCCGAGCAGCCCCCGCTTGAAGGCGCCGAAATGCTCACGCTGTGCTCGCAAGAGTCCGTTGGAGGTGGGGAATGCGTGGACGATGCGTTACAGGGGGGGGCGAAGGACGTTGCAGAACTGAGCGCAGGGGAGGAACCTAGGGCGCAGTCGAGCGATGATCATGGTGCGTCAGAATCTTGTGTGGGGGAAAAACAGATACCAAACCACCCGCCTCCAATCGAACCCATTTCGCCTGTCGAGGAGAATAGCGAGCAACAGCCCCTGCAAGGGGCAGATCACGAAAATCTGGCGCCGAGTCACCCGTCTCCAAGCGCGTCTGTTCCTCCCGAGATGGAGAACAGCGAGCGGTCGTCGCTACAGGGGGCTGAGCAGGAAGAACAGCCGCCGAATCACCCATCTCCAAGCGTGATCCTTGCGCCGTGTCCAGGTGTACCCCTTTCGCCTGGTGAGGGGAGCGTCGAGCGTTTGCCGTTGCAAGGGGCCGGACAGGACGGGTCCTCGCTGACCGGGGTCCCAGATCTAGAAAGCGGAGCAAATGGTGGCGGAAACCAGCCGCCGATGCTGGCAGTAGTAGCAGGTGTGAGCTCGGCGCAGAGGGAGGGTGAGAGTGCAGAAGGTAAAGGGGACGAGGAGGTGCGGAGCGCGGAGGACCACCGTTGCGACAACGAAAACAGCAAGGAGCTGTACATGAGCCCAGACGACCCAGACCGAACCATAACTCCACCATCAAATTCACCGGTCTCCATCCGATGTGGTACGGTCGACCACGTGATCTCTCAGCCATCAGACGGAGGGGGGGATAGTACTCTATCAGATCTCGCAGTTTTTGATGTGGGAGGACCATGCCAAGATATTGTGGCCGTTGAGCGCACCACGGAAGGCTTGAGCGAGGTTATCCCGGGCCAACATTTGCAGACGTTTGTGACGCCGGATCACGCGGAGGACATATTTCCCCGCGGGGGGAGGTGGGTCGAACTCGTGCGATTCAGACGACGCCCTTCGTACCAGCTGTGTCAGTGGCGGTGATACCCCAAATGCTGATAGGGGTAAGGGGGCGTGGGAGCAACCGAGCTCGCCGGTATCCCCTCCAACCGCGTTGTCGATCCCACCAACCATGGGCACGCCTGATCGAGGGAGGCGCAGAACATTGTTATGCCTAGCAAGATCAGCCACGGAAGTGGGCCCACAATCTCACCGTTCTTCTCAGGAATGGCGCGTTGGACGCCGTAGGGCCGAGGTTATGCAGCGAGATGGCGTCGGGCAGGAGTGGAAGGAAATAAGCCCGTTGACGTCGCCAGTAGTAGCGGGACCAAGCGGTAACTTCGACTCCTTCACTTGCTCGGAAAATGCGACTCCCTCGGCCCCTCCTATTGTGGGTGATCATGAGCAGAAGGAACAGCGAAGCGAAGAAACGATGCCGGCGAATGATGGAGTTAATGAGGAGGATAAAGCGATACCTTCTGATTTGGAGGCGGACGTTGAGGTGGTGGTAGCACCGCCGTTGCCTGAGGTAGACGGCGAGTCAGAAGGCACAATGCAGACTGCGATGGAAGCACTTGACGCCTCCGACGACGATGGCTCAGCCAAGGCTTTGTGTGCGATATCTCCTTCGACAGTACCACCACCCGTGGGCGCAGCAGGAGAGAATTTCGGCGATGTGCCGTCCGACTCTGCCGATGAGGCTGCGGCACAGACAGCTACAGCTCCCAACGAGTCAGAAGGTACAATGCAGATTGAGATGGAAGCACTTGACGTTTTCGACGGTGACGGCTCAGCCAAGGTTTCGCGTGCGATGTTTGCTTCGACAGTACCACCACCCGTGGGAGCAGCCGAGAGTATCGGTGATGTCTCCTCCGACTCCGCGGATGAGGCTGCGGCAGAGAAAGGCGCAGGTCCCACCGAGTCAGAGGGCACCATGCAGATTGCCATGAAAGCACTTGACGTTCCCGACGACGACGGCTCAATCAAGGGTACGCATGCGATGTTTCCTTCGACAACACCACGACCCGTAGGGGCAGACGAGAGTATCGGTGATATGTCGTCCGATTCCGCCGATGAGGCTGTGGCAGAGATAGGCACCGCTCCCAGCGAATCAGAAGGTACAATTGCGATGGAATCACCTGACGTCTCCGACCACGACGGCGCAGTCAAGGGTTCGCGTGCGGTATCTCCTTCCATAACAACACCACCCGTGGGAACAGACGAAAGTATGGGTGATATCTCGTCGGACACCGCCGATAAGGCGGGGGCAGACACAGGCGCCGGTCCCAACGAGTCAGACGGCACAATTGCGATGGAAGCGCCTGACGTCTCCGACGACGATGGCTCAGTCGAGCCTTCGCGTGCGAGGTCTCCTTCGGCAGTGCCATCACCCGTGGGAGCAGACAGAAAAATCGGTGATGCCTCGCCGGACTCCGCCGATGAGGTTGCGGCAGAAACAGGCACAGCTCCCGACGCGCCAGAATATCCTTCGGCAGTACCACCATCAGTGGGAGCGGACGAGAATATTGACGATGTCTCGTCCGACTCCGCCAATGAAGCTGCGGCAGAAACAGACACAGCTCCCGACGCGCCAGAAGGCACAATGCAGACTTTGATAGAAACACGTGACGTCTCCGACGACGACGACGGCTCTGTCAAGGCTTCTCGTGCGAGGTCTCCTTCGGCAGTACAACCACCCGTGGGAGCGGACGAGAGTTTCGGTGATGTCTCCGACTCCGCCAATAGGGCTGTGGCGGAGACAGGTGCAGTCCCTAACGAGTCAGAACGCTCAATGCAGACTGTGATGGAAGCGCTTGATGTCGTCTCTGATGGCGAAGACCCAGCCAAGGCTTTGCGTACGCTATCTCCTCCGACTGTACCAACGCCCATGGGAGCAGCACAAGAGAATATCGTCGGTGTTTCGTCCGACTCTGCCGATGAGGCTGCGGCAGAAACAGGCGCAGCTCCTAAGGGGTCAGAAGACACAATTGCGATTGAAACACTTGACGTCTCCGACCACGACGGCTCACCGAAGGCTTCGCATGCGAGGTCTCATTCGACAGTGCCACCTCCTCTGGGAGCAGAAGAGATTATCGGTGATGTCTCGTCCGACTCCACCGATGAGGCTGCGGCAGAGACAGGTACGACTCCCGACGCGCCGGAAGGTATAGTGCAGAGTTCGATGGAAGCGTTCGATGTATTCGATGGCGAAAACCCAGCCAAAAGTTCGCGTGGGATATCTCCTCCGACAGCGCCGCGGGTGCGAACTGCAGAAGAGAATATCGGCGGTGTATCGTCCGACCCCGCCGATGAAGCTGCGCCAGAGACAGGCACAGCTCCCAACGAGTCAGAAGGCACAATGCAGACTGCGATGGAAGAACTTGGCGTTTCTGATGGCAACGGCTCAGCCAAAGCTCCCCGTGCAATATTTTCTTTGACAGCACCACCACCGATGGGAGTAGACGAGAATATCTGCGATGTATCGTCCGACTCCACCGATGAGGCTGCGGCGGAGACAGTCACAGCTCCCAACGAGTCAGAAGGTACCGTGCAGCCTGCGATGGAACCACTCGACGTTTGCGAGGACGAGGGTTCTTTCAAGTCTTCCCGTGCGATGCATCCTTCGACAGCACCACCACCCGTGGGAGCCGAAGAGAATATCGGTGATGTCTCGTCTGACTCCGTCGATGAGGCTGCGGCAGAGACAGGCGCAGCTCCCAACGAGTCAGAAGGCACAATGCAGACTGCGATGGAAGAACTTGACGTTTCAGGCGGCAACGGCTCAATCAAGGCTTCCCGTGCGATATCTCCTTCGACTGCACCACTACCAATGGGAACAGACGACAATATCGACGACGTATCTTCTGACTCTACCGATGAGGCTGCGGCAGAGACAGGCGCAGCTCCCAAGGAGTCAGAAGGCACCATGCAGACTGCGATGGAAGAACTTGACGTTTCCGGCGGCGGCAACGGCTCAATCAAGGCTTCCCGTGCGATATCTCCTTCGACAGCACCACTGCCAATGGGAACAGACGACAATATCGACGACGTATCTTCTGACTCTACCGATGAGGCTGCGGCAGAGACAGGCGCAGCTCCCAAGGAGTCAGAAGGCACCATGCAGCTTACGATGGAACCACTCGACGTTTCCGACGGCGAAGGCACACCCAAGGCTTCCCGTGCGATACATCCTTCGACAGCACCGGTGAAAGAAGAGAATGTCGGTGATGCATCGTCCGACACAGCGGATGAGGCTGCTGCAGAGACATGCACAGCTCCGGCACCCCCTGTTGACGAGGATTTGCCCCGCTTCCCGACAGGGCTGGTGAACGCAGATCCGAAGGAAGGTGACCAGTGCTGTGAGTCTGTTGGTACCCCATTGTCACCTGCCGCCGTGGAGTCTTCGGCTGTGGCGCTGGCAAACTCAGTCGAGAAAGCGTCCCCAGCGAGAGCGAATATCGAAATCGGCGTTGAAAGCAACGGCCGTTGTGCCCATACGATGATGGTTGGTGATGACTCGTTGCAGCCTTTCCAGCCCAAGGTGGTGACGGTGCCGGTTGGGGCACGCGTCATGTGGAAGCGATGCAGCGGTGGAGCCAACGATGATGAACCTGAGGTATTCAATGTGCGGCAAGGGTGCCCCATCGTGGAGACCGGATGGCGGACGGAGTTTTCGTTTTCGATCGGCGGTGCGCAGCCTACCTTCATCGGCACCTTTGAAAAGGCCGGCCGCTTCGTAATCTCTAGCGACGCGTCCCCGCCCGGTGCGGACAGGAAGAGAGGCGAAGTTGTTGTTGAGAGTGACGCTGGCAACAGCGAGTCCGACAGCTTCGCTTCCCCAGATGACGTCCGGACCAGCTCCGAAGGCTTCGCGTCTGGGAACGAAGGCGGCAGTTGCTCGCCTAGGGGTGACAACGACGGAGATTTTGGGCAAGGAAGTCCGCGTTTGGCGCCGTCGTCGATGGTAGGATCGCAGAGCGCGCCGCAAGACTTTATTTCTAACAGCTGCGGAAGTCCAGCGAGCGATGGTACCGAGGAACGCGATTGCGAAAACCAGGATCTGGTTGCCGCATTACCGACCGAGCCGAGCGAGGATTTGCACAACAGCTCGACTACCGCCGAACCCGTTTACAGCTGTGTAGGATCCCCGCTAGTATTTTCTGGCCTGGCAATACCCCCATACGTGGCAGTCACTGGGACAGAAATGCGGACTTACGTGGAGGCTCCATTCCCCACCCGGCATCGCCCTCGAAGCTTGCCACCTCTCTCGGGGGCACGCGGGGCGGGTCGCAGCGAGGGCAATGCACTTTACGATGGACGGAGGTGGGTGCCGCCCGATCGACTGAGCGTCCTCGAGTGGAGTAAAGTTAGCTACGTTGCCAGCGAAACGCAAGTTTCGCCCGTTGCCGCAACCTCACATGAGTGTCTGCGTCCCCCCCGCGTACTGTCCGGCCCGCGTGCCCCTGCGGCGTTGCCTGCGGTGAGTGGGAGTGAGCCCTCTCGTGGCGGCGGCGGCGGAGCTGACAGCGATATCGATTGCGACGTCAGCGATACTGACGTCGACGACGACCGTCAACCACTCGCGAACACATTCGCAGTATCGAACGAGCTTCGTGCCGGAGCGAACGCTGAGGGGGAGTCGTTCCCGAGCGTTACTTCGGCTTGCGCACCCAGCGTTGTAACCGACGGTAAGGACGAACTGAAAGAGCCCCCTCAGCAAGCACCGGAAGCGGGGGGGGGCGGTTCAGGTCGAATACGAAGAAGAAGACGCGGCTGCGGTAGGCTCCGCACGACTTCAGGAAGACGAAAGGACTGCACAACCGCCGCCGAAAACATCCCAGAGCAAGAAGAAGAAAGCAAAAAAGAAAAAGAAGAAGTCCGGGGGGGGAGGCGGCGGCGACGGCGGCGGCGGCGGCGGTGGTGGCGACGTTGGTGACAGGTTTGGTGGAGATGGGGGCAGGAGCAAAACTTGGTGTGCGAGTAGCGCTGACACCTGTAAGATTGCAGTCGGCGAAGACAGCTCGGCCATGCTTTTAGACGAGGAAACCTTTTTCGAACTGTTCGGTGACAGCTCCACGGGGGTTGGAGGGGGCAGCGGAAAGACGTCGGCAAAGACACTTATTGTTGGTGATCGGGGATTCAAGCCGTGGAAGCCCGTGGTGGTTCAGGTGGGGGCTACCGTGTCCATCAAGGCGGCCAACGTCTGGCCCAACGGTGGCATCAGACAGGATCGAGCGCTCTCTATCAGTCTTGTTGGACCTGTCGCCGATAATGAGGAGGTGAGCTTCAACACTAATTATGAATGTGTCGTTGCGCCGCTGTTCACCAGCATTGTATATATAGGCTGGCGTCTTCGGTGGCTTCGTAGATGATCCTCGTGCCTACTAAAATCTATTACGTAGGCTCAATTCTCACCTAGTGCACATAGTCGAAGGGACTTTTTCTTGGATGACTATTTATCAACGGAAAGCGCCAGAGCGTGAGTTAGCAATATTCGATGAAAATTGACGAGCAGTGGGAATGCTGAACCCTATGTGCGATAAAAGAATGAAGCACGTACCGGGGGGGAGAAGGGACGACACCTGTGACCACGGCTTGTCCAGGAGCTGGAAAGTAAGATTATCAAAATATACACCAGGTACCAGGTACGTATGTAACACAGCAGTAATGGACATATTACTGCGTGCGAACGGCTGAAACACTTGCATGTACTTTACAACATGCTGACGGTCTCTCTTGTAGAAGACTGCGGGAAGGAAATACGTCTCGCTGGTATTATGTTTCTGTGTCAACCATTGGAGTGTAACACTCATTTTTCGTCCGTGCAGTGCACACTGTCAACGCGCTCGCTTGGAGTACGCAAGAGTACTGCAAATCTGCGCATTCGATGTCGATTTGGATTGCCAGATACCGTCGTCGTAAGCATCGTCGCGCCAAACCTGCTCAATCCAGCAAAGCCTTACCCCTCCCCCACAGGGATGCGTGGTCAATGATCAAATGACTAAAGCAAGCAAAACATGAGTACGCCCCCCATAATAGCAGCTGCGCGAGGGTGAAAGTATTATTGAAACTCAACGAAATCTCTCTTAAAGTTCGATTTTCCGGGGTCACAACCGCATACAATAATCTTACATAATATTGCATTAACCTTTTTAGGACTGCAGTCCCGTTTTGGGGACAAACCACTCAAATTCTAAGTACTTTGTCCCCAAAATGGGACTGCAGTCCTGAAACGGTTGAAGGGGTTGTGTGGCGTTATTGTCACGCGAGAGTAAATACTGGAGGTCCTACAAACTCAACTTTTTCGGACTGCTGTATGCATTTTGTTCACCTTTTTGGCGTTCTGTTTTGGAAAGCGTTTTTGGGGGGCCAAGGAAATTATTTCTTAGTGCCCCCCAAATGCGTGTTTTTAGTCGGTAGAACAGTCTAAAAAACACACGATTTTAGTCTCCAGGATGTCCCTCGGAGGTTTGCGGGAGCCTTTGATTTTGCCTCCCGTTTATCTAGGAGCTGGCCCAGCCTACATATAACCAGATAATCGGTTGGCCGGCCTTAGCGCCTCCGCGTTTGCGACTTAGGACGTGACAATCAAAAGCAATGCCCCTGGTACAATTGTGTACGTGCTCGTGTTTATAATTTGATATTTGATGCACCAGAGTCAATGTCGCCGAGATATTTTTGTTACTTTAAAAAACATCTAGACTATTTTTTCGCGGCATTTTGACAATAGTTGTCATGCCTCTTATATATGACGGGTTAAAAACTTCTCGTTCCCGACCAAGGTATAATTTGGTGTAGGCAGTGCCGAAGACAAAAAGAGACGATCTATATTACTGTTGCTTCGTTGCTCAATTCGTCGTCCATCATTTTTTTTTTTTTTTTTTTTCCCCGAAAAAAACGATCCCCTTACATTATGAAAGTAGTAGCGAGAAAAAATGGTATTACTGCGATGAAGCACTCAGTTTTGCGAAGTTCTCCACTGATTTTTTTACCCCGTCTTTGTGAAGACCCGCGTGCAAAATTATCCAGTGCCGGCCATTTCTGTTTGATGTTTTTCAGGAGTGTTGTGGTCGTTTTTACCGGATGGTTAAGTCGATCATACTTCTAGGACATGAACAAAAAAACAAGAAAAGTCCAGGACTCAATGTATTGATAGTTTCATGATATTAATGTGTTGATCTTTCATGTCAAACTGCGTTAAAAAAAATCAGCGCGGCATCGCCTGTGAACCGTTCCCGCCCAGGCTTGGTTAGCGCAGCTCGTAGAGTTGTTTTTTTTTAGCCTTCTCCACAAATATCACTGAAGTTGCAAGGTTTTTAGTTTGGAAACACGGAAATGTCTTTTGGCCAGCATGTGATTCCAGGATTATCACAAGGGCTATTTTTGTTGATGCCTGAAGCTCTATTTCTTAACCCTCACCCCTACCCTGTCCATCGAAGCTTCGTCCGGCAGAGTTCCGGCTAAAACAGCGTTGTTACAAAAATATCCGACGATATTAAGAATTGCATGTGAAACGTTTACCCGTTTTTCATGCTGCTTTATCCCATGTGTTGGATCATGAAGGTGGAGAAGGCTATTGGATTATTTGCCTACGTACGCTTGTTATTTTCCGTGCTAGACTACTTTTTGCGCATAAAACCAGTTTTTTTGGGCCTCAGTTGTGACGAATAAGACCCCTCCGAAGTGACTGACCAGACTGGCAAGAAAACGTACTAGGACCAGAAACGGAGACATAACTGCTCCAGCAAGCTCTCGGAGTACTCGGGGATCTGGAGGAGTGTATCGTATTGTAGGCCGTTCCAGAAAACGCGTATTTTGGCGCTAGATGTCAGTCCCTGAGAGCAAACACGAAAAAGTTATCCTAAACATTTTGGCCTTTTACTGTAGCCTAAGATATATTACTGTCGCAAGCCAACCTATGAGCAGTGAGAATGCATAACCCTCTACGCGATAAGAATGAAAGCACGTACCGGGTGGGAGAAAGGACGACACCTGTGACGGTTTGTCTAGAAGGACGCTGGGGGTAAAAGTTCCTACGGGTTGAGCTGGAAAGTAAAAGTGATGATAACAACAACGCCTCGCGTTCGTCGCACGTGAGTTCCGGCGGCCACAAGGGGGGCCACTCCCACCTGTTGCGTTATCATCACTAACTACTGTTAGGCGTGGGAATGGATTCGTTTTAGACGTAAAAAATGTCCAGTCTATTCGAGAAATCGTTCAAAAAATCGGAAGAACATGATTTTGAAAATAGTCTGCTACTACCCTATTTACTTGGTTTTGGACTACACTCACGGTTGCATCAAATACCTGATTGCTCGACACAGGAAGCGAATTGGATGATAGCGTTCGACAAACACATCCCATCAATAGAGAAAGAGGCTGTGATTCGTTATGATTTGATCTGCAGATTTATTTTTTCCGTCTATTTTAGTGGATGTATGCGGGAAAACTCGATTTTTCAGGTTGTATTCGTATCTTTCTCTCTAGGGAAGAACTATTTGACAGCACTAAAAAGTCTATACGTGTTAGCCCCTCCGCCAGGACTTTGCGCACACAGCTATGCAACCCGCGCTTGAATCCGACAAGTAGCCGACAAGAAATTTGCTCCAGGAATTGACCCTATTTTGATGAGTCAATTGATGATGGAAAATTCGACAAAAAATATCCCGACATGAAAAAAAAGAACGTCCAGTCTTCATGGTATCGGGCAAGCGGTGCCAAACGTGAACGCGGCCGCACGCCGAGCGATTGCCATCATATCTGGTGCTATCGCCGCAGCGAAGACCATCTGTGATCGGGCTTTGATGCAGCGGGAAGCGAGTCACCCCTAATGTTCAGATGCGAACGCGTCACTGTTGTCCCACGTAAGAAAACGATCGAGTAAAAATACTCTATCGTACCACTATGTCCAGAAATATGGGTATGGTTTATATTGGATATTGTGATATACCCTGGCACAGTGGCTGAGAGGCTGTGTCGTCGACGTTAGTCGAGGTGATGACACGTCTGAGAGTGTAGTCTGGAAGAAGAGAGTCCTTCCACAGTGTGAAGAAGATGTAGAGATATTGTAACACTGGCGCTTAGATGGCCAACACACACAGATAAAACCACAGAGTATGCAGGAGCCGAGACGATGGCTGCTTCCTAGAGATGACCAGGACAGCTACGATCCACACGAGAGAGACACGAGAGAGTGATCTACTCGGCTAGCAAGCAGAGTATTCTACGGAAGTAATTCCTCCGCATATACATACGTACGTTACATTCGAACAGACACATACATATGATGTCAACGATATTATACAAAAGCAGTGCTACTGAACATTGACTCATACTGGCTATGTGCTAACATTTCCATAACAGTTTAAGTATAAATATGAAAGTAAACGGTTCCTTTCATTTCCGGGCAGAGTGGTAGGTACGTACGAGTACATACAGCAGCACCATGTAGAACTTTAGGCGCGTGATAAATGCAGCCTTGGCCTCAGGGCTCGAGCCTAGCTGCACGCACAACAACAACTTGCCCGTGAGCTGGAGGTGGGCGACGCTCCACGGAGGTGCAGGCAGCGCCGTCGAAATCCCGGTCTCCGCGAAGTGCAGGGTAGCAACACGCAGCCGATTGTCGATGCTGTGTGTGGGTATGCTCTTCTTGCTGTTTACACGTGCCCAACAGCAGTAAACTAGGACCACGTAGCCTGCGACTTGATCTGTACGTACAAGATGTGTTTCACAGGGGGGGGGCAGCATTCTCGTGCTGCCGGCCGCCAAACCCAAGGGGCCACCAGAAACGTGCGATTCGTTCACGCTCGCGCGTCCGTGTCTACGCTGCTGCTCTACGCTCTGGGCTTGGTTGTGCGCTGTCCAGCAGCATGTTTCGTGCAAAAACCAACGCTGACTTTTTTCCAGCTCGTAGCCCAACGCCGCAACATCGACGCCCGCACTGCTTTTTATTTTATTTTTGAGAGGCAGCATCATCGAACGGATTTTTTGGTGGCAAATGTTTTTTTTCCCCATCACGGATTGGTTAATTTTCTAAAAACAAAATCCCAGATCTCGACCATGCGACATATTTGTGATTTTTACGTGCTAAAACGACCCCGTTCTCACGCCTAAGTGTGCCCTCGCTGTCGCTCCCAATCCTAATCCCCTGCTCTTCCAAACTCTGGTGTACGCTTACTGCAGACGCGTCGTTTCTATGAAGGGGCAAACAAGGCGGAGGATATGCCCGACGAGAGCAGGTTTAAGAAGACGGCTCCGTCCGGAAGGGCCCTAGTAGCGGTGTTCCGCAAGTGCGGCGAGTACTGGCTGATCGACCACCTAGCCGGCAAACGAATAAAGGTCACGGCGATCGCTCGGGAGGCGGAGCCATCGGTGGCGCAAATAGAGCCTGGCCTACCCACGCCGAGCGGCAAGCAAGGCAGCACGAGCCTCCCGCGGGGCGCCGGCAGTGCGGAGGCCACACAGAGGCGTGGCGGGAACAACAGCGCCGAGGTCATGTCGCGCTCGAAAAAAAGAAATTCAGGGGGAACGATATGATGAGCGAGGTCGCCGCACTCGTGAAGGATATCGACGCCACATCCACAGGGGACCTCGACGTGGTGGTTTTGAATTCCTCAGAGGGTACAAGATCGGCTGGTGGTGTGTCCGAGTCAGCCTGTGACTACGAACTGTCCGCCAGCGACACGCGCGGCATGGTAGACCGAGGCAGTGGCGAGGTAACAACGAGTGCGTCCACAACCACCGTTGAGGACGATCTGCCTGGACAAGCACTAGAACGAGCGCCCTCGCCGACGTGGCTACCGCCGATTCGGGTGATGCGGGAGGGCGATCTAAGCCTCGACAACTTCGCGTGGTTTTCCAGGTTCGACGCTGCGCACGTGGTGAGAGTGTCGCACAAGAAAGGCTTCGAACCAGCCACGTTGGAGACGGGACTCTCGCCGGGACTGGGGGCCCTAGTTATGTGCGAGCTCGACGCCAAGCAGCGGGTGATGAGGGAGGTTCTGTGCCGCTGGCTTCAAGATGGAACAGGGGACGCTTCGGGCGCCACGAAGGGGCAAGGGGGGGTTGGAGCCAGTGCCTCGTCGTGTGACGTGTCAGAGGGCAAAAACGTAGAAACAGATAGCCAGATGGAACTCTCCACTCGCCTTGGTCCAGGCAGCTTGAAGAAATGCTACTTCGTTTTGGGTCGCTTTGGGGAATTTCAGCTGTCCTACCGGCACGACGGCAAGAGGGGGCTGACTGTGGTGGTCAAACGCCCGGATATAGCTTCGCTGATGTCTACCTCAGCCTCCAACACTGGCGTCACGTGCGAGGTTGGTTTAAGGGCGGGTTCGGGTGACAGCAGTAGCCAGGTCCAGCCCCCGGAGAGCCCGCGCACCCGTCGTCTTCGAGACCAGATGCCCGACACAGCCGAAGGCAAACTCAAGCTCGGAGATCGCTGGAGAGGATTGCAGCCCTGACCCCGCGGATTCACCTTCTGACGAAGATAGCGTTGCCATGTCTGGTTCGACGGCCGGTTCGGCGGAAGCCGCGCCGCACGAGAGGTGCCCCATCGATGACCCCCGCGTGGCGTCAACCCAGGCTCACCAGGATGTGGAAGCTGAGGATAAGTCCATCGCCGTGGCGGCGGTAGGAGGTGGCGACAGCTGCTGTTGGCAGGATGCGATGCCGGACCGCGACCAGAACCAGGGTGATTTCGTCCAGCAGAGATCGCACGTCAAACGTATCAAGCGGCAGAAGGTTAAAAGCGAAAGAGCCGAAGCTGCCAAGAATGCCGCCGCTGCGGCCGCTTTGTTGGAAGCGGCAGCGGTCACTGCGGAGGCAGCAGCCGCTGAAGTTGTCGTGGGAAAGAAGACGCATTTGGATGAGGCCGCCGTGGCCGCTATTCCCTCCGCACCTACGGGGCCCTCGGCGAAAGAGACAGGTGTGCCGACGGCGACGGGATCTCCAGCAGACAATCCTACCCCGGAAGAACCGCAACCCGCTAATACTTCCATCTGGGAGGCAAACCTTAGTGGGATAAGTTCGCAACGTGCGACGGCAGTGGACAAGGTGGCCTCCTCAGCCAATAGCTGTCTCGACCAGAAACCGCCGAATTCGCCGGTGGTCTCAAACAAAACAGGGTTGGAGGCTTCCGCATCGCTCGGAGCTGTCGTCGTGGAGAAGGACGCACTTTCGTCTCGCTCTGAAGAATCTGGCCGTGTTGAACCAGCTGCCGCGAAGCCCATTTCCCTCGGACGGCGCAAGGCTCGAAAACTATTCGACGGCGAAAGTCTCGACTCTCCCCGTAGAAGCGCACCAGTGGAACCGGTGGTATTGGCGCCGACTGGGGTGAAAAAAACCCCAACGCAAGAGAGAAGTCGGTGAGTACAAGAGCGGGGGAGCGCACACCGCTGCAAGCGCGCGAAACTCGGCCGGGTCCAAGTCAACCGAACCTGCGCAAGAAATTCCGGTCACCGAAGAGACAGCTGACGTTGAGACGGGCTGGGGTGTTGCTGTTTCGGGTGCTTCGTGGAGCGACGGGGTCGGCTCCACGCAATCAGAAGTACGCGCAGGCGTGTTGTCCGAAGGCTGCAACGCCTCTCGCGCCGCACGCGCTGCTCCACGCCCTTATGTGCACCAGTTGCCGGCAGCGCCTCCGAGGTTGCCACACCGACGGTGGGATAGCCCCCGAGGGGCAGCTTTCTCCCAGGTTCACGCGCTACCGCAAAGCGCTCATGGTCGGGTGTGGAACGCGCCAATTTCGGGGGAGTCAGCAACGCCCGTGACCTCCAACTGGAGGGGCGCATCTGCCGCTGCGCCGCCGGCAAGTACGGGCGATCACAGCTCCTCACCAAGTCGTATTGGAGCGGATGGGCGGAGCGTGACCCCAAAGGGAGGAACGGGCAAGACTCTGGACGGCCACGGATCTGTTGCTCCTGCGGCGTTGCCAGCAGAGGTGCCGGGGTTAGCAGGGCCTCCTCAGACAATAGGGATCCCCACGATTGCGACTCGAAAGAGAATGGGCGAGTGGCGAATCAGCCTGCAACTTATTATCACCAACAGAACGTTTATGCGGGGCGCGCAACTGCCTCGTCCGAAGCACCTGGCGTGGGAGGTGTTCGCGGTCTACCAGGTGCTTACTTGATGGCGAGAAATAGGGCAGCCGACGCTTCACACGAAGAGGGGGGTGGGTATAGTAGAAGAAGCAGGCCAGGCGCAGAATCGGCGCGAACTTCGTCTAGGATGAGTGCAAACAGCCGCTCAAGCCCATTTTCGTGCAGTCCATCAGAACCGACGCCATCAGCGGGGTCTAACATCCCGGCCATCGGTAAGCAGAAAAGCAAGAAGAAGGCCAGAGCCGAGCGCAAGGCGGCGAATGCTGCTGCTGGGGCGGTGGTGGGGGAGGCAGCATTCTCCGGCGAGCCCAAAACATCAGCAACGCTAGAGGCTTCCGCAGGACATCCTCACCCGGCGTTCACGAAAACAACGGCCCGTTCTGTCAAGGCGCGCAAGAGTGACTCTCAGACTGGCTCAAGCTCGCGCTCGGGCATCTCTTTCGGGGATTTTGTACTTCCAGCAAAGACTGCAGCCGGTCGAGCCGCAGGTGCGTTCGGCCTCTCGGCGCCGGGAAGGCGTGATGTAGCCGGCGACCGCGCGCCCGCCTCGACGCCGGGGCCCTCTGGGCGGGCAGGAGCTGGACACGGTAGAAGTGGTGAAGGGAGTGGTGTGGAGGGAAAGAAAGTCGCGGCCACCGGGGGCGATGCCAAATTTGGCCAAGCGTCTCAAGGACGACCGGGGTCGGCAAAGAACGAGACGGCCGGTGGATGGGGGGCGTCCCAAGCCACGCCTGTGCTTAAGCCCGCGACTGCAGGCGCGTCTACTCCGCCGTCGATTCTCGGCGATTGCCCCGCCCGTCCTCCGCCTTACGAACAGCCGGCAGAGAGAGGAGGAAGGCAGCGCGTCGGAGGGAGGCACAGTCGGGAACTCTGAAACGCCGAAACCCGTGACCGAACGCGCATCTGCTCCGCCGTCGGGCCTCGGTGATCGCCCCGCCCGTGCTCCGTCTTACAAAAAGCCAGCAGAAAAGGAAGAAGGCAGCGCGTCGGGCCGAGGCACGGTCGGAACCCCTGAAACGGCTGAAGGCACTGCGCGTTCCACCGGAGCAGTGGCATCTCCGACCGCCGCCCTGTCGCCGAAGAAGACAAGCGACCCGCCCATAGAGAAGAGCGAGCAGCCGAGGTGGGGTAACTGTTCTACAAAGGTTTCGTTTGAAGAGCGGACGCGGCGGAGCCAGGCGCACAGGGGTGCCCGTTTGCCGCGAGGTCACCGGCGGGAAACGCGGGGTCGGCCGCGGCCGGCGGCGTTCCCGGAGGATAGTCGACTGCCTGAAGGCGGACACTCGATTCCGGAGAGTCCGGAAGACCGCCTACCGCCGCCATCCGCGTACGAGATAGAGGAGTCTGCCCGCATGATGAAGGTGTACGACGACATGATGGAGCGACTGAACACTACCGGCTTTGACGAGGAGCTCCCCAACGGGTTCAAGCCCAAGATTTACGACTTGACGGACGGCTGATTGATGTGGCTACCGGTACGTAACGCATTGCGACGTGGCTTTGCTGTTTTTGAGCTGGAGTCTGGACGTACATAGCATTTTCTGTTTGTTTTTGCGCGCAGATTTTGCCCCTCTTTTCTCGTCTTGACGTGTGTGTCTGTGCAATGCCACTGAAGGAGGCGAGGCGAATAGGGCGCGTAGGGCGGACGGCTCCTGTTTCATCACACCCTGGTAAGTGGTAGAGGTATTCGTCGACCGAATAGGCTGCGGCTCGCGCGTTTAGCATGGCCGGGGGCGTCGTTCCATTTCAACCGTACCCACTCAAAGTGCGCGCGTGGATCGGATTCCGCAGACCCCCCGACATTTTTAGTCGGGTTTTTTGAAAGGCATCTTGAGGAGCGAGCGATTCGAGATCGGTGTCGTCGGGTCAAGGTCAGAGATAAGCTACGCGCGCGAAGGACAGAAGTAAGCCGCGTGTTGTCGTCGTCACGTTAGCATATTGCGCATTGCGCGGAGGAGTACCCACCCAAACAATATGTGTGCCATGTGCTACTACGTGTATTGTTGAGTCGTCGCGCACCCGGCGTCTTGCATCGCTGGCCATGTACGTTCAACCCTGGTATAGGGAATATATTCTACTGTGTCATAGTCGTGTTTTCCTTCGATCTGTGCCTGTTCCGGCCTTCGTGGACAGCGCGCTTTCAGTAGCGGAAATGCCGGAGCAACTCATTTCTTTTTCTGAGTTTAGTGGTGCGAGTGATGTGGACAGAGACACAAAATGAAAAAAAATGTCTGGGTCGGCGCGTATCATAGCCCTGCCCTGCAGTGGGGAAGATATTCCGTGGTTTACTTTCACGTGCTTGTGTGCGATGGGCTTGAAAAATTGCGTTTGTGTACCTGGTATATTTTATACTTTTGTGTCTTTTGATGCGCGTTTTCGTTCAGGCTCATATAGAACGCGGAACGCCCTTCGATCCTTTCGGTGCATCCTTTGCGTTGTTGGCGGAAAATCGTGGGGGGCGCGTTGGTTGGTGCGGCGTAGCACGCGGGTGTTGTGCAGTTTTGTGTGTGTTTGTGTTTGTTCGTTTTGGTGGAAGACAGTCTGAGGCTTTACCTCTATCATATTAATAGTACTCGTAGTGCATTCGTTGTTTGTTTTGGTGTATTTTGTGTGTTTGGCGGAAGACCACTACAGCTGTAACTCTAGCTCTATGTTCATTTTTACTAATCGTAGCTAGATATACGTATATACGTACCCGGTGTAGCTGTAACGGGGGGTATGGTACGCTAGCAGTGTGGTTGAAAAGAAATCTGCAGGGTGTGAACCGCACCACAGAATACACAACCAGTCTGCATATCTCTTGTTGTTGCGCGCGTGATGTATTGTTACGATAATTTTATTTCCTTGGTTGCCACGGCAGCGAACTGTGCTCTCCGTATGATACGCTTGGAATTGAACGTAGCGTCGGTTTTTCGTGCTTGCTGCCGAGCCGCGATTTTGATTTTGTGGGGAAATTTTGGTTGACACGCGGGCGGGGCGCGGGTGGTGTGGTGTGGGGCGAGAAGCGAAGGGAGCGCCTTTTACCTTCGCAGTCGCTGGTACTATAGGCGCGAGTAGTGCGATTCATGTTTGTACGGGTTGGCCAGAATAGTGCCCTCAAGGTCGGTCAGTCAGTGTTCACTGTTCGTTGTGAAGGACTTGGGGTACTGTCTATCTGTGCACTTTTTTTGGTGTTGAACTGAAACAGGGTCTCTGAAAACTGGGCAGGACGTAGGTGAGAAGTAGGGTGAAATGGAGACAATGGGGAGAAGGTAGACATTTCCAACGCTACTTGCAATAGGGGGTTAAGTTGTGTAAACTGTCAACAATTTTTTTGGAGTGTGTGTACGTGTGTGTACTGCGCGTCTCGTGGAGTTATCTCATTGGGGAAGCGCTGCAGTTTAGAAAATAGGAGAATCAGGGGGCATAAAAGTGTGCCATTTTGTTTGGCTGCATCAGTGTGAAATATTTTCGTATGGGGGTGATGTTGCTGGTGTTCGGATGTTTCGTTGATGGTGGTGTGCGGCTTGGGTCGCGAGGGATAGAAAAAAACAAAAATGAATATGATGGTACGAACGGTGGGTCCAATTTGTATCGTGAACAAAGACGCGCTTTATTACACGGTCGACGTTCGCCTCTGTTCCCCGGCAGTGCAGCCTCAACCACACCCATCCAGTGTATTCAACGCCGCTACGCACTAGCCCCATTCTCGTGTGTTTGGCCCGGCTGAGTCCGACGGTCGATGGTGCATTGCGTGTCAGCACATGCCGTCGTCACATAGAATCACCACATAAGTCAACAAGCCCCCATTCCCAAACCCGCGAAGCCATCCTCCGGCGGGTGTTAATCGTCTGCGACGCGCTACCTGTGTGCGCCAAGCCTGTCCGCCAACTTCCCGTAAATGTCACGAACGGCGTCGTACTGACTGTCCAGGACGGCGTCCTCGTGATCCAGGAACTCCTTCCACACCTGCATGAACCTTACGCTAGCCTCGTTCCTCCAGTTACCGACCGCTTTGCTGGGTCCTAGACTCGATTCCCGGTTGTGGCCCCTGCGACCTCCTCCCCCCCGTTGCTCTACGTGTTTTCGTGTATTCTCGGCGACCGTATGCTCGTTCTTCCGTTGCTGCTGCTTCTCCTCGTGCGGCAAGGCAGTCGTCGTTGAAAAATTTGCGCTGTCGATGAAGCAGAGGTAGAACGCCCTCAATTTTCCACGGGAGAAGAGAGGCAGCGCCCAGCGGGTCGTATGGAGTAAATAGGACGTCTTTTTTGTCGTTGTCGAGACCACCCTGCTGCGGGGCATACCTGGCCAGGTTGAGGTAGGCCAGACCCGCATTTTTTAACGTTGAAGCCTGCGGAGGCCTGAGACCGGAAGCGTGACAAGAGAAAGTGAAGTACGGCGGGGGAGGGAGGGAGTTCTTGTTCCATTTTCCGTTGGGCGCGCGAGTTTCTGTCTACGGAGTTATTACATCGAATTGTTCCGACTCGAAACGCCTTAGTACAACCGCACGAAATGAAAACAAAACTAGATACGCCCCAACAATCTGACTGTCTACCTATCCGACGAAAATAATCGACGGAGAATACTACTCGCAACCTCGCAGCGTCGGCGATCTTTGTATGCCAACGAACGTTAATCTGGCTGTCTCTAGCCGTCGAGATGTTTGCACCATGCAGGGAGGGGATCCCGCCACCACACGAGAAAACTGTTTTATTTGTACCAAAGACGAGGAAGTATTACCCGGAAATCGAGCTGCCCGTCGAAGCGGAACAAATCGATGGTCGCTTCCTGTTGCAAAATGAGTGGGTGCAAGGTCGATGTGGGCTTGCAAACGAACTGCTTCGCCCGCGTGGTTGCTCTTGGAGATATTCAACTCGAACGATCAGCGGAACACACCGATTCATAGGGGAACCAAACACGGACCGAGCCGAGCCGAGCCGAGCACTGTCGTATAGATATTTCTAAACCAAGAAAAACTATATTCTACTATACTTCTGTTACCGTCATTCATAAAACCCTGATGCAGTCCAGCTCTGGTACGAGCATATGATGGAAAACGACGTTGTAACTACCTCACAACTAGACAGGATCGTAGACAAAGTTGCGGGCAAATCCCGATACGACTATGGCCATGCATGATATCGAGTACACCCCCCCCCTCCCCACCTTTTCTCGTATCCTCGAAACACCGCCTCCAGATATAGCGCAGCCTCAACCATCAGCTCCACTTCCGCCGTACCCCGCTCATTCTCTGGCACCGCCAGCGCGCGCTCCAGGCCGTAGGCTGCCGTGTCCGCCGCCGCGTTGTAGATGATTATCCTTAGCGTGCTTTCCCACCACTCGGGGCCGTACTTGTGGCGCGGAGGTAGGGAGAGGGTTCCATCATCAGTACCCTTGCATCGCTGCCTTGGGTTAGAGCTATCCAATACACACCGCTGCTCTCGGCGCCAGTTGCGAGACCGTCTTGATTTGCCCCGTCGGTGGCGAATTCCCCCGCCACAGCTACCCAGGCGCTGGACGAGAAACAAGTCCATCGCTCCATCGGTAGCGGCGCGTTGCGACGAACCGCCCGCCTAGTCAGGCCTACGGGCACGAAGTCATAGGCCGCGTCTATGGCGGGCTCAGGAAAGTTCGGCGTCCCAACCATGAATATGTTGCCTGCGGTGCGTTCGAAGTTGGCGTCGAGGAACTCGAGCAAGGTGAAACCGCCGAGGTCGCTGTTGCCACCCATGCTCGCGGCAGCGGCGTACCTCTCGCCCGGAAAATGGATCTGGTGTTGGCGATGATATACGCGAATAATGACGTGACGGGCAGTATTGCTCAAACACTCAACACCCTAGACGATTAGGAACTTCAGGGTCCATCTTAACGAGGAGCGTTTTTCAGCACTTTCGGTATTTTTCGGTATTTTCAAAATAATATAATATCTTGAAAGACAGCACAAAAGGCAGGCAATGGGGTTACGACTACACGCATCACACACCGTGAGATCTCAATGAACGTCGTCCTACCCGATAGAAAGACACGGGTACTTTGGTAATCGCCATGCCCGTACACGTACTGTAGTACGACCATATACACTAGTGCCTGAAGAACAATCGGAAGGGTCAGGGCTTCGGCGTGCGACCTGGAAGCCCCATGAAGCATTTAGTCAGAGTTGCACCTTGTCAATACCACACAGCTGTAAGATCAAACCGAACCCAACCGTACCGGGATACATTTCCGATGGAAAGAAAATGCGCAACAACGGTGGTGAGGAGGGGGGGGGGGGGATGCTGCTGCTCACCTCTGGGTACAAATCTCTTTTGACGCTCCACCATAGAAAAGTCATCATGGCCATGTTTAGGAGTCTTACGTCTGTCCTGAACCCCTCGCAAACTTGCATGTACCTGGTGGACGTCCACTGGTGCAGATTGGGTCGGGTGGACGTACATGAGCAACGAAATACTCGAATGTCCCACGACCGATCGACGCCCCTCCCTCCGCCGTCCCCGCGCAACATTGCACGGTAGTCGCGTACGTTTATAGTACGATACGAACTACTGATTTTTCGTGTGTACGGGAGCGGCAAGCATACAATCATCCTGCAATAGTCTACATCATGAAAATGAGTTATAGGTGCTAGGGGCTTTTCAAACGTATAGCCTATATCCCTGCGCGCGTGATGTCTTATGATGTATCACGCTGCCAGAATTCGTTTGCCCACCAACAATTCTTGCTCCAGCTTTGACCAACGGGGTACGTTCGAAGGAATTGCGGTTTCGCACATAATGAAGTATGCTTTTTAATTTTATTTTACCAGAGCTTGCCTTCCTCTCTCATTTCTTCTTTTTGCTTCCACCATCAAATTGTGGGACTTTGACAGTTAAGAAAATGACTCGTTTGGGAAAATGACGGCTGAAGATGTAGTGTACATGCTGAAGTTTTTTTAGTTTTTTTTTTGCTGAGGATACAGGGCGCCCAGTGTGACCTATATGGGTGAGGAGGATATGTCCCCGTCATTGTTTACGGGAACCGGGCTTTATTTTTAGTCGGCCCCAAACACGCGTACAAGAACGGACACGAATATATACGTCAGTGGCAGCACATTAAAAAAAAACACGGTGGTTAACTTGGCAGTTGCTGTAGCACGGCAGCCCCAAAAAAACTCAAAACCCAACGAGCTACGTATGACCATGCCACGGCGCCCCGCGGCGTGGTCGTGGTCACAATTAAAATAAAATAAATCAGTCACGAAAAGCATCACCATTTGCATCGCCGGGTGCACCGCCTCACCATCTGATCGTTGTTGATGAGAAGTATCGACTTCGGTGGCAGGGGCCCCAGCACTGCCTTGGCGTAGCTGCTGAAGTAAGTCGCGTCGCTCTGGTCCGCTGCCGCGTGCCCTAGGAATAGCTGAGCTCCCGCTAATCCAATGCACGATACTACCGCCACAGAGCGTCCGACGCGCCCTCCCAGCAACTCTCTGCAGCATGAATCGTTAGTCAAATTGTTAGGTTCAGGCAACCTGCTCTCATACCACTCCAGCGCTACAAAGAGTTTATAAGTAGAGATAAATGTTCCTATTACGGGGGTCTATAGTTAACAGGACCTATGGCATACATAAAAACCTATATATTTAGGTATTTTTACTAACAAGAGAATCATTTTTTTTTCTTCAAAAGTGCCTTATCTATTTTTAGCGTCCGCATCATTCGAGTCCAACAAGCGTGCTGGTGAGCAAACGCGCTGATGAGCTTCGCTGATCGCGAGGTACTGCAGCTGTAAGCACCAGCGCCTGCCGACTGAGGCGCTTTCACGTTTTTGACGACCGCGCAGCTAAGCATTTGTCGGCGTCCGATGCACCCTGCCGTGGTGGGAGTGGTTCGAGCGTATCCATATCCCTTCTACTGCAGCATGTCGATGGACCAGCTTGTTTTTTTTTATTTTTTTTCGCTCTTCGCCTTTCAGAGTTGTTCAGTTCGCCGCTATTTCCCTCTCAGAATTGTTCATTTTACCGTATATAGGAACGGTGCAACACAATTGTTAATGAGCGCAGACAGTTGAACGCGCCGTTTTTGTGGCCAATCCGACTGAAGATTTGGTCAAAGTTTGCAGGATGTCGTCAATCAGCCGTCTACAGTACAGGCCGACGAATTAGGAAGAAAGAGGATACCGACGCGTTTCAAGCGCAGGAGATCATGCGGTGCAGAGATCCTACGACGGGCGTGGGTCAACAAATGGGCGCCGAGGATGTTCGTTTTTCGTCTTTGGTTCGATTGAATTTTTGTGGTTTGCTAAAGATCAACAACCCCCCGTCAACATTTGTACCCAAGATCGTGTCCCAAGACGCCCCAAAACGTTCTCAATTGGACTCACCGTAAATTGACAGTTGATTGGGCCCGGGCGAAAAACAACACATTTGTTTTTCATCCCATATATTATCTTCGTCTCTGACGAGGATTTGAACTCAAGCATCAACCTAAGGATCATTCGCGGGTAACCACAAGACCACCGGGTCGACCGCTTTTTTTCTCGCCGCAGCCGTATCCCGCACTGGCTCTACTGTAGTGTAACTCCAATGCATTATTGTGTTGTTTTTACTGCCTATACGGTTTGCAAGGGGACATCAGCTACCACGACATATCTCAAGATCCCTCCAACTACTGTTGCAATTTTTCCATCCAACGAACGATCTGCGTACAGGGAGGCTTGTGTGTCAGTCAAATTGGGATATTTACCTCTAGAGTGTTGATCACAACACTTCAAACAAGCGACGTTGGAGTCTATCGCAAACCGCGCCTGGAAATGAGAGCCAAAAGTTTTTTCTCCGTAGGAAATTGCTACAATATGCCCGGCGCGATACATACGTACCCCTGAGCCCTCCCGCGCCTCTCGATCGTGTCATTTTTTCCAGCCCGCATATGTGTACATATACCTGATCACACCGAAGATCCCGTAGATACCGGATCCACAGAAGACGAAGACTATAATGTTCGGCTGCATCCAGAAACGAGCATGGACCCCGAAAAGAAGGAGATCGTCCAGCGGTAGATTCGAAAGCCAGTGAAAGACGACCACGTACACGGCCAGTGCCACTAGCAGCGCAGTTGGAGCGCTGAGCCCTTCGTCATCCCAAGACGCCAACCATTTCACCACGGTTGATCTTTCTATCTCTTCTCCCTGCTGCATATCACCGGCACAGCGGCGGCAGTCGAGCATCTTGGATTCCTTCGTCGCATCTCTCGTCGTATCGCCACGCGGTTCTGCCTCTGGCGCGATGCCTTTTTTTTCTTGGTGGTCGATCCTTTTCCCCGATGGCCTCCCAATTCCAGCCTCTTCGCTGGTAGACGACGAGACTGGGAATTTAAACCCCGCCGGGCACTGTCTCTCGTGCGCAGTAGCCGCTGTCCCCGACACCTTCTTCCTGCGTGCCATATACAAAGAGGACAGCATCCCCACCACGGCTAAAGCTGGCACGATTCCGCGAAGCCCCTGTGCAAACCAAAAATTGGAGAACCACATGAACACGCGGTCCGAGAAGCTCTGCCCACCACCTTCCGCGCTGCCGGAGTAGAGCCTGAGAGTCCCGTAGTCTCCCCGACGTAGGTGGTGCAGCAGACCGCTCCATGTCGCAACGTCTCCCCACGACCCCGGTTTGGGAGCGCATATCCCCGCCAGGGGTAAGTAGGCATATGGTGCCAGACCGACCACAAACAAAGCGACAAGGGTCGAAGTTTCCGCCGCAAGGCGCCGCCAAGGGCGCTTGGGATGGAAACGGCAGCGCGAAGTGGCCAGCTGGGCCAAGACCCAGCCCGCGAGCGGTGCCACGTACAGCACAGAGGTGTGCTGGTTGCTGAGAGAGAGTCCGCTGACGAGGGCTCCCGCAGCCGCGTGGGTAAAGTCTCGGCCGAACGAGAAGCGCAGGGCGAGGGAGAGGAGCAGCGAGAGGAGAAGGTTGTTGAGTGCGAAGACCTCGGCCGTGACGGAGTACTGCCACATCAGCGGGGAGAACGCCATCAGCATCGCCGCGCACCCAGAAGCGAGTGTCTTCAAAATATGATCACTCTCCTCCCATGAGTACGAATAATAGTGGTGATGAACAGCAGTGCTGCTGCTTTGTGCCGCATTCCGTTTTTGTACCCGTCGTCCCCCACCGATGCCATCCCACCGTATGCACAGCAGATACGTGCTCTGTGCCGTGAACGTGGCGGCTAGCGCTCCCATCACCGAAGCAATCGCGTTGGCGCACCAAGCCGGCGACGCTCGCCCGTCGACTCCAGGGCCTGGCCTTAGACCCATCGAATCTAACACCCCCGGGAGAAACCGCACGGCCACGTGATTCAGCATCGTGTACAGGGGGTAGCCTGGAGGGTGTGCCGTGCCAAGATGACAGGATTCCGCCACAAGCTCGCCGGCGTCGCCCCCGGCTATCCCTGGGGCGACGTGCATGATGTATACTCCGAGGATAGCTGCCCCGATCACTCCACCTATGGATAGGCGGGGGGGTGTTATCAAGACGCGCGAGTTCGTTTTGGTGCGATGCTGCCCCTCGACCTGAAACGGTGGCAACATCACTCCATGGAGTTTGAAGGGCAGGATAGATACGCCTATGATATACCTGAGAATGCAGAAAGTATCCTGAAACCTGTCTACAGTATCCAGCTACAGTACAGCAGTAAATTACAATACAGTGTAATCAGGGGCTGGAAACTGGACCTCGGACAATGAACAAATTATCCTACTGTCTACTGGCTGGCTGGCTGGTTGGCTGGGTTGATCGTACTCGTAGTTAGCCCCTACCAGGTGTACCGCTTTACCCACGTTTGTTGGACAAAATACTTGCGATTGTTTTGCAGCGTGGATCCCACCTGAAGGAAACATGGGTTTCTGGACAACGGTTTGATGGTGCGTGCCGGCATCCCGTTGCTCGGATCTAGCGCATGCGTCGCCTTTCTGTGCCATTTCTCGATGCGATTGCTTGCTTCGAGGCATGAGCAGAGAGGAGCCGAGGAGCCGGTGGCCTGTAGGCAGTGCTGTACGAGGCTTGGTTGTTGTGTCGTATAAGATCTCGCGGACCCAGGGAGTTCCATAATTACTGCGGCATTCTGGTTCGTCCGGTTCCAAGCATTTTGTCGGAGACTCGGAGACTCGGCGGTGCTGGTGTTCTGTTGTTGTGCATCTTCGATGGGCACCCGCCTTGCTTTCGGCTCTGCCTTGAAATGGTCCCAACACCACAGCCCAATTCTCCCGTTGTGCACGGCTAATCGTGTTGCTCCGATTGCGACGAAGAGCCGTGTGGCAATGAGCCATGCACTGACGAGTGTGACTGTGATCACGATGGATTGCACCGACACCATAATAAGGGTCCATGGGAGCATCCCAAGGTGAGGGATCGGCTCAGCACACGACGGTCGCCAGTTTGAACGTAGAGGAGCTACGACAGTCGATACATAGGTCGGTAGCTCCCCTGTACGTTTTCTCGTTAGCTGCTCAGCCTGCGCACGCTCGTTGGTACTCGTCTTGCCCGTTTCATGGAGGCCGTTCGAAGCAGTATGATTAAAAATAGTTGCATGATACATACGTACGTTGCTGTGTATGGAACTGCGGTACAGGGAGCAGCGAGCTTTTGAGCTCTTTGTGCTACATACTCAAAGCCGACAAAGAACGAGCGCGCACTGCTGCCGCGCTGCCGCTCGTATTGCTCGTGCAGGTTCCGGTACTACGTACTGCTGCCGTGTGTTGGCATTACGGCATGCCAAGGTAGGCCTCCACGGAACGCAGAGGGCTCGTATATAGAGAGGAATGGCACGGAGTCTTCAATGTCAAAGGTCATACAATGTTTAGGTGTGCAATGGGCTCTTCCTCTCCCAACAACGCCCGCCGACCGAGCTTATCTGCCGGTATTATATCTCCGACCGCCTATGGGAAAGTTCTCGGAATGAGCTTTAACGATTAACGAGGATGTGCGTGCGTACCATGAATCCTTTTGTCGAAGCTGGGCCGAGTCTACTGCTGTACGTGAACACTGATGTTGTTGATACTGCGTCGAACCAGGTCGACTAAGGTGCGTAAGTTCTCGCGCTCTTTATATTATTTGTAGTTAGGCGTGCGCTTGCGGTGGCACACATATTTGTGTACGTACACACCTGCGACCACGCACTACAGCAGTATCTATTAATAGTACGTGTACTTCGAAGCACATGAGGATACAGAAAGGATACGCGCTGGTATATATATATACATAAATGCACGATGGAGATTATTTCAAACCCGAGCCACCAAACTACTGCTGTTGACTGCTGCGTCGTAAAAATATGCGTTTGCCTGGATTACGACTCCATTTCCTTTGTTTCAACTTCCTCTACTACTACTGCTGTACGTAACGCGCAGACGACGGCATTCACAAACGGTGGCACAAGCCTGTAGGACTTTTTTTTTTTTTGCAACTTTTTCGAGTTGCGCCCAACAGCGAGATGCGCACACACGACAATCGAGCAAAAAATCCTCGCGTCTCCCCACATTTTTTCACTCCCTTATGAATACCATGTACTATACATCATATAAACTATTGTACGGCTATTAATAGTGTGACGAACTTGGCTTCGCCGACGGCATCCAGACGACCTTCGGTGTGAGTGAGGGACCTCTGGTGACCTTGAACTTGTGTGTAATGAGGCGGTACAATCTAGGGAAAAGGGGACCTGGTATCCACAACAGACTGTTACTGTAATACATACTCGCTACTGTTGTATGTCCTCCGCCGCGTACTCGCAGGCTCTACTTGGGCGTCCTAGAAGACCGCCTTGGCGTTCAGGAGGGTGCCCTCCCAGGAGTGTCAGAGCAGAACCTCCTACACTCCTTCGGAACTTCCATGAAGCGAAGGTCTAGAGAGCTTCCGTGCTTCGGGTACGGGGTGATGTCGTCCGAGGAGTGGTGGGGCGAGGTCGTGAGGGAAACGTTCCGCGGAGCCGGGGTCGCGGAAGAAAGCCTTGAAGGCGTTTTCGACGAGGTTTTCGATCATCTTTTCCACAACGTGTTCACCAGCCAGCCGACGTGGGAACTCGTGCCGGTGGGTATTAACACACTACGAAGTACCAATATTCTTTTTTTTTTGTTGGGGTGTTCAGGACCGTGGAGATGGGAGAAACAATAATTTAGTGTTGATTTGTTTGTTTTTTTGTCCTTGTCCGTAGGGGCTCGAGGAGTTATGGTACGACTTCGTTGGGTCTGTAGAATGAGGTTGCAGTTTGTGTTGTGCACTTTGCCGCCATTGCCAAGTCATTCTGGACGAGTGGGAGACGAAGCGTAATCTCGGAGAGGTCAGCGTCGATGGATAAATTGGATTTTTTTCCGCTTTGTCTTGCTCTTGAAGTCAGCCAAATCACACTACTTGGGCACTTTGCGGGCCTTGCTGTGGGTAAAATGCGCGAGTCTAACTTACACGGTGCGTATAAACTAGGAACCCTGGCTGGAGCAGGGTTCTACTTGATTTTAAAGGGATGTTAATACAGTGTCGCCGGAATATCTACGAAAAAAATATGATAACTTTCTTGAACCATGAAAATAGCCGGATTGTGACCACACCAATCACTGCAGATCAGTGAAGCCATCAGCACGACAGGTAGCAGAACAGCCGGTACCCAGTGTTCATTCTCTCGCGCGCACACCCAGTGTCGCGACTGCTGTGCGCACCCAAGTTTGGTAGATGGGAACTGCCCGGACTGCTTCTTTGGGCTCCTTCCTGCTGTTCACAGCCACTTTGTGTGCTCGCTGCTGTACGATATCTTCGGTATATTGAGAGACGGCAGCGACCTCTCCGTTGCCTCGACCTCAACGCCAATGCGTCCAATGTACCCGCTTGTTTGGGAACGCAGAAGCACAGACAGCGACAACAACACGCATCACGGTATTTGCCAACGCTTAAGGGCGACGCTAACTAACGCAGAGACTCGGTGGCAGCCGCCTCTCGTTTGGCCGCGATTTCCTGGCGCCGAGCCTCTTAACCTCTTTACTACTGTCAGAAACTCAAGTGTGATGCTAATTTCAAGTGTCCCCACAGTGGGAGTGCAGTCCTAAAGGGGTCAAGTTAGCGTCGCGTTGAGCGTTGATGATGCTGTGGTCCATGTGTTGAGGCTGTCTGTGCTGCGGTGTTTCCAACACAGCTAGAGGCGCAGTGGATGCAATAGACGTATTGACGTTGGGGGTCGAGGCGACGAGGAGGTTTGTTGATGCCTCCTCGACATGCCGAAGAGGCTCGGTGCCAGGAGATCACGGTCCGAAGAGAGGAGAGCGCCGGCCTGACGAATCGCTTGTCTCAGTCGGGCGAACCGCATCCATCCTCGATCTCATCATCGAGCCGATGCCAATCCCGATGCCGCATTTCCTGTGGTCAGGGCAAGGTTACGAGTAGAGGTCGGAGTTAGTTTAGCGTTCAGGTGTATCGGGGTCGAAAACGGCACAGCTGTACGCCGTATCACAGGACGGCTAAAAGTTGACCGTCCACCTACTACAGTAGCAGGAGGGAAGACAGGGACACGGTGACCGGTGGCGTGGGGTGTGACCTGCGGGTTTTGGGTGCAACTAGAATCAAATTGTGTGTTCACCATTGTAGGCACGACGAAAAGGATAGCTATGCTTATACCTGGTACGTAGACGATGTACCTGGTATTTGTTTGCACGTGCTTTTTTTTCGTGCTTTCATGCGAGCGAGAGGCTGAAGAAAGGATTCTTGACGTCATGTCGATAGCTGGTGTTATGTTTCCCATACATCTAAAAATACGTTCCTCATACAGTGACGTTTCACTACCACCTACCGACGCCCTCGATTTACGACAGTTACAAATCATGATGCTGCGCCGAGTTCCTAGCGACAGCTACCCTGTGTTGTTGTCGCTCCATGCGAGCGGCCGCACAAGATGGTACCTCGCACCATGTATAGAGGTGTGCTCTTAATGAACGCCTTGTTACTCCTGGCGTGTGCACTGCTGTGTCGTTTCAAACAGGGAGCGAAAGACGTGATTCGCGATCTTCGAGCTTGGTGCCGGCAGGACGGAGGGCCGCTGGCCCTTGGCGTGGTGCGTAACGGCAGTCGTTCGGGTCAGCCTGGTAGCAGTACTCCAAAGTAGCTGCAACAACTTCGTGCGTAACAGTCGCTCGGGCCATAGGTAGAAGTGGCACAGCGAGTTTAGAAATTACAGTCCGGTCTGGACATTCAGACAAATCGCCGCCGATTCCACTCTACTTGCTGTTATGGAACAATGTGCGTACCAGGTTTACGCAAGAAACCGCGTGGAGCAGGGTGGATAAAAAACCACCAGCATCGCTTTCGTAGCTCATGTTTCCAGTGCCGACACGCACTGGGTATTCTCGCGTTGTGTAGAATAATACCAATACGTAGCATGCACCAAGACCTGGCGTATGGCATGCCCGCGGGTGCCCCCCCCGCCCCCCCCCCCCCCATTCTCTCCCAGGTGTCAAACTTCGACGAACGCCTGCATCCGCTCCTAAAAAACCTCGGGGTGTACGATTCCTTCGACTTTGTCTTGACCAGCCGAGAGTGCGGCTCGGAGAAACCCGATTCGCACATGTTTTACGAGGCTCTGAAGCGGGCTGGGGCACCCGAAGGCGGCAAGGGAGTTCACATAGGCGACAGGTTCAGCAAAGACGTGTTGGGAGCCCGAGGAGCCGGGTGGGATGCCGTGCTCATCACGGAAAAACCCTTCAGGGAAGAGGAGCGAGGAGTAGAGCATGTCCGCGTGGGCGACCTGATCAGCGTCCCCGTTGCGCTGGGCCTTACTGAGGGGCGATGAAGATGTTTGAACAATACGGAGCTAAGTCAAGGACGGTTGTCATTCAAGTTCCGGGGTTATTTTGCCTCGTAGGAGCGGACAGTTGCTTCGCCGGCAAGCCTTGGCTGTTGTTTAGTCGGTTGAAACGGAGCACTCAGGACGGGTAAATAATTAAGATTTGTTTAGATCAAGGCGGAGAAAATCTTCAGTGCGGAGACTTGCGTGGCGGCTCGGAGAGGAACCGCTCGAACGCACGGAGACGACCGGAATGAAATCTTGTCGCGCGAAGAGAGCTACCGCGACTCTGGCTTTCGACACCTCTGCAGGCGATGACGACGGCGTGGGGGGGAGGGGGGGCTGCTGCAGTCGTAGCGATCTCTGACGTAGACGCTGAAGTCCGGCGCTGGCTATCATCAATTTGATGCGTATCTCGCCTATTATTAGTATTAATAGTGGCGTAGAGCCGCTTATTAGACTGCCTTCCCTTGTATGTTCTCTCCCTGCAAATGTGGCCCCATTTGCGTTCAGTCTGCCCTCTCTGTGGTGTGGTACTTTCACTGGGCTATGTTGTTTTCTTTCCTCTTATTGGCTTTTGTATTTTTAGTTTCTCCGCTTGTCTTACGAGAGTATGCACCAGGTGACAGGTATATTGTTGCAATGAGTTTTTAACTTGAGAACATGCTCTCACTGCTCTTTGTGTGTGTGTGTGTGTGTTTTTTTTTTTGGTCTCCTTCTCAGTCACTCTTTCCGAAGCGTTTTCTTCATATCCGAAAAACAAGAGCTCGATCATCACCACTCTTGGAACCCTTGGACTCTTGGGACCAAACTTGATCCTGTATGATGCGTGTACCTGTGTTGACCGAGTCCGACCGCAGGAACGCAAGGCGGGTCAGTTAGCCCGCATCCCACTCGTCGAACTATACTTACATCAGTATTTCATCGTTCTTCTCGTTCCCCTCCAAACACCAGGTTTGGCCGTCAAGCCAACCTTTTTAAGTACATGCCGGCAGTTTGGCTATTGTTGGGTTTCATTTTGTCCCAGGTCCAATAACATTTGGACCTGCTGTGATGCGACAACCACGGACCAATTCCTAGTTACAGCCCTCCGGTAGCGTTTGTTCGCCTTGTGTTGAACAAAGTGGTGCCTATACCGCACACAACCTCTTCGCCACAGGTGGTATTCCTCTATTTGTTGCCGAAGCTCACAGGCCTCCTCAACCACCACGCAACAAACCCAGAAACAAAACGCATCGCCCAATTCAGCCCCATCGAAACCAATACTTGCCCAAATTCGGCGCCATCGAAGCCGAATTCGGACTCGGCAACCGCTACATGCACTTGCTCTGTGGGATGGGTCGCGGTTGCGGATAGGTTGGGCCGGGCTAAAAGATCCCAAGCTCAGGTTTCTATCGCCAAATGAAAATGCAGAATCCCGTCGCCGATTCCCACTCCGTGCACTTGTGCGCGTGTGAGACAGGCCATGGTCGGGGTCAGGGTTCAGCTTGCGCGACCAAATCATTGTGTTCCACAAATAAATACCGTTCGCCCGTTTTACTCTGGGTCTTGGGGGGGAAATGACAACGTTGTGATACGGCAGCGCACGGCGGGGTCGCGCGGTGTGGCTACGTTTGTTCAGGACATCTACGTACGTGGCGTTTTCGTTCCGGGGTGTCATTCTTTGTCGTACCTACGTGCATTGTTTGGACCATCGGGACGGTCGTCAACCGGCCTTGGTTTTATGTACCCTTTAGCAACCTACGGTGTTGGTGGCAACACCTTGTACACACTGCGCCAATACGATTTTGGTGGGTTGATTCCCTCTAGAGACCTCGTCGGACCCCGTGCGGATCCTAATATGGTCTGTCGGCTGTTCCCCGCATGCCACGAGTGAACTCACCGGCCTCAACTCGCACAAAAAGAGCACGATAGAGCGAGGAGAGCACCCTCTGCCACTCGAATCTCCATATCGTGCACATAGACCCGTACGTTTTGCGTTGTTGTCTCGATATATAACATAAGAGTGAAGACATAGCTCATCCGCCGAAAAGGCAGCCACGCTTTCCATGAGACACATGTCACAAATTGAACAACACACTACCTTCTGCAGCGACCGGGCCTCCACGCTCTACCGTAGATGGGGGTGCCAGACAGAGATGCAGTGCTACGTATAGTACGTATCCCATTCGCGCGCGGAACAACGAGACGATGTATGGCCACTGCTGTACCGAGGCTTATACCTCCCGAAACACGCCGTGTGCACACGGCACTGATGCCCCCAGTCTCCTCAACATAAAAAGGACTCGTCGTTATACATACTGCACAGGCAAGACCCCCAGAACATCCCACCCACCGTACTGGTTCTTAGTTACCGCCGCTGTGTAACTCCCGTACTGCAGCACACGCTATTGACATGCCCGGCACAACGCACAAGGAAGGCCGCACCGTGCCGTGAACCGTGCCGCGCAGTGCAGTCTCTCACCAACAGACCACACACCGCAAAAAAAAAAAAAAAACACCGCACGGCGACCAATCTGAGGGTCTAACTACTCCAGCAGAGCGACGCAAGCCATCAGCGCGATCCCTGCACACATGGCGGCGACCTCAGTCACCGCCTGCGGGAGCGTGGGAGATCCATTGAGAATGTCTGGCATCACCGCGACACACGAAACGTATACGAAGCCGCCGGCGGTGGCGGCCAACAGCGGCTGCTCCAGGCCGGCGTACTGCGTCGCCAGCAGACCGATAGCAGTTCCCGCGAAGGCGGCCAAGGCCGTTGCAAACTGCGCTCCGATCGCCTGCCATTTCCTGAAGCCGGACAACAAGAGCAAGACAACCATGAAAAATGAAAGCGAGAGCAGCGAAGCCGAGATAAGCAAGGGCACGTGTCAGAAAAAAAAAAAATAGGGCGTGCACAAAGTGAGGTGCCTCGCGATGACACGGAAAGAAGAGAGGCATTCGAATGTGCACAGGGCACAGGTGCCCTCGAAACTGCATTTGTAATACTGCTTGCGTCTCAAGTCTCGCCGCACGCCCTCGAGAACTCGGGCGCGTGCGCACCTCATCCCGATGACGTGAAGCTGGGAGCCATGTTGCCAAGGAGGGGCGCGTGTGATACCGCTACAATTGGGGTCCATTTGCTTTGCTGCTTTAGCATTTTCGAATAGCACTATCTGCGTGCGCACAACTAAAAAAATCGTCCTCTAGCCCGGTGAAGGGACCAGGTGAAGACTGTAGCGATATCACAGCAGCAGCATTGAACCAAAATTATTTTGCGGCACCGTCGCAGATTGAGGCATTGCCGTGTTTTTCCCCGGCGAAGTGACGCTTGAAGAACAACACTACCATACGTATAATGCAGAGATTGGTCGGTATGCGGCGACTTGACCGCTAGACACCAAAGCTCAGCGCAAGCAAATAATCAAGAAACATCCCGCCCCCCCCCCCCCCCCCCCCCCCGCCATGGATGACCGTCACTTCGAGTAGACATGGCCGTTACGTGCATAAACAAGAAAGGAAGAGTCTTGTCTTGAGACGGGACCTGCCAGCAAAGAAAATACATCCATGTTTTTTTTTTTAACTTCTACAAGTATTGTGTGTTCGGGTGGCCGGCCGAAAAATCTAGAAATCTGCGTAGTGCCGGTATGCGCCAGCCAACAATATCGGTACGATAGCGGCAACCGGCACTACTCTGCAAACTACCACACTGGCGAATCCCATCTATGCCAAGCGATTTTTCCACATGCACCCTAGCGGGCAACCGGCACTACAGAGGTACATACTCACTGTACATAGATTGAATGAAGTACGCGTCAGGCACAGCTACATCCCGCGCTAGGAGTCCGATAAAAACAACAATGAAAATAATTTTTCACTTACCCCATCCCGTTCTGCACTAAGACCGCGAAGTCTCCGATCTCGTGGGGCAGCTCGTGGAGAAGCGTCGCCAGTGCGGTGCTGTAGCCGAGCCCGCTTCCCGAGGCGAACGCCGCGCCGATCGCGATCCCATCCGAGAGGTTGTGCAGCGCGTCCGCCGCGAGGTTCAGAATGCCCGCAATTTTGAGCGGTCCTCGGCCGTTACCGCCACCGTCGGAGGAGGCAACGGCGGAGGCAGTGGTCACGTGGTCGTCGTCCTTCTTTCTTCGGGAAACGTCGTCAGGTGCGTTGTTACCGCTGCTGCCACCATGGGAGTGGGCGTGGTGATGAGAGTGCCCCCCTCCCCCACCCCCCGCGAGCGCGCGCACGATGCGCTCGCTAACGAAGAACAGCAGGAACCCTACGAGCACGAGCAGCGGCAGCAGCAGGTCCGACATGCCGTGCGCGTGGCCGTGTCCTTCTCCGCTCGACCCCGGGGCCTCCGCTCCGCCCAATAGTGTGAACGCGTCCTCTTCGTGGCCGTGTTTCGGGCCCTCAATCCCTCCCCCGGATAACTCCTCGAGGTGGTCGTGAGCGTGAGCGTGGCCGTGGTGGTGGTGGTCATGGTCGTGGATCGCTTCTTCAGCGTGGGAGCACGAATGGGAGTGATCGTGGTGTCCGCCTGCCATGTTTTTGGTGTTTCGTCGTCGTTATTGTTAACGAAAGGAGTTTAGAGCACACCTGGTACCGGTACAGTTTATACGCCGTTTGGGTATTAGGAGGTCAACAGCATTTTATCTGAGTTTTTATAATCGTGGTGGGTGGGAGTGGCGACAGCTGGAGTTCCAGGACAAGGGCGGGCGAAGGCTTCGGCTATGAGTCTATCCGTCAGCAGAAATCCCAAGTGCACAACTATATACACCCGTAGCAGGTAGTACGGCAGTGCGAGTGCTGTATGAGGTTGTTGTTGTTTGTTGTTGATCTCACATCAACTCTCAACTCAAGGAGTCCGTGGTCACACAAAGGTGCTGGAGCCCTAGGGAGATCCGAAAAACCATTAGAAAAAACTAAAATTCGGCAGACATGCACGACGCTTCCCACCTAAAAATACACGAGACGAAAAAGGCGCACACAAAATGAAATCAATATACAGACTGGTCTAATATGGCCGCGGGTATCCACTCAACTACAGCATAGAGTTCCCCCCGTTCCCACAACTAACCAAATCGTGACCACACACTACAGAGGTTGCTCTCTGGAGTGCTGCCTGCACCGTACGAAACGCACCGTAGTCGTGGACACAGAGAGGAACAAGCCTGCTGTCTGGGGTGCTGTCAGAGCGACTACTCGCGGACGTGCAGCGAAAAAAGAGCAATCGAACCAAAAACCACCATACAAATATCAACGATCGCCATGTCTTCCCGGCACGTAACCCTGGGGTAATAATTTCACCTGCGGCCTCCGTGCGTACGGCACCTACGGTATAT
The DNA here is from genome assembly GCA_031763025.1 of Macrocystis pyrifera. NCBI lineage: Eukaryota > Phaeophyceae > Laminariales > Laminariaceae > Macrocystis > Macrocystis pyrifera. The sequence continues at coordinate 11,383,281 of JASSKH010000003.1, forward strand.
TCGTATAGCGTATAACACGGAAGAAAGCACACCCCCCTTAGATAACCCACCCCCCCACACGAGCACACCCGGTGATATATATTTTACTTCGCTTTTTTACCGTCACTTTTATCACCGGGGGTACGTTAGATTAACACACCCCTTACGTATGTACGCACAAGGGGGATGATCGTATCACGCAGTGTGTATATGGTGAGGCACCCACGAGGCAGTTACATAGTAAACTCATTGCTGTCTCTGGAAGTGGCCACACCAGAAATTAAATCAATTCATTGATGCTGTCATCCATATGCAAGAATATCCGCCTCAAAAGCGGTTCTTAGTAGGATGCAGCTCACCCTTCATGCGACTCGCCCAACACCTCACGGCGCTTCGCGCTTGGTGCAAACAATGTCTGCCAGGTCGGTGAGAACCCGACGCGATCCGTCCCGGCATTGTAGGGATGCGAGGGTCTATGGTCATACGACTACGGCCATGAGTACACCCCCTACGTATGTACGCCTGAAAACAGTGCCAAACTCCACAATTATCACACCACCTGGTGGATGGATACCATTCACAATCCACGATCAACCCGCACCGGTATGGACACCAGCAAGGAGGCAACTGCTGCGCCTCCTTCGCAGTGGGCCGAACGAGTCTACGGTTTCGACCCCACCTGTAGCTGCTGCTGCCGTGCCTCGGGCGACGATCATGTCGTTCTTCTCTGGGACCAGCGCGCTTACCGGTACTGGAACCAACGTCATCATGTCTCCTACCTCCGCCGTGTCCTAAGCCCCGACTACTAATACCGATACCGGTACCGGCGAAGCACCCGCAGCTCTTGCAGGAACGCCCAACGCGCCAGCCAAAGGGCCTGAGGCCCCGTCGGCAGCAGCCGAATCGCCAGCCACTACAATTGCGACAAGCGGGGAGACCATGCCGCCCGGTGGGAGCCACGAGTGGCATGACAACGACGGGGAAACCCTTTTCTCAGAGCCCCCGAAGAAAAAGGGCAAGAGGACATACGGAAAGCTGGAGTTGAAACCGCCCGACTTCCCAGTTCCGGAGTGTGGTGGCGGCCCGCACCGCAAGAGATACCCTATAGAGTTCAAACTGAAGGCGATCGGTTACTCGCAATCTTTAGTCGAGGGTGGAAGGGGCCCTGGAGGCACTGTTGGCTTGAATTATGCCACCAGGGCGCTGAGAATTTTGGATAAGGCGACACTGGCACCGTGGATCAAGAACCGTGTCTACGTATGAGAAGGAGGTGCAAGCGGCCACGGCGGCGTCCGGGACCAAAGCCTCTCATGTGTTAGCACACCCCTTGCTAACACCCCCCCTTGTTATCACACACCCTGCATTCTGGCCGGGGTCTATTCACACTCACTCCACAGCAATCATTGATATACCGTTATCACATCCCCCCATTACCACACCCCCTGAATCTGGCCGGGGTCTGTTAACTCTCCTTATCGACCAATAATGCCGTCAGCACACAGCACACCCCCTCGTTACCACACCCCCTAGCTGCGGGGCTCTCGTGCATGATGTTTATCACCGGGGAAGGGTTAGATAGCACACACACACCCACAACAGCACACCCGGTGATAATATTTTAAAATGTCAACATGTTATCACTGGGGTGTATTTCTTCCGTGTTACAGGGTATTCGGTTCGCAGACGTCACGTGTACCTGCTGGATAAATCTCATCAGAGTGGATAATGAGTAAAATGAGTCATGCACGAGGCGCTGTCATTTCCATAACGAAAGGTGCATGTCGTCGGCAGCAAAAACCAATCAATTTTTATGTAATAATGAGGCGCGCGAAGCGCGCAAAAAGCGTGCGAGCCTTTTTCTTCTTGGAATTTTCCAAGAAAAAAAAAGCCTCTTCATAGCGGCTCGGATACGAGCGTGGGGTGCCTTGTTTTGAGTTTTTCTGTATGTGTGTGTGTGTGTGTGGGTGTGTGATTCAACATTTTTTTGGGCGACGGTAGACCACCGCCCTCGACGCACACCGCACCAATTCCAGTCCCGGCGGGCTCTGTGGACGCGCACACACAAAAGAGACCTCCTGGTGCTGGTGCGGTGGTAAGTCGTTCACAGTAGCTTGAGCTAGGTGTGGCAACGTGTGTAGGCACATGTTGGTGCTGGGCCATGTTGGAAAAACACAGAACTAACAACACATTATATTTTGAAACCCAGCTAGCTCTACGAGTACTCGTAGGTAGGCAGACTGTGCCTGTCCACAGCAACGAGCGTTCGGGCCATGTCCCCGAGACATGTTGCAGGCCCACCCTCCCGCTGATGAGGGGACTGAGAAGCAGGAGAGTATCTGCTGTATAGTTGTTGTACAGCAGTAGTAGTAGTGGTGGCACTGCTAGAAGCTCTGCTGGACACGTCAGATTGTACATTTTTCGTCTTCAACTTTTATATGAGTTCGGGACCAGGAAACACATGTACGGAGGGTTCACACACAAGCCGAGCGTACAGCGACGCTGACCTGGCCTCGTGTGTCCTACTGCTGCTGCTGTTTTGCTGCTGGAGAAGCTCTGCTGTAGATGTCGTACATCAGTAGTAGCGTTGGCACCTGCTACCTACTACGAGAAGTTCTCTCTTGGACAGAGCATGTCGAGTGCAGATTTTTCGTCTTGAAATTATTATACCGAATTTCGAGTTCAAAACCAACATAGGACAAAATCGAGTACGTGTACAAAGGGTTCAAGGGTTTAGATTGACAAGCCGAGCGTACAGCGACGCTGACCCTGGCGTCGTGTGTCCTACTGCTACTGCTGCTGCTGTTTTGTTGCTGGAGAAGCTCTACTGTAGATCAGATGTCGTACATCAACTGAGTAGCGGTGGCACCTGCTGCCTGCTATGAAAAGTTCTCTCTCCTGGACAAAGTATGTCGGGTGCAGATTTTTCGTCTGCAAATTATGCCGAATTTCGACTTCGGAACCAACACAGGACAAAATCGAGTACGCGTACAAAGGGTTCAAGGGTTAGATTGACAAGCCGAGCGTACAGCGACGCTGACCCTGGCTTCGTGCGTCCTACTGCTGCTACTGCTGCTACTGCTGCTGCTGTTTTGTTGCTGGAGAAACACTGCTGCTATCTGCTGTAGATGTTGTACATCAGTGCAAGTAGCAAGTAGTGGTGGCACCTGCTACAAGAAAGAAGCTCTTTCTGTTGGACAAAAATTTTCAAATAGATGCAGATTTTTCGTCTTCACAAATTATGCTGAATTTCAACCAGAAAACACTAGAGTGTCTGCGCATAATATTTTTGTTTATCAAGGATTTCCGTCGGAAAGGTAATCATAATCGAAAGCCTTTCGGCATGCGCATAATCGTAGACGAAAAACAGCTAAATATTGGATTCTTATGTTTGAAAAAAAACACTTGCGGCAGCGGCAGCACTTTTTTTTGTACCAAACGAGCCGAACACAAGAAGTCGTGCAAGCAGCAGCAGTACCCACCTGCAGCAGCAGCAGCAGCAGCAGCAGCTACTGCTGCAGGAGCAGTAAGCAGCAGCAAGCACTAACAGGCAGAAGTGCCATCTATCTTGCGCTCCTCGACACTCGCTGTGCAAGCAACGCCGCCACAACGAGAAGATCGCCCTCCTTCTTCGTCGTCCTTTCTGGCCGAAAAGGGGTCGAAGATCAGGGGCGTGGCGGCAAGGGTGCACGTGCTTGCAGCACCAGCAGCGCCTGCGACAGCTCTTGCAGCAGCGCTTTTGCTTGAGGTAGATCTCTCGCTTCCAGCATCGCTTGCTCGCAGCAGCGCTTGCTTGAGGAAGCTCTCGCTTCCAGCAGCGCTTGCTCACAGCAGCGCTTGCTTGCAGCAGACCTTGCTTGTGTGCAGCAGCGCTCGCTTGCAGCAGCGCTTTTGTTTGCAGCAGCGCCTGCTCACCGCAGTGCTTGCTTATTGCCGCAGTGTTTCCAGCAACAACAGCACTTACTTGCAGCAGCAGCAGCAGCAGCAGCAGCAGCAGCAGCACACTATATGCAGTAGTAGCAGCAGTAGTCGGTGACGTACAGCAGCGGCAGCAGCAGCAGCAGCAGCAGCACCTACCTAATAGTATCTGCTGCTGCAGCAGCAGGCAGCAAAGGCATGCAGCATCAGCGGCAGCAATTCTTCTCGCAAAACTCCGCCGGTAGCAGACACATGGTCCGAGGGTCCGAGGCCACTCTCGGGGCAAGCTTGGCCAATCCAAAGCGTCCGGAGAGTTTTCGGCCAACAGAATGCAGCGGTCGAATCTCATATCATACAAATATGGCTCTAGTATAATATGCTATCCAAAAATGCATAACTTCGTCATTTTTATGCAAATTTGATTAGGATATTTGATTAGTCGTCGGTAACGGGGGAATAGATAAGCAAAATTCGTAATATTCTTTCTTTTGCGCAGACACTCTACTGTTGGAAAAACGTCATGAGGTGTGTGTTTGTTCTTCTTGTTCTTTCTACCCGTCGGCATTGTCCGTGCCGATTCTTGAATCCCCGAGAGATACGATACGAATACAAGATCTGTCGTCACAGCAGTGCATATTTTTCGTCTTCAAATTATTATGAAGGATTTCGAGGTGGAAACCAGGATATGCACAACAAAATCAACTGTTGTTACAACAGAACAGGCGTGTGCGTACTGCTGCTGTGTTTTTCATGTATCAAAAGCAGAAGAGGCCAAGAACATTTACGATATTTTTTAGATTCACCAACGACGACGGCGTATAGGTAGTAGGTAGTACAGCAGCAACAAGCAGTAGATGTTCCCTGGTGTTGGTTCAGCACAAAACAGAATAATCCGTATTCGCCAGCATGATGCATCGCAGATATGACTACTGCAGGTATTACTGAGGTCGCGCCTCATTAACACCAATTACTAGTAATAGAACGTAACCGTTCCACCATTTCTGACTGTACACGGCAGCCCCGTGGTCCAATCACCAATCACAGACATTTGAAAAAGAAAGGGCATCCAGCATCCAGGCTCGACGCGTACATCATATATCTGATATAGACTCTCGAGCCTCGAACCCTTTTTTGCATTTCCTAAAGTTATGAAATACGTCAGCTGCGAGTTCGACTGATTAAGTAGTTGATACTCAACTTTGGAAGCTACGCAGTACGTCTCTCGTCTATATTCCATTTTTACTGAATTTTACATTGAATTGCCTACCCAAACTGGTTTTATAAGGCAAAAGCCCTGAAAACTGTGCCTGCAAGTATCAAAGCGTTCGTTGCTCCTACAAACTCGTACGTAAAACCACAAAGCAGTTGCAATTTACATTAAGTACAAAATACCAGGTACATGTTTGCGGCTGTCGCCCTCCCACACGACGAAGTCTCCCACAGGGGCAAGAACATGCGTAGGAGTACGTATTTCCACCCATCCTAGCGCGGAATTCAAAGCAAGCAAGGTCAAGCTGTTCCAATCAACGCACCAACCAGGAGGTGGGGAAGCAGATGCAAGAACACATCGCCCATCATTCCTCCGACGGCGAAGCATAGCAGGATTCTCTGGAGTCCGCTTCCAGGCTTCGTGGCGCTCTGCGGTATAAATGGCAGCACCAGGGTAGGGACTGAGCTGATAAGTGCCGTCGCGAGAGCAGCATCTCGCCATGCATGTTCCATGTTGATGAATGGAGAGCCGGGTATCAGAGCTACCACCCCGGGTGGAAGTCGTAGAACCGAGTCGAGGGGTTTCCAAAAATAAAGTTGCTTCGTGTATCAAGGACGAATCGCTCCACGTCCCCCCACACAGCAGGGTCCACCGCACGATCTCAAACCGAGGTACCTGGTGGGTTTTACGATGGGGTTCCGTATCATGAGACTGGTCACACTGTGGCTGGTAGCGTCAGCAGAGGGATTCCGCGTGCATGGCGCATCCGCGACGCCCGGGGCGAAAGGGGTGCAGGGTAGCACTTCAAGAGGACACCAGTCCACCAAAGAAGTCAACAAAAAGGCCGCGGGCTCTCATGGCGTGTGCAGCGTCGGGGACTCGCCGGCGACATGCCAAGAGCTCACGGCGAAGTATAGAGGAGGAGGTGAGTTCATTTTCACGCAAACCTGCCCGTGTATTGCCCACTTCGTTGTCTTATTTGGTCTCACTTTGAGCCATTCTGCCAGTTCATTTTCGAAATCGAGGTAAAAAAGACTCAGCAGTTGTGGTGCGACCATGCTGCTCCTGCTCTCCCGCTCGGCATTGGGGCATGTTTCCCACGAACATCCAAACCTCCGGCGCGTCGTCATGTAGGACGCGTACAGCATTGTGGTATGCGGCATACCCCCCAATCTTAAGTGAGGAGGCTGCCTCGTGGACGGTTTGGGCCTGCTCTTCCGCAATTAATCGGTCTCCATTTTTTTATCAGGGTTCCTCTGACACACATGCATGTTCATTTGCGTCCCATCTGCCGACCAAACAGCTGCAACGACGGGGGGCGGGACAGAGAACCTGAGCCTGAACATGATGAAGATTCTCCTTCAGGTGTGCCTCACGACGCTCAACGTCATGTGCTGGCTTGTCCCCATGAAGATCCGCAGCTTCGTGGAGTCGAAAAGGGCCATCAGCATGGCCAACGCCTTCAGCGGAGGGGTGTTCCTGTCCTTAGCGTTCGGTGAGAGCCGAACGAAGGAACATGGAGGGAAACAGACAAACAAAACGAGGATTTGAAAGAAAAAAAAAGGAAACGAAGCACGCGCCCAAAGAGCATCAACACTGGCTGGCCACGCGCAGCTTGTCGGGTGCATGTGTATGCATCCACCTCTCCGACCGCGGCACGTCACGTGAATGTTATTCTCGCGACCTATTGTAGAGGAGGGGTCTCAAATGTGGCACAGCAGTACTATCTCGAATGGTGTTGTTAGTAGGTAAAACCCATAACCCCGCGATAGGGACGTAAGGCCGATGACAATGAGAACGCAAAGTTTCCATAAAAAGTGTGAATTTCAGAGATATCCTCCAGAAATTTTCAGGACCGCTTGCTATGAGCACGACTATTCAAAGCCCAAGTCCAAACTTTGGAAAAAAAACGAAAAAAAAAATTCTGGGGCGGATGTTGGGCAAGGATCGGCTTGAGAAAACTCAACAAAATGCTTAGCTCGAAGCGGCGAGATTCCTAGTCTCGACAGACATCGATCGACGAACCCAAAGACTGCGTCATGAAATCTGAACGGGGCGCGCTCGTTAGGGGCTCCGACCCACCCTAGGGTCACCGTCTTCACACAATAGCAGGTTATACGTGGCGGGCGCTGGCTAGGCATTGATGAAAAAACTATTGGCCGCTGGGTTGCAGAAAAATTATTAGAAAGTTTCTCGATCCCGCTCGGATGGAAAAAAATAAATTATTTTCATGTTCCCGACTGACTATGCGTCCAGGACACAGCACGGACAACTGACTCTGCCAATGACATCGTACCAATGCTGCTGTCTGCTGTCTGCTGTTTGTACCAGGTATTCACGTAGTTATAGAACTCGCACCTGCCTTACCGTTACAATCCGTCGATCGGTTTGGAGACGTGGCGAGTATCCGCACCCACCACACCTTCCATCTCGATACGTAAAACACGTTGGTTTCGATTCTACAGCAGTGGCAGTTTTCGCGATGTCGACTTGATATCAGGATGGCGGCAGCAAATTCAGCCCGTCCAGCAGCAGTACGTACACGTGTTTTCCTGTATTCCAGGAGGTATGTACGTCGTACCTCGTGCATAACAGTATACTACTCGTACCTGGTACCAGGTATATCATACGTACCAGGTTTCATTGCGGTCGTTCTGTGGTGCTACTCTTAGTCCCCACAGTTGATCAATGCCGCTCCCACCCCACGCCCCGAGCCGTCTCCCAGAAACTCCCATCCGTCCTTTCACCGCTGCCTGGCAATTCCCCACCTTAGACGAAGCTTTCCGCTACCCTTTTCGCCTACGATACATACCCTTACCGTTACTTTTTGTTCTTGAGCTATCCGAAGTCTACCTTCTCTTGACCGGAAACCACGTAACCACGCGCGTTATGTTTCTGTTTTTAATAAATGTTGGCAGGACACATGATCCCACACGCCACCCACGGGTTCGATGGCTCGGGACTGCCGGAGAACGTGCCCTACTTCCTGACCCTGTCGGGGTACATGCTCATCTTCTTCGTCGAGAAGGTGGCTTTCGACGCGCATCACATCATGCAGGACGAGGGCGATGGGGACGCCCTCGCCCACGGCGACAGCAGCGTCTCGGTGCCCCTCAAGGGTGGTGACGAGGTGGCAGCGGCGTCGGCGGCACCGGTCGCCCCCCCCAGTGGTCGCTCGGCGGTGATCCTTCTGTTGGCGCTTGGCGTGCACGCGCTCATGGAGACGATGGCGCTGGGGCTCAGCTCGAACAAGCTCAGCGCCGGGCTGCTGGCGATGAGTATCGGGCTTCACCAGGTTCGTTTGTTGCTAGTTCCCGAGGTTTTCGTTATCGCTGGTTCCAGGGTTTTGCTTCGCCGGGTTCCACGCGTAGTGTTGATTTGTGGTGGACACTTTATGTTGTGCGCACGTTGTGACGCTATATACAGAAGTACTTGCGTCATATTTTTCTTGTCGAGTGTTGCTTGGTTGTCATTTGTTGTCTTGCTACGCCGCCAGCCACCGCCCCCGACACCTTGCTTGACATTGATAGCTAGTTCTGTTACTGATTGGTAGCGATGGGTTGGCTTTGTGCGTTTCTTGCTCGTTCGGTCTGGCGTGAGAAAGAGTTCTACAGCCCTGTATAAGAGCACGGGTTATCGTTTTTCGAGGGGATGTCAAAGCTACACGCGATGCATCCTGTTCCGTTGTCACTGCGCCCCCTGAAAAAGCTGCGCAGTCCGCAGACCAACCCAACCACGCCGCCGGGCGATAATGCATGCTGTGGTAGCGCCGCTCTCATACTCACTCGTTTGCTCTCCCTTCCATCACGACACACGCGACGTTGAACCGCGATTAGCCGGCGGAGTCTCTGGCTCTGCTGGTGTCCTTCCTGAAGTCGGGGCTGACCGAGAAGCAGGTCGTCAAGATGTTATCCGTCTTCAGCTGTATAGGGCCTGTGGGTAAGCCGCGTTTTGAAGGATTTTGTCTCTGTATCTATGTACCCCCGTGGGCCACGTTCCTTCTGCTTGCTTGCTTGCTTGCTTACGTCCTCCTCTGGCCTAGATCGGGGCAGACTGACGGAGGACCTACAATTTTTTCCACTGCAAGCCGAACGGAGCCCGTGGGGGCGGAAGCGGCTTTTTATGTTTTTCATCCCCTCTTGCTTTGATCGTGTGTTTTTTTATCGCTTTCAATGTACGCATAGTATCATACCTTCTATAGAGGCAAAGCCGAGGCCGACCGAAAGATTAGGGTTGCGAAAAATGAAACGACACCTCTATAAAACACACGGGGCGCGCACACGCGTGGACACGAAAAATACCAGAATCCGTAGCTCAGGCACGCCTTGTTGTCTTTTGTTTCACCTCTTACACTGAGGTTCCTATTCTGGTCTGTTCCATTGCGCCGCCCCGTCGACACCCGCCCACGCTGCGCTCGTTTCCACAAACAAAAGGGTTGACCCTCGGTATCGCGATCTCGGAGTTCGCGGGGAAACTGGCGGACGCCATCCTGGTGGCGATGGCGGCGGGGACCTTTATTTACGTCGGGGCGACAGAAGTCATCGCGGAAGAGTTTGACAGCCCACACGACAAGTGGAAGAAATTTTTCGCGCTTTCAAGTGAGTTTGTTTTTCGGTGATTGAGAGCCCTTGTGGTCGACAGGGGACACGCTGGTTACGTCCCCGGGTTTCTTATTTCAGTATGCATCTTGCGAGTTAAACGGATACTGCTCCTTGCCTGCCGTATAATTATCTCTAGACCATCACAATAGCCCACATGGCAAGTCAGAGAAGTGTTGCGCGCTTGTGTGGAATCGACCGACCTGCTGGTCTAGAATGTGAAAATTGTGATGTTGTTGTGCACTGGTTCACGTAACCCGTGGTTCTCCTGTCGAAGCACATGACAAGTGAAAATTGTTTCACTCAGAAATTTCGGGCGTTTCGGGCGGTGCGCGTGTGTGGAATCGAAGCACGTCCTGGTACAGTGGAGGTGCCGATTTTGTTTTTATAGATCAAACACCCTTCTTGTACTCGTACCGATGACGATGTTCACAGCTCCCTGGTTAAAGCAAGGAAGTACCAGGCGCGAATGGTGGGTTGTCATCACAAACGGGCCCAGCTGTGTTGCAGGAACGCGTACCGTTGCACTTGTTGCCGCCGTTTGCGTCTCGACTTAACAAGGGCCCTTCTTTCTCGGGCGTTTTGCGTGTTTTGACCGGCCCACAGGTGGAATCATCATCATCGCGTTCGTCACTAACTGGGCGGAGACTCTTGAAGGGAGGGCGTGATCCTGCACAGACGCGGTGCCCAGTTTTTCGTGTGACCGTTGGGGGGATTTATTCCTCCTATCGTGTGGGTGGTGGGAGGCGTCGCCCAAGTTTCAATAGATAATTTCGGCAAAGGACCCCGTACGGGGATATGAGCGCGGGGTCTCATCCGAGAATAGTAGTAGCATCGATCACCTGTGGCGTGTTGGTGTTTTAGCATTGCGCTTGCTCTTCGCATGGACGGAAGGGAGGTGTTGCCGAGAGCCACCGCCCCGGGTTTTCTGACAGTTATGGTCGTCAAATCTAGCCGCATGCACTCGTTCAGTCTTTCTTCCGACCGCTCGCTGGTCAACAGAGAGAGTTTCGTCCGTATAAGAAGCAAGTTTTTTTTTTGCTATTGGCGGCAGTTTTATGCGTAAAAGAGGATAGACAATCTTGCGTGGTACCAGTTATCAAATCAGTATATGATGTAGGGTGTTGTCGCGCTACCGGGCAGGTTAGGCTTCGGCGTTATCCTTCCCGGGATGGGCTTGCATTGTCTCGTAGGCACAATTAAAAACAGGAATGGGGCAGATAATCCTCCACCGACGGTCGCGCATCATGGCGACTCGGCGCTGCAACGCGTAGCAGGGGCGGGGGCTCGCCTCTGTCTATACGTATTAGATCAAGCACGTGCCCGCTCTGCCGGGCACGGAACAAAAACGGTGAACGGCGATAAAGTGAAACGACGACGTTTCCAGTATGTAATATGTATCCTGCCCGCATCCTATTGGTCAACTTTCTTTACAGTAAATTATGATTGGCCGGAGAGTCCCTGGTCGACCGGTGTCATCACGTTTGAGTAAAAATCCCCATATCCCAAAGTGCTCTGCGTTTGTTGTGTCGAGGGGCGTCCAAGAGCTAGGCGCGGCTTGCTCGTGGTGAAAAAGGGAGAGGACTTTTGCGCATCCTGACGTCCGATTAGCCCATGTATGATTGTCCAGCCTACTACTACTACTATTAGCACTTCAGTATGGGCCCGCCAACAAGAAACATCGAATCCGGGCAAGCCTGAGATTCTTATAGGGGCGCCATCTTCAAACAACATTGAGCATAGGCAATTATATAGGATTTAGTGTAGAGTTCACCACTGAGCCGTTTTTCTTCACCCAATCTTCTTGGCGTTCTCCCAAAAGTGAGCATTATGTTCTTATTGGACACTTTTTTATGGGCGGGCCTATACTACACTGCTACTGCTATTACTACAACTACAAGTACTACTGCTGTTACGGTTACTCCTGTTTTTGGAGCCCTGTATGCTACAAGTCTCGCTGTGTCAGGTTCGCCAAAATTTCGTCTTCGGGAACGCGTACACTAGACGCGCGCACACAAGGGTTTCTATTTCTTTGGAGGCCCCAAACTTCCTGATCCACCCTTTCCCTTCGGACCCGTACAGGTCAAACATCCTCAGTCAGCGTAGTGTAATGCCTATGTTTGCAGACACCTGAGAGGACTCGGAAGGATGGATGCTGTGATTAGGCATTTTAGTTCGAGAATCAAGGTCTTCCATCTCCCAAGCTTTTCTCTTACACGCCCCCTAGGCTATACATACAGGTACTACTTCTCAGTTTTGATGCCGGTTCGAGAGTCACCGGACTCCTTTCAGCGAGAGATACTCCCAGCGGAGATCGTCCCAGACCTCTGGTGTTGCTTTTCAAAACGCCTTTTTTTGTTCGCGGTGGTCCAAAATAAGGATCAAATAAAAGGCGTTCTCGGGTGTTTTTGCTGAAAATATTTTTCGTTTGCTGCTGCCCAACGACGAAATTATTGTTATCGCGTGCCTACTCCTATCACGTTTGAGCAAGCCAACATTAAAGGCTTAATCAGGCGCGACTGGGGGTCCAACGGAAAAGAGGACGCAGCCGCATGCGAACGTGCGGCGAAGGCGATGCCCACGTCGTAATCTCTCAAAAACTCTGGGCTTCGAATGATTTCTTTCCGTCGAGCCCAACGCGAAATCCGAAACGTCTAACGCACTCGTACCGTGCAGCTCTTTACCGCGGCCAACTACGAGTGATGCCCATTGCAGCGCCGTCCACCGCCCCGTCGTGTGCTAGAGGCCGTACCTTATCTCGACGGTAACCGTAAACACCGTAGAAATTGTGTGCGAAGAGCTGTGTGATCACAGTGTTACGTGCACACCGCCTGGTCCACACACAATGGTATACGAAGTACCTCAATGTCTACTGCGGCCCATAATGCGACACATCGTTGGTCGGTTAGTGGCAAGGACGAACCGCGTTCGGGTGACTTTAGTTGGCTCAATCTGTAGGTAAACGTACCACACGAAGAGGTCGTGGCATCATAAAAACTCGAACCGTGAGGAAACGATGGAAACCGGGAGGCGGCCTCGTTGCGCCTCTATCGACGGCACCCCCTTCGATAACGTTATCAACAGGAACTATTTTTGCACTCCATACATTCGGTGGAACCAAAACCCTCCCGTACACGTCAGGGAGCCACCGTAGACTGCAGCTTCCAACTTCTACTGCCCCCTCACGGCGAGTTAGAGAAGAGGCACTACTGCTGTACTCTACTGTAACAATGCTAACTACCCTTCCTCTGGGCTTGCACACGAAATTCGCCAAACAACGAGTAACTTAAACCTGTGACCGGCCCCAGCTCAACCTTCTGCTGTATATACACGGCGCCGTGTCAAGCGACACAAAGCGGTCTTCGAAATATGTTGGTGGGGGCTTAGGCAACAACTTATTATAGTTGCTTGGAAAGGTAGACGCGAGATGGACGTCTTCGTTTTCTGGCCAGCATCTCGTCCTCTAGAGCCGCCAGCTCGAACCCCATTCCCTCGTACAAGGCAAGCGCGATGTCGTTTCCCTGGAGACGAGCACGAGACAGGGCGAGCAAGAAAAACAACGAACATACACAGTAAGATTTCTCGGCCTTCGTAATGCGCCGTGTCTCCCTTCACAAGTCACACTTTGGCACAATACGTTCGAACCACCCACAGCAAATACCGCCCGCTTCTTGAAGAGAAAGGCAGTTGCGTTGACCGGTCGGCCGGGGCTGCAGGGGGCTACGTGCCGAACTGAAGCAAGCCGTTTTCGCCTGAGCAGCGCTTGAGGGTGAAAGCTACAAAACAGTTAGAAGCCGCAGTATTAAATAATACCTGGTACCACGCATAGGTACAAGTTATCGTATGACACTACGCACACCTATCCATATCGTGGCAGTAAACCTACGGGTGCTGTATATACGAATCTCAACTATTACTGATATTTACGCAAAACATTGGGGCATCCCTCCATGAGAACACCCACCGAAGTTGCGGCGAATTCGCTTTTCAGTTGTCTGAAACATCGGCCGACGGCGCACAACTCGCGATGCAAACGTTACACGTGTGGGCAGCAAAACAGAACCAAGAAGCCCAGACTCGCGCTGTTAGGGGTGCTGACAGGCCTAACGCCGGCCGAGTACGGTGCCACAAGAAACGGACAGCGATGCTAGCCAAACCAGGAGGCCCCGACGGTGAAAAAAAAATGGCGAAAGATCGCTCCCCATTTGCTTGCTTGCCTGCTCCACCGATACGTAAAGGCGGTCCTCCTCCGGCCACAATTCTCTCACGATCTCGAGCGCCGAATTGACCATGGTTCGGCCGATCCCTCTCCGTCGCTGAGATCGGTCGACCACGACGTTGGCCAAGTAGGACACGTCCGGCGACTTCTTGATGGCGGTACTACCCACCGCCGATTCGCGGCTGGTGTCTACCTCGTTCTCGTCGCTCATGTCCTCACGCTCGCCGTCTGATGCCGGCGAGTGTTCGCCTGCTGCTGCTGTCGTTGCCGCCGCCGCTGCCGACGCCGCCACCGCCACCGCGGTTGTCTCCGCTAAGACCGACTCGGCTAGAGACCTCTCTTCGGAGGAGGTGGGCTTTGGAAGCATTCCGATCTCGAGAAAGCCCACAACCTTGCCCGACAGCTTGTCCTCGACAACCACCATGCTGTGCCGGATCTCGTTTCGCGTGACGCGCCCCAAGCGGCCGTTGACCTGACCGAAAAAGGAGAAATCCTGCATTCGCCGCCGTCCGTAGCGTCGCGTTCGGCAGTTTGGAAGCACGCAATTAGCGCAAGCGTTAGCGAAAAAGGGGGCGCGTCGCCTGGTGCGGCTGTGCAGCTCTACTGACTGTTGAGTGCAAGTGCGCGCATGCGGCTACGCACAATGTGGCGTCGATAGTTTCCGGTGCAAGAACGACCTCGTGGGTGGCGATCTACCGGGGCTGCTGTTGCCGCACGAGGTAGTGCCGTACGTGGTGACGCACGCAGCTATTAATAGGAGGGTTGCAAGTACAGCCTTCCATACGGCCCAAGGCACTATCAGGGCGACGCACGAGGGACAAACACAAACGGAACAGCAAGTAACGTTGCCGTGTAAAAAGGATACAGATTGCGTGCCTGAAATAATTGAAGGGGAAACTCGAACCATTGGAAGGGCCCTCTGAAGGTGTCGACGCACAGGTGCGAGATGCTGAACATGTCGTCCTTCTGCGCCGTCCGGACGAGCAACCCAGATTCAACGCCTGATCCGCCATGACTGCTGAACTTCTGAAGCACGCCATCTTGCTCCTCGCGCTGAGAAACGATCTTCTTCCAAGATCCCCAGCCTCCGGCTGTTGTCGGGGCTACCGTCTTGCCGCTGCCCCCCTTCTTTGAAGTGACTACGGCGATCGGGCCAGCGTGGTCGCCGTGCTCAGGGCTGAAAAGAAGCTGCGTGCTGAGGCGGCGATATACACGGGGTGTGTGTCTGCTAACGCCTAGCTGCAGCGATCCAGGAGGAGAAAACGCTAGCCCAAAACATGCGCCGTGCGATAGCGCGGCTACCAATGGGGTACGCATGGCTTGGAGTGCGATAGGGTACGATGAAAAAGAAGTCCTTACGTACCCTGGCTTGGTCATGAACAGGGAGTTATTGTTTTTCAAGTGGCGTTTTTTCGGCGGGCCGCAAGGCACCACGTATGCCATCGGTGTTGCCTCGCGCAGCCAGCCAGCTGCTCCAGCTACGGACGTGATCAGAGTTCGTGCGGGCCGCTCCATCGCTTTGAGGTATGCTAAAACCCCGCTTGGAAGGGGGGGGGGCTGCCCTTGTGTCACTCGTGGTGTGCAATTGATGCATGGGATGAACCTACGAGTATGCAACTTGACGTTGACGTGCGGATCGCAAATAAAATGATGCGAACAACACATGGAGCATGAAGCAGAAGCATGAAGAAAGAAGGTGGACAACATCCGCTATTCAACTAGATTGCCAACTGCCAACACAGGCACAGCTAAATGCGGAGATTGAAAAAGTACTGCGCAGAGTGCAGACCAAATCTCAGCAATCGACATAACAAGCCATCATTTTCAAAAGCTGAGTTCTGCCCACCTTCTTCTCTCCCTGCGGCCACGACTCCTCTCTCCCTCTCTATGTTTGTACAGCTTGTACAGCAAATACACCGTCAACAGAACAACACACGGCATCCCGCTTGGACGGTATCGTCATGAGGCCGGTCAATCCGCTGGCACTCTTTAGGGGGCTGCTACTGATTCATTTTTTCGCCGCCGAAGCGTTAGCGTTCACTCCCTTCGTAACATCAACCGTCGCACGCACGCACGCACAAGCAGCGGCGACCGCCGATGCGCGTGGACGCAGCAGCAGAAGCAGTCGCTCAGCACAACACGCGCCATCGGGCACTCCTCCGGCACTGCGACGCTGGACCATGTCGCACCCGGCGGGAAGGGAAAGTACTCGCAGTACTCGTACTATTAATACGTGGCAAAGGAGTGCCAGGGGTGTGAACAACGGGGATGAGGACGAGCCGTATATTATACCGGAAGCGGGCTGCGCGGGGTGGACACGAGCAAGCTTACGGGCTCGGACAAGCGAGACGCCGAGTGGTTTCAGCGCACGGCGGAGCGGGAGGCGAGCGGGCAGCTGCAGTGGTTCGAAGACCCCGTGACCTATATCGCCCTCTTTGCGCTGGTGCCCGTCCTCATCGGCGTTTGGGGGGTGTTAAATTGCTACATCCCGGGCTTCTGCTCCCCGAACTGAAGAGGAGGGGATGGTGTACGTACGTGAGCGGAAATGGGGGCGGAGGGTGGTTAATGTTTTTTTTTTTCCGTTTGCCGAGAGGCATTATAGTAGTAGTCGCATCAGTAGCACTCGTGGTCTAGAGGGGTACATATCATAATATCATTACTGCTGTGCGTCGAGGTAAAGGGAGAATCAGGCGGAGTGATGGCAAGATGAGTGATAAATGCTGCTGACCGTGTCGCTTCACTTTTTAACTTTTATCTGGCGGATTGTCATACAGATAAGATGACGCGGACTGACAAGTCGTTGTTGTGTACATGTGTATATAGTGCAAGAAGACGAGGGAACGCTATATGGGGCATCTCGAACAGTGGGCTCCTGGCTCGGTGTGAGCATGCCTGTCTGTGGTTGCTCTGTCGCTCGGTGCGCATGATGCAGCTACAGCAGTACCTTGCTTGCTTTACTAGTAACTACGGCAGCAACTACTGCCAGGGTATGTTATTTCCGGAGTATATGCTCTGTGTGATAGTGTGGTAAATGCTGGTGGAGACGCGTCGCCGGGGTTTTCGCTGCTACGGTAGAAATGCAGATTTGGCGGCTTGCGCCCCTATTGGTGTGGTTCGGGTCGCTACCCAACGGTGGGTTCGACCAGTTGGTAGGAATAAAAGTTGTTGATGGAATGTCAATGCTGGTCGCACCAGGTGCGATAACATAATGGGCATTGCCGAGGCGCCACGAAGAACCTTACCGCTGTACACCGTTATGTCTTTTGCAACCAATCACGTTCATGATAGCACCATTTTCCATCGGAGCGTGAGTATTTTTCGCCCCCGAGGACAACATTGCAACGAAAGTATCGCCGCTTGTTGCATGTATCGCGTAGGGTTAGGGTTTGGCTTCGAATATCTTCCAGGCTAAAGAGCATTCGTACATACATACCCCGGCTACGAGTACACGGTCGTAGCGAAAAAATGCCCCCAACCCAACTGTTTCTCAAAACATCCATAGAAGGTGCGGCGGCTGCCCTCGAGCCGGCCAACCCGTCGCAAGCGCCGCCGATGCAACAACAGGAATGGCAGCAACGACGAGCGAGAACCCGATTGAAACCGCGCGCGTCCCGCCAGACTGCGAGGCTGTATCTCCTGCGGTGCAAAAGTCTCCCCCCGCTGTGTCAGTACAGGTACACCCGAAATCCGTGCACGTCCCGATGTCACCGCAGACAATTCCCCCCAGGGTGCAGAACACTGTCACGTCACAGGGAGCAGACCAGGATAACGGGTCACTTATTTAGTACTCAGGAGTATGACAGTGCTGTACTGAGGTCTTCGACCCAGCGTTGCCAGTCCACGAATGCAAACCTTTCGTTTTTGCAACGCCTGTGAGAGGTTGTACAACACCTACTTTGGCTCGGTTGCTATTCGTCGGTTTTTCTGCCGTGCTAGGAGCTTTGTATCATACGATGAATGTAGCGAGAGACAGAGAGAGGGCTATTCCTACAAAGGGGTCCAGTAGTGCTTATTTCCACCAATACTGGACTGCTCAATCGGTCAATGTTAGAGTATGTGAGAAGGAACACCAATATTGCATCCGCCTGCTCTTGTACGAACAAGGGCTTCGGCTGTCCCTGCAAGCAAGTGTCTCTGGGGCTCACCCCTTGCCATGTGCGACTGCTACGGTCGTCTTACGCCTGAACTTGCTGAGCTCTAATTCGCTGTGGACGTTGTTTTGTTTAATGTTTTAGGGGATACGGCCGGTCGGCAGCGTGGCCGATTGTTTCCCGCTTATCACAGCCCACGTTTCCTGTAAGCTATTCTTCGAGGGGTGCTTTTACCTCTTGGCCTACGACGTTCTCAATGCAAGGACGATTGATCGAGGGTGAAACTAGGACTTACACACATGTGATGTGCTAATCTGCATCTTTGACGACCCGAAGAAGCTGTTTGTTGCGCAGACAGAAAGTCACAAGCGGCACCGCGATACTTTACCTACTGCGTGAACAGAACTATATCGTCATGCGCACTCTCTGTGCCACAGTCTTGTGACCACATAATTTGTATCTCCCAAGGATAGGATGAAGAATCTGGACGGACACGTGAGTGTACTAAAGGAGTCGTTGGGCGAATGGAAAACCGCAACGTTTCAACGTGAAGACGAGGAAGGAACATACGCACTCTACTCTACTGTAGTACCTGTATGTGCGAGTCCCAAGAGTTTGTTTCCTCACGTGTTTCAGTACTGACGAAGACGTCGCTGACGAAAGAGCCTCCGTCCACAGCGTCGCCCGCGATCAAGTAAAGCGCGGGCTCTTTGGCTCCCTCGTCGTTAGTTTTTGTCCACGCCAGCATCCTGTGTCCCCACTTGCCGACGTATGTGGGGATGTTGTCCACTTCCGTCAGAGCCCACCCCATGCTGGAGTACAAATTCGATCCCGCGCCTTCCTCGTAGTTCACCTTTTTTGTTTTTGTGTTGTTGCAGAAGTCGTGCCATTCGATATACCAGGTATTCATATATGGTACACAGAAGGGGTATCGTACCTAATTACAACGGGGAATTCGCCGCAGCGGGCTTAGCTCCGCGCGTGGCCGTAATGACCGAGGATATAGGCAAATCGAGGCCCTAAATGCAACAGTACTGCAGGGATCCATAAAAATAAACCGTGTTTGAGTGAAGAGAAGTAGCCAAATCGAGGCCGAAAATGCGATAGTACTGCCAAGAGGCACGTTTAAAATAAACGATGCCTGTGAGTGGATAGAAAGCAAACACTGGAATCGGATTCACTGAACCAGCAACATATAAATGTTGATATCCACTATTTGGGGTAATTGGTGTACCCATCCATGTGTGCGTGTGATATACCTCCTGATCTTGCTTCAGACAGTGTCTGGCGTTTTATTCACGGCTCGCGAGCTCTACCAATACCGGGTAGTTGTTTTCGCTCGGTCTCGAGCGCAGGGTGTGATAGTTTATGGACGAAAAACGACGAACGCAACCCGGGGTGGACGTATTCTACACGCAATAAAAAGGCAACAAGCTGCGCACGAAAATAACTTTACTTCTCCCTTGGCTATTGCCCCCGGGTTCGGTGTGTAGGAAGTTAAGACGAGTACGGTTGAGTGGATACCACAACATTAACTCACATGATGCCAGGTCGAGCCATCCGAACTGAACCACATATCGACGTAACCGATCATGGAGGAGACGATACTGTTGCCGTTCTGCCCCATGTAACCGCCGCCCGCGAGCCACATGCGGGGGCCGTTTCCCGATAACGTGCGAGACGGTATGGAAGGCGTTACGTCCGAGTACGGGTCATCGACGCTCGTTAAAGTTGTCACGTCGAAAAATCCTCGAGCTTGCCAGTCCGCGTTCTCCTTGACGACCGACCAAGATGCTGCCAAGGCAAGGTTCGGCAGGAAAAAGGAACACGTGACAGAAGACGAAATGTATGAAATGATGTTTCTCGGCCACACCGTAACTTCACCCCGTGCGTATGGCAAAGATGTTTTCCATCTCCGGTCGAAAAACTAGAAATCGTACTGCCGCGCAAAGACGATGCACAAATGGGCCACGCTACAAATACGATGCTGGGTAATAAATTGTTTTTTTTTTCATCAAAATATTGTAAGATGAAATATTGCAGCTCAGTTTTGTTGGAAGAATGAAAGTGTTATATTGCATGGGGTTGTGGCTACAGCTGCTTCTTCATAACCGACAATGTGAGTCGACCACACCACAATTTTAGCGGCATTTTCTTGATTGCCACAGTTTACCGCCAACCATGCTCATGTCACGTTACTACTAATACTGTCAAACGCGATGCTAGTGTAGGTGTATCTTGACGGGCAATTACTTCGGGAAATCGCCAATGGAGATATTACCAGTCGCTTGCATCGAACCCACAAATAATCGCCATGATCCGAACACCACAAGACATGCCTCTTCTAACACACGAGCTCTACCTCCTGAGCTACGCCCACCATTTACTCAGTGCGTGACTTTTACTGCACAATAGTATGCACCCTGAAGGCGTGGTGGTTTTCGTCTGCAAGGCACGGCAACTTTCTGACGCGAGGGTGGCTGAACCACTGTAGTTTATAACCCCTTAGGCGCTTCAGAGGAAAAAAGTGTCGAAAGTAAGAAAATAAGTGACGACCACGTACAGCATCGGGCTCACGAAGTAGCTCGGGCAGCTTTGGTAGGGGGTGGGCTACATTAAATTGCAAAGACACCTACCTGCTATCCGACACGCACACCGTATGAATGACACCACTCCTGTAGTCCTACTGATACGCGCCCCCACGAGGTACCAGGGTAATTGATAAGGCTGCACATGGCATAGGTGTGGTCATTATACACACCTATTAATAGGCACCAAACGGGTTGAAAGAAGCTCGAAAAACGCCCTCCTACTGCTACGTACGGTATGTCGCAAGTAGTGCAGGGTAGCTCTGTATAAAATCTCTCACCGCCGTCCTTTGTTTTGTAGACGTCGTTCCTGCACCGCATCCCGTTGTATCTCGAATCACTCTCGGGCCACCCTCCGAAACCGCCCATGACGAATAGCGTATCGTTGTGCGAGAGGGATCCATCGGAAGCCTCTACTTCCGGGCGCCAAATCACTGCGGCAGCTGCAGATTGGTGCGATTACAGGGGAAGGAGGCGGGTGCTAGGATGGTATGGCGGAGACACCCTGTTAATAGGGGTAAACGCCTATTCATGGGGTAAGTCTTGGATACGGGTCGGATGTACCTAGGGAGTGGCTACTGCCATACAAGCAGTGTAGGTAGTGTCTGGGCGAAGCCTTGGCTCGCTCACACGTGCTTGGTAGTAGCTTCTTGCTTCGTTGCTATAGTCTGCTATAGTCTGGCCTTCATGGGCGAGACAGAAATCCACCTATCGAGAGAAAACAAGGCAACTATTGCAAGAGGGTATAGCACAGCACTAGCCCACCCTGAAGGTCCAAAGATGCAGGTGCATAGTGCGACCATGATGACGTTGCCTCTGTAAGGTACGTACAGCAATAGCAGCGATTATTGGATCGATGCTCTGCTAACAGACGGAGTCTATATCCGGTTGTGTCGTGCAGGGAACTAACTTAATGTGGAGCAACTTGAAAGATGAGGTGCTTCATATCCAACTTCTACACCTTGAGGGCCACGGAGGATTTCGCAGGGATCTGTTGTTGAGTAGGCACGCGTACGCGTTTCGCCCAAATACACAAAACGAGTTGGAAATAGAGTATGGGCTTTGTAAACAAGGCCCGTATCTCGAAATTTCGTAAATATGCGGCAACTAAACAAGAACACCTACGTAGCTTTACAGGCCTTATTGGCGATTTTTTTGGGTCCTATAACTAACTACCTCTCACGGTAGCGCGGTTTTTCTTCGGCATCTTCTTCGGGTAGGTCCCCTTGAAGGTCGAAAATATCTGCCTGAAGAGCAATAGACTGTTGGTGAAAGCCGTTTTTCTATCGGTGGTGTAGCCTTTGTACTGGGCTCCCGAGCGTTTAATGGCATTTTTCTTGTGCAGCCTGCTCGCAACCTCAAGGTCGCGAAAACACCTTGTCGGCCGTTTCTGGCTGCCTACGACTGCTGTCTGGCGCACCCGACGCCCTCGCATACCCCCTCGGGAGCGTCCCTCTATTTCGCGGGCTGTGGTTTCCTGTGGGGAGCTTTAGTTGTCCACACGCAAACGTTCAATTTGGGGTTGTTTTTTGTCTCATTTTGTGTACCCCAAATTTTGACCAATTTCGACGACTGCGGCACCTCAAAGTCTGTATTGAGAACTTTGCCAAAGGCCAATCTG
The DNA here is from genome assembly GCA_031763025.1 of Macrocystis pyrifera. NCBI lineage: Eukaryota > Phaeophyceae > Laminariales > Laminariaceae > Macrocystis > Macrocystis pyrifera. The sequence continues at coordinate 11,405,502 of JASSKH010000003.1, forward strand.
AAGAGAATCACACGCTGCTGTGGATGAAACACTTCGGGTCGCCACCCGCTCTCTGAACAGGCACGAATCAGTCTAAGGTGCAAACGCAGCGTGTCAAAATAGCGGCAGAAAATTATATTCCGATAAAAGATCTCAACTTAGAGTCACCCGGAAACCCCGGGGGTGGGGGGTGGATAATAAGCTTCGTGTCCTTAATACCTAGCAGGGCGAAGAGCCCGTTAGACACATGCAATGATAATCAGACAAGAAATTCCGAAAGTGAAATGACGCAAAGACAGACTGAAACACAGGCAAGACTTGACGGGAAAATAAAGCATAAATGTGCATGATTCGGGGGGCGTTGCCACCCATAGACCCAGGTGTAGAACCCAGTATTAAGAGTAGCTACATGAGGCCTAGGTAATATAGTTGCCGAAGCAGGAGCACACGAAAGAAAAAAACGTGGACTCATCGGCGAAGGCGCAGACCACTTCGAAGATTAGAGGGGTGAGGGGTGGGGGGGGGGGGGGTGATGAGCTTGATCATATTCATTTACGTCTCAGTCTGCTCTGATAGCCGGAGCGCTGGAGGAACAATGAAAATCCTGGGATGAAAAGCCGTCGACGCTTGTCCTCACGAAGACGGGTGTGCGGTAAATGTCACACCCATTTGTCCAACAACGAGACGACTGCGCCAACTAACCTCGAATCGACCGCAGCACCCTAGAATGATGCACCTGCGTGTTATAGTACTCCAGTACCACAGAGTGATTTTTTAACCTGCACGGCGCTCATACAATAGGGACCCCTTTCGAGGTGGCTGAAGCGACCAACCGACTGACAGACAGACCGACCTGCACCCACCAACGCACACAAGTTGATGACAGTTACCAATATCTCACTTTACGAATTCCTAGCTACAGTTTAACGTGATGATAGCGATTGCAGCGGGGCGCTCAAGGGTTTGCGTTGCCGGCTCACCTAACCCAGCTCTCGGCGAGAACGGGACGTCGTCTCCGCTCGCCATCTCTTCCCACGTGAAGACCCAGGAGCCCGCTGAGTTTTGCGCGATATCTGCCGCCCAGACGTCATTAGTGAGCGGTGATCCTCCGATAATGAACAGCCTGGGTTATCGAGTACGGCGGGCGACAATGGGTCAGTTGTTGGCAATTTTTCGAACTGGAGGGGTTGCCAATGGTGCTGCAGCGCATGTACGTTGGATGCGTTGAAACGCTTAATGCTGCTTTTGCCGCACAGAGTTCAGCTGTAAAATCAAAAGGGTACCGCCTCTAACGTAGTGTGTTTTGTCGAGTATTCTTTTGAGGTCATGGTGGAGGGCGGGGTAGGTAGGTCATAAACAGGGGCACATGGCTCGTGGTGTAGGACACAATGGGTATCTATATGCCAGTATCCATATTGGTACGAACTATTATTGTCGAGTAGTATGATGTAGTTGGTAGAGTAGCCATCTCCTGCGCATGGAATACATTACGGGGAACATCGCTGTTGTCTCCTACGTACTATCAGACCGTTACGCAACCACCTCGTACTCTACACCGAGTGCCGAAGTGCGCTTGACGTATTTTTCCTGCTTTGCTCACTTGTCTAGAAAAACGCTGCTCTCGTGCCAACCTCGGCCCGTCCAGTTTGCGTTTCCGGCGTAGCGCCAGTCGTCTGAGGCCGAAAAACCACGCCGAGCGACGGGTGTCTGGGGTTTGCGCAAGACCACTGTTTGCTGTGTTGTTTTCGTCGCTACAGGAGACACACGCACTCCTCACGCGGCGAGTATGTACGTACCAGGTTTATATATATGCTGCTCGTAATATATCAAAAAGTACAGCGAATGCTCCGGCAGGTATTTATACGCGGAATGTTTTTCGATGTTGCACCATAGTGTAACGCTCGGCCTATCTCGGGGATACCGGGAAGGCACGATGCGCAGGAATCTTGCGGCGACTCCTCCTGTTCGTCAGAAGGACAGCGCGGCTGACTACGTACGTATGTACGTATTGAGCGCTCACCCTTCCAATCTATCCGTACAAACAAGTATACCCGTGACGAAACATAAAAGAGCAGAAGTGCAGTCTTATCATCGGTCTTGTTGAACAATATAATTACGATCGTCCATACGCGAAAGACATGTCAAACATCTGCTCACACTGGAGAGTACCTCGACGTGTAGATCACCATCCCCTAACCTGTAGCAAATCGCAGCCCACCGCGTTGCTTTGCGTGGAATTTGACGCCATAATATAAAATCGTCATCTAGCCGCTATCTGTTTTTCCATTGCTTTTTTTACGTACTATGAAGGTGTTCGGACACAATAGTTGCGTACACCGACATCAACTGGCGTGGGTATCGCTTTGCCCAGCGCTCGATTCAAAAACTTCCAACCTCATGTTACACATAAGTATCTGTGGTATTTCTGTGTTCAAACCGTGAGTGAGTGCACAAGGACAAGGACAGCACCCCTGCTATCAAAAGCCACACCCAGGACTCACTGCCATCTTCTGTGACCCAGACATCATTGTCGGGATCCGGTGTGTAACCCCCTGCGAGTATCATGAGCTCGACCGTCACGCCGCTGTGATCAGTAACGTTGAGCACATCCAGCGTGTGTCCGAAGCGAGCGTACCAGGGTGCCAACGAGCCGGGGTCAACAGCGTCAAAATTCTGCAGGTGGAAGTCGCCGGTAAGGTCGTCGCTCTGCAACCAGGTCGTTCCATCCGTGGAGCTCCACACGTCGCCCCGCCTGTTCTGGTATCGCAGGTTGTACGTCTGGTAAAGTTCACCCCTGCCGCCGATGACCCACAACTTGTTTTTGAACACGGCGGCAGCATGGCCTGAAATTATTAATCGACAGTACGCCGGTTCGGCACGAGTCCCGTTAAAGGACAAACGGACGCGAGATGTATAGATCTTGATTGATCTTGAAAATGCAAAAACTTGCACTACTCTGTACACGTACCGTCATCATATGAGGGCACAGATATACCTGAAATTGTGATATGAGTAGAGTATTCATGGGCTATAGATATAGATAATACGTTGCAGTCTTGTAGTTTCACGAATACGAGAATAATATCGTATCGCATCCACGATGAAGTATGTTAAGATCAAGCTTGCGGTATATGCACCTCGGCCAATTGACTAATGGCAGCCGATAGCCCCCGCATGCGCCGTTCCCTAATTTTGTCATCACAGCGCAGCAGCGTATGGGAGTGCAGACACCGGTTGTCTCCTATTGCCTACGTATGTACGATACGATGATTCGCGAGCGCACCACCCGGAAGACACTCCGTCGGCAAGACGCTCCGCTTTTGGCACCCATTGGCACACAGCGTACGTGCATTATTAATAGCAAGAGAATACCGCTAATAAAATTAGGGACCGTTTTGTTTTTAATATTATCATCGAACGCTCCTTACATTTACGAACAATGTGGTGCCAGGTTTTATCATGGTATTAATCAACACCTGTAATAGCTGATAGCTGATTTCAACACCGGAGCGAATATGTTTGGCTCCCAGGTGCATGAGCACCTATTTCCACGGTTTCTCTGACTGTACACGTTGGTGTACAGAGGGCGGTCAATACGACAGCAACGAGAGTGCGGCTATGTTATGCACATAACCTGGGGTACGTCGGGGGTGTAGATCACACGTGCTATAATATATAAATACCAGTATGTTTGAGTATCATAAACATACTATATTGGGCGACTCTCACCGTTTCGACCTGAAAACGTATCCTCAGTTTCGAGCTGAATCCAACTGTTGGCGGCGGAGGTATTGTACTGCGCTGCATTCACTACCTTGCTGAGCGTGATTCCTAGTATGTAACATACACACAGAGGCCTCTGTCTCCGCATAGCCTGCAGCAACCTCGCCTCTGCTCCTTGAAAGCTCTGCAAGATTTCAGCTGCTCGCATGCTTTGTGTATCTTCGAGGCTTCAGTAAACCATGTGTTCGGCGCTTTCAAAATAAATAGTTTTCCACAATTTTTTACTGGCGTGACGATACCGAATATTGAGCGGGGTTCTGTGATATTTACCCCCTAGTATTTGAATGTTTAAGCACGAACCGAAACAAATCTACGTCGATGATTGGCTAATTCATAAACCAAGCGTTCTATTCTTACAGCCTCCAGTCTTCTTCTAGGAATTTTCTCCTTGTCACTGCTCTTTTGCCTCCCGAGCCGTCGCCACACGCTCCTGCGACCCACGCCTACGCGGGGAACGGCTTCTGTACCTTTTCAGCTCCTGGTTTGCCTCGTTGTAGTTCGTATGAGCTCTTGAAGCGTTTGCTTTGCAGCGAAAATAAAAAAAGGCAAAAATTGCTCTCATCGACTGTTTTCGAGTCCACACGTCGACCTTTACTTTGTGACTGGCTGCATGCTACCTGCGTATCCCGCGCTGGGGGAGCTTCCCCTGTGCAGCAAGCACAAGACCCGTGGTATACCGGTAGCCGTGTCGTTGTTCTGACATGATCGCTCTTTTTCGAACACACAGTCCGGGAGACTATGAAATCACAGAGAGCACTTGTTGTTGTTGGTCTGCTGTAAAATTTCATGGCGGTAGAAGGAACAAACAGCAGTAGTAGCGTCATCTCTCTCTTACCAGTGAGCGCAACAGCGCAATGATCGCATCCTACAGCAGCACCGTTTCCAAGAAATAAAACCTGGCGCACTGCTGTGTCAAACACAGCATGCCTTCCGAGACAAGCATGTGGGCCTCTCCCTTGCGGCGGAAACGACGAATGACCGAGTGACTTTTTGCAACAAACAGCGAATCTGCGGCACCTCCTCCAGGACCTCCTCTTCCTCCTCCTGGTCTTGTTCGTTGAAAAGAAATACTTCCCCGATTGCAGTTGTATACTCGTTCGTTCGCTCCATATATATACATTCGTCCGTGCCCAGCAGCCGCTCGCTAGTTCCTGCTCAGTGCCATGCACTGCACCATTTACTGGCAAAAGAGCTGCGTGGCGCTTGATGACGTGTTGTAGCTGTCATCATGCACCCGCAACCCCGTCCAGAGTTTACCATACGTGCGAAGCCTTGCTTGGGGCGTTGTTCTGTTTCGTATTCGCGAGGAAAAGTACGGATCGAACCCCAAAATCTGACAATTTTCGGGGCTCGAGCCGCACAGGCAAGCAACACCTTTAAAAATCCAAAGTTCCACGTTCATGTACCTGGTACATACCAGGTCACCTGGAACAAGCATGGCGTTGCTTCTCCGTCTGTCATGTACGGGTACCTGGTATGTATCCGTTATTTCATCCGAGGCACGCGCTCACGTTGTAGCTGCTGTGGCCGCATGCCTAAACAGACTTGCTGTCGCACAACATAATACAGCAGTAATAAGTACCGGCCCTCTCACAAGAAAACTGCTTTCGGGTCAGGCCGACTTTCTTATCCTGGGCCCGCACAAAAACACGGTTTATCATATTAGCGTGATTACGCTTACTTATTTTGGTCCCCGAGAAGACATTTTCCCTGCAATACTTATTACCGGGGACCATAGTAAATAGGACCGAATATTGTTAGTAAAAATAGGTAAATGTATAGGTTTTTAGGTATACCATAGGTCCTATTAACTATGGACCCCCCGTAATAGTATCAATATTCAACAGTGAAAAATGAAAGGTGCCTTTGGGTCGAGGGCCAGCCCGAAAATGGAGTCAACTTTTCTCAAAGCTTGGGCAATTAAAAGACTGAGAGCTTTCTTATTTTTTCGGGCCTTCTTGTGAGTTACGTTCTTACGAGGAGGCCGGTGCTGTGCAGCACCTTTCTTACGAGCACTGCGCGGCTTCCTTGTTTCTTTCATCCGGTTTGCTGTGAACACTGTATTTTGTTTTGCAGGACAATGCTGTCAGCAATAATTGCCATGGCTCATTGCTAAAACTGCTATGCCTTTACATCGAGGAGCTCGCAAACATAACCATAGGGTTTTAGCCTGTCCGTGGGATAAATGCAATGATTTCCTGATGCATCCTCTCGGAAGAATTGGTCGTCTTAGGGCCATCGCTGCTGCTGTGTTTCGCACCACTGCAGTTGGTGCGCCGGAGCGTTTTTTTCTGTGGTTCCAGGGGCCAGTGAGGGCTTCTGTATATACAGCAGCAGCACCACAAAAAAATATCGGGACGAGTAATAGTTTACCTTAAACGTATACCTCTGGGTGCGTTGGTGCCGATCGATGCTTTCGTCCATCATCTCGCCGACAAAAACCACCTTGCCTCGTCCCATCCCATTTCTCCCATCAAAAACACTACCTGGTAGCATTTATGCACCTACAAATTCACGTCACAATTTACTCGCACATAAAAAAGCACGCAGGAGAACTACGCACCCTAGGAGATTGTCTCGATATGCTCCGTTGATCGCATCATCATCAATCGACGACACCAACAGCCTGGACAACGCGAGGAGGCGGTCAGTGTGGATGGATCACCCGAGAAGTCTTCGCTTCGCCAAGCCATAATATGCTACGTATGCCCGCAAACCCGGAATGGCTCGCCCACGCTTTTTGTTGTTTCCCCTGCACTTTCTGCCGAAACCAGACCGAATAGACACAACACATTGCTCCCACCTATACCCCTAACGACCGCGCCGGGCGATGTTTCGGGTCAAGATTTTCGTGCGCCCACGTGAAAGACCTCCTGCCCTTCACGCCACAGAAGAAGAGTCGACAGAGGAAGCCGACTCCGCTGGCTGTGTGGTCTAGACGCACGCCCCCTCAACGCGACATCGCAAACGGACGCTATGAGAGGCTTCACCGTCAGAAGGGCGGCGCAACTGCTACGCGTTTAATGTACTCACCCCCTCACCCGTCACCCGCTGCAATAAAATCCTCTTCGCATAAACAAAAAAAAACGTGGCACACGACACCCTCCCACCCCCCCACCCGTCGTTCCCCGCCTCGTACCCCCCCCAAATAATATTGTCTTTCGGAAGGATGGGACCGCCAAGAATCCCCGCCTCCTCAGAGCAACAAAAAAACTACAAAATCCCTCTCGCATTTCATTTCCCTCAAATCTTCGACTTCTTCCGGCTAAAGCTCCCCCCTTCCCCCCCCCCCCATGTTTCCTCGTCTGGTCTGTTTTCTCTCCTTCCCGCCCCTGCTACATCGTCCTTGCCGCCCTATCTCAAGACCAAGAATAGAGATGAGCAGCGGGTTCTCTCTCTTACGACATTTTCTTTTTTGGAGGGGGTTGCTTTCGCGCAACGTAACGCAACATATCATATCCAAACCTCACCGGTAACACTACACCCCGTGCCTCTGCAAATTGGGACGTACCCGGACTCCTTTTACATCAAGCATCCCCGAGGTGAGTTAAGACACATGAAAAAAACTGGCGAAAAACTCGAACGCGTCGACGCTGACGTTGTCGAGCGCCCAACATTACATAAAGCCCCATATCCTCCTTGTCGCCGACCCTATAGTAGGCTTTTCGACCGGGCTGCGCTAGAATTACTTCACAGCATCATCATCGCAGCTCCCCATCCCCTTGCTTCGGCAGCGGAGGTCTAAAACCTCTAGCTCAAAATGACCTTTCTTTGCCTTCGCAGTCCCTCACCCACCTACACACCGTGCGTGCGCCGCAAACACGCGCCGCGAGGCAGGTTTCCACTTGCTCCCTTTGCCTCGCCAACTTTCTCCACCCCGCCGTCACACGACCGAGACTACCCGCTAGGCCCACCCACACCCTTGAGTCCTTGGAGCACCTCGGCAGCGCGCATGTCATCTTCTTCTTTAGGAGGCGACCTGTTCGCGAGGATCCGGTACCGTGGATGACAACAACAAAAAGAAACGACAGCGTTGATTGGGCAACAGCAACAACATCGAGAAACGAGACATCGTCCACATCCAATCAACGCGCGCGATAAAATGGTACATCCAGCTCTCGGCAGGTGCACTCGTCGGAAAATCCTCCGCGAGGAGCAGACGCCCTCGCGGTATCAGACCACTTCCACCGCTTGCTTTGCACATCCACCCGCAGCTAATTACTGCTGTCGGCAGTGCTTCGACATTACAAGAAAAAAAAATTATCTTGATAAAAACGGCTTCATGGTTTTCACTCTAAACACGTCTACTACGGGGTTTTTGTGTGTACCGCAGGTGTTGTTTACTATGGTCCTCTGTAATACACACCCTACAAAGTAGTGCCAAACTTCCATCGACCTGGTCCAAACATGCAGCAGCAGGCATTGGCCCAGCCCCGCCCCGCCTGCGAAGGCCCAAGACACCCCGAAACACCAAAAACACAGCACATACTCACTTGGAACTGCCTCCGATGCCATCCCCAGTCGGGGTGCTCTCCGGCCCTGTCAGCCGAACCCTTGCCGCGCGCTTCAGCTTCTTCAAACGCGGGCTGGGAGTCTGTCCCGCGTCATCCTTGCCGAGGTCTAGTCGCCGCTTGCTGTGCGCACCGTTCGCCTGGCCGCCGGAGGACCCGGCCCCGGGGCCGTGCGGAGAGGAAGGGCCGCCTGCGGTGGCGGCGGCAGCGGACGCACCGAGTGATGCAGGGTCGCTGCACCATTGAAGGGCGCTGGTGCCCGTCTCTGCCTCCATCCTAGCCTGCATGTTGGCAATTTTGACGGAGGTGAAGGAAGAGTGGTCCCAGCCGCAGTCGGGGTGCGAGCATCCTGAAAGGGGGGGACGGGGAGGGATGTGGGGAGAGGGGGCGTTTCAATTTTGAGGCATGGACAGTGAGAATATTGCATGGGATTGCATGGAAGGTTTGAGCTGGTGGCCAGAAACGTGGTGGGGTCGAAATGCGATCAATGCAAAGGTGTGCCTGACGACCAATCACGGTGAGCGTTTTGGGAATGTACTCGAAGACAAAAGGTGCGACTTCAGGAGTTTTTCAGGGAAAAGGAGAAAGTGTTGGGAGGTTAATGTGTACCAGGTAAAGAGCACCTGGTAGACTATGGCAGGGCTGCATCGTTTCCCGGCCGAAGCCGTGCGTGGTGCTTCAGGTGCAAAGGCATGCTCGCAGCCGTGCGTGGTGCTTCAAGTGCAAAGGCATGCATACAGCGCTAAAGCTTTCAACGTCAACACCCCAATAGGAAACACCATATCCTCACCAACTCTCAAAACTATACATGCACAGGCTAACCCGCGATGACTCAATGCGCAAGAACAACCCAGATCGAGATCGCTCGATTCAGACCAGAAAGTGCCCGCCCCCAACCCATTGCTGTCTCTCGAAGTGGCCACACCAGAAACTAAATCAATTTATTTATGATGTCATCCGTATGCAAGAAAATCCGCCGCTAAAGCGGTTCTTAGTAGGATGCAGCTCACCCTTCATGCGACTCGCCCAACACCTCACGGTGCTTCGCGCTTGGTGCAAGCAATGTCTGCCTGGTCGGTGAAAACCCGACGCGCTCCGTCCCGGCATTGTAGGATGCGAGGGTCTACGGTCATACGACTACGGTCATGCATGATAATGAGTACACCCCCCCCCCGCCCCCCCCGCTGCGTCATGATATCGAGTACATTCCCCCCATGCGCCAGGTGGTACCGAGACTTCATTCAATTCAAACCTTCAGCGATCAGAGAGAGCAAGATCTTGGAGAACTTGCGGGACTTGGTGATGGCCTCGTCGCCGATGTCCTTCTTGATGATGCCCACGATGCGAGCGTCGATCTTGCCGTCGAAGAAGTTCGAGTGGCGCCCGGTGTGCGCCTCCACCTGCTTCTCCGACGCGAGGCTGTACATCACGCCCGCCCCTTGCAGCGCGATGAATTTGAACACGTTCGTCAGCGTCAGCGTGCGCCCCTGCCGGGGTAGGTTGTACGTGGCGCGGTCCTTCACCGTAGCGCTCGCCACCACCGCCGCCTCAATTAGTGCCAGCTGTTTCACATGGTTGTCCGTGTAGTTACGCCCCCCGACCGAGGATCGCGGCACGGGGGGCACCCGAGCGCCCGAACGCCCTCCCTGAAGGACTTGTCGAGGCTTCGCCGCTACCTCCGCCCTGGAATTTGGGCCGGAGCCGGCACCACCGGCGGCGGTAGCGGCCACGATGGGTGGCGGCGCCTGCCGGAAGTCCATCGGCTCCGGAGAGGCGACAGCCGCGGGGGCCATCTGCGGGGTGCAGGTCCCCGAAGGCGAGGCCATGGCTACTCCTAAGTCGTGCACGGCCTTCGGCGCCGTCCGCGTCCTCATCCCGTAGTTCTGATTGCCGTCGCCATCATCATCATCATCATCGCCGTCGTTGTGGTCGTAGTGGTGGTTGTTGTTGGTGTCGTTGTTGCGGTGTCCCAGCTGCGTGAACGCGCACGCAGCGCCCCCTCCTTCCGCCGCGGCGACGCGCCAGTCGCGCGCGCTGCTGTGGTCGGACGAAAACCCGCGCCCGTCCTCGCGCGCGAGCGAAGGGTGGGAGTTGCGGGGGCTGAGGCGTCTCCCTCCCTGGGTCTGGTCGCCGTCTACCCCGGCTCCCTCCGCCGCCCCGTGCCCGAACCCTCGAGGCTGTGGGGGCTCGGGACTTTCTCTGCTGCCCCCCAGCTGAGGGAAGCGTCGGCTTCTCAAGCGCGCCGGGTACCTCGAAGGAGAATGCTCCCTGCCACGGAAGCTCTCAGCGGGCGGGGCCCCCGTTCGCGCCGCGTGGTAGGAGGAGTGGCTCGGTGTCTCGAACGCACCGGGTCCGGCCCGAGACACTGCGAGGGAGGCCACGGCGCCCTCGGCGTCGCCGTTCACGCGGCGCGAGGCCGCGATACGTCCCACCACCTTCAGCGGCGCCGAGGGCTCTCCCGCGCGCGACTGCTCCTTCGGGGTGACCCGGGGGACGATGTTCCGAGTCCACATAGGAGCCGGGTTCGGGGTGGCCGCTACCCCGCCCCCCGCCGCCGTCACTGTCGCAGAGGGAGCGTTGGAGGGCCCGGCTTGCGACGCCTGCAAAGCCTGGGGCTTCGCCTTGCCCTTCACCTTGCCGTTGGCGAGCTGGAGGCCCTTCCCAACAGAGGAGGCGGAGGCGGCGGCGGCGCGCGAGTTGGATGCAGAGCTGGCAGCGGTGGAGCTGGAACGGCCCCCCTCTGCAGCGGTGGAGAAGGGTGCGATATTGCCTATGTGGTTGTTGTACCCAGAGCCTCCTCCTCCTCGTCCGATTCCGTTGGAGGACTTGCAACGCGTGTGGCGTGCGGCGATGAGGGACTGGAGGTGGACGCTGAATGCCTCGGCCTTTCGCCAGTCCTGCGCGCTCATCGGACACGGTCCCGTCGGAGAGCCGCCGTCCGAGGACGCAGAAGGCGCGGGTGTAAGCACTTCGTCCCAGCTGTGGGCGGCGGACCCACGGCTGCCCTCGTTGGCTCTGCTCATGACGTGGGCAAATAGTGCCAAGAGATTCGGCGGCATCTGCGAATGCATAATCCATTCGGCAGACAGGAACAGAGGAGAGAGCAGGCAGTAAGCAGCAAGCAGGCTGTAGGAAATCAAGACGAACCGCGCGAGGGAGAAATAAGAAAAAAACATCGTCGATGTGCAGAAAAGGTGAACCCACTTCGACGGGGGCAACGCTCTCGGTAGAGCCGCGCGGCCTACGAGCGCGAGTTGAGGGAGCGAACAAACGGGCGACTCGTGACGCTGCCATTTTTTACTCGCGGGGGCAGGCATCTCGCAGTGCTCCTTTTTTTTTTTTCGGCGTTTTGTCGATGGAAGACCTTCGGGATCGTCGTCAACTCGTTCTCGTGCATGATACTTGGGTTCCCTTAGGCAAAGGCTTGGCATACCCGAAGCCGATTTTTTTCATGCGCAAAAAGAAAAAAAGAAAAATGATTCTCATTCCTCTAGGCGAGCAAAGCCAAGTTGGAGTTATAGGCTCAGGGGAAAGTGAGACAGCGGAGCGAATCGGCGGTGGGGGCCTTCCTACAACTACTACTACCTGTGTTCTTCGGCCTCTATCTGCGCTTTCGGTGATCGGGTATCAGCCAACCAATCGACGGAGCCGGTGCCCGGGAAAAAAACTTCGCGCGGAACGAACCACACAAACATCAAGTAGTCACGAACCACACGGCTTGGTATTGGAAGGATGCTCACGAAAACGCTCGTACGATTATATTTTACACAAGGAAAATTAGGCCAAGACTTGCCGAAAAACACACAGGCGACACTCGTACACGACTCCCTCTTGTCTCTTGCCTCCCAATCCGCAAAAAAAGCAAGAAAACCTGCACACCCAGTGGGCTCATGGACTCGGGGCGAGAAGCCCCGGTGGGGTTGGTGACAGGGCCGGCAGCTAAACGAACGATTAATATCTCATGCCACACGTTGTGTGCGTCGCCCGAACGAAAGCCCCGACCTCTTACCAATTCGCGTGCAGTGCAGCCCGCTATGTATGCTATGCTCTCTTATGATATGAGGGTACACACCCAGTACTGGGTGTAACCAGTACCCAAAAGACAAACGGTGTCTCCGCGTCCAACGAGCTGTTTGTGAAAGCGACTCCAAGGAGTGCAAGGCATGCGCGAGGTATCAGGGGCGGGGAGTGGAGGGGCGGCGGGCGGGGAAGCGCGCGGTATCGCGCGGCGCACACACGCGTGCGCGGGGCGCGCATCGACCACCCGAGCGCTATGCAGCTCGCACGCTCGCTCGATTGATCGACGCTCGCACACACAAAACAAACTGGGCACAAGTCGTCTTTCTCACGCCTGGGTTTCGATTGATTTCAGGTTTTCATACCTGAGTCTTGCTGCGGGGCAGCCTGTCCTTGGGGTACATTATTATTTTTTTGAAGGTCCAATATGAGGAGAGGCGAGAGCGCCACAAGCTCTTCGGTTGCCCTGCAGCCCGCCTTGCCTCACGCGCACATATGCCAAGCAGAAAACTTGGGAGCACGCCAAGAGGGCCCAGGAGGCCGGGCTCGGCTCGGTATCTGCGGTGGGAGGGGAGCAAAGAGAGGGAAAGAGAGAGAGAGCCGACGTGGATGAGGGATGGGATGCCAGATGATATTATAGGAGCGGGGGAAAACCTCTTTGGTCGTCAGAGCCCCAGACAAGGTCACCTAAACTTGGATCTCTCGACCTAAACAACATATAAACCGAGGCATCCGCGGGCCGCCGACGGCAGGAACTGGACCTAGGGAAGGCCCAGCGCCGCTCGATGGCCCCATGGCATCGGGAGACGCGAGTGCTTGGCCTCTGAGCCAGCAAGCCCCAAACGACCAAGGTAAGCTAGAACGAATGTTTCGAGCGGAAAAATGCTCCGATATGCACAGACGTCTGCGCCACACAGCACGAGTTACAGAGCAGACCCGACGGTCATCAGATAATCTAGATACTACTCTCGAGTATGGGCTCGGAGGGGGGGGCAGGTGCGGCCTCTGGGCGCCGGCGCCTTGTGTCACGCGAAATCCGACTGTGACGGCGATTCTCGCAAATTTCGGGAGTGTTGCCGCCCGCCGTTGCCACAGGCTGCCTCACCTGCAGTGCACAGCAGCGTAGGCGAACTCCTCCTCGTGTTGGGTGTGGCCCACTGCGATGTCTTCCTGTAGTTGCCCAGCGCTCCAGCTCGAGACGTTGGGTTGTGCGAAGACAGCAATGGGAGTTGTGTGCGAGCTAAGGAATGTCAATGAGGCGTTTTTCTACAGGGCGTTTTTATCCTCGTTTCGGGAGACGGGCCATGTTTTTATCTTTTTGCTGTTTTCGTGCAAACAGCGCAAAAACAACCAAGAAGCAGACAGCATGCGGGTGAGCGCCGGGCCTCCACCCAACCTCAGGGGGAAACAGCGCATGCCACGTTATAAGGAGCAAGCCCCATCCGTTTATCTCTACCAATTGGTGCCTTCCTTCTGGAGCATGAGAAACATTCATGTTGTGACCTAATCCCGCTATCATATGAGAGCAGAGTTGCTATTCTTGGAAACGTACCAGGTATACTGTAGCAAGCAGTCAACAGAGTATCAGGCGACTTCATCGTGGTCAGTAGATTGTTGTACGACGATCTCCGCCGTCTCGTCCTGACTAGTGATCCAGCTGCTGTTGTCGCCGTCGAGGTGTCGTGTTTCCGTCGTGTCACCCCAGCATGGTGGTGGTGCTAGAGGATATATCATAGCTCGCCAGAGTAGGCAACACGTACTATTAATAAGGCGCTGTGTTCGCCTCACTCTGTACCTGGTACATACTTTGACACCAACATCGCCCTCACTCTGGCCTGCTCTGACTGCTGTTACATACTGCCCTCACAAAGCAGGTTTCAGGCAGCACAGCCCTTCTTTTGGCGACAGCGCCTGCAGCAATAATCGGATTCCTCACTCCCGTCCCTCGTGGTTTCGGTGCGCGATGCCTCCGTCGTCCCTCGGACTTGAGCATGGTGAGTGGGAGGGTGAGAAAAAGCAGGTGTGTCTATATTATCGTTGATCGTCTGTCGGGTGTATCCTACAGCAGTATAGTACGTGGTTGAACCCGGTTGTCGTGTTCGCCTGGAAGCTAAGCGGCACTGCCGACCAACACGAGTAGTATTCGTACCGGGGAGAGTGCAGCAACAACAGCAGTAGCAGCAGTGTAGCAGTGGCTTTCTGCTGTGTAAACAAACTGGGTGTCGCATGTTACATAGAGGAGCAGTGCAGAGATGTTGAGTGCTCTCGGAAAATTGCACTATTAATAGGTATCCCCATCCGCGCTACTCTGCAGCTCTCGTTTCCGATTTGTGCGGTAGTAGTCTCCGTGTGGGAGGGTGCGGTACTCATGCACGATACGAACATGAATTATATGCACGTATGTCTGATGTTGGTGACCGGTTCCATCAGCGTCAGGACCGAGAGCGTTCGCCCCCCCTCGCCCGGTCTCCCTCCTCGCTCCTCACTGCTCACCCCCCACCCAGCATTTCGACAACAGCTCTATGAAGACAATTTCGTTTACACATGAAAACCCTTGTCGGCTTGTGGAGGATTCAACTGTCAACAGCGGTCATCGCAACGCTGCTGGTGTTGCTTTCACTTCGAGATTCACTCTCCCACTCCCAAGGCACGGCAACCCAATGCCCCACCTATACTTGACCCAAGTTGTTCCACGTTGGCCACTCTGAGCACTAATAATATTACGGAGGACCGTAGTATATATATATATAGGACCTACTACTGTAGACACAAAAACCTATATATTTGCCCATATTTACTATTAACAGTATTTGGTCCTATTTACTATGGTCCCCCACGTAATAGCACGATTTTATTTAGAAGTACCTACCTACCTGTGGTATTTTACCACGTTGACCACTTGGGTAAACAAAAGTTGTTCTATTCCGGTTGCTTGTGCACCATAATAGGCGCATGCTTGGGTGCTGGCAGCCAAGGACCTACCTACTACCTGGTATTAGTACTGCTGTAGTGCTGCAGTATCAGGTGACTTCCATGTATATACGGTCCTCCAGACAGCAGTATCTCCATCCTGTTACTATTAACAGAGTACGTACTAGATAGGTATCCACAAGTAGAGCAACTCGTGAAATGCAACCGACCGGTGCTCTGGTGCTCTGCACTCTGCACCCGCCAGTGATGAATTTAATTTCCAACTGTGATTTTTCCAGCTGAATTTCCTCGTGTTACCTGGCACCCTGTATATGAATATCATACCTCACGAGCACTGGGTACCCCTTCCGATACCGCCCGCTGCCTCGTGGGACCTCTGCCGCCCGCACCCTCCTCCTCCCCCCCCTCGTCTCTTTCGTTCTTTGTGCGTTTCCCTCGTGCCTCGTGCTTCTGCCTCTGCTGTCTTCTGTCTCTCCTTCTGTATTCCATGCTGTCTCTCTACTGCTGTCGTTTGTCTGTATATGTCTCTCTTGTCTCGTCTCTGTCTCTGCGCGTTCCTGTGCCTATATACGTGTCTGTCTGGTGGATGTCTGTCTCCGTCTCTCCCTCTTGCCCGTGTCTCTCTTGTCCATGTCGCTTTGTCTCTCTGCTCTGTGTTTCTCTCTGTCTGCCCTCTCTCCCTCTCGGTCTCTGTCGCTTTATCTCTGTGCTCTCTCGTGTCTCTTGCTTCTCTTGATGTCTCCCTGTTCTTGATGTCTCCCTGTTTTTCGGGGCCTCCGCCTGAACTCCCCCCCCCCCCCCCCCCCCCGCACGGCTTGTTGCCTTCCTGGGTGCAACACAATAACAACATGAAAACAGCAGTCCGCCCCCGGCTCGCCCTGCGATCGGCGCGCTCTCGTCAAGGGGTTTGCAGCGGGCGTTCTGGGCACCGTTGTCGTCGCCGGCACCGGCACGGGGTTCGAGGGCTTGCCCGGCGTTGACACCACGGCAGCATCTGCCTCGGAGATCGGCACGAAGCAGAGCCCCATAGCCGTCGTCGGGGCAGGAGGTGAGTGGACGGAAGAGAGGTATCATGCGTGTTCATCGTCTGCAGCAGTAGTTGTGAAGCTGTATCAAAAGCGAGTACTGATCATCGGTATATTAGTCAGCATACGCGTGTACCTGGTACGTAGCTGTTTACGTGTGAGCTGCTTTACCAGGTATCAGGCAGTAGACTATACACTGGAACGTACCACTCTGTCCCGATATATAAGGACTAATATTACAAAAAAAAAAAATGTATTTAGGGACAGAAGGTACTACTTTGTTTGGTGGAAATGTAAAGACCTTTTGTATATAGAGATAATTACTTAACGGTTATCACATATATTTCCAGATTGGTACGAGTACCTGGTATTATTTAATAATACCTGGTACATGATCGCTGCTGCTGTGCACCTTGTGGATATGTGTGTGTATCACGATGTGTGCTGCATGTGTTCACAACACAAATATTACTTGGGATACATACGAACATACGTACGGATATTTACAGCAGTATGCACTATTAATATTAATAGTACTAATGTTGAACAGCCGTTAGGAAGGAGTCGTGTGGCGTGGGTGGATGACGAGCCTGCTTTGTTTGTTTCGTATTGTCTGACGCCGAGGGGTGGGGCACGGTTGACGAACGCAGGCCGGAGACGGCAGTCAGGGTAGGAACGTCCCGGGCGGACCAGTAGGGAGAACCTGGATATGCTACTCATACCACAAACTGCTGCCGCTACCTGAAGGGTGCTTTGTGCTTCGGTTTGCCTGTTATTTTCCCTTGGTTCTTACTCTTACTTTGTTTACACGTACGTAGCTGTGTTTTTTCTTTAGCTCGTTCTTTTCTGCAAGTGTCTGCCACAGGCACGACAATTTTTTCTTTTCTTTTTCCCTTGTTCTCTTTTGATTGTTTTTCTTTGTTTTTGTTTTTCTTCGTTTCATTCCGTTTTCTCTCTTTCATAGAATATGTATGTCGTGCCTGTCCTTTCCAGAATGATGACATGGCATTGCATTGCCTATGGCTGCTGTGCTCACTGCATACGTAACAATGTAGTATCTCTATGTGGCGTAGTTTTGTGACCTCAGAACTTGTATCTCTCTAGGATTGAAGAATCGGCACGGACACTGGTTGTGCTGGATGTCGACGGGTAAAAAGAACGGTTTGATGTGAAGAACACACACGCACCGAGTACTGCTGTACCAGGTACTATTAATAGTATTGATAGTTTTTCTTGCAGTGGTTCGGTGTTTTTTTTCTCTTCGTTTCTTTGTTTTTGTGTGTTTGATTGATTGATTAGCTGCAACGTTGCATCATTTATTTTCTCTTTTTTTTCGCCGGCTGTTTGCACATGTACACGTCATATTATACGGGATACATACACGTGTACCTGGAACAGGTACGAAAGCTGTGCGAGCAACTAAAACTACCACATTTTCAAGACTTTCGGGCGCAGCGCCGTTTTTTTTTCAAAGTTTTGAGACACGAATCAAACTCACTCGATTTCTACCTGTGGTACTCGTATCGTAGGTATGTAGCTCAAGGGACATTTTTTCCGTGAGTTCTTGTTGTTGATGGATGATGATGGTAGCCATTTCTTCACAGAATCCGAGTGGTGCGCGAAGCCTGGTCGGTGGCCAGGCGGGCTTGCTATTAATTTACAGGTACAGGGGTAGCATTCGAAGGTCCGTCCTAAATGCACTATTTTTGCAATATTCTTGTTTGTCTAGACGCATATTGACTGAAGGTCGGGGTGGGGGGTCGAGAGGAGCCCGCGTCTGCTCTTCGCGAGCTGGAAACGCTCGGTACTGTTTTGTGCGCTGCTTCACGACGATGGCGGCAGCGGCGGCGGCGGCGGCGGCTCGGGGTAGCCATGCCATGCCGAGCCATGCCGTCATGCCTGCCACCCCGCCTCGGCCTATCTAGTAGCAGCAGCAAACGGCCCGACGGGGAATGTATGCCACTGCAGCTGCTGCATGCTGCTGCGCTGCCGCCTTTTGCTTTTTTTTTCCTATGTGAAGAAGACGGAGAGCAAGAAGAAACAGTAGAAGAAGAAGAGGAAAAAGAATAAGTAGAAGGGAAAATAAAAACAGGGGGCAAATATAAACAAAAAACGAAAAACAAAAAAATCAGGGAAACTGGGAAAGTGGTGATGGTGCTGTCGGTTTCTCGATTTTGTCAGATCCGTCCTGGATTGTCCTTCGCGCCGTTTCGGCCGACGGGGCTTGCTTAGCCCAGCCGACCTCGCCGAAAGGGTTGCCTGTTCGTCCTCCGCCTTACTTTGTGCAGCGGGATAATGATATATAGCATCAACGGTCCGTCCCCGCTCTGCCCCTGTCTCCGCTGTGAAGTATTATACCTGGTATATATACCCGGACGGACACGCACCAACGCAGACGTGCACGGGACCAGGCTGGGGTCGCGAAGACGTTGACGCCCGACGCGCAGAAGCGCCGGCCTCGAGTCTCAGGGGCTGGTCGTCCCTTCTTCCCCCCCCATGTGTTAGAAGAGGAGATGAGGGAAATAGACGAATGTGACATGGAGGAGTTTGATACACTCAACAGCAGCGAGAAAACGATCGCTATCCTAGGAGATAGATGGTGGCCACAGGCGGCCAGACAGGACGGGGATAAGACTAACAAAAAGTTTCTATGTGATATTTGGAAACAACGTAATGAGCGCCCAATTGTTGGAGGTGTCTCTATTAGGAGTAGGAACGGTGCTCCGTCTCGAAAGGGATGCGTGATCAATGGTCTAATGACGAAGGCAAGCAACAAATGAGTACACCCCCCCCCCCCACTTACATATATATATATATTATATATGGGCTGGGTTGGCGTCGGTTGGCAACGACACTGCGAAACATGCCGCTCACTACGTGAGCTAGACATCCAGGGTACCGTTTTTTTTTTTTTTTTTTTTTTGGCGGTCGCCCACAGCTGGTCGTCTAGTTAGATCATTTGTGCGAAGTAAAGAACCTTTACTCTGCACAAGGGAATTGATCGTATCACGTAGTGTTCAAGGTAAGGCACCCAAGAGGCAGCTACATAGTACTCCCCCATTGCTGTCTCTGGAAGTGGCCACACCGGAAATTAAACTAACTCATTGAAGCTGTCATCCATATGCAAGTCCGCTTCACAAGCGGTTCTTAGTAGGATGCAGCTCACCCTTCATGCGACTCGCCGGACACCTCACGGCGCTTCGCGCTTGGTGCAAGCAATGTCTGCCTGGTCGGTGAAAACCCGACATGCTCCGTCCCGGCATTGTAGGGATGCGAGGGTCTATGGTCATACGACTACGGCCATGCATGAGATCGAGTACATCTCTCCTATCGAGTACACCCTCCCCCCCCCCCGGCCTTTGATACAATGAATAGCGGCGAGAAAACGATCGCTATCCTAGGAGATAGATGGTGGCCACAGGAGGCCAAAGAGGAAGGGGATAAGATTAGCAAAAAGATTCTATGTAATATATGGAAACAACGTAATGAGCGCCCAATTGTTGGAGGTGTCTCTATTAGGAGTAGGAACGGTGCTCCGTCTCGAAAGGGATGCGTGGTCAATGGTCAAATGACTAAGGCAAGCAACAAATGAGTACCCCCCCCCCCCCCGGCTGCTCCGTCTCGAAAGGGATGCGTGGTAAATGGTAGAGTGACTAAGGCGAGAAACAAAATGAGCATCCCGCCCCCGCCCCCGGCCGCCGCCAGCTACTGCCGCCGCCGTCTAGTGGAAGACTCCGCCGATGTGACCAGGGCATGCTTTATATAGCGTTTGCGTAGAACGCGCGCGGGGCTCGTTTTCGGCCCCGTCTACCCCGCTGTTGCTGTATCGTAGTCGCCATCGTCGTCTTCGTTCACGCTCCGGCTTTAAAACAAACCGTAGTATCATATGTTACTATCGTGTACGCTGATCGTATACCTGGTACGCCACTGTGGTTGCAGGTGGCAACTCCTTTTCCACTATTCCTTTCGCATTGGCCACTTGCTTTATCTTTTTGCATTCTCCCTTTTGCTTTCCATTTGCATCATCTTCTACTCCTCCTCCTCCTCCTCTTTTCTCCTCGTCCTCTCCCTCATCGTCCTCCCCCCCCCCCCCCCCCCCCCGTCCTCCTCCCCTTCTCCTCCTTGTCGCCATCTTCCTTTTCCTCCCCCTCATCCTCCCCCCTCGCCTTCCTCCTCCCCCCCCCCCATCCTCCTCCCGCCCCCCCCCCCCCCCCCCCTCCTCCTCCTCCTCCTCCTCCCCCCCCCCCCCCCCTCCTCATTTTGGCACACAGGAAAGACAGGAAGGCTAGCTGTGAACGGGCTCTTGCTACGCGGCAAGGCCGTGAGGGCAATCACTAGGACCGGCGCCTTCGCTCTACCGCAAGACCAGGAGAAAGGCCTGACCTTGGCGGCTGGAGACGTGACGAAGGTGGATACGCTCAAGGAGGCGTTCGCTGGTTGCGGCGCTGTCTTATTCTGTGCCAGCGCTAGCAAGGTGCGCGACAAGTTAGATAAAGGGGGAAGGGGGGGGGATAAGGGACGGGGGGCGGGGTGTACTCGATGTCGTGCATGGCCGTAGTCGTATGACCCGGTGGAGGGGGGGGGGGGGGGGGTGTACTCGATAGGAGAGATGTACTCGATCTCATGCATGGCCGCAGTCGTATGACCGTAGACCCTCGCATCCCTACAATGCCGGGACGGAGCACGTCGGGTTTTCACCGACCAGGCAGACATTGCTTGCACCAAGCGCGAAGCGCCGTGAGGTGTCCGGCGAGTCGCATGAAGGGTGAGCTGCATCCTACTAAGAACCACTCGTGAGGCGGACTTGCATATGGATTACAGCTTCAATGAGTTAGTTTAATTTCCGGTGTAGCCACTTCCAGAGACAGCAATGGGAGTACTATGTAACTGCCTCTTGGATGCCTTACCTTGAACACTACGTGATACGATCAATTCCCTTGTGCAGAGTAAAGGTTCTTTACTTCGCACAAATGATCTAACTAGACGACCAGCTGTGGGCGACCGCCAAAAAAAAAAAAAAAAAAAAAAAAAAAACGGTACCCTGGATGTCTAGCTCACGTAGTGAGCGGCGTGTTTTACAGTGTCGTTGCCAACCGACGCCAACCCAGCCCATAGATAATATATGGGGGGAGGGGAAGGAAATCGGGGTATTTTGATTGTCTCGAAATTTAAGGTCCGTTATAGCATTCATATTTTTAACCAAACGGTCCCTTCATTTTTTGGATAGGGGGATAATATGTATCTTACCCAAGGGCACTTGCCCCTTTTAACTGCTGCAAAAAATATGCTACGCTCTTTTCAAGTACTTTGTCCCCGAAAAAAGAGTGGGTGTGGTTCCAAATGGGTCTGGGTGGTTGTTCATAGCTGACTTTTATTAATAGTGGCGCTGATTCTGGCACCCAACCTCTGGGGGGGTCGGGAGGGTTGGGGGGGGGGGTGCATGGTCACAGAAATCATCGCGGTGGCGTGTGTGTGTTTTTCTCCCTCCGATGTGGCGGCTACGGCAAGCGAGCGAATCGCGGCTGAACACGTGGTTGGGCTTCTCTTGACGAGGGGCCCGCGGTGCTGAGCGGCCGAGAAGATATTGGAGATGCTTGCAGGGCTGTATGTATCTAAAGCAGCAGTTTTCTGATCTGCACTTCGTAGCTCAGTACCTGTCTGGCCTCAGCTTGGTTTAAGAAAAAGTGTGGACTATGACCGCTGCGCGCTCGCTCGCTTTGCTTGCTCGCTCGATCCCTCCTCCCCCCCCCCCCCCCCATCTATCATTACATATATTATATATGGGTTGGGTTGGCGTCGGTTGGCAACGACACTGTAAAACATGCCGCTCACACTACGTGAGCTAGACATCCAGGGTACCGTTTTTTTTTTTTTTTTTTTTTGGCGGTCGCCCATAGCTGATCGTCGAAGTAGATCACTTGTGCGAAGTAAAGAACCTTTACTCTGCACAAGGGAATTGATCGTATCACGTAGTGTTCAAGGTAAGGCACCCAAGAGGCAGTTACATAGTACTCCCATTGCTGTCTCTGGAAGTGGCTACACCGGAAATTAAACGAACTCATTGAAGCTGTAATCCATATGCAAGTCCGCCTCACGAGTGGTTCTTAGTAGGATGCAGCTCACCCTTCATGCGACTCGCCGGACACCTCACGGCGCTTCGCGCTTGGTGCAAGCAATGTCTGCCTGGTCGGTGAAAACCCGACGTGCTCCGTCCCGGCATTGTAGGGATGCGAGGGTCTACGGTCATACGACTACGGCCATGCATGAGATCGAGTACATCTCTCCTATCGAGTACACCCCCCCCCCCCCCCCCCCATCGGCTTCGCCTATGAACTACGCCAGCGATCATGACATGCAGGGGCAGATAGATAGATGCACATACATATATATATATATATATATACTTCGCACGTGTTTGCCCCGAGTTGGGAACCGGGTGGGTGAACCCTGCTACGCTTGAAGGGTGGGTATACATAGCGCGCTCGTTTCTCCGGCCGTCGTTCTGCTCGTTGGAGGGAGGGGGGGGGGGGGGCGGAGTGTTGCCTTCGGTGTGTGGCATTACTCGATGTAGGTACCAGCCCTCGATATGACCCGCGCATGCGCTGAGCGTAGAGATGTACCCCACCCGACGAACACCCGGTTTTCCCGGCGGGTGGTACCGGTCGACCCGGACTGAGTGTATATCCCGTTATATAGCCGGGTCGAACCCGACATGAACACCCGGCGGGTTGAAGATGGGCATGTACCGCGGTTACGTTTCGCGGGTACCCCGCTAGTACAGCCGTGGTGGACCCGCCGGCTCTCCGAGACTCTCCTTGTCAAAGTGCCCCTCGCGTTTTCTCCCCGAAACTCTTGTGGTCCCCTTAGAACTAATTGCCTCCACGTTTTTTTGGACAAATTTGCGTGACAAAAATTACATGAAGGGAAACACACTGAAAAAATAAAATAAAATAAAAAAATGGAAGCTGTTAGATCGAAAATTTACTCCAAGCTCAGCTTTGCGAAAGCTTGGTGTGGTAAATTCGATCGCGCATTCTGCGGGATTCGTAGTTTTTTTTTTTTTTTTTGAGTTGTCTACGAATTATTAGAGGTTTATATACATGAAAATATATGTGAATACGTAGGTCATTTTCGCAGCAGTGCCAGGATTAAGGCTCGGTGGAAGCGCCTATCATGCCCGTGCATGTGTGTATACTATAGCCAAGATAACACAGACCCTCGGATTATTTTCCGGGCCGAGCTTCTCCAAAGCAAGTGGGGCACACGCGGTGAAAAGGATTGGCTTTAGAATAATCTCGACGAGATATTTCCGTCGAGAGACGCATCGCTCGGCGTTTGCGCCTTTTCCCCACTTTGTGGAGAAAATCAGACTCGAAGTTCGTCCGTGGAGGACTGCGTTGCCGGGCGTGTTGTACGGTATGCTTGTCAGTGTGACAAGAGCTTGGGCTAAATTTCACAGCGCGTACACGTAGTCACTCAAGGTGCATCCTACTCGGGTTGAAGTGCACGGCGCGCAGTCCGGCCCGTGCGGCAGTACCTCCGCTGCAGTGAGAGGGCGCAAGGGATGCGCATCAGCAGCAGCAGCAGCAGCGGCGGCAGCAGCAGCAGCAGCAGCAGCAGCAGCAGCAGTGAAACTGCTTTGAATCCGCTGGGTGTACCAGTCAGTGGTTGTGAGAGGGGCCAAAAAGGGCCCCCGATAGCTTGGGTGTGCCGCCTCCCGCCAGCACGGGCCCGCGTGCGCGTCCGTCCGCCCACAAGCACCGCACATGAAGCAAGCAGCGGTACAGCAGTACACGTACATATTATATGCCACTCCGTCCCGGAAGACACGGACCGTGTTTACTAAACATGTATATGTGATTGCTCCTTACATTTCCAGACGGAGTGGTTTGAGCACAATACCTGGTGGCTTTTACAGAGTCTGCAGACGACTACTCGAGGGCGTATGCGGTTGGTTGAGACACTCCGGGGGACCTGTTGAGAAATTGGTCGGCGTGCTAAGAACCCTCGGGGGGGGGGCGGGCGTATGGTATATGAAACTTGGACGGTTTTCAGACTCGCCGCCTATGACGATACCGCATCGGGCTCGGGAGGGAGGCAGGGAGGGAGGGAGGGAGGGAGGGAGGGAGGGAGGGAGGGAGGGGGGGGTCGTGGGATCCTTCGAAAACGAGACGTAGTAATAGTAGTAGTCGTAGTAGCAGTAGTAGTAGTAGTAGTAGTAGTAGTAGTAGTAGTAGTAGTAGTATTACGGGGGTCTATAGTTAACAGGACCTATGGCATACATAAAAACCTATATATTTAGGTATTTTTACTAACAATATTTGGTCCTGTTAAACTATGGTCCCCCGTAATAGTAGTAGTAGTAGTAGTAGTAGTAGTAGTAGTAGTAGTAGTAGTAGTAGTAGTAGTAGTAGCAGTAGTTGTAATAGTAGTAGTAGTAGTAGTAGTAGTAGTAGTAGTAGTAGTAGTAGTAGTAGTAGCAGTAGTTGTAGTAGTAGTAGTAGTAGTAGTAGTAGTAATAAAGTAACGCCGCTATTGCTGCCATTGCGGCAAGTGCTGCCAGCTGCCCGTGCTGCCCGTGGTGCCAGTACTGCCAAGTGCTACTAGTGCTGCTAGTGCTGTCGACTCAACTTCGGCTCGTGCTCGAGGACCGATGCTGGGCCAAGAAGACCCAGCCACCACGAATGGCGTGTGTGGCTTTCAGTGCCGCCAGTGCTGCCAAGTGTCGCTACGAGTGGTACTGTGGACTCATCCTCGGCTTGTGCTCGCGAACAGATGTTGAGCCAAGCAGACGCAGACGCCGCGAGGGTGCATGTGTGGTTGCCGCCCCCGCTTTAGAGACGGTGGCAACAAGCGAAGCAGTAGCTGGACGGAGCGGGGCGGGGCGGGGCGGGGCGGGGCGGCGCGGAAAGCGAAGGAGATTTCATCGCCATAGACGAGAAGCCTGAATTGGAAATGTTATCATCCGAACACTCTCGGAATAGCGAGACCTTTCATGTGGCTGCTGTAAAGAATGCACTACTGCTGCTGCGTGTTCACATGCGCATCTTCTACTGGTGCTTTTCAGAGGGCGTGATTGAGATGACAATCTTCTTACACCTGGAAGTGAATGTACCACGCAGGATGTGTTCATACAGTGAAATGTACTTACGTATGTATGTACTGGTAATACCGCTCAAGGTATTCCGGTTAATTTCAGACGTCGGCAGCACCAGCACTTCATGACCCGTCTATTATGTATATACGTACAGAGTATTGAAGTTGTACGTACACGTCCCCATGCTTGCGAAATGAATATCACCCGTGCGGTACTACAGTAGTTACCGTGCGAGTTCATGCCGTAATAATATCGATTTCTCTAGCGCTCGGGTGCAGAGAGAGAGCAGCAATGCCGAGCATCCGCCAGCCTTCCTGCCGTCACCCTCGCCCGTACGTGCCACCTCTACCAGTACTATAAAGCTTGATAGTAAATAAAAGTGCGTTCGATATGGTCCGGGTGCCCGGGAGACCTTCCGCCGCATCGACGACTACCCTGGCGGGGGTACCCGGGTGCTTGGTCCTCGAAAGTGGTGTCACCCAGCGGCCCAGGTCGGGTTGAATCGAGGAGTTGAAACCATCGCGGGCAACCGCGGGGGGGGGGGGGGGGGGCGCAAGTGCTCGGTACCCGCCGATAAGCACCCCGAACTGCGCGGTTTGGCCTGTCCCGAGAGATCAGTCAACGACAACAGTCTAGCCCCTTTTCCCCATAATTCTTCTTTTTCGGTAGACTACGTAGTGTACCAGGCAGTACATAGTTTTGATTAGCATCGTCAGGCGGCAAGTAGACCCGCGTCTGTCGTCTGCCGCTGCTGCCGCAAGGTGGTGACGAGTGCGAGGGACGCGAGCTCCCCACCCACCAACCCACCCCCGTACAGCGCCCGGCCCCTGCCCCCCCTGCCCCCCCACCCCTCCCCATGACTTGAGTAGCCTCCCCCTCCCCCGACGACTGCCGCTTTTTCCCAACCCCCACCCCTTTGAGGACTATTGTATTGTAAGCCGCACCGAAGCTTTTGGGGAGAAACTGCTCGGATTTTGATTAGGATTTGTTTCGCGAAACTGCACCCTTTTTGGGAGGGGAGGGAGACTATTACGGGGGTCCATAATAAATAGGACCAAACATTGTATTGTAAAAATACGTAAATATATAGGTTGTTATGTATACCATAGGTCCTATTAACTATGGACCCCCGTAGTTACTACTACTCGTCATTTATGTGGCATATGTTTTGCTGTATATAGCAAAAGGCTTGAGGGTTAAGAACAGCCTTACCCTACCCCCCCCTCCGTCTCGAAAGGGATGCGTGGTCAATGGTCAAATGACTAAGGCAATCAATAAATGAGTACGCCCCCCCCCCCCCCCCCCCCCCCCCCCCCCCCCCCCCCCCCCCCCCCCCAGCGAAAAGGATATGAGTTAAGGACAAGCTTACCCCCCCCGCTCCCCCGCGCGCTCTCAATTCGTTGATGCTGTCATCCATATGCGAGCAAATCCGCCTCTAAGCGGTTCTTAGTAGGATGCAGCTCACCCTTCGTGCGACTCGCCGGACACCTCACGGCGCTTCGCGCTTGGTGCAAGCAATGTCTGCCTGGTCGGTGAAAACCCGACGTGCTAAGTCCCGGCATTGTAGGTATGCGAGGGTTCATGGTCATACGACTACGGCCATGCATCATAATGGGTACCGCCCCTGCCCCCGCTGCTACCCCCCCCCCTACCCCTCTCCCCTATACCGGTCCCCTTGATATACGTACATCCCCTTTTATACCTCGTCGTTTTTTGCGACCCGCTCCCGCTTTTTTCTCCGACAACACGCATCCCTGTCGCACTTTTGCCCTTGCCCTGTCCTTTTCCACTCGCCCTGCCGCTGTTCTCGCCGGCTACAGGCTCCCCGCCCGTCGTCCAACTATGCCTTTGCCCTCGTCCGGCCCCCTCCTCCCTAACCTGCCCCCCTCCTTTGTCTCTCACCCTCCCCCTCCGCCTCCGTTTTTTTTTTTTTTTTTTTTTTTTAGAAAGGCGGCAATGCTGAGGCCGTGGACTACCAGGGAGTTGTCAACACGGCCCGGGCGTGCGTCGAGCTGGGCGTTCCGCGGCTTCTGGTGATCTCAAGGTCGGTCGGCCGAGCGCTTCCGGGGGGGCGCTTGTTTTGCTCCGTTTAGCCGCGACGTCGAGGGGGGGGGGGTTATATAGCAAGCAATCGGGTGATCGGACGAGCGTGCGAGTGGGCGAGTGAGCGATAGAACAATTTAAGAGAGAGCGGGCGATCGATCGAACTTATTGTGGCTTCCGACTCCGAGGCTCGTGTGGCTTTTGGACAAGGCGGAGTTTTTTGGGGGGGTGGTTTCCCGAAGACTGCTCGCCGAGACACAACTCACGCGCCTCCAGCCGCCGCTTCCCCCCTGCAGGCGGCTCTCGTGTAGAGATAAGCGTCGGTCGGTCAGCGCTGCCTGAAGAGACCTCGCTCGCTCGCTTGCTTGCTCGCGTGCCAAATGTTTCGCACACGCGACAAAAAAAAAAAAAAACGTTCCAACTGTTGCTGTTACGGGCTAGAAAAATACGCTTCATTTTCGCGTAAGAAATAATTTTCTCGATCCATGTTTCGTTTTTGTTGCACAAAGAGAACCGTCGGCCCGAGCTGAATGGAATGAGTATCGCGGAGGATAACTCTCTCGCTCACTTACTTGCTTGTGTACTCGCTTTGCAATGTTTTCGTTCGTTTTTTCTTTTACTTTCCTTTTTTTTTCGGACAGCGGAGCGGTCACCAAGCCGGACAGCGTGGGCTTTAAGGTCACCAACATTTTCGGGAGTGAGTGTGCCGCGCGGGGGACCTGTTTGGGGCCCTCCCCTTAAAAATATGTGCAACTCTAGATTTGGCCGAGAATATTATTCCTTTTTTTTTATTTTTGTTACACCCCGGAGTTATGAACGGGGATTGTCTGCACGGCCATCGAGCGGTGTGATGGGTCTGTCCGTGTGGCCTGTCGTAGGGGGTCAACCGGCGTTGGGTGTGCTTTATTTTCTTCCTCTCGTGGGAGTTATCGCCGACGGCTTGCGTTTTGTTCCGTGTGTCGCTTTTTGTGGGAGTACGAGTTAGTCGACGGCGTGCTTTATTCGCCGGACGTTTTTTAACCTGTTTTTGTTGACGCTGTGTGCTTTGTGGGTGGGAAGGGTGGCGGTGGCGGCGGCGGCGGCGGCGGCGGTGGCTGCGCGGGGGGGGCTGTACTCATGTCATGCATGACCGTAGTCGTATGACCATATAATAGACCCTCGCATCTCTAGAAGGCCGGGGCGGAACACGTTAGGCAAATGTATTGGGGGGCGGGGGGGGCGGGGGGGGGGGGGGGGGGGGGGTGTACTCGATTGGAGAGATGTACTCGATCTCATGCATGGCCATAGTCGTATGACCATAGACCCTCGCATCCCTACAATGCCGGGACGGAGCATGTCGGGTTTTCACCCACCAGGCAGACATTGCTTGCACCAAGCGCGAAGCGCCGTGAGGTGTCCGGCGAGTCGCATGAAGGGTGAGCTGCATCCTACTAAGAACCGCTTGTGAGGGGGGGGGGGGGGGGGGGGGGGGGGGGGGGGGGGGGGGGGGGGGTGGGGGGGTGAATGTGAGCCGGGTGTGCATCCAGCAACCGGCATGTTTTGATTGAGACTAGGTGTGTGATGGTGCTGGCGTGTCTGTGGGTATCACCCTGGGGGAACAGAGAGAGACAGGCAGGTGGAAAGGCAGAGGTACAGACAGACAGACAGACAGGCCGACAGTGAAGTTTAACAGACCAAGACAGAAAGGAGGATTACACCCACAGAGGTAAGAGGCAGATAGATGCCAGGTAGACAGAAAAGAGCGCGGTAAAATTATTGGTTTGGGGCGCGCGCGTGTTTTTTTTTTCTTGGTCGAGCGTTATTTTCAGAAGTGCGGGCCGGGCGTCAGGGGGGTCAGGACTGCCACGGGGTTATTCCCCGCTTCCCTTCCCGCTCCAGCCTAACGGCGCAGCTGCCCGCGAGTTTTGCGAGGCGGCGTGGGGTTGTCTGGCTTGTGCGGATTTTCTCCAGGGCATGGTTTGTTTATGGCCTGATAACAACCGTCTTGAAGCATGTATACACCAGGTGCCAGGTACCAGGTATGACGTTATTACTTTCTACGGTATATTGTCGGGGGTTTTTTTGTTGTCCTTGTTTTTGAATGAATGTCGTGCGATTCCTTCCAGCCTCAGACCATCATGTAGCCCATGAGAGCAAGGACAGAGTGGGCGCGAGTATTGTTATCATTATTATTCACTCGGCAATATTTTCCTTTGGCCGGAAAAGGATCAGTTCTTGTATGCACATTTTCGTATGTTTGGTTTCTTCGTGTTTCATGTATCGTATGTTTTCTGGCTCTCTCGCCGTCGTTTTTCTCTTTGGTGACGTCGTCGCGCTGTGCGGTTTTCTTTTTCAACCTCAAGACATCATGACCCTCAAGCGCAAGGGCGAAGTGGAGCTGGAGGAGATTTACGCTGGAGCTCCGAAGGGTGTTTCATACACCGTCCTTCGCCCGGGGGGTCTCACAGACGGCCCTGTCGTCGGCCCCGCAGGTGAAACCGTACCGGATACGATTAGCAAAGCAGTTTCACGGGCCGATGAATATATATATATATATATGTAAGCATGTATTCGTTTCACTGTTTGTTTGGTTTGTTTGGTAGGTTTCGTTTTTTTTTGCTGGTTCGCAAGACGTCAGGGATGGGATGGGATGGGGCTGATTTTTCCGAACATGTGACGTGTGTTTTCCTCGTGTTTCTGTTTCTGTTTTTTTTTTTTTTTCTGTTGGAAAAGATGGGATGGGGATGGGGGAGGGGCTGAATTTTCTAAAATTGTGAAATCCCCCTCCCCCCCCCTTCCCCCCGTATGTGTGTGCAGAGTCGTTGCGAATGTGATTGATGCGCTGTTGCTTCCTGCTAGTTTCTGGTATTCGTTTCTGCGCTCTGCACCCGCCGGAGGAGGAGGCTTTTGCAAAGCTTTTTGTGCTCTTTCTCTATATTCCATACAGAAGTTTTGGGTTTACAGGTCCTCAGCTCTACACTTGTCCGACGCCCACGCGCGCTCGAGTTTTGTGTGGGGGTTCGGGGTTACTGTGGTATTGCTGCTGGTCCTTCTGTTGCTGCTATTGCGGTGGTCGTGGAGATGTTGAGCGCAGAGAAAGAGGGAGAGAGGCACGTCGCTTGTGCAAAGGAGATGTAGGGTGTTAATTTTTGGGCATGTGTGCCTCTGCTTGTATGTGAAATGGAACAGTGCTGAGGTCTTCTTGCCTCTTGATGACGCAGCCAGCTTTTTTCGTTACCTGCCCGGAATAAAAATGTACGGAGAAGCGGATCGACCCCCCTTCCCCCCCCCCCCCCCCCCCCCCCCCCCCCCCCCCCCCCCAATTACCCCCTAGTAGGATGCAGCTCACCCTTCATGCGACTCGCCCCAACACCTCACGGCGCTTTCGCGCGCTTGGTGCAAGCAAAGTCTGTCTGGTCGATGAAAAACGCGACGCGCTCCGTCCCGGCATTGTACGGTAGGGATGCGAGGGTCTATGGCCATACGACTACGGCCACGCAGGACATAAGTGCACCCCACTCTTGCGCTAAGAAACCACACAGCTGGAGACGCTGGGTGGCAGTCGAGGAGTGACGATTGACGCCCCCCCGCCCCTCCCCTCCGGACCTTCCCCTTGCCCTTCCACCACCCTCCGCGTGACTATCTTTCGCGGGCGTCTGTATGCTATGCTCCCCTGGCCGGCTCCCTCGTTTTTTTTCTCTGATTTTTGTCAAACGTCTTCCTTTTGTTTACTACACGTAATCGCGAATTCCGCCGTGTATGACACTATTTGTTGCGGGCTTCACAGAAGCGTTTCTCTATGCAGTAGTGTACTGAAGGGTATGTTACTTTTTCAGCGGTGGGCTTTGAGAAGCTTGCCGGAGAGATAATTGTGCACGTGGGTGGGTGGGTGTGGGTTGTGGTTTCGTCTAATGGAGCTTACTGCGCAGCTTTTAGTACCCTCCCCCCCCCCCCCTCCTATGTCCCGCCCCACCCCCCGTCCCGCGCCCTGTTCCATCCCGTCCCGTGTGTGGTGTCTGCCTGGAGTGTTTCTTCATATCTAACGGTACTATTGTCGCTAACCAATGCTATTGTCGCTAACGGTGCTATTTTGTCGCTACCGGTGCTACTAGCGCTAACGGTGCTATATTGTCGCTACCGGTGATATTGTCGCCAACGGTGCTATTTTGTCGCTAACGGTACTGTTGACGCTAATGGGTGCTACTGTTTCCGCGATTGCTCCGCAGGCATTGAGCTGAACCAGGGCGACACCATCGGTGGGACCGTCAACAGGGCGGACGTCGCGGAGGTGATAGTGGAGGCGGCTCTCAGCCCCTCAACGGAGAACACGCTGTTCGAGATTTACGGTGAGACGACGTGAACACCTCGGGGGTTCGAGCGGGCCTACGCGCGGCAGCTCATACAGCAGCGATAGGAGCGGCAGTGGTAGCAGCAGCCGCAGCGGTAGCGGCAGCTGGCTGCCGGAGCAGAAGCGGTAGTAGCAGTGATGGTAGCAGCTGTGTTGGCAGAAGCGGTTGTACCAGCAGCAGCAGACGCAGCAGCAGCAGACGCAGCAGCAGCAGCGTTGGCCGCAGTAGCAGCGGCGACAGTAGCGGCAACGATAGCAGCCTTAGCAGAACGGTGTACACATCATGTCTCGGTTCCTACCGGCGACGCAAAGTCAGCATGCGAAGGCTCTTGTCGCGGCGCCCGCCATCGCGGAGCTTCTCTACCTCATTTTGTACTCGTCCCTTTTCGTTAGTCAGCCCGCCTGATATATATATATATATACCAGTCAAATTTTGGCTGGGAAAAGCAAGCCCCGTTTGATATTCCCGTGAGATTCCAAACGAGGATTAATGTTCCCGGCCAGACCAGAGTGGTGGTAACTGATGCCTGGCTAGAAACTTCTCGGAAACTTATTTTTCGCTTTGCTCGATTCGCTCGCTACTCGTAGTGTAAGGCGAGCCCCTTGTAAGGCAAGCCTCGAAGGTGGTCGCCGCTGCCGCCTCTGCTGCTGTTGCTGCTGCTGCTATTCCGCAGAGAAACGCCGCACCGTCTGCAACAGTCAGCGCTTTCAAATATGTCAAGCCCATCTCTAGGCGGGTCTCTCTTTTTTTTTTTTTTTTTTTTCTTTTGTCTTTTGGTGTGTGAATCGCGCAAAATATATACCGAACGGTCCTGTTTCGTG
This sequence comes from Macrocystis pyrifera, assembly GCA_031763025.1. NCBI lineage: Eukaryota > Phaeophyceae > Laminariales > Laminariaceae > Macrocystis > Macrocystis pyrifera. Next base: position 11,438,037 of record JASSKH010000003.1, read on the forward strand.
ATGTGGCGTGTCAACGCTTGCTTGCCACGTCGCCTTCATCGTAGTTGGTTGACAAAGTGGTCACGCACCGCTAGCTACCCCGTCGGCGATACATGTACGATGTGTTGAAGCCACCTTTTTGTCTCTCGCTGCGGTGAAGTGGCGAGTAGGGGGGCGGGGGTGTACTCGATATCGTGCATGGCCGTAGTCTTGTGACCATAGACCGGGGTGGGGGGGGGGGAAGGGGGGGCGTGATGATGTCCGTCCTACGTTGTGGCCTCAAACATAATCGCGACGGCCGTGTCCGCACCCGCCCAGCCTCCCTGTGTGTGTGCGTGCGACTACGGCGTGTCCCGTCTTTGCCCTCTTTAGGGTCCAAATATTTCCAAACATGTGCTGCGACAGAGATAGCACCTTTTTTGGCCGAAATATGTATGTACCAGGTATACGTTTAATTATTTTCCGACTGACTGACTGACTGACTGACGGGGGGAAGGTCCTCAACCGAGAGATGTGTTTTTGTTCACACTGCCGTGAAGAGAGCCTTTGAGTTCGTAAGCACGGGGGCGCGACCGGTGTTTTTTTCCCAGCGCTCGATTTCGAGTTTTTTAGAGAGTACGAGAAAGGTTTCGGCAAAAAAAGCACCAGGTACCGAACAAGTATGTCCTTCGCAAAAGATCTGGTTGCATCGAAAGAGAGCCTTCCGAAACTTTTATGTTGTTGTTGTTGTAGTTGTTGTTTTTGTTGTTGTTGTTCTTCTTCTTCTTCCTCTCACATTATAGCTCATCGCCACAATACAATGCAGTCCGCGGTCGCAGGGCAGGTTCCAATAAGGCTGGAGTGATGGAGTGCGCGGTGTATTCAAGAGAGCTTTTCAAGCGAGCGAGGGAGGAGCCTCCTCAGAAAATACCCTATTGATAGTACGGGGGGCCATAGTAAATGGGACCTACGGTGCACACAAAAATCTATATAATTACCTATTTTTTGCTATCTATATTTGGTCCCTTTTACTATGGTCCCCCGTAATAGTATGGTGTATAGGTTGCACCACCGCTGTATGTCGCTGGTTATAGGCGTGTACCGGATATCGAACAGAAACGTGATGAGTTTCCGCTACCTCGGGGACAGATCAATTGATCGGTCCCCACTCGATGATCTGGATCTTTCCGTTCGCAGATAGATCCCTGATCTGTACCATGTATGATCTACTCTAAAGTAGCTCCCGTCGCCGGCTGGGATCCCTATATGCTGCTTACCCTAGGGCTTGTTTCCTGGGTTGGATACGCAGTACGTATGGTACAGACCCTGCACATCACGTCAGAACGGCGGGTTAGGATCTAACTCATCCATAGATCGTGTTTTGACCGAAGTGTAGAAGCTTCGTCTGGTCAGCCGTCTGAATACGAGCAAAAATAGATGTGGTATACGAGCTTGCGTGAGTTTTACGAGTATATATATATATATATAGGATTGTGTTTATGTATGTATACTGCGCCCCGACTGGCTCCTTGCGTTTTGATCTCGGACGCAACGTTTTTCTGACCCCCCCCTAGACGGCCAGGGTGCCATTTTTTTTTTTTTTTTTTTTGGCGGTCACCACGGCTGGCGGTCGAGTTAGATCATTCTTGTGCGGGGAAAACCTTCCCTCCGCACAAGGGGGATGATCGTATCACGTAGCGCGTATATGGTGAGGCACCCACGAGGCAGTTACATAGTAAACCCATTGCTGTCTCTGAAACTGGCTACACCAGAAATTAAATCAATTCATTGACGCTGTCATCCATATGCAAGAAAATCCGCCTCAGAAACGGTTCTTGGTAGGATGCAGCTCACCCTTCATGCGACTCGCCCAACACCTCACGGCGCTTCGCGCTTGGTGCAAGCGATGTCTGCCTGGTCGGTGAAAACCCGACGTGCTCCGTCCCGGCATTGTAGGGATGCGAGGGTCTACGGTCATACGACTACGGCCATGCACGATATTAAGTACACCCCCCCCCCCCCCCCTGCCCTCCCCCAAACCAAAGCAATAGTTGATGTGCTGTCCTGTTACTTGTCGTCCTGTTTTTTTTTAGAGTCGCTTTCTTCTCTCTCCACAAGAAGTACATAGAAGTTACCATTGATTCCACTTTTCATCGAGAAAATTGTTTGTCGCTCCCTATAAATATGTTATGTGCACGAGACGAGGAGGACGGACGGCTACTAGTAGTGCCAACCATTGTTTGGCTGCGTTTGGTTGGGGAGTCTGAATGGCTCAGGCCTAGGGTTATCAGGGTTCCATAACCACGCTCGTCTCCTACAAGGGGCGGGCGTGACCACCATTTTCTCGAAATAAAGAGTCGAGGTAAGTGGTAAGCCACCCTCCTCTCAAGGCCCCGAATGGGGTCGTCGTTCTCATATGCGTCATACGTATGTACCCGTTTTTGGAATTTTTACCGTAAAAATCGTTGAGTGCGCACACAAGGGCTGCGAGCGAGGCGAATCGTTTTTTCAGCGCTTTTTTCTTTTTCTTTTTCTTTTTCTTTATCTTCTTCTTCTTCTCGACAACGGTAAAAGGTGGCTGTTGTGCCTAAAAAGTGGAACATTGTATTTTCGGAAGGCTCTCGACCAGATATTCCCGAAAAAGTTTTTTTTTTTTTTTTTTTTTTTTTTTGGTAGTGACAGCCGTAACCTTCGCGTTCTGGGAAAAAACGATCGCCGAAAGAACGATCGCACCCCTCGTGTCTGCTTTACGGTATGTACAGCGCTCGATTTTCTAGGGCTAGCTACCGGTAGCTCTATCAGCAAGGCGGAGGGTTCCGTCAGAGACAGGAACCTGAATCTGACCAGGATAACAAACGTGTTCACTCGATTTTTTGGGTTGACCATTAATAGAGAGCTACCGTAAAACCTGCCTGGTGCTCGTACGTGCGTTTTGACTTTGGGCCGTATCTCTAAGGCCAAGCACATTTTGGGTCAGCGGGTGGTGTGTGTGTTCTTCACGTTAAAACGTTGTTTCTACCCGTCGACATCCAGCGCAACCGATGTCCGTGCCGATTCTTCAATCCTAGAGAGACACAAGTTCTGTGATCGCTAAACTACGCTACAGAGGTACTACTGCTGTACGTTGCCACAGTGGACAATGCAACGCCATGTCGTCATACCGGATACGACAGGCACGACATACACTTTCGATGAAATAGAGAAAAAACAAAAAGAAAAAAAAAACAAAAAAAGAGAAGACAAAATCTGGATTGACTCAAAGAACTAAAATGTCGAAAATGCGAACAAAATATACCTGGTATGTTGATAAAATGGCGTGTACGCAATGCTGCTGTATATGTAGGCGTTTTCGATGGGTTTCCGTTATATTTTGAGGCGATTTAGGCGGACGTTCATATGTTGCCAGTATCCTAGAATCCTGGCACCTCCCTCAGCCGGGAGAGATACACTGCCAGTAGACACTGGCCCAGCAGCGAGCCCTACCGATTTCGGAGGCAATCAAGTAGTTGGAGTTAGAGTTGGAGATGATTAGCGGGAAGCGCGAGAGCGTGAGTTAGCAGCATTCGATGAAAATCGACGAGCAGTGGGAATGCTGAACCCAATGCGCGCTAAAAAAATAAAGGCACGTCCCGGGGGGAAAGAAGGGACGACACCTGTGACCACGGATTGTCCAGAAAATCGCTGAGGGTAAAACCTCCAATGAGGTAGGCTGGATAGTAAAAGTGATGATTAAAAAATATATGCGCGATATATCTATGCATTTATGTTTACCAGGTATATGTATATATTATACATATATACCAGGTATACGTTTGCAGTTTGATATTACGGGGGTCCATAGTTAACGGGACCAAATTTTGTTAGTAAAAATAGGTAAATATATAGGTTTTTATGTATACCATAGGTCCTATTAACTATGGACCCCCCCCGTAAATTTAATAGTAACCTATGACACCCACGTTTTTTGTGTTTGGCGTCCACTCGCACCTTCCGCCTTTTGGTCTTCATATGGAGAGCTTGTACTCTCGAGAGGCGGCGTCTTTTTTTGTTTTTGTTTGTTTTGAGCTGTATACCGGGTACCTGGGGTACCTGGTATGTTCTTCGTATGACCCTCACGAGATAACAGCTCAGACAGATGATAGATTGGGTGTTTTCCAACTGCCTACGTAGGAGCAACGCGAGCGCCCCGCACTACGTACGTACGGGTGGGGTCATGTTGCGCCCGCGCGCGACGTACGACTCCTTGCATTACAACTCGGACACCATTTTTACTTTACATCGTCTTGTAGTCACGCAGCTCTGCCGTACTTCCGGTATATATAGGTCACTTTTTATCGTTCCTTCTTCCCCCCCCCCCCCCCCCCCCCCCCCCCCCCCCCATATATTATATATGGGTTGGGTTGGCGTCGGTTGGCAACGACACTGCAAAACATGCCGCTCACTACGTGAGCTAGACATCCAGGGTACCGTTTTTTTTTTTTTTTTTTTTTTTGGCGGTCGCCCACAGCTGGTCGTCGAGTTAGATCATTTGTGCGAAGTAAAGAACCTTTACTCTGCACAAGGGAATTGATCGTATCACGTAGTGTTCAAGGTACGGCACCCAAGAGGCAGTTACATAGTACTCCCATTGCTGTCTCCGGAAATGCCCACACCGGAAATTAAACGAACTCATTGAAGCTGTCATCCATACCATATGCAATAAAGTCCGCCTCACAAGCGGTTCTTAGTAGGATGCAGCTCACCCTTCATGCGACTCGCCGGACACCTCACGGCGCTTCGCGCTTGGTGCAAGCAATGTCTGCCTGGTCGGTGAAAACCCGACATGCTCCGTCCCGGCATTGTAGGGATGCGAGGGTCTACGGTCATACGACTACGGCCATGCATGAGATCGAGTACATCTCTCCTATCGAGTACACCCCCCCCCCCCCCCCCCCCCGTCTCGAGTACCCAATAGACTCATTACACGTACGAAGTAACTTGAAACCCTTTTTCGACTGCAAAAAGTGACCCAAACGGACCCAAACTCTAGTATCAAGTAGATTGGTACGCCGGTACTATTTTACGTCGTTCTGAAGTGACGGAGATGAAGACATGAACGCTGAAAAAAAAAATCAAATGACCACTGCAACAATGGCCACGAAACAGCCCCCCCCCGGGTTGCTGGGACTCCTGCGGCTCCTCGCCTGAGGTCTAGATGCCGTAGATCATCTCATCACCCCAAAACCTCAAGTCAACACGAAGAAAAAGTGGAAAAGCTATCAATAAAAGCCGCACGTATAGAGTAAAAATCCCCCGAGGTAATACGTACGTACACCGAATCGTATTGCGAAACACGAAATGGTATCGCGCGGTTTGCAAAAGGTTGATTATCCACCAAGCAATCGGCCGAAGTCACAGCTGACGTGTTTTAATATTAGTTTTTTTCGACAGTAGTATACGCACATAGAGAGAGAATGGGGGGCATTGGGGTACTCAATTGAGGAGGCATGTTTCAGTCGTGATTGTTCTGGCCCAAAAGCGCCACGAGTACAATAGGGTGGTATCCATTTTACGACCATCCCGTGACAAGCCAATAAATAAACGTAGTCTTATCTCTAGTACGGTCTTTTACCAGGTACCTGGTATCCTTCACCACTGAAAAAAAATATCCCATACCATTTCCAAGTATTTTATTTTTTTTCTCGTGCGACAAAACAGCCTCTTTACCTGGGCTCATCTCTACCATTACGTAGGGGCCATAGTAAATAGGACCTACGGTATATACAAAAACCTATACATTTTCCTATTTTTACTAGAAATATTTGATCCTCTTTACTGTGGTCCCCCGTAATACGTACTGGTACACCAGGTATATGACACTAAACCGGATGGTGTCAACCATGTTAGTGGTGCAGTCCCGTTCTGGGTGCGAAGCACTTGAGATTTTTGAGTGGTTCGTCCCCCGAAAAACGGGAATGCGGTTCTAAAAGGGCTAAAGCCACAACAGTTGTGCTCCTATCGTATCTGCCGTCTTTGGGGGGGGGGGGTGGTGCACAGGGGAGTTGGCCGAACTGCAACGCAAAGGGCCTGCTGTCAGACAAAGAAAGGCGGCGCTCAGCATGGTGACATTTGTACTGCTGCTGCTGCTGCTGCTGCTGCTGCTGCTACTCTTCTCTTTCCAGACATTGCGTAAGACGTTCGATAAAAATTGCTGCCCGCACGGCAGTCATCGTCATAAGGCCGTCGTCGTCGTCGCCGTTGTCGTTGTCGCTGTTTTTTTTTTTTTGTCGGCGGTACCTATTATACACCGGTGTATACGAGTACTATTAGTGCTACGTGGTTTTTTTTTTTTCGCACCCGGTGGTATTTTACAGACAGAAATGAGAAGTCTGGACGGCGTTCTTTGGATGGGTCTCGGCTCGGGCCTCCGTTGTTACAAGTAGGCCAAATCGTACGCAGCCGGGTTTGCAAGGGGTCCATTGAAACAGGCATGTTTTCAGCAAAGGTTGAGGTTCGCATGAGCGTTTCGCTGTCCCGGCAGAGGGGGGACATTGGCGGACCTGTGAGGCGGCGGGATTGCACGACCAACAACTAACGGATACCTGACAGGTGCCGTTAGCTAGCGCATTGACTTTGGTCAACAAGCCGGCTGGCGAAGGCAGCTGATGGCCCAGCCGACTTCGGACAACAAGCGAAGCGAGAAAAATTACAGCCCTTCCCAGCCTATGTGGGCCCGCCCCCCCCCCCCCAAAAAAAATGTATCAATCCTCCGTGTAGGTAATGGGACCCCAGTAAGGGCCGTTATTATTGGAGAGTTTTTTTTTTTCCAGCATTTCCAGGGGTCTTTTTCGGGCGTTTTGCGTATCTTTCGGGGGGGTTTTTTCCTGATTTTGTTTGCCAAGTATGGGAAATTTAACTTTCCCGATATTTTTTCCCTTTTGAAGAATTTTACAAAACGTGACAGAACACCTCCGTATCTTGATACAAATGTCCATAATTTGGAAATTCTGGGGGGGGGGGGGGGGAATCTTCGATAGTAATGGCCCCGAGTCGGACAGTCGGCACTTTCGACGAACGACTGCCAGATAGCGCTATTATTAGTCCGACTGATAACTATTAATAGTCAGCGACTTCAGTCGTGCCGACTGACAGCTCTTGAAAACTGTATTTCTCCTGCTCTATTTATGGTAGTATTTTCTCCTGTCAGAATGGATTGTGCATGTGTGCATCAATCGATAGGTTCTGGAGAGTTCTTCACTTTCTGTTATTACGGGGGTCCATAGTTAACAGGACCTATGGTGCACATAAAAACCTATACATTTTACTATTTTTACTAACAAAATTTGGTCCCGTTAACTATGTACCCCCGTAATAGTCGTTTTTAGAACCACACTACACATTGTCGGATGGCAAGCATTATAATAATAATCGATATATTGCAGTTGGACCGGAAAAGTGCTGGTCGTGATTTCCTGCAAACTGTGGCCCTGGAGAAGCGGGAAACTGCTGTTCTACGTAAATGAATTTCGGAAGAAAGTTGCGACTCATTCTGAGAAGAGAAATACCAATTGTCTCCCTTTTCCGGGGCAAAAATCCGGGCGAACGTGCTGAAAGGAGCCTTTTCAACCGATTTTTGCGGTGCCAATTTGCATAAGAGTTGACCTTGAAATTGCAGGCCGGTCGTTGTGCGGTCGCTCTTTGTTCCGTTCGATTTTGGGTATTCTGACGTGCATATGTCCGTTTTTGACCGATAAAGCGGGGGAGTAAGCCTACAGACACTTCTCGGAACTACTCCAGAGTCTCTCCGAAAGGTACCCAGCTCAAAATTCCGCTTTTCTAGAGGCATTTTTTTTCTTTTTTTTTTTTCAAGAGTAGTGCGAGTTTTTCGCCCGAAGTGCGTAATCCTACGAAAAAAAAAAAGTTTGAAAAAGTTCCTCGTCAGACAGTAGAAAATTCTACTTTCTGATTCGGAGCGAGTTTTGTTTTGTTTTGTGCGTCAGATTTTGAGTAGTCGGCAACAATTCGAACTGCGTTGGTGGAGGAGCGGATTTTCGAGATGGGTACTGGGTGCCTCTCGGGGAATCGTGGACTCGCCCGAGAAGCGCACATGGCCGATTCCGTGATGTTGCGGGCTTAAAATATCTGCGATTGGCTGAAAAGCTCCAAATCGGATCGGAAAAAGAGAGAGAACCGCACACATCCCGGTAATAAACGGCCTATTGAATATGCCTGCGCGACAGCAGAAATTCTATTCGTTTATAGTACAATGTTGATAGTACTAGTGCAATACCAGGTATCCACAGTGGTCTTTTTTTTTTTTTTTTTTTTTTTATCATCACTTTTACTTTCCAGCCCACTCGTAGGAGGTTTTACCCTCGACGATCTTCTGGACAAGCCGTGGTCACAGGTGTCGTCCCTTCTCCCCCCCCGGTACGTGCCTTTAGTTTTTATCGCGCATAGGGTTTCAGCATTCCCACTGCTCGTCGATTTTCATCGAATGTACAGCTAACTCACGCTCTCGCGCTTTCCGCTAATCAATTTTATGCAAGAAAAAGTCCCTATGAGCATGCACTCGGTGAGACTCGAACTCACGAAATTGATCTTGATAGGCTCGCGGACCACCTACCAAGCCACCGGGGACGCCGGTGGTCTACCATGTACCAGTACTTATTTATACTTCGTATGATGCATTCCGTGACGACGATATATATATATATATATATATATATCTTCCCATTGCGGGCCGCTTCAATCCGGCATAGTAGACTGTAGACTACTAACAACACGCAAGAAAGCAGCAAATCCCCTCGTCGGACGTTTTTTTTTTTTTCGCTTTTTTTTTCCGACAACGGGAAGAGTGAAAAAAAATCAGTAGAGCGTACCTGGTACGACTCGTTCGAGATTTTGGTCTGATTGGCTCAGGATCCGGGATGTAGGGTTGCTCTGCTTGACCCGCGGTTAGGTTTAGTTCTAGTTCGCCTCGTACACCGTGTGTCAAACCATTTTATCGTGTACGTGATAAGCAAACCCTCGAAAAAACGCGGAGGAGCGATGCGTCTTGTGTTTTGGCAACCTCGATGAGATACCCCCCCAAAGCCTCCGTTGGCCCGACCCGACCCGACCCAACCCGCGAGGTTTGACCTGACCCGTGAACAACCCTGGAAAAAAAAGAAATCAGTAGAGCGTATCTGGTACCACCTGTTCGAGATTGGTCTGCTTGGCTCAGGGTCCGGGTGAAGGTTGCTCTGATTGGCTTTTGCGGTTAGGGTTAGCTCTGTTCGTCTCGTGCACTGTGTGTCAACCATTTTCTCGCGTACGTGATAAGCAAACCCTCGAAAAAACGCCGAGGAGCGATGCGTCTATGTTTTGGCAAGACCTCGACGAAACATTCTCGAAGCACACTCGTACAGCAGTACGTGCACCATTTTCACTGTTTTCGTTGTGTGCGGCCCTCTCCTTGTTTTTGGCGATAGTCGGCTCTATTCTTCTCTTATGTGAGGGGGGGGGGGGGGGGGTTGTACTCGATAGGAGAGATGTACTCGATCTCATGCATGGCCGTAGTCGTATGACCATAGTCTTATGTGAGCGGGGGGGGGGGGGTGTTTGTTACCTTGCGTGATATTCGGCACCTGGTATGTACATACTTGCTTGTACCAGGTATACGAAGCGTATGTATTGTTGAAAAAATACCAGGTACCCCGGTGTGCTTACCCCAAGAGGTGTTCCTTCTGGTTCGCTGGAGGGGGAGGCGTCGAGATGGGGGGAAGGTAAGGAGAGTTTTGAGTTCTTATTTTAGTTTTGTGCAAAACAGTTCGTGACATAGGTTGGCGGCGAAGTGAAGCCATTTTTTTTTTTTAAGTCAGACGCGATTTCCTCGTCTGTGGTCGGTGCTACTGCTATATACGAACTATATAAATGCTGCCTTGCACGTGCCGAGGCTTTCTTCCCCGCCCCATCCGCCCGCCCGAACTGCCCGCAACGCCTTCCAGACAAAAACACCTCCGGCCCCCTCCAGAAAGGCTTGCCCAAGGTCTCGGGCTACGAGCACCGGGGCGACAGCTACCCGGCCTTGTTCCAGGGCCTTGAGAAGGGCATCGGACTGTAGACTGTAGCGCCGCCGCGATCGCTGAAACCCGGAGCCGGAGCCTTTTTCCACTGCTATGTGCACCATGGCGTTCTTTTCTCCTAGCCACCGGGGGGGGGGGGGGGGTACTTATACCATGCATGGCTGTAGTCGTATGACCGAAGACCCTCGCACCTGGGGGAGGGGTGTACTCATGTCGTGCATGGTCGTAGTCGTATGGAGGGGGGGAGTGAAGGGGGGGGGGGGTTAATCACTCATATACCCCGTGGCCTCCTTCGCTCCTGGTCATGGGTGGGGGGGGGGGGGGGGGGGGGGGGGATCGTTCTTATACACTGCCATTGTTTAATGCAACATACGCAGAGAATTCGTTACGTACAAAAGCTGTCAGATTTTGGTATACACCACTTTAAAATCCTACACACCCCGCAGTACGCGCGATCGATGTACCACACCAAGCTTGCACAGATGACTTTTTGTGGAAATTTTTCGATCTCAAGAGCGGAGTGAGTTTTTTTTGTTTCTTGCTGTATAACACTGACCTTTTCTCCCGGTGTGCTCATTATCATCCCGGTCAAGAGGGGGGAGGGGGTGGTCGTTAGCAGTTGTCTTTCTTGTCGGTTTACCTCGCCTCGCGTGTATAGTCGCGTCGTTTATTATTATTATTTTTTTGTCCAAGCGGTTGTTGAGGTTGTTGCGACGATTCCGGTAGAGCTTATTTTAAGATCAGTAGCAAGTGTGCCTTGCGCATTTCGCGTGGTGGACGTAGACAGAGATAGACGGGGTAGAAGAAGCCACGGCGGTTCGTAGGTAGTAGCAGTTCTACAGCAAACTAGAGCTAGTTGGCGGCCGGGCTGCACGGACGTGTGCTTGCGCTTTTTTATCGGCAGCGTTGTTTGCCGATGACGATTGTTTCGTCAGCAGCGTTCCTGGTAGAAGCGTCGAGCAGGTATATACGTGCACGGCTGTGGGTAGCGGTTGGACCGTAGGTACGAGATAGATTAATTGTGCGGTTCCGCTGGGTATGATGGACGAATCGATACGACAGCAGTCCTGATGGTGGGGATGTATCAGGGCAGCAGTACCCGGCCGCGATCGTAGGCCTCACCCGGGCGCCGCGTTGTTTAATTTTTTCCGTGGGAGGCGGGTGTAATAGACGGCGGGAAGTCAGAATGGTGTCATCGTCATCGTCAATCAGGGCCAGGGCCATGGCCACACACCGTATGCCCTGTGGATGATATAATATCATCATCCCTCCGTGTTGCGCGCTTTTCCACGGCGTCCCAGCCGGGGGTTTTTTGCAATGTATCGATGCAACGAAAACACGCAAGAAACCACACCATTTTTTGTTTTGCAAGTCGCACTCACAGTTTCTTAATTTTGCTGTGAGTACCGTGGAGGCACGAGCCAGGAGATACCAGGAGGTACATTTACTCTCGCGTGACGTTTCGAGGGCGAGACCGCCAACTAAAAATCCTAGTACGCAGCTCCTTTTGTCACCGGGGCTGTTCCCGGGTTGGTTCTAATCCCGCGGGTCAGGTCGGGTCGGTCCGGGCCGGGTAAGGGTGACTGACCGGACCCGGTCCGTGATAATTTGAAAACCTCCTGACCCGATTCGACCCGAACCAACCCGACCCGTGAGATTTCGAACACTTCTTGAGCCGACCCGCGGGGTAGGGTCATGACCCGAGAAGAGCCCTCGGGTTTTTACGCCTTTGTTGTACAACCCAGCCTACTCTTGCGCGCTCAGGCGGGCGGGCGGCGGCGGCGGTGACGACGATGACGTTATCAACTTCATTTTTTTTTGTATCAACAGTTTGCTGCCGCTCTTGTTTTGCACGCAACTCGGCCTCTCAGATTCGCGAGTGCGGACGTAGTACGTACGTACCGGGCAGCCGAAGATCAGGGGCGTCCCGAACAAAATATCGAGATAATAACAAAATAACGAGAAAAAACGAAAACAAAAAACAAGCATACCCGTAATACGTACAAAAATACAAATATACAGCCCTTACGTACTAGTAGCTCTCACCAACGGGTATCTATGATAGCTCTTCTGATACAACATTGCAGCGCAAAACAGTAAAAAAATGAGCAAATACGAAGGAAAAACCGTCTCTAACAAGATTGAAAAAAGATTTCAAGAAAAACATGAACATGCAACAAAAAGACCGCTAAAGACCGAAAATATCCAACGTCAACGGTAACAAACCAATACAAAAAATCAAGAAAAAAACTATTCATAAAAACACTACAGAAAACAAGCACGACAGCAGCAGTGATCACGTTTCACTGACACACACGCATGCGCCCGCCGCAGGCTCAAATTACGCTTTACGCGCGAATTGCTACCCCGGAACCGCGCATACTACTCAATCGCCGCGTTTTAATGCTGGCTCTTACAGCAGCAAGCATTCACCGTTCTTCACGCACGCGTTCGCCTTACTTAGCTCTTACCCCGATCGCTCAGGTACGGTCGCCGACCCCAACCCGACTCCAACCCGCCAGCGACTATACGGCACCCCCCCAACACACATCTTCGCTCGGCCCAAAGAGTTGGAGGCCTGCGAGGGGTGGGAGTGGGGGGGCCGTTCGACCCAGCAAGACACAGACATATCATATATGTGGATGGAGGAGGGCGGTGTTCTTCGATCGACCAATTAGATCCCTTTGCCCGTGTGGCGGATACCGTTATCGCTGTCGCTGCCACTGAAAAAAGCCCGCTATTTTGGAGGTCACTCTCGCTTTATCTCTCCCTCTCCCCCTCGCAAGCAAGGTGCTTCGCTTGGTCAGTTGCGGGCCTCAAAACCATTGTAGGGGTGCGAGGGGTGCGAGACGACGGCCATGCATGATATTGAGTACACCCCCTCGCCCCTGCCAGTGCACGCCCTGTCTTCGTCACGAATGCACGAACGAAGGAGCGAGTGATCAGCCGCGGTCGCAGGAGAAAAAACAAAGATTAAAGGCCTCGCTCCCGTCGTGTACAGAAGAAGCGATCGCAGGCACCTAACTCGCCGTAAAACAAAAGACAAACAACAAACAACAAACAAGAATAAACAGATAGATACAACAAAACCAAACATGGAATCGAAAACAGCAACTACAATGACAACCACCAAAACAGACCGCGAGTGCACCGTTTCGCGAGGAAGAAATAGCAAAGCAGCACGCCCCCCTCCATCTTCGAACGAAAAACAGGGGAAGAAGGCCCCATCGAATCGTTGGCGAGGACGGACATTCGCACTCCCGGCCGCTACGATGAGCCACGCCGCGACGCATCCCCCTGTGCCCGCACGGCACGTTCCGGCTGTTGCTTTTGCTCTCTAGTCCGGCTCGAAAAAAACCAAAAAAAATAGCAGCAGCAGCAGGCGAGAAACACACAGAACGAGAGAGCGGTGACGGCAAAAGAAACAACCACACGAGGTAAAAACTGCTTCTGACTCTGCTGTTGCTGTTGCTGCTGCCGCTGCCGCTCCTGCTCCCGCTCCCGACCGAGGCCTGCATTCTGCTTTATGGGTCGCCAACCGATCGACCGACCGATAGACCAACCGACCGGCCTCCCATATCACAAGAACGACACGACGGACCGGAGCAATCCTTCCACCTGGAGCTCTAGCAGCCACATCGCCACGCCGCGGAGGCAGAGCATAGACCCCTCGCGCTGCCCTCGATGCCTCACTTTCTTCCCGCCGTCGCGTTCGCCTCTCGGCCCCCGCGAAATAAAGGACGCTCCCGCCGACGCAGGGTGAATCTTCCCGTGAAGCATCATGTTCTTCCTGCCACGGGCGTAGCAGAGGATCAGCATGCGCCGACGGCACCACTTCCGATTTCCCGTGGCGCGCTCGAAAAGCTTCACGACGGGGCCGATGTCCTCCGCGCTTACGCCCGCGCTCGATCCGACCTGCGCGAGCGCCACGTCCGCCGGGGTGAGGTTTAGGTCGTTGACGCACCTCTCGTCGGCGCCCCGCGCGAGCAGGGCCTCCACGATCTCCGCGGCGCCCTCCATCCCCGCCTGGCGAGCCGCGATGTGCAACGGAGTGTCATTGCAGTGGTCCAGGTCCCTGGCGTTGGCCTTCGCACCGTGTTTCAAGAGCGCCACCACGACCGCGGGGTAGAGGTACTCTGAGGCCACGTGGAGAGAAGTCCAGCTGTTGTTCTCCACCCGCGCATCGACGCGGGCGCCGGCCTCGGCGAGGACCTCGACGGAGCCGGCTTGGTTCGAGGCCACCGCGATCACCAGCGGCGTCCTACCGTCCGCGTCCACGCCTTCCAATTCGACCCCGGATTCGATCATCTTGTTAAGCACGGCCACTTTGCCCGCGGAGGCGGCCACGTCCAGCGCCGAGGGCTCGTTGTCCTCGCAGCGGAAGGTTATATCCGCGCCGGCGGCGATGAGCGCCGTCGTCGCGGAGAGGTGCCCGAGCTCGGCTGACAGGTGCAGCGGAGTGCGCTCGTCGTTGTTCGCCTTGCTCGTGTCTGCGTCGTGTTCCAGGAGCGCGATCACGGCGGAGGTACAGTTTAGAAGTGCGGCGGCGTGCAGGGGCGTGCAGCCGAGGGAGTCCGCCGCTTCGACGTCGGCCTCCGCATCGATCAGGACGTGGATCGCCGCCATCTGGTCGCGCCTAGCGGCCGCGTGGAGGGCGGTGGACTCCAAGGCGTCGACATCGTTCACGTCCACTCCGCGCTTGATTAACGCCTTCATCACCATCACTTGCCCCTCGGAGGCGGCGATGTCGAGCGCCGCAAACTGGTATTCGCCGGACTGGCAGCGCAGGTCGGTCCTGGCACCCAAGCCAACGAGGGGGGCTATGGCAGCGACATAGCCATGCTCGGCCGCGAAGTGCAAGACGGTGCGCCCCTTGCTGTCCATCGGGTTGGGATCGGCTCCGAGCACCAGGAGGGCAGTCATGGCGAGCCAAGACTTGTTCTCCGCCGCGACGCGGATCGGCGTCCAGGTCATGAAATCGTTCGCTTCCATGCTGGCCCCGGCTTCGACGAGCAGCCTCACCGCGGCTTCGTGGTTGTACCTCGCGGCGAGGTGGAGGGCGGTGACGTTATCGGCGTCGGAGACGTTGATGTCAGTCCCGTGCTGGATAAACGCCTTCAGCGCGTCCACATGACCGTTGGCGGCGGCCACGTCCACCGCCGAGTAGTGGTAGTACGGCGAGGGGACTCGGAGGCCGGGGTCGGCGCCGGCAGCTAGGAGTCGCGTCACCGAGGACCCGTGGCCTCGCTCGGCGGCCAGATAGAGAGGCGCGCGGTCTCCCTTGTCTGACTTTCTGCTGTCCGCGCCGTGCCGAAGGAGGGCCTCGATCGCCTTCGTGGAGCCTTCCGATGAAGCCGCATGAAGGGCCGTCCAGCCTCGATCGTCCTGCGCTCCGACCTTGGCCCCGGCCTCGACAAGATAGTCGATCGCGCGCACCCGATCGTACATTGCAGCGACAAAAAGGGAGGTCACACCACCGAGTCGCCGGCGTTCACGTCCGCCCCGTGCCGCACGATCGCTTCCAGGACCTCCCTGTGGCCCCCGACGGAGGCAGAATCAAGCGCGGAATACTCGTCCTCGCCATAGCGGGTGTGGACGTCGGCGCCGGCGACGAGGAGCACCGTGGTCGCGTTGAGGTGGCCGTGCTCGGCAGCGAGGTGCAGGGCCGGTAGCCCCCTCCAGTCGGGCCGGTTCTTGTCGGCCCCGAACCGCAGGAGGGCGGAGATGGAGCGGGAAGCTCCTCTCACGGAGGCGGCATGGAGAGGGGTCCAGCCCCCCCTATCCTGTGCTTCAACGTTGGCCCCGTGGCGTGCCAGGCAATTGACAGCACCCGGTCGGTTCCAGAACGAAGCGCAGTGCAGCGGCGTCCTCCCGGCGGGAGTGGAAGCGTTCACGTCCCCCCCGAGCGCGACGGCGTCGTCGATGACGTCCGTGCAGTCGTTGACGGCGGCGATATCGATCACCGTGGTATCCCGGCCGCCGGAGCGCGAGTTGATTTCGGCCCGGGCGGCCTCACGATCGGCCGACGCGATGAAGCGGATGCGCCGGATAGTGCCGTAGAGGGGCCGGCGCACCGCGTCCCTTTCAGCCTCTTCGGCCTCCTGCAGCTCTGCCGCGGCGTAGAGCAAGTTCAGCTCACACCTGATTTCCCCTTCGCCCAAGATCGTTGGAGGATTAAATCCTCCGTGGTCTTCTTGGTAGGGACTAATGATGTTTCTAAATATACTACTAACAACGGTAGTTTCCGAGGGCACTACCGCGCGCCCTTTGCCTTTCATCAGGGGCAGGTCGTCCATTAAATCGTCGTGTTCCAGCGCTGGCATCCGAAAGACGACGCCTGCGTCGTCGCCTCGGCCGTTGTTGGTGTCGGTCGCGGATGTTACCGGTCTTCGGAGCAACGGCGAGTCGCGCATAATTTCGTCGCCGTCGCTGTCGAGACGTACGGCTTCATGGGCCGCCGGGTGTCCGGCGCCACCCCTAACCTTGGCGTCCATGCTGCTAGCTACGTCGTGGTGGCGTAGGCCTCACAATACCGTCAGTCCTGTCCTGGTATCCTCAAGCAATGCGTGCTTTCCCCAAAGTCGTCCACTAAAGATTGGAGCGGAGGAAACTCTGCATCCTCCGCGGGCGGCGGTTATTCTTTCCGAGAAGCAGATCGAAGATAGTGTGCAGATCGTTGGATCGAAATCGGGGTCGTTTATTTGGGATCTGCTAACAAGCGGCACTGACCGTGTCCACCTCAGGCACGCTAAGTTGTGTCTCAGTTTCCCCTTTTCAGTGCCTTGATGCCCGCTGTCGTCAAGTCGTACGCGGCCCCGGATGCGCGATGCGCGCTGATTGCCTCTTATCCCCCCCGACTATTTTTGGCCTGCGATACCTCTACGAAACCCCACAACTTGAAAACGAGTCACGAACTAAGCAATCTATTAATAGTGGCGCCTCTCTCCGCAACGCTACCCCGTCTACCCACCTCCATGGTATGTGTGACGTGATACTCTATGTTGGTCTCTCCTTTGCTCGTGTTGTTGTGACCATTCGCTCTCCCGATGTGGCCGCTGCGTCGTCGGGCGAAGTAAAAGCACGAGTAGATCCCCCGCTTCTGCGTTTCCGCGTCGTTTGCCTGTTTATGTACCCTGTGATGGCGTTGAACGCCATCGACGAGCAGAGGTTGATGGCGGGGCCCCGAGAAGCCTCCGCTCCGCCCTGTACTCCTCCTGTCCTGTGCGAACAGCGTGTCGTTAGTGTCCCGGCCGGTGCATGTCTCGACCTTGGCGTGATTTGCGGCGTGGAAGCCCCGAGTATTCTACGAAGACGATACGACCTGGTACTGCTGAAATCCTTTCGCTCTGATAATATTGCTCGGTTGCGCCTGCTGAGAGTTTTCTTTCAGTGTTGGCCGTGTTGGCAATTGAACGACTGCTGTACTATCAATATCAATATTATACCGGTATGCTGCTGTCTGTCCTTCGCCTTCTCGGATATAGAACGTACCAGGTATGTACGGACGAATTAGCCAATGAAACTGCGGTGTAGCGGGCTGCAATCGTTATAATTCCAACATCACTGCAACTCGGATCTCAGAACATTTTCCCCTCTTTTTGCCACTTTGCCATCTCTACCCAATAGTGATAGGCCAATTGGGGTGTCTGGCGGTAATCGTCGGTGTCAATACACAAGTAGGGGATGCATGCATGCGTGCGTGCGTCGTCGGCGTGAAACAGACGCAACGCAGGAGGCACGCAGGCTGAACCGCGAAGGACTGACTTGTTGTTGTTGTTGGTGGTGGTGGTGGTGGTGGTGGTGGTGGTGGTGTTGCTTTGCTGATGTTGGTCACGAAAAGACAACTCATACTGGCAGGTACGGTACGTAGGTATACTTACAACAGTAGTAAGTAGTACAAGACACCTATTAATGGTAGGAACCTGGTGGTATGGTTCAGGCCGGGTTTCTCGTTCTAGAATGGATGCGTGCCACACTATAAAGTCAGCGCGACGAATCCCGAATTTCTTGTTTTCCTTGAAAATCTCAGCCTGCGTTATTTTATTGTTATTTATAGGTGTCCTGCGCTGCTGTACGACAGGAAAACAAACCCGAAAGTGTACTGCAGATTCAGTCAGATTCAGTCGGGTTTAGTCAGTCAGTCAGAGAACCATAGGCGCCTGGTATAATACAACAAAACAGTACCAGTAGTACCAGGTTGACAGCCAGTTCTACAGCCGATTGTACAAACACACTTCGTATTAATAGTAATAAACACCCCAATGCAAAAAGGCAAAAATGGGGCACGAGTATGAAGACGTACGTACAGACGTACGTTATTTGCCGCTCTGCGACGGAATTAAATATATGGGGCGATTGGTCTTCATGTTTAGATCCGAGCGGTCCTTACATTTCCGTCCAGAGTATGATGCGTGTCATTTGTCATGCCAGGTAAAAAGATTATATCACTGGTGATCGTGATTCATATGTGAGCAGGGGAGCGTTGCAAAACTTCGGCGTGTTGTGATACTTCCCATGTTTGGGTAATTTCTCCGATTTTCACTTGATAAAATGTACCGTAAGCAACGGGGTTTCCAAGATGCTTTTGGTGACGGTCCCGCACTAACGCAGTGAACAGGACACACACACAGCTTTTACCAATTGTTTCAAGGCTTTTGTAAGGCCATGCCAGACGTGAGGTCACGTGGCATCGAAAACATGTCTCGACACGTTTCCGGTGTAGAGACGATCGAATGCCCTGAATTTGTTGCACCATCACACCAGCCGACAAATGTTCGTAAGATGTACCAGGTATGCAACTACCTGGTACAAAGCAGCTAACGAGTATTAGTAGCACCTGGTTGTCTCTAGGAGGAGGATGTTTGTCTCTAGTAGGAGGACCTGCAGGTTGCAGGTCTCTCTAACGGTGCTCGGGTATTATCGCACCGAAAGTTTCAGGTATCGACCTCGACTTTCGGGCAAGATAAAATCCCAGCCTCCGCACAGCGAACCAAAACAGCGATTCGATCATTTCTGCCTGCCGACGACGGACCGCCGCGGCGCAACACTCCTCACCCACGATATACCTGGTATACCACATAAATGGCGTCCCTTAGTTTCGCGGCCCTTGGTCGCTGCTGTAATGGCTTGTTGGCACAACGGCATCCGTGACATCAGGTCGTTTTCGAAACAGGCTCGCGTTTGTGTTTTTTTCTGTGTCTTTCCGCTTTGCTCCGTCCGTTCTTTTTTGTTTTGCCCAAGCACCGACCTCGAGCCACGCCAGCTCTGTTCCTACAGCAGTAATTCACTACTATGTGAGGATGGTCCGGGTTCCTTGCGTCACATGGACTCGAGGGTCCGTAAACCGAACAGGATCTTCTTGCCAAAATCAATATTGAACCCGTTTTAGTACCTCAATGGATAGTCTAGGGATGACCGGGGAGAAGAAGCCCGCTCTTAAACCTCCCAGGTACAGAGTAGTGGTCCCTCTGTGGTGCCGGTATGCAGGCGCCAGTATAGTGCCGATATGCGCCAGAGCCAACAAGACCGGCATTATATGTAGCAGAAACCGGCACTAATTATACCGCACCCTGCCACACTGGTTTTTCCCCATCTGTGCCAAGCGATTTTCACTGGCGCTAACTGTAGAGGGCAGCTGGCACTACTCAACCGGCACTATTAGAGGGACCACTACTCTATATGCGAGTAATACGAGAAAAAGTTGAAGAATAATGAGGTGATGGGAGAAGAAAATTTCGACCCGTACGAGCAGTAAGTAGCCTGAACCCTTTTCACGGCTGCTGCATTTTTTTTTCCTGCACTATTTTGAAGTATTGATAGTATGGCCCGGAAGCGCGGGTGCCGTACTAAACTATTACGGGGGACCATAGTTAATAGGACCAAATATTGTTAGCAAAAATAGGTAAATATAGGTTTTTATGTGTACCATCAGTCCTATTAACTATGGACCCCCGTAATATCAATGTTGCCGTAAAAAAAAAATGCACTGATTAGTTGTAATTTGTTGATTTCGCTCCTGTTTTCTGTTTTTTTTTTTTCATGTATTACTGTCTTTTGGGCTGTGGTGGAGATTCGGCACACTTGAAAACAAGCAGCGAATATGTGCTGTATGCTGTACGAGTATCAAGCAGCTCCCGTCCATAGTGTCATGTACAATGTGGTATTCAGCGTACCCGTGCAGAATGCCCGTACTACCTTTTACTACCTGCAGTAGTAGATATGTCGGTATGATGTACCGTGTACGTACATGCTGCTGCACAGCAGAGCAGTCAGTGAAGTCGCACTTGTATGTGTCTCTCCATGCCTCCATCGGTTCGATCGACCGAGCAACGTTTTCTCGACCACCCTTCTCCCAACCCCAAATCGTGTGTCGCCCTCCTCTGTTGCTTGCAATTACTGTACTTCTCTAATATAAATTCATGAATACATCCACATGTCAGACCGATCAGATCGTGATCTGCTGGAGATCATGACCTAGATCCTTCGGGGCAGATAGATGGAGGATTTATAGTAAATGAACGGTCAACAATACTGCAGTATATCCAGTATGACGACATGGCATTGCATTGTCCACGCTTACTGCATAACAATGTACAGTAGTATCTCTGTGGCGTAGTTTTGTGACCACGGAACTTGTATCTCTCTGATGGGATTGAAAAATCGGCACGGGCACTGGTTGTGCTGCATGTCGACGGGTAGAAAAGAACGGTTTAATGTGAAGAAAACACACACACGCACACTTGTGTTGCCCTCCTTTATTGGTTTCTACTGCTGCATGCAAACCATGCACACCTCGAAGAGATAATCGATACCCGCTTCATGACCTCTATTTTTCAGGGCAGATGTTGTTCCTGAGCTGTGATGTGCAGTAACGGCAGTAGCTCATGTTGCCGGGTGTGTGCCGTGTAACCTGGCATGATCTGTGGGACATGTTTTCCTCGACTTGGATCTGTGCTGCGTATAAATCCTGCACAACATGTCGTAGCGGCAGGTTGGTTAGGATCTAGATGATCTACGTGTAGATGATGTAGATGATCTATCTATAGATGATGTAGATGATGTAGATAATCTATCTATAGATGATATAGACTATACCAGGAATATCTGTAGATTGTATAGATGATCTTTATGCAGATGATCTAAATGATCTAGATGATCTCTCCGTAGATGATCTAGATGGTGTAGATTTAGATGATCTTGTTCTAGATTATCTAAATGATCTAGATGATATACATCTAGATGATCTAGATGATCTTGTTCTATATAATCTAAATGATATAGATGATATACATGTAGATGATCTAGATTACGTGTGTGTATGATCTAAATGGTCTAGATTACGTATCTATGTGTAGATCATTTAGATCATCTATCTGATCTGTCCGACGTGTGACCTGGTGGGAGTTGAAGAGTTTAAACCAATTAGGAAGGCAGTCCCGCTTTGGGGACAAACCACTCTAAATTCAAGTAGTTTGTCCCCGAAACGTCTTAAAAGGGTCGAGTTAACGTACTACCAGGTAAATGTTATCCTCGGTTGATTTTCTTGGAGGCTTTTTTCTTCTTCCCGCTGGCTGTGCTGGACAAAGAGTTTTTTTCGTTAGACATGGTCGAAGAAACTGTGATATTAATATTAATAGTACTAACATGCATACTGCTGCGCGCTGTTCCGTGTTGTTTTTTGTTGTTGTTCGTTCCGGTGGCAGCAGCACCAGGCCGTAGGGGCACACGGCGGCGAAAACCTCTTCGCAAGCACGTGGTTGCTGCTGCAGCTCTTGGCATTGGCGGTCGCGCTGCTGGTACGAAGGATCGCTGTGCATGAGGGTCGAGGCAACACCAAGGTAGTTTTTTTCTTCTTCTTGTTTTTTCGCATTTAAAACACGTTCTGCGTTCGTATTCATACAGCGGCAGCAAGTCGGTATAATAAAGCGAGCAGCACACGGTAGTAGTAGTAGTAGTAGTAGTAGTAGTAGCAGTGGTACTGTGATTTTCAATGGCTACTTCTAATCGGGATATATCACCGGCGGTACTGCATGTGTACGAGCATATTTATAAAATTTAAAAGAAAACAGCTGTACGATCGAGGATTTCGTCGAAGCTCACTCATTGATACTGCTGATACTATTAATAGTGATACTCCCACCGCGCGTACTACGGGTGGTTTATGTGGCCTCGTGCAGGGTATACAGTCCGAATATGAGGAAGACAAAATCTGAAGCTGTAGAATTCAAGAAGTGTTGGGTGTGTCCATGTTTTGGAAATGAACCAAGAAAAAAGAAGAAGAAAAGAATCCGCAGGTTTGCACGTATTATAGCTCGTCACGAGTGAGAGTTTCTGTGAGTATCTGTGTATATACTGCTGTTGTGCGTACTGCAGTGCTGCTGTACAGCTGACAGCTGCTGCTTAGGAGTGGCTCTGTCTCTAGAAACCCTTCTAGGGCTTGATTCGCCTACGTGTAGGTATATGGCGTAGAGGGAAAACGTGGAAGCCAAAAAGTGGCGACCTACGGCATGGTGGGCCATCCATCGCGAGAGGCAGCCCGGACCGCTCTGGTATGTAGGGGCCGTGTACGAGCTGCCGAACGTGAGATGACGTGCAAGACACGGCACACAAAGCATGGTGTTGCTTGTGCTTTCGCACAGTATCGCGAAGAGCGTTGAGATCGCACAGGCATACGAGCGTTTCTCTCGACAACGGTATATATAAGGGGTGCTCAAGTCGAACATCATATGCCCGAGGTATATATTTTCAGAAGGGCTGTCCATCAGATCTTTCCGAAAACGCCTCGTTTAGGTTTTGAAAACTTTCCCCGTTCTGGAAAAATCGAGCGCGTGAAAATCGATCACACACCTGTCGGAGCCCAGACGCTCTTGACGGTATTCCTAGAAGATTTGGGTTTGGTAAGGCCGCACTTAATCGCTTCTTGGGTCGCTACGCCACGTATAATCGAAAGTCACAAAAGGGTCGATAGTAGTACCATTTTATGTACACTCCTATGGTTTGTTGGATTGCTGTGATACATGCCGGTAGTACTTTCGTTCGGTATGATACTCTGATAGTACTCGTATTTACCTGGTACCTGGTTTCAGGGCAGGGACAGCTTTCACGTGCACCACTCTTTCTTGTCCGGAAATTTAAGAACCGTTGGGAGTGTTGACGTGGGTATCCAAACGATCCTTACGATAAAGGGACAGAGTACTCGTACTTTACTACCTGGTGATACGATACTTCTACTAGTAATATTATTATTATTATTATTGTTCGAGGGAACATTTTCGTAGTGCGACCCCGGGCAAGCGACGAGGGAAGGGGATGGAGGGGTTTGATGAAGAGGGCGGGGACGGGCGCCACCCGAACGAGGGCCCTCGGCCCGCTAGCGTAAGCGGCCCTTCTGTCGGACATTGATTGACACACGAGGCTCGCCAAATTGGCGAGACTCAAGGGGGCACCAGGTCGCAATCAGAACCGAATATGGTTGCTCAAATAGAGAGATGCAAGTACAGTTTCGGGTCCATCGTGAGTTCTGATTGCTGAGGCGCTCCCGTTGTCAATGGACGTGGGTGCGCATGCCAATTTATCCAAGTTTCAGCAGCTCTACTCGTACGTAGTGGGTATCATCCCTATTACGGGGGTCCATAGTTAATAGGACCTATGGTGTACATAAAAACCTATATATTTACCTCTTTTTACTAACAAAATTTGGTCCCGTTAACTATGGACCCCCGTAATAGTACCGCTCTGGCCGGCAATGTGATCACCGTTTGATATTCACGTAGAAGTCAAAAACAGGGGTTGTATTCCCGTCGAGGGTGGTTTTTGTTTTGTTCGGCCGTTCGCCGGCACGAAAATCGCCGGCCGCAACTGAAAACGGAGCGAGCGAAAAACAAACAAACACCTTACCTGGAATGCAACGTAATACCGGGTAGTGTATTACTAGACGAGTCAAGTACCTTAGAATATACGGCTACTGCGCAGACCATCCGAACCCGCGCGCGCGGCCCCGAGCACGGTGCATATACACCTCTCCCGGAAAGGAAAATATCAGCACCGCGTGGCAAACTGGTTGTGAGATTGCGAGATTTACGATCTCACGGGCGTGTTGCAGGGGAGGCGGTAGCGACGGAAGGCATGAATTGAGCAAGCGCGTGTTTGGCAGGGTAACTACTCTGAGGTACCCGCGTATCAAATCTGGTTTTTTGTGGTCATACTCGTGTAGGTACCCGGGTATCGTCGGAGTATATAGCCGGATAGGTACCCGGGTACCCCCAGAGTATGTACTCGGATAGGTACCCGGGTACCCTCAGAGTATAAACTCGGGTAGGCAATACTAGGGTAGGTACCCGGTACCCTCAGAGTATGTACTCGGATTGGTACCTGGGTACCCAGAGTATATGCTCGGGTTGGTACCC
Organism: Macrocystis pyrifera; assembly: GCA_031763025.1. Classification (NCBI taxonomy): domain Eukaryota; class Phaeophyceae; order Laminariales; family Laminariaceae; genus Macrocystis; species Macrocystis pyrifera. The sequence continues at coordinate 11,462,446 of JASSKH010000003.1, forward strand.
GGGTACCCAAGAGTATATAGACCAGACCGGCGTCCCCGGTGGCTTGGTAGGTGGTCCGCGTGCCTATCAAGATCAATTTCGTGGGTTCAAATCTGACCGAGCGTATCATGCTCGTAGGGACTTTTTCTTGCATAAAAAATTGATAAGCGGAAAGCGCGAGAGCGTGAGTTAGCTACATTCGATGAAAATCGACGAGCAGTGGGAATGCTGAACCCTATGCGCGATAAAAATGAAGGCACGTACCGGGGGGGAGAAAGGACGACACCTGTGACCACGGCTTGTCCAGAAGATCGTCGAGGGTAAAACCTCCTACGAGTGGGCTGGAAAGTAAGAGTGATGAAGAAAATAAATAAATAAATACCCTACGATGCACACCCTTGGGTTCGATTTTTACATCACCCGGCATCTGGAGTCAGTCCTGTTTCATGCGAAAGCTTGAACACGGGGGCAGTGACGGATGGAGGCCGGTTGGCAAGATGCATCCAGCCTCGCACCGAGAGGGCCCAATGCCCGCGGCGTATCCTTGATGGCACCGGGAAGCACATTTGATACCCTGATTGAGGGGGGGTGGGTGATGTAGTCGATATCGTGCATGGCCGTAGTCGTATGACCATAGACCCTCGCATCCTTACAATGCCAGGACGGAGCCCGTCGGCTTTTCAACCGACCCCCAGGCAGACATTGCTAGCACCAAGCGCAAAGCACCGTGAGGTGTTCGGCGAGTCGTTTGAAGGGTGAGCGGCATCCTACTAAAAACCGCTTGTGACGCGGACTTTTTAATTTTTTTTTTAATTTATTTATTTTTTATCATCACTTTTACTTTCCAGCCCACTCGTAGGAGGTTTTACCCTCGACGATCTTCTGGACAAGCCGTGGTCACAGGTGTCGTCCCTTCTCCCCCCCGGTACGTGCCTTTATTTTTTATCGCGCATAGGGTTCAGCATTCCCACTGCTCGTCGATTTTCATCGAATGTACAGCTAACTCACGCTCTCGCGCTTTCCGCTAATCAATTTTATGCAAGAAAAAGTCCCTATGAGCATGCACTCGGTGAGACTCGAACTCACGAAATTGATCTTGATAGGCTCGCGGACCACCTACCAAGCCACCGGGGACGCCGTACTTGCACATGGATATTCGCTTTTCAACGAGTTATTTTTTTTTTTCCCGGTATGTTTTTTTTTTTTTTTTTTTTTTTTCGCAATTCTATCTTTGCCACCTCCAAGGACTCACGCGCCCAACTCTTTTCTCGTCCCAATGCAGGGAGCCCGTACTAGCGAGGGGCGGCGCGCGCATCCGCCGAGGAGGAGGGAAGTGAGGCGGGCTCAGCACCAGCAGCACCAGCACCAGCGACACCGCCCCAGCTTGCCAGCGGACGACTGCGGCAAGGAGCGCGGTAGCACACTTTCCGGCGGCATGTCGTCCGTTCTCCAGGGCCTGCGACGTCCGCAGCGGCGGCAGCGGCAGCATCAGTACACCCGCACCTATGCCTCCTCCTCCGCCGCCGCCACCACCTTCGCTACCGATGGCACCATCACTAGTGCTAACGGTAGCGGTATCGCTATCACTAGCAGTAACGGTAGCGGCAGAGGTAGCGGTAGCTTCCGACCGCGTTTCCCCTCGTTCGTTGCGACGGGCCTGCTCCCCTCCTCGCCGCCCCGACGTGCTTCGCCGCGCCCTCGGAGGCGAAGGCGAAGGTGGTGCCCAACGGCGCCATGGTGTGGGACGGGAACGGCTGGCTGGCCCTGGTCGACGACCCTTCCTCCCCTTCCCCGCCTCCGCCCAAGACGGAGTCGTGGAAGAGCTGGGACACCCCGGCTCTTCGTGGGCGTGTCCTCCTTTCGAGACAAGCGGTGCCCGAAGACGCTGATGAACTACTTCACGAAGGCCAAATACCCTTCCCGCGTGACGGTGGGAGTGGTCCAGCAGAACGCCCACGAGGACGTGGACTGCGTGACGGAGTACTGCAACCTGATGGGCGGGTACGCGGAAGGCCCCCGGCTGTCCTCACTTCGCCAACATCAAGACGTTGAGGGTGGAGGCGAAGCACGCCGCGGGGCCCTGCTACGGCCGTCACTTACAGGTACAGTGGTGCCCCCCTGTAGTGCACGTTTCCGTCTATAGTGCGGGTGAGATCGCTTGGCGCGTATGGGAAGGGCCGGTGTGGCAGTGAGCCGAGTAGTTCCGGGTACCGCTATTTGTAGTGCCGGTATTTGTTACGGGGGTCCATAGTTAATAGGACCTATGTTACACACAAAAACCTATATATTTACCTATTTTTTACTGACAAAATTAGGCCCCATTAACTATGGACCCCCCGTAATAGTGGGTTTTGCACATACCGGCACTATATCGGGGGGGGGGGGGGGGGGGGGGGGGGGGGGGGGGGGGGGGGGGGGGGGGGGGGGGGGGGGGGGGGGTGGGGGCACTGCTGTAAACATGGGTCTCGTTTGCCTGTCTGCCGGAAATGATTTCGATTTGTTGTTCGGTTTGGTGTTGCTACGAACGGCACTTGCAGGTACAGTATGATTATTGGCTGATTTGTTTGGTTCGGTTTGGTTTGGGTCGGTGGTTGCCCCCCCCCCCCCCCCCCCCCCCCCCCCCCCCCCCCCCACAAACCCCCCCCACCACCCCCCCACCCCCCCCCCCCCGCCCCGCCCCCTATAACCCCTTTCCCTCCCACCCAACCCCACCCCACGCAACCCCATCGCGCCCTCCCGCCACCCATATTCACACCGCCCCCTACCCCCTTGTCCGTCGTCGTCTCCAGGCGTACATGCTGAGGGATGAGGAGTTCTGCATGCAGACGGACAGCCACATGGACGTGGTCCAGGACTGGGACGACAAGCTGATGTCCATGTGGGGCCGTGTGAATAACGAGTACGGCATCCTGACGACGTACGTGCACAAGATAGAGCAGCTCAACGAGGGCTACGAGAACAAGAGGGAGGTCCCTCACCTTTGTCAGGTGACGATTGGTTTTACAGCGAGATTTTGTTTTGTTTTGTTTTTTTTGTTTTTTTTTTTGTTTTTTTTTTCGCGTGATTGGCCTGCGGGGTTGGTTTTATTTTCGCGTGATTTAAGTTGGGGTTGTGCACCTGGGTTGGCTTGTTTTCTCGCGTGATCGGTTTGTATACTAGCGGGATTGCTTGGTTTGCCCGCAAGCGACACGCGTAGGTGGAGGGGGTATTATGCAGTACGTACGTGCACAAAAATAGCTCAGCTTTCTGCATGTATGTGCGTAGTAATACACGTACCCCGCGTGCGTTCTGATGGAAGCGGCAGCTAGGGCAGCAGCGATTAACTCGAAGCGGCAGCGGCAGCGGCAGCGGCAGCGGCGACAGCAGGGGTGGCAACGGATACCAATAGTCGTGTTGTGTACGCTGCGCTCCGATTGCAGCAGCAGCAGCAGCAGCAGCAGCAGCAGCAGCAGCGGCGGCGGTAGTAATAGAAGAGGTGGTAGCAGCAGCGGGCGTCGGCAGCGACACCGCGGTGCAATTCGGTTATTGTGCGATGCGAGAGGCGATGCGATGTGCGGGGCATTAAATATTATCTTCGATGACCAATCACCCCCTTCCCCCCCCCCCCCCCCCCCCCCCCCCCCCCCCCCCCAACCTCCTCCGTCCCCTCCTCGCAACGATGACGACGACAATGATAACGACATCGACTCCCCTCCCCGTCCCCCGCCCCCCACCAAAAAACAACAAAAGCTGGGTTTCACGAACCCAGGGAACCACCCGAGGTATGTGCAGGCCAAGCTGGCTACCAAGCTGCCCGAGCCCAAGCTGACCAACACCTGGGCGGCGGGCCTGAGCCTTGCTAAGTGCCACGCCTGGAAGGCCACCCCGTACGACCCCGGCCTCCGCAAGGTGTTCGACGGGGAGGAGTTCTCGATGCACGCGAGACTGTGGACGAGGGGTATGACACGTACACCCCGGACAAGAGCCTGGTGGGCCACGACTATAATAAGGTCACCGATGGCCCTCCTCCGTCCAGGGGGGGGTTCTGGGTTTTGGGTTTCGAGGGGGGTTTGTGTTGGGGAGGGGGGGGGGGGTGTACTCGATAGGAGAGATGTACTCGATCTCATGCATGGCCGTAGTCGTATGACCATAGACCCTCGCATTCCTACAATGCCGGGACGGAGCATGTCGGGTTTTCACCGACCAGGCAGACATTGCTTGCACCAAGCGCGAAGCGCCGTGAGGTGTCCGGCGAGTCGCATGAAGGGTGAGCTGCATCCCACTAGGAACCGCATTGTGAGGCGGACTTGCATATGGATGACAGCTTCAATGAGCTAGTGTAATTTCCGGTGTGGCCAAATCCAGAGACAGCAATGGGAGTACTATATAACTGCCTCTTGGGTGCCTTACCTTGAACACTACGTGATACGATCAATTCCCTTGTGCAGAGTAAAGGTTATTTACCTGGTACAAATGATCTATAACTCGACGACCAGCTGTGGGCGACCGCCAAAAAAGAAGACAAAAAAAAAAACGGTACCCTGGATGTCTAGCTCACGTAGTGAGCGGCAGCGGCATGTTTTACAGTGTCGTTGCCACCCGACGCCAACCCAACCCACATATAATATATATAGTAGGGGGGGGGGGGGAGGGGGGTTGAATTGGGTTGGGTTGGGTTGGGTTGGGTTGAGTTGGGTGAGTGGGTGGGTGGGTGAGTGGGTGGCTTGGGGGGTCGGGGGGAGTGCGTCTGTGGGGTTGGGTAAGGTTGGGTGGGCGGGTGCACGGGTGGGTTTGGCGGGCGGTGGGGTGCATGGGTGGCGTGGGGGGTCGGGTGGAGTGCGCCGGTGGGGTTGGGTAGGTTTTGGGTGGGTGGACGGGGTGGCTTGGGTGAGTGGGTGGGTGGGTGGGTGGCTTGGGTGGAAGGATCGGTGACGGCTACAGCAAGGTCGCCGATTGCCCTCCTCCGTCTAGGTGGATGGGATTCAGGGGGGTGGGTTTAGTTGTGGAGGGGGTTGGAGGTCGGGGAGTCGAGTGGGTGGGGTTGAGGTGGGGGGGGGTGAGTGCGTGGTTGAGTGGGTGAGTGGCTAGATGGGCGGCTGGATGGGGCTGTTGGTAGAAGGCGCCTGGCGGGACATGATTGAGGGACCCAATAAACGAAGACAGTTTGGCAACCGAGGTGATACAACTCTTAACTCTACAACATTTGACCTCAATCCTGGCCTTACCCCAAGCCGAACGTTCTCCTTAATCATAACTCTAGCCTTAAGCCCTTAACCCTATCCGACCCTCCCCCGCCCCCGCCCCCGCCTCCTTTCACTGAAACATCCGGCACGAAAGCTGGGCGAACAATCCGATGGCGGCTGGCACGAAGGACAAGGCGTACCAGCGACTCTTTACCCTATTCGGCATGCCCGGAAAGGTGGACACCCCCTGAGATGAGGGAGTCCATCGGAAAATTCGGGCTCGGAAACAAGCGCTCGCTGGAGCAGTACCAAGAATTCATCGGCGTTAACCTTACCACGCTCGAGGTGATCTTTGCCTGTGCTTTTTTGGCCTTGGGCTTGCTCGTTTGTTCGTTTGTTTTTCGGGGGTAAAATGTACTCTTGTCTCGCATGGCTGTAGTCATGTGACCATAGACCCTCGCGTCCCTGCATTGCTGGGGAGGGGGAGGGGGGGGTGTACTCGATAGGAGAGATGTACTCGATCTCATGCATGGCCATAGTCGTATGGCCATAGACCCTCGCATCCCTACAATGCCGGGACGGACCATGTCGGGTTTTCACCTACCAGGCAGACATCGCTTGCACCAAGCGCGAAGCGCAATGAGGTGTCTGGCGAGTCGCATGAAGGGTGAGCTGCATCCTACCAAAAGCCACTTGTGAGGCGGAGTTGCATATTGATTACAGCTTCAATGGGTTAATTTAATTTCCGGTGTGGCAACTTCCAGCGACAGCAACGGGAGTATTATTAATATGTATCTGCCTTTTGGATGCCCTACCTTAAACACTACCAGATATGTGATACGATCATTCCGCTTGTGCCGAGTAAAGGTTCTCCACCCCTCATGAATGGTCCGACTCGACCACCAGCTGTGACCACCAACCGCCTAAAAAATAAACGGTATCTTGGTTGTCCAGCTCGAGTAATGAGCGGCATGTTTTACCGTGTCGTGCCAAGCCAACCCAACCGTACGTATAATATATATAATATATTATATATATATAATATATGTATATATGGCTTTTGAAATCCGCCGGCGGACTGATGCAAAGCAAATTGGAAAACAAGAACAAACGTGTGCTCAAACCACACACACGCAAACTGCACACACGGATACCCACGCACACAAAAACAAACGCACCCATATATGTGTATATACCTACCCTTGTACCTTAAACCCACTTTTTTGTTTTTGAAACTAAACTAAACCAAACAGATTATGGGCTCGAGATGCGGAAGCCTGCGCTACGTACCCTTCGAGGAGACCTGGCCTCCCGTCGAGAACAATCTTGGCGGGCCTTACTGGGAGCGGCGCCTCTCGGGAAGAGGCGTCCATGCTGAGGACTACACCCCGGCCTTCGAGTCCAGGTACTCTCGGTCCGACGCTCGGCAGGAGTCGAGAGGAGGTGGTGGAGGTGGAGGTGGAGGTGGAGGTGGTGGTGGTGGTGGTATCGGCGGAAAGGTTAAGCTGTTCCTGGCTTGCACCCTTGCGTTTTCTGCGGTTGGAGGGTGCGCCTTGATGATCGCTGGTTGTCTGATGCCTGACGAGGGCAGCGCGGGGAATGGGATGGAGAAAGGGAAAGGGCAGTGGAAAAAGTTGCTGGGAGGGGGGGACGCGCGGAAACCGAGAGGGAGGTCCCAGTGGAGGAGGCGTGCGGGAGGGTTGTTGGGAGGGAGCAGAAGTGAAGACTGACCGGCCGGCCGACTGGTCGACCGACGGATGGCCGACTGATCGACCGACGGATGTACTGGCTGACTGACTGACTGACTTGATTGATTATCAGGGACGGACTGACTTTACTGGCTGGCTTGACACTGACTGGCGGACTTAGTTACTGGTGTCGGGTTCTTTTTTCTCTTCTTCCTTTTTTTTTTCTTCGCGATTCGTTTTGCGATGCGTTTCGATTGGGTTCGTCCGTTTGTTTTCTTTTCGTTTTGTGCTGTGTGTGCTGTGTATGCTGTGCGTGCGTGTACATACGCGTGCGTACACACGTCCACAGATAGTGGGCAGCGGAGCACGTGCCAGGTAGTATCATGCGTAGGTGCGTGGGTATGATGAGTATGGCGGAAATATCGTGAGGATATAAAAGCCGGGGAGAAAGTGCTCTGCGGCAGCGGCGTCATGCAGCGCAAAGTTCAAGTTTGGGACCGGGGAGAGCGGGGTGTAACCGGCAGGGCGTGGGAGAGGTGGGGAGGGTGGTCGCCTACATAGCAGGCGTTTTTAGTTTTTGGCCCAAAAGTTATGCGTTGTGCGATGAAAATGTTAATTCAGCGCCCTCTTGTTGAGTCTGCCGTAGGTCATTTTTCCATCCAGCTACGGACAGCTGTTGTACAGCACGCAGTTTTTTACAGCAGTTGTACAGCAAGCAGTGCTTTGGGTGTGTACGGTACCGCTTCGAAGAAAGGCCTCCGGTATGTGTTTATTGATGCTTCCCCCTGTTGCAGCTAGGGCTCGGGCGCTGAGACCGTAGCGTTTTGTTTTTGTCCGACAGGACAGCACAGGACAGGCGCGGGACCGAGAGAGGCGCAAAGGAGGCGCACGAGAAGACAAGGGTTCTTTTTTTTCCCCCCTCGTTGTTTTCGAGTTCGTCTAACGCAACGCAGTCTACGCTAAGCATTTCGTGGGGACGCCATTGCGCCTCCCGGTGCTTCGACCCCCCCCCCCCCCCCCCCCCCCCCCCCCCCCCCCCCCCCCCCCCCCCCGCGACCCGCCCACCGCATCGTTTTTTTTTGTTAAGCCGTACGGACCGCTCTGTTTTAGGAAATGTTGAGTGCGTTTGGGTATTGACCCGAAAGCCCAAACGCATTATAATGCACCCCTTTTTTTTTTCTTTCCAGCTTAAGTCGTGGGAGGTTTTACCCTCAGCGGTTTTCTAGACAAGGCGGCGTGGTCACGGATAGGTGCTGTCCCTTCTCCCTTGGTTTTTATCGCGCATGAGGTCCAGCAGCATTCCCACTGCGCGTCGATTTTCATCGAATGTTGCTGACTCGCGCTTTCCGCTATTCATTTTTTTATGTAAGAAAAAGTCCTTACGAATATGCACTTGGTGAAACTCAAGCCCACGAAAGTGATCTTCTGCAATAGTAGTAGGCACGCGGACCACCTATCAAGCCACCGGGGACGCCGGCTCCGTTCGGAACTACAGAGTTGCGTTTTTTTTTTTTTTTGTGTTGTACCGAAAAAGACGAAACGTACTCCTCTACACTTCCAAGCAGTATAATAGTAGGGGTGTTATACGTGCCTGAGGCAGAGGATAGCCGGTATGTAGCTATTATAGGAGGTGCGTGCGAAACAGCTACACGAAGTGGTCGACAGCGCAGAAAGGCCCCGAAAAACTTGGAACCATTTCCTCACAAACGTATCATGGGAGTGTGTACGGTTTTCCTGAAGGACCGGGGAGAGCCAAGCAGATGGAGCCAGCCAGCGTTGGTGCAAAAGTGGCTTCCAATGCCTTCGGCCCCTTGGTGCAACGGGGAGCGCCATGGTCTTTCAACGCACCTCAAAAGCCACAGCATCGAGGTTTGAACCAGGGCTGCTCACGGTACGGGCCAAACCTCGCGGGGTCAGGTCGGGTCTGGTCGGGTGTAAGGGTGACCAGGCCCGACCCGTGAGAGCTTAAAAACCTCCTGACCCGACCCGTAAGATTTCAACTACTTTCTGACCCGTGTGAAGTAAGAGCCCCATAAGTTTTTGAGGCGAAGAGTCTGAGAATATGGCGAAGATGCCGGCCTGTGTTGCTGCCCAACTTTTACCGGGGTGTTCCGTAAGCAAAAAATCTCAACGCATCCGTAACCCCCCAAATCCCCATAAAACGGTATATTACCGTGGGGGGGGGGGGGGGTGTACTCGATAGGAGAGATGTACTCGATCTCATGCATGGCCGTAGTCGTATGACCATAGACCCTCGCATCCCTACAATGCCGGGACGGAGCATATCGGGTTTTCCGGGGGGGGGGGGGGTTACACAGCCAGTTGACGGTAAGAAAATCAACTCACAAGGCCCGAAGCAAAACCGAAAAGGGAAGAAGGAAGGGAGGTACGTACTGTTTTCCGTCGCGCGGTATAAAAATAGACCGTTTTCTGTACAAGGATGCATGTCTGTACGCTATCTGAGCCTTGCCACGGTATCAGAGAGAGGGGGCACTTTTGGGGCCCAAATATTTCATGACCGGCTGGGGGGGGGGGGGGGGGGGGGGGGGGGCTCCCCCTCAACTGATGAGAGCTGTGGGTCGGCACGACTTGACCCTTTCAGGGCAAACTGCTGCAGTATAGTCCCGTTTTGAGGACAAACCACTCAAATATTCATCAGTAGTTTGTCCCGCAAACGGGACTACTGCTGCATGTAGCAGTTTGGCCTACAAGGAAGGGTTTTATCTATAGCCCTCTTGTGACTTCGTAGAGGGGGAAAAAATGGCGGCACTTAAAAAAAGGTGACGGATCATGGCAGCGCAACGAACGGCCACTGCCTGGTTGGGGAGACGACACAAACAACAACTATACTGATATATATATATAATAGGTGTGTCCGAGTTGCATGCGCAACGCAAAAGGGGAGGTCGTCCGGCGCGGGCGCGACATGATGATTTCCTTGCTGCGGGGCGCTCTCACGCTGCTCGCAGATGGCTGACTACACCAAAGTTATCACTGCTTTGGTCGCTCTCTTGGGGTCCCCAAAGGCTTGAAGTCGCCAACTATTACATAGTCATCAGCAGTCGGACTTATGACTACTTATGAATACCTGGTAGGTTTGAGGCGCACGTTCTACGATATAAGAGACTCACCCTAATTTCTCAGAGGCTCCTCACTTGAAGAGCTCCACACCTCACCCGAAAACTGACGTCAGCATAAATCAAGGTGCATCCCGATGAGTACTCACTCCCATGGCCCGAGTATACAAAAACACTCATTTTTCAAAACAAGATTGCCATTCCGACGATCTGGGGTTAAGGAGCGCCGTTATTCAGAAAAAAAAAAAATAGCGGAAATATGCTACCTCTAATGTTGCACGCGTCATTTTTGTCTTTTTCCAGAGGTGCCACACAACCATCCGGTGTTAAGTTCAACCGGGCGGGACACTTTGTATCCCTGGACAGGTTTTGCCTATTAAGACGGTACTCGTTGGTACTCACGTGTGTTGAGTGCTTAGAGATAGAAGAAGAGCAGCTTTATTCCTTTCGTGCACAGGGCGACTGAGACCAAGCTCGTGCGTCTCTGGAAAACCCCTGGTTTTCCACGCAAGATACGCCTTCCAAGTACTACAAATACGTTCCCAGTGCCTGAACCCAGGTAACTAACGGGCTTTCAACCTCATACAAAGCAGCATCATAACACTAGCCCACTCTGATGAGCCGTACATATATGCAGAATTATGGTAAATTCATGGAAACCCCGATTCCACGGACTAGAACATGAGTCGAAGATGCGGCTCCTCAAAACCCACTCCCACACCTCTGAACGGCAAAAGGCAACGAAGCCGGCAAAGTACGTAAAGAAAAATGAAGGGAAGACCTAGCCTTAAGGGGCAGGAAGAAATCGTCAACGAGCTCCAAAACAACTGGGATGAACCGCTCCCTCATGTCGATTTTACGTACAACAATTCCGTCAGCGCCGCTACGGGTTTGGCTTTTCCAACGAGGTTCATATGGGACCACCTCCAAGACAACCTCCACCCCCGGTGCCAAAACACGCTCAGTCCCCGTCGCTGCCGACACCACCCTGTTATGAGGCTTAGATTGGGTAGGCGATTGGTTAACCTTTTACCTTTAGCCCAACGGACTTAAGACCTTAACAAATGGCGACGACGGCAGAACATGGGTCGTTGGTCGTGAGTTCGAATCTCACGTCCACCATGAAATCGAAAAGTGAATTTTCTCATGTCAAGAATCTGAAAAAATACTTGTGGATCCCCAGAAATTGGAACCGCGTGTTGGTGTCGCGCGTCGACCCGTATATATCCGGTCCGTTCCAGGGGGGGAGAGTGTTATGAGGCTTAGATTGGGTAGGGTAGGCGATTGGTTAACCTTTTACCTTTAGCCCAACGGACTAAGACCCTGACAAAACCAAACCCATTGTGATTTCACGCGCAGGTTCGAGTCCTGGGGAGAGTGTTATGAGGCTTAGATTTTGGGTAGGCGATTGGTTAACCTTTTACCTTTAGCCCAACGGACTTAAGACCTTAACAAATGGCGACGACGGCAGAACATGGGTCGTTGGTCGTGAGTTCGAATCTCACGTCCACCATGAAATCGAAAAGTGAATTTCCTCATGTCAAGAATCTGAAAAAATACTTCTGGATCCCCAGAAATTGGAACCGCGTGTTGGTGTCACGCGTCGACCCGAATATCCGGTCCGTTCCAGGGGGGGAGAGTGTTATGAGGCTTAGATTATGGGTAGGCGATTGGTTAACCTTGTACCTTTAGCCCAACGGACTAAGACCATAACAGCCCCTCGAAATGCACGGCTAAAATCGCAAAATGAGGTCCCGTTAGGCACACGCCAAAATTATGCAACTTGGTGTAGCTGGCCCCCGTGTCGGCGCGGTCGAAGTGGTCGCTCAGTAACCCCAGGAGGAGCGTGAACGCCTCCGGTCCCGCCGATCCGGCTGGGAGGGCGCGCGACATCTCTTGAAGCTGGTGGTGATCTCGGGAACGGGGCTTTTGCCGCTGCCGTCCGTGGAGGAGCTGGACGAGTTGGCCTGGGATCCCCGCGGGTGGTACCTCCTGGAGCGCAGTATCATAACACCGGCTTATTGTTATTGGGTTTCCATGCCCGCTCGTGTAGGCATATTTTTTGTTGAATTAGTACTTGCCATGTACATTTTTTTTCTTCATATTTTGGGCGCGGGGCGGGGCGGGGCGGCGGCGGTGGCGGCAGGGGGGGGGGTTCGGCCGGGGAGAGGGCTGATTTGGCTCGCGTTTGCTTTGTTCGCCTATGACTTAGATTTGGCAAGTCGGCTGCCGGCCATGAACTGGCTTCTTTCGGCAGCTGACTTGCCGATTGAAGTCAATTAGTTGCCTAACGGCACCTCCCACCGACTAGGTGTTCTAGCCGTGAAATCCTGCCGATTCCCCCAACTCTGTCAACTGGGTCGGGTCAACAAGTTTTTTAAAATCTCACCGGTCGGGTCGGGTCAAAAAGTTTTCGAAATAACACGGGTCGGGTCGGGTCAGGTCTTACCGACCGGGCGGCAGACCTGACCCCCGAGGTTTGACTCGACTTGTGAACAGCCGTGCTATTTCCTCGGTCCCTCTGACTTGTCTGTCGGGTCGAAAACTGTCAAATCGATTCACTGGGAAGAAATACAAACGTTCCTTGTGTGTATAGTTAATGGCCGGCGTCCCCGGTGGCTTGGTAGGTGGTCCGCGTGCCTATCGAGATCAATTTCGTGGGTTCAAATCTCACCGAGCGTATCATGCTCGTAGGGACTTTTTCTTGCATAAAAAAATGATAAGCGGAAAGCGCGAGAGCGTGAGTTAGCTGTACATTCGATGAAAATCGACGAGCAGTGGGAATGCTGAACCCTATGCGCCACCAAAAATAAAGGCACGTACCGGGGGGGAGAAGGGACGACATCTGTGACCACGGCTTGTCCAGAAGATCGTCGAGGGTAAAACCTCCTACGAGTGGGCTGGAAAGTAAAAAGTGATGAGGAAACAATATATATACCAGGTATATAGTTCCGTGGTGACTCTCCATAATTTCAGCAGTGAGGCGTTCTACGATAGGAAAGTTCACCCTAAATTTTCTGAGGCTCCTCACTTGCTTGAGGAGCTCCGCACCTCACCCGAAAACTGACTTTAACCGCAACTCAAATTTGCTTCCCGATTAACAAACAACCCCATGCCCCAACTATTTACAAAAACGTCATTCTTCGAAACAAGATAGATCGGCGTTCCGACGATTTCGGCTTAATCCTTCTGGTACCGCAGTCCCGTTTTGGGGACAAATCACTTGGAATTAGACTGGTTTGTCCCCAAATCGGGAACTGCGGTAGTAAAGGGGGTTAATGAGTCCCGTCATTCACTGAGCATTTTAGCGGGAAAAGTGTTACTATATCTCTATCGTAGAACGCGTCCGGCGCGCTGGGGAACAGCAAGGCAACGCATGTTTCGTTTGTGGCGCTGATCTACAGCGGTAAAAAACGTCTTGCTTACGGGGGGGGGGGGGGGGGGGGGGGGGGGGGGGGGGGGGGGGGGGGGGGGGGGGGGGGGGGGGGGGGGGGGGGGGGGGGGGGGGGGGGGGGGGGGGGGGGGGGGGGGGGGGGGGGGGGGGGGGGGGGGGGGGGGGGGGGGGGGGGGGGGGGGGGGGGGGGGGGGGGGGGGGGGGGGGGGGGGGGGGGGGGGGGGGGGGGGGGGTGTGTTCCTCGGATTGCGCGTACGTACCGTATGTTTATACGCACTTCGTCTCTAATGTCAGTTTTGTGGGTTTTTGCGGTATTATTGTCCTCCATCTCGTCATGTCGCCTGATAAAAACGTAGAGGTACCCCTCCTCTGCCGTGTGTATTATATATATGCAGCGGGAATGACTCTTCGACGGTACTAGAGTGCGTGGGACTGTGGGACGACGATAGTCCCGCGGCAATTCTCTCTTTCTGTGATGTGGTTGTGGAAACACACGGAGGTGAGGGGTTGATGGGTGGCGTTACCGCACTCTCGAGAGGTCAGCAACGAGAGGAAATCTCATAGTGTTTGCCCCCGAGGAGCCAGGATGGCTTTGACACGTGACCCTGAAGGGTTCTAGTGACAATGAGGCTGCACGATGTAGGGGACAGTACCTGGTATCCACAGAACAAACGAACAGAGCGAACGGAAAAAATAAAACTATACCCACTCTGGCCGGAAACCACAACGAACCCCCATTTTGACCTTTTTGATGTTCGTATTTCTCGCCAGAGTTCCCCAAGCTTCGTCAGCCCGTGGAAACTCGCAATCGGAAAATATTTTTGTGAAGGCCTTTTTGCAATCTGAAGTCAAAGTACAGTAATTCACATCATCAGTCTACCACACCACGTAGTGAATAAGCGAGAAAAAAAAAACTACCAGGCGAGCTGTTAATTGTACATCATCAGTGCAATGGAAACAAGGGTAACCACCGGAGACGAGGCCCGCGTGTGGGACGGGACGGTCGGGTTTCGCTCGCCGCAGGCGGGAACTTTATCGCCCCCCATTGTGATGGGAATAGGAATCCCATCGTCAAATTGTTGCCTCCCGTTGTAATGGGAACCGGAAATGCTCACTTACTTGCTTCTTGCCTGGTACTTGGGATGGGAATAAGACGGGAAAAGCTGGGGTGTGTTTCATTCATATGGCGGTATGGGAGTCGAGCGTGACGCCAACGGGATGGGACGGGACCAGCGTGTACTATAGAGGAGATTGGAAACAGTGGAGAGATGTGGGGGGAAACTATGGGGGCACAACGGGAAACGGTAATGACGAATACATGGGACTGCTCAACGGAACACGGAAGTTACACGCCCCTGTTCCCCTTCACCGCCGGCGTGAACTCCACCACATGCTTCCAAGTCCCTGTGACGTCTGCCTGTTTCTCCAAGCGCCAGCACCGATCGTTTCTTCGGCAACACCGTCGATCACCAGTGATCTGCTTGGCTGTGGGAGAGGCTCATAGCAGCAGAGCCACCAGTGGGGTCCACCATCGCCCTTGTGCTTGTGTCGGTAGCGGGGGCATTCTCTCTCCCCAAAAGAACCACGGGAGAACTCTTTAACTCTTCTGGTTCTTCCCGTCATCCAATCCAAATTTCAGAATGATGCCAGTTGTGTATGGTATGGTACGTGTGTGTGGGTGTGCCACTGGGCGGCTAGTGGGAATAAGGTAGGAATGGGGATGGAAAAAGCTGTCCTCAACGGGAATGGGGATGGGAGAAGCCGTGTGCCCACAATGGAAATGGGAAGCAAGTGGGATGGGGGGATGCTAGGTCCGCCATTTGGGGAGCAGGTGGTTGTTAAATTCATCGTGAGATGGGCGGGATGGGAATGGGGAGGTACAAATTCATGGTGGGATTTTCCCGGCCCATTCCCATTCCCATTCCCGTCCCGTCCGCAATGCGAATTCCCGTCCCATTGTCTCCCGTGACAGCCCTTGAATTAAAACGGGTGCCATCCAGGAGAGATGGGTGGCGGGGATGAGGGGAGGTGGGTGTTGTGTGCTCAGGTCATTCATGGTACCGTAGTCTGATGACCTTAGATAGGCTCTTGCATATATATCCCTGAAATGCCGGGACGGGTGGGCGCGGGTGCACATCCATCATCTGTCCGTCCCTCCTCATCACACACCACCCAGCGAGCGCGTGGATTATGCAGCTGCATGGGATGCTTGATCGGGGTCTGACTCTCGCCCTTCGCCCCGAGGCCGGCTCTCTCGTCGTGGGTCTCGTCATACTACTGCATGATGCCCCTCTTCCACAGCCCTATTTTATGGACTGCTGTAGGTATAGCACACGAGCGGGGAGAAGTATCATCATTGGGCTAGGAGTATCGTACAGGTATTTAATTTTGCCACACTCAAACAGCTCCGCCCGTATACCATACCTACGCCCACAGCGTTGCTCGCGAACGAACGAGCATACAGGAGTAGTATACACGCGTAGTAGTCGACGGATGGATGAATGGATGCACTAACTCGTACCTCTCTACAGGCCCGCAAGAACGGACACCAACGAGCACAGCAACAATAGTAGTAGTAGCAGCAGCAGTATTGCGGGGGTCCATAGTTAATGGGACCAAATTTTGCTAGTAAAAATACGTAAATATATAGGTTTTTATGTATACCATAGGTCCTATTAACTATGGACCCCCGTAATAGTAGTAGCAGCAGTACTGTGCAGTAGTAGTAGCGTAGCGACAGCAGTACTTGTAGTAGTAATGCTGTAGCAGCAAACTACTGTAGTAATACGTAGCATAATAGTAATCCTGGCGTTTATTTTACATGACACACGTTATCCTTTCTCCTTACTTGTTTCGTTTGAGGCTTTTCTTCGCTCTCTCTCTCCCCCCCTCCCTCTGACCTCAACTGCCCTCTCTCCTTCCTCCTGCTACCGCCGTACACGCTACACGTTATCTATCTTACTCGCCAAAAATAGTTTACACGCGTGGCATGAAGCGCAAACACCCCAACAATATTGCACCACCACCCCCCCCCCCCCCCGATCGGCACTTGTCACTGCGCGCCCTTTTGCTGGAACAAACGAACATCTTACCGGCACGAAGTTAAAATCCCAGCGAACCAATCCAGGGCCGACTGATGGGTGCCCTGCCCCCCCTTGCCCCGCGTCCAAAACTCGGAACTCTGGGGTTTCCGGACGCCCAAAAGGACCGTACTCATCTGGTACGTGTCAACTCCCCTCTAATGGTGCACTCGTGCTCGATTGAGAGGGTAACCGACAACAACCTATACAAAATAACCGTTTACTCGTCGTGCAGGAACAAATATCAATAACAGCAGCGCAGCAGCAGCAGCAGCAGCAGCAGCAGCAGCAGCAGCGACAGCAAGATGCACGTAACCGCCCAACCGAGCGAGAAAACCTCCCCGACAGAAACTCCGCCCTCTCCTCCCTAGAAGCGAAACAACAAGGCTCCCAAGTATAACCCTTCATCTCATCGACGCAAACATGCCCGTCACGCCATCACACAATTCCTCAAGAAAGACACCCGACGCAGCGGTATACTCGTATACTAGAACTACGATAGCGTAAGTGACCACGACAGAGAAAGAGAGGAGGCCCCAGCCAAATCGCTCCGCCACGCACCCGCCGGAACGGTGAATGAGCCCGACAAAAAAGGCGACCGGGCGGTATGGAAACCCCACGCCTTCCTCCTCGCAATCGTGCGCGATACCGCCATTTCACGGCTGATGCCTTCACGCTGTTGCGTACACCGACACGAAATCATCCTGCCCTATATTGACATCAATATATCCATCCCTTCTACATATCCATGTGACCCGGAAATCATACAAGTACACACTACACCTTCCGCACCTATTTAGTCAGCCACGCTGGTCGATATTATTCAGACAGATCCGCGGCAAAACGAAACCCAGTATAATTAGTCTATAATGTCAGGTAACATACGTAGTTTTGTAAGTTTAGCGTCTCCAGGCGCACTCCGGTGAAAAAGCACTACAGAAAAAAAAAAAAAAAAAAAACACATGGGTTCAACCAGCTCTCACCGACCATTGATTTACCCACAACTCCCCCCCCCCAATGCATGCTCCGTCTCGAAAGGGATGCGTGGTCAATGGTCAAATGACTAAGGCAAGCAACAAATGAGTACGCCCCCCCGCCCCGACCCCCCCCCAATGCATAACATGAGTACACTCCCCACTCACCCCCTCCTCCTCTCCTCCTCTCGTCCGAGCTCTTCACCCCATGGGCATGGCACTCACTCATGTACCCCCCAACTTGGCAAGAATCCTACGACGCCCGCCCAATCGCCGCCAACCTCACAACATCAACGTTATCGAGGGCGTGTGGCCCACAAACGCAACCACAGCCACAACCACAAAACAACGCGACCCACCCTGCAATGTGTCCCTCCCTCCCTACCCCCCTATCCCTCCTCCAGCACTTTTATCCTCGCCCTCCCTCCCACTCCTCCTGCCCTCTACCCCCCTCTTCTTTATCACCCTTTATGCGCTTCGCTCAACACCCTACGGCGCTTCGAGCTTGGTGCAAGCAATGTCTAGCTGATCGGCGAACACCCGACGTGCTCCGTCCCGGCATTGCAGGGATGCGAGGGTCTCCGGTCATACGACTACGGTCGTGTATGACATGAGTACACTCTCCCCTTTTCCCTCCTCGTCTTTATCCTCCCCCTCCCCCTCCGGCCGGCAAGCAAGAGCCACCGTGGAAAAAGCGCACGCTCAACGTCTGTCGTTCGTGTTCGCCATAACTCACGACCACTGCGAGGATGCTCTTCCTTTCTCTCGTTCGTAATTGACAAGCCAGAGGGCAGGAAGAAAAACACACACACACACACCTCCCGCAATTT
Source organism: Macrocystis pyrifera (assembly GCA_031763025.1). NCBI lineage: Eukaryota > Phaeophyceae > Laminariales > Laminariaceae > Macrocystis > Macrocystis pyrifera. The sequence continues at coordinate 11,480,630 of JASSKH010000003.1, forward strand.
TTATCATACTTTGCTTCTACTCTCTCCCTCAACATCTACCCTTTCCCCCCGCCTTCCCTCTCACCCCCTCCCCACCTCCCCCCCCAGCCAAAATCTATAGCCACTACCAACCATCACCATTATCGAATGAAAACGAACACCCCCCCCCTCCGACCCCCGCCTCCAACCGAAACAAAACCTACGAGGCATTTGTCATGTCTCGAAGTCCCGTCCTCCTCCCTCTCGTAATCGCCGCCCCCCCCTGGAGGGAGCCTCGCCCGCCACCTTCCCCCTCCGCCTCAGGTTGTACGTCTTTCCCGGGGATCCTCCACCCTCACCCCCGCCCTCCCCGCCACCCCCAACCCCGCCGGAAACACGTGCCGGAGGGGACATCGAGTGCCTCGAGTCTCCAGAGGACACGGAAGCGGCGGAAGACTCGGTTTCGGCAGAGCTCCCGGCTGCTGCTGCTGCCGCTACCGCTGCTGCTGCTGCGGAGGAGGAGGAGGCGGTGCCGTTTCTACCGCAGCCGGGGCCACAGCCCAAGCGCTTGATGGCAAACAGGCGGTCGTCCAGCTCTTTGAGCTTGCGTGAAAGGAGATTGTTCTCGTCCTTCAGTTTTTGGACCTGCAAAAGGTATTTCATATTGAACGCGACAAAAAATAACGCGCATACATGCATACATATATACAACGAGGAAAAACGGATAGCGGGCGGGCGTGCATGCGAGGAAAGTAGGGAGTAGGGGGCGGAGGGGGGGGGGGGGGGGGGGGGGGGGGGGGGGAGGGGGGGGGGGGGGGGGGGGGGGGGAGGGGGGAGATGACGGGGGGGGGGGAGATATGCTCCTTGTTTTATGAGCTTGCGAACGAGCATGGGAACGGGCTTGTGAACGAGCTCGAACAGCGACCTTGTGAGTGACCTTGCGAGCTATAGCCGTTTGGGGATACTCATCACCCACGACAAACACAGCAGGTCATGAAAAGAGACAAGTGAGAGAACGAAAGACAGCCGTTGGTTGGCGTTGCCCAAACCCCATTCGATCGTAAATGTCCAGGGCACTTCACGGATCAGGGCCCGACCCGACCCCATCCCGCGGGTCGGGTCAGGAGGTATTCAAAACCCATGGTTCGGGTCGCGGGAGGAGGTTTTCAACACGTAACGGGTCGGGTCGGGTCTGGTCAACCCGACCTGACTCCACCCTCGAGTTTTTATCTGACCCACGAACAGTCCTGCATGCTTTCTAGTTACCGCTGTGCAAAAAAGGAATTACAGCTGTCGATGTCATAGAAAACCGCGCGGCAGGACATTTACAACTGTCGTCAACTTGTGCGCGTTTGGTGGAGAGGATACGGTTCCAAACAAAAATATCAGAACTTTGATCCTAAATTTTCGGCGGTCCGGTCGTACATAGCATCCCTGGAAAAAAAAAAAAAACGTAGTATCCGGCTTAAGTCTCTTAGAACTGCAGTCCCATTTTGGGGACAGATATGTCAAATTATAATTGGTTTCTCTCGAGCGGGACTGCGGTCCTGAAAGGGGTTAAGCCAGCTCGAAAACTTTCGATTTATTTCATTTTATTTTTTAAGCGCCTGTGTAAAATCAGAAAAAAAATACATATATCGCTCTTCATATAGTACCGAAATAGAATAGGCTTCAATGGTCGTCGGTAGCGAGACAGGCGCAGAGGCAGGAGGCGTGACCGCGCTACAAAGAGATGATTACAAGAAAAGAAAAAAGAAAGGGAGAAAAGAAAAACACGTCACGCGCATCACTCACGCACCTGTTGGATTTTCTGGCGGCTGTTTCGGTGGCCCACAAGGGAAGCGTTCACGTTTTTCAGCTCCATGACCTGCGAAAATCGGCAAACAAAGCAAAACAAAAAAATGAATAATCAACGCGAAAACAAACGAACAAAAACGCGACGACAAACGGAACAACCAAGACGAAAACGACGAGAAAAAAATAAACAACAACAACAACATGAGCACGCGTGAAAAAACACGCGCAACGCATACATGCAACGGCGGAACGGTGTCAACTGCCAACAGAGAAGCCAACGTCAGAGGTCAGAGTACAGTAGAGAGATACAATATCCCAAACACGTCGAGACACCGGCAGCCTGCCTTCCAATACGTGCCGAAATACCGAATCGTTTAAGCAAAAAAAAAAAACGTAAACACCGTCCACCCTCCTCACAATACCTCCCGCCGTGTGATCATACGACTACGGCCAAGCACCACATGAGTACACCCCCCTTACCATTTATAACGCATTCGACGCTGTCATCCATCCATATGCAAGAAAACCTGCCTCACAAGCGGTCCTCAGTAGGATGGCTCACCCTTCATGCGGCTCGTCAAAAAACCTCGCGTCACTATCGCGCGCGCTTGGTGCAAACAATGTCTGCCTGATCGGTGCAAAACCGACGTGCCCCGTGCCAGCACTGCAGTTATGTGAGGATCTATGGTCATAAGAGTACGGCTATGCAAGATAAGCACACACACACACACCATCAGGAGCCTTCCCCAAATCCGCCCCCCTTTTTCACTAGTCTTCCGGAACCCCCCCCCCCCCCCCCCCCCCCCCCCCCGTCAACGCCCTCTTCCCCCGCGTCGAAAGCCTACCCGGACCCCCCCCCCCCCCCCCCCCCTCAAACCGAGGAGGACACGCCTACCCAACGCCGTGCAACCACTCTCCCGCCCGAAAAAAAAAACGTCCATCCCTCACCTTGGCGGTGTAGCCCTCGGTCTGCCCCCTCACGGCACCGATCTCTTCCTCGAGCTCGTCGTTCCGAGCCGCGGTCGCCTCCATCGTGACCCGCGTCTCTTCGAGCAACCGCCGGGCTGACTCCAGCTCGGACTTGAGGGGACCCCGTTCGTCTTCGGACAGGAGGTCGCCCTGCAGCCGCTTCACCTGCATCAAAAGAACAACAGCGTCGAGAGAGCACGGCGCCCACAAACAACACCGGGACACGAACATCCCACGGTATTTTTACACCTTGGCCAGATTGATAGATACAACCGATTTCCACTTGATCATCTAGATCATTCAAGGACGACAGATCCCTGATTTGTACCAGGTACGACCTACAGGTAGCTCATGTAGTCGGGGTGAGAGCCGCATAATCTGCATGATCTACAACAGCAGTAGGGCATGCTTCCTGGGTAAGATCTGCCCTGTAAGGCAGATCGTGCACAACATCTCACAAAGGCAGGTCAGGAACTAGATGATCGATAGATAGATATCACGGGGGAGCATAGTAAATAGGACCTACGGTACACACAGAAACCCATATACCTCCCCATTTTTATTAACAATATTTGGTCCTATTTACTATGGCCCCCCGTAATAGATAGATACGTAGATAGATAGATAGATAGCCGTAATAGCTAGCTAGCTAGATAGATAGATAGATAGATAGATAGATAGATAGATACCTGGTAGATAGATATTACGGGGAACCACAGTAAAAAGGACCAAATATTGTTGGTAGAAATAGGTAAACAGGTTTTTGAGCGTACCGTGGTCCCGTTTACTATGGTTCCCCGTAATAGATAGATAGATAGATCATGATCTATCTAACCTGTCCGAGGTGTGGAGCATTTGAAAAATAAAAAAAAATCGACATCACCATTGTCACCGCCACCAAACATGTCAGGAGGACGGCAGTTTAACAACCGGTGACAAGGCAGCGACCTCGACTAAATACACCACAGCAGTAGTTTTGATGCGGGACCTCCTAATTTTGATTGGACGATGCTCGAAACCGCCGCCGTCTCCAGACGCATTTAGTAACCTAACCGCCATGGCCACTACCGACGCCCAAAACCGCCGTCTCCTGATGCATTTAGATGCCACCACCACCACCACCACCATGATACAACCACCGCACACGTGGTCTACAGCAAGCAGGACAAGGGCCGGCGTGCGAACGAACATCCGCAAGGAAAAGACAACGTTCCCATTGCAGTTGGTGCCTTGGAGAACCTGTCGCGGCGACACGCTGTTGCACAAAACGAGGGGAGGCCACGCGAGGCCACCCACGCAAAAACCACGCGAGACACCTCGATGGTTAGGCTATATAGCAACAGCAGTATCAGGTATTGTAGGCCCACAAAGGCCAAAATACGTACCCAAAAGATTCGACATGCACGAAGCATACTGATTCCCTTCGACTGGTCGTTAAGCCTCCCATTTTTGGGCTGTACAGCTGTACCGACTTCAAATTTCAACGGCTGGTAGGCCGTTCGTTTTTTTTTTTTTCAGCTGCGCACGATGTTATTCATCGGATTTTATCTTGCGTCACCCCACATCAGAACGCCTCCAAATGGACACCTTGGGCATATACCTGTACCCGTACGTATGATACAAATATGTATTTTACGTGGGGCTGGAGTATTTTTCAATGCGAGTGGAGAGAAAACGTGTTGCGCAGCCAGGATGCAACAACTCGTCGGCCTCGAAGGACTCAACGGCACTGCTGTGCGTTGTGCTGATGACACGGTATACTGCTGTGCTGCCCACGAACCAGGGTGGTGGCAATGAGGTCATGCGAAAACAACACCATCAGCACTATTACGGAGGACCATAGTAAATAGACCTGCGGTACACACAAAAACCTATATATTTACCGATTTTTACTAACAATATTTGGTCCCATTTACTATGGTCCCCTGGAATAGCAACAACACCATCAGCACTATTACGGAAGACCATAGTAAATAGCACCTACGGTACACACAAAAACCTAAATATATACCTATTTTTACTAACAAAATTTGGTCCTGTTTACTATGGCCCCCCGTAATAGCATCAACAAGAACAAGAACAAGAACAACTATTACGGAGGGCCATAGTAAATAGGACCTACGGTACACACAAAACCTATATATTTCCCTAAAAATACTAACAATATTTGGTCCCATTTACTATGGCCCCCCGTAATAGATAGATAGATAGATAGATAGATAGATAACGACACCGACAACTGCTTATCAAGATTAGCTGTCGCCAGGAACTCGCGCGACAGGATATTTATAACTGTCGTCAACTTGTGTGCGTTGCTGGATGGCGTGCGTGTGCTGGTTCTTTCTACCCATCGACATCCGGCAAACCATTGTCCGTGCCGATTCTTCAATCCTAGAGACAACGTATACTGGTATGCCGGGCGATGAAAGTAGTTTGTCTATTATACACAAAAAAATAAATTTCTGATAATTTAATGAAAAGTGCAGACACAATCAACTGTTTAATCAAGTAAAAAAAAAACGGATTAGGCTATCTGTCATCGGGTCCCTATCAGGACTTTGGTCTACATTAGTGAAACTTCCGTTCGCTCGAAATGAGGCCAAACACGACAAAAACAGCAAAAAAATTGTTCAAAATTCACAGTCACAAAAATGAAATTACAAACAACGTCGAAAACCAGTTACAAAAAATATATATACCAGGCATACAACAACGAAACACACGACGAAAAACGGACCCCCTCCCCACCTCGGCCTTAAGGTCCACCACGCGCCCGGTGAGCTCCATCCGGACGGCGTCTGACTCTTCTAAAAGCTCTGCCGAGCTCCGAGCCTCCTCTGCCAGGCTCGACATCTTGAGACCGCCGAAAAGAGGAACAAGGATGACAGGGGGGGGCGAGCAGGAAACACACGCCGGGACAGGGGGGGAGGTACTAATTATCATGCATGGCAGTAGTCTTACGACCATAGACCCGGGGGTTACTCGATATCATACATGGTCGTAGTCGTACGACCATTGACCCTCGCATCCCTACTGTGCCGGGACGGAGCACGTCGGGTTTTCACCGACCAGGCAGGCATTGTTTGCACCAAGCACAAAGCGCCGTGAGGTGTTCGACGCGTCGCATGAAGGGTGAGCCGCATCCTACTAAGAACCGCTTGTGAGGCGGACTTGCATAAGAATGACAGCTTCAACGAGTTAATTTAATTTCCGGTGTAGCCACTTCCAGAAACAGCGATGGGAGTACTAAGTAACCGCCTCTTGGGTGCCTTACCTTGAACACTACGTAATGCGATCATTCCCACTTGTGCGGAGTAAAGGTTCTCCACCACGCACAAAAACGATCTAACTCCACCACCAGCTTATTGGACCGACCGCCGAAAACAAAAAGAAAAAGTGGTACCGTGGTTGTCTACAGAAGTAGCTCAAGTAGTGAGCGACAAGTTTTACTGTGTCGTTGCCAACCAACGCCAAACCAACGTACTTCGTACAGTACATAGAGGGGGGGAGTTGTACTCGTTCTCATACATGGCCGTATAGTCATATGACCATAGACCCTCGCATCCCTACAATGCCGGAACGGAGCATGTCGTGTTTTCACCGACCAGGCAGACATTGTTTGCACCAAGCGCGAAGCGAAACGTGAGGTGTCTGGGACAAACAGTCATGGTCATGAATGGCCATGCGCATAGAAAGCAGTACTACACTGTCTGTAGCTCCTAGGCTGCCGCTATGAGATGGTGTACGGGATCTGCGCGGTACTTGCAGACCCAACGAAGGAAACATGTCCTACTTACCGTACATCATCCAGGTTGGAAGGCTCCCACCCGGCGACATGGGCTACTACTGCTGTAGACCCTACAGAACAGCAACGTATGTATCTGCCCTGGAAGATTGACAATAGCAGACAAGACCATCAAGCAACAATCCATTTTCTGTCTGATGTGTGATTTTTTTTTTTTTTCTACCGCTTCGAAAATCATCCAACTCCTGACTTCAAGTCGTTTGTCTCCGAATAAAGTGGGTATAGGTCTGCCTATAAAAACGTAGCAGAACTAGCCCTTGTGTATACGTTGTATGTATGTATATATATTCGTAAATACGTGTTATATACAACTGTGCATGTGTTATACGTATATACAACTGCTTCTGCGTTTTCTACGTTTTGAGGATAAAATGGAACTGCTGTGCTCGAAATTAGAACTGGACGGGGTTTTTTTTCAAGTAAAAGAGCTAACCCCTTCAAAACTGCAACCACGTTATCGGGTAAAAACTACTCGGAATTAGAGTGGGTAATTTTTCTGCAGCAGTGAAAGGGTCGAGAAAGGCACCTATCACGGGGGACCATAGTAAATAGGCCCACATATTGTCAGTAAAAAGAGGTAAATATATGGGTTTTGTGTCTACCATAGGTCCTATTAACTATGGACCCCCGTAAATAGCAACCCTCTTTGGACAATAGTAAATAGGACCTACGATGCACGCAAAACCCTATATATTCACGTATTTTTACGAACAATACCTGGTCCTATTTACTTTGGTCCCCCGTAATAACAAAAATGAAATAAAAAGTACCGCCTTACCTGTTGACGCATGCTCTCGGACAGATTCTCGGCCTCAATCTTGAGCGCCTCGGTCTCAGAGGCCCGCTTGTCCGCGGCTTCCTTTTCAGCCACCTCCGCGCTGTTCGTGTCAGCAGGGGCGGGGGCGGGGGGGGAAGGTGAAGAGGTTGCAATGAAATAACAATACCCAAAACAATCCATCCAAGCGACAACGAAACGGCGAGAGAAACAAGAAAAACGTGAAGGAGCTTGGCTCGTTCGTGTAAACACCGCAAGGCCGTTTCTTTTTCAATTTTAAACCTACCAGTAGGAAGCCAACAGCTGGACCTGTATACATACTTCGAACTACAAACACTACACCCGCCGTCTCGCTCGTACGCACCTGATCCTCGCTTCCAACGCAGCAGCCTTTTCCCTCGCCATCTCCACCTCCCGCGCGCTCCTGTTGTCGCACGCCTCCACGGCCTCTTGGAGCCTCTTAGCCGCCTCCTCCGCTTCGTCCGCCCTCGCCTCCTCCCGCTCCAGTGACCCCGCAAGCTCCCGCACTTTCTGATGAGAGGCTACCAGCTCCGTCTCCGCCAAGGTCAGCTCCTTCCCAACCGAAGTCAGCTCCCGCATTTTCACCGCCGTTTCCTCTTCGAGAGCCGCCAGACCCTCCTGGAGCCGCACCACCTCCGACCGCGCCGCGACAAGCTCGTCCTGCATCCCCAGACCCTCCGCGGCCGAGACCGCCAACTTTTCCTCGAGGTCTGCGCGCTTCTGCTCTCCCGCCTCGAGCGCGCGCCGCGCCTCCACCAGAGATCCCTCGCTGTCGCTCAGCTCGGCCGTCGTGCTCGCCAGAGCAGCTTGCACCGCTTCAAGCTCCTCGACCTTCGCCATCAACTCCAAACTCTTAGCCGCGACGGCCGCCTCTCCGGCCCCCACCGCCGCGTCCATCGCAACCACACCGGCCGCAACATCCCGCTGCGCCTCCGCAAGCTCTTCCTCCTTGGCGCTCAGCTCAGCCCTCGTGCGAAGCAGGGACCCCTCGCTGTCGCTCAGCTCGGCCGCCGTGCTTGCGAGCGAGACTTCCGCCGACTCAAGCTCCTCGACCTTGGCCACCAATTCTAGATCCTTTGCCGCGACGGCCACCTCTCCATCCCTCACAGCCGCGCTCATCGCCGCCATGCCTGCTTCAACCTCCCGCCGCGCCTCCACAAGCTGCTCCTCCTTGGCACTCAGCTTAGCCTTCGTGCTCGCCAAGGCCGCCTCAGCCACCTCGAGCTCCTCCACCTTAACCTCTACCTCCCGGGTCTTCGTCGCGACGGCTACCTCTCCAGCCTCCACCGCCGCGCTCGTCGCCACCTCGCCCGCCTTAATCTGACGACGCGCCTCCCCCAACTCCTCCTCCTTGACGCTCATCTCCGCCGCCGCATCCTCCAGAGACACCCGTGCCACCTCCAACTCCTGCACCTTCGCCTCCAACTCTCGACCCTTCGCCGCGACGGCCGTCTCCCCCGCCGCCACCGCCGTACTTAACGCTTCCTGCGCCTCTGCCGCCGTGCTCTCCGCTGCTTTCGTCACCGCTGCCGCCGTGGCCGCCGCGGCTGCCGCCGCCGCCGCTACTGCCGCCGCCTTAGCCTCCCCGTCCGCCACCTCCGCAGCCTTCGCCGCCTCCACCCGCCCGCGCTTCACCTCCTCCGCCAGACGAGCAACATCCGCGGTCAACGCTTCTCCCGCGGTCTCGGCCGCGACAGCGCGCGCCTGATACTCGAAGCACGAGTCGCGGACCGCCTTAAGCTTGCCGTCGAGGTCCGTCGCGCGGGCTTCCGCCTCCGCCGCTGCCGCCCGCGTCTGCGCGATCGAGCCCTCCAGCTCGGCGACGATGTCGCTGGCCGAAGCCAGATCCTGACGCATGCCCAGGTTGACGGATTCGAGGCCCTTGAAAGCCTGGGACACGGATTCGTGCTGTTGAGTGATCCGGCCAAGGTCAACCTCGGTGGCCTCGCGCTTGGCGACGGCGGCGGCCAAATCGGCCTGCAACGTCTCTTCATTAGCCTGTGCGAGAGAAGCGTTTCAGTTCGAAAAGTAAGAGGGCTATACAATATACCATACCATACAGAGTAGTACATAAACCAGGACCGGTGATTATATTTTCTGACCAATCACGACAACACAACAACTACCACCGTCCATCATCCACCAACGCACATAAGTCGAAGAGAGTTACAAATACCCTGCCACTCGAGTTCCTATATAGCTACACCTTCACTGGCATATCACTTGCCATCTCCATCTCCTCAAAACCAAATGACGCCATCGTCGGATCAGACAGCAACCATAATAAATTCAAACAACATCAACCAAACCCCCTCTCTGCCCCCCCCCCCTCTCGATCCCAGCCGCCATGTTTCGCAGCCCCCTCCCCCCCCCCCCCACTTCCAAACCTATCTCTCCCTCACCTCCAGGCCCTCAACCGTCTCCCGCAGGCCGTGGATCTCATCCACCAACCTATCCTCGTCCCCCACAAGCTCCGCCACAATCTGGCCCAGCTCCTCCACCTTCTCCGACGACCTCTCCTGCTCCTCCACCATACCCCGGAGCAGCTGCACATCCACCGCCGCTTCTCGCTCACCTCTTTCCCCCCTCTCCGCTGCTTCCACAACACCCTCCACATCCCTCGCCGACCACCCCTCCCCTCCCCGCCCACCCCCAACCCTTCCCTCTTCCGCCTCCTCCTCATGAACTCCCAACAACATCCTAACCCCGTCTGCATACGCCTCCGCCACCTCTAACTCCTGGGTGAGAATCTCAATCTGCTGCTCCCGCTCGACGCAAGCCTCTTCCGCCCGTAAGCGTAACGCCTCCTGGGCAAGCCTAAAGAACTCCTGTCCCTCTGCGCGGCGCTCCGACTCCTCCAGTTCCCCTTCGACGAGGGTAGCGTGAGCCTCAGCTTCGAGGAGGCTTTTTTGGGCCACGCACGAGCGGGCAACGCCGGCGGCGATGGCGCGGCGAAGGTCTTCGGCCGCGCGTTCGAGGCTGGCCTGGAGATCGTCGGCGCGGCCCTGGCTGAACTCGGCCTGCTCAGAAAGTGTGTCGTAGTCGTCCTGGAGCTGCTTGAGTCGACCCTCCAGCTGTTGGTGGAGGTGGTAGTGGTGGTAGGTGGTGATGGCGACGTGAAGACAAGACAACAACAAGAAAAAACCGCGAACAACGACACACGATGAGGCAGGTCCAAGAGCGTTAATAGCAGCAGCAACATAAGCGACGACGAAGACAACAGCAAAACAACAGAAGCAACAGAACTGACAAAAAAATGTTCAGAAAATTTGACCCAACAACAACAACAACAACAACAACAGCAACAATCGTCGGCAAAGCAAAAACACTTGCTCGGTCAAAGATGGTGCTACTTGAATACTCCACACGGCGAGCTTCCTTACTCGACAGCAAGCAGCAGGCTAAAAACATGACTCAAATTACCGAGACCACAACAGGTCGAGCCACTGTTGGAAAAACCATTCGCAACAATACCTATTGGTACACATCTGAGGCTAAAAACAAAAAAAACAAAACAAAACAAACAAAACAAAAAAAAACAACAACAAAAAACAAAAAAAAAGCAAAAGAAAAACTCAGTCGGCACGAGACAGCAAAACAAACAAGCGCAATACAAAACAAGATCAGCCGAAATGGCGAGACACCGTGCAACACCGTTCCTCCGCATTAATTACTGTTGGTGTATTGGCATCTTTATAGCGAAGATCATGCAGCCCCTTTCTTCCCTCGTCAACTCGCGTCTACCGACGTGAGGCGCTCTCAGCAGTTCATTTTTTTTGTTTTTTGCAAATAAATAAATTCCCAATCTCAACAAGGTGATACGGCCAAGCACAACAGACGCAAGCATCACCGCTGGGATCGATGCCGCCGAGGAGAGTAGTTGAGAGAGATTGTAGACAGAGGAGTAGAGATTGTATCCACCACAAGGGGACAGTTGCCACGCTCTCTCTCTCTCTCTCTCTCTCTCTTTCTCTCTTGACATGCACGATAGCGCGCATGCCACAGAGCTACGAAAAAAAGAACAGGACTGAAAAAACGTGCCATCAACAAAGCAGTTATTACGGGGGTCCATAGTTAACAGGACCTATGGTGTACATAAAAACCTATATATTTTCCTATTTTTACTAACAAAATTTGGTCCCGTTAACTATGGACCCCCGTAATAGTCCGTACGAAGGTGCCAGGCATACCCCAGGACAGCACATCGTCCCAACCGATTGAAACTCTCTCCTCCCATCCTCTTCCAACCTCCCCACCCTGCCAACCCCCCGCCCCTCCTTACCTCAGAAACCTTTTCTTACGCCACCCCCACTCCCTAAGAAGGCATTCCAGAAAGGCAAACAGCGGCCACTACAGGCCGGCCGGTGGGGAGCCTGCGCGACCGCGATCCGATGTCGATTAATCCAAGCATGCCGTGGATAGCCAAGTATGAAAAAAACACAAGAAGTCTCAACTCATTATTCAAGACGAAAACTGACACAAACGACAAAACAAAACGATCTCACAGGGTAAAAATACACTCGCGCAAAAAATGCACGTTTCAGACACACACTCTACCATGACACGAAAGTGGTGACAGCGTGCTCACAAAAATACTGGGAAGAAAGTAAAGTACAGTGCGTACAGCAAGGCAAGGCAAGGCAAGGCAAGGCAAGGCAAGGCAAGGCAAGTCAAGGCAAGGCAAGACAAGGCAAGTCAAGGCAAGGCAAGGCAAGGCAAAGCAAAGCAAAGCAAAGCAAAGCAAAGCAAAGCAAAGCAAAACATAATGAAAGCAAACCCAAGCAAAATAAGGCATAATCCAAGCAAAGCAAAGCAAAGCAATGGACCGAAGCTCCATGAGCGGGGCGAGACGTTTAAAGCTGTCTCAAGCTGAGAATACTTGTTTTAAAGGATTAGTCTAGAGGGGTGAAAGTCCCCCACGCTCTTACCGGACGAGAATTTGCCGGGCTCGACCGTCGACTTGTTGCCATCTAACCCCCCCCTATGCTGAACCACATTTTTTTGGGAATATTGAACGGAAATCGAGAGATACTCATGCTTACGTACACGCGTGATCTTCGAATAACGAAAGTCATTCTGCATTTATATATATCAAGTGTGGAGATCAGCATTTGCCTCCACGTTTCGGTTAGGAAAGAAAAGCACATATCACAATCAAACAAAAAACACATGTACAGTAGCATACAGCATATATGTGACAGAACAAGCTATACGGCCACACGCACAAAACACTTAGGGCTGGGCACTGGCTCACCTAGTCAGTAGCGATTAAAGTGTCGTCAAAATCAACCAGTATGCCGAATTGCGAGCAGCGTACCGTCTCTCCTAGCCCACCCTCTCCCGAAACGCATTTCGTTGGTTTTCGACTATATTAATGATGGCGTGTTTCTTGGGCGTATATGAGATGAAACTACTGGCGATTATGTTGGCCTGGTCAATCAGTAGGTTACTACTGCCAGGAAATTATGTGCCAATGCCCGGTCCTACAAACACTACTTACTGTACGTAGCGCTGCGAGTAATAACAAGGTGTATGCTCGGCTGGGCTTCATGATTATTACGGGGGTCCATAGTTAACAGGACCTACGGTGTACATAAAAACCTATATATTTCCCTATTTTTACTAACAAAATTTGGTCCCGTTAACTATGGACCCCCGTAATACTAGTTGTTAGTTGGGCGGCCAAGCAAGCCAACTAAATGACCTACAGCGGCAATGATGTATGAAAAAAACAAACATACAAGAGACGCGCCAAGTCAGATTCGAAGACAAACATAGAACCCCGCAAGAAAAAACGCACGAAATTACCTGTAGTACCCTGACCAACTGATAATCAGTCGGCGATAACTAATAATTACTCGGCGACCCATAGTCAACCAACTTACAGTCCCAGCTGACACGGTATCAAACAAACGTCCCCTACAACACCAGCAGAAAGGACACTACTACCGCCACCACCACCACCACCACCACCGCAACAACACACACAAAAACACCCCAAGAACATTTTCCTAATCCAACCAAAAAATCACCCCACTCGCGACAAACACACACAACACCACGGTAAAGCCGAGCGCTTGTCACTATTGCTACTGCTGCTGCTCGCACGCCCCTCGCAACAAGCGGAGAGCAGGCAACAACACCCTCCTGCTCAGCTACCACACCTGCTCTTTCTGCTGCGCGCGGGTTTCCACGAGGCGTTCCTGCAGGTCGTTGCTCCGGCGCTGCTGCTCGTCTACCTCCTTGCCGTGAGCCTCCTCGGCCGACCTCAAGCGTTCCGTGACCACTTCCAAGTCTTCCATGACAGACCTGTCCACCCACATAGACAGGCGACGCGAGGCCAGCAGGAAAATTCAGAAACAGCAGTGCCGGGTTGCACACGTAACACCGGGCGGAAATATAAGAACCGGTCGACCTTCATATTAATCTTTAAACGCTCCTTATATTTCCGCCCACAACTTATTCGTATTACGGGGGACCATAACAATCAGCACCCACGAATCACCCAAAAGCGACGTATCCCCCAATGTTTGCACATCACATTTGCTTCATATAATTATTTTCCCCGCCTGTTACAATAGATTCCGCCCGGTACGTGATATATTACACAGCATTTCACAAAAAATCGGGAGTTTCTTTTTCCTTTATTTTATTTTATTTTGTTTCTCGACTTGATGCACACAAAAAACAGAGGAAACGTATTTTCTGTGTACTCATGTTGATGTAGGATTGAACCTGGGCCCAGCGTAAAAAAGTTTCTTCAGTGTACGATTCGTTCAGGCCTTCGGGCATAATATATATATTCCTTTTCTGCGCTTTTTACGCTACCAAATAGCAGCAGATACTTGCGCACAATCGGAGTGTCTCCGTCATATTTCCAAGTTTAAGGAACTGTAGTACGAGTACTACCGTCCGTCCGTACGCACCAGGGTTGTGGAGTACATATTCCAAACGTCTTCACACCGACGGACAGGTCATCGATGCCCACTTCAATGGCATGCTGTAAACCTTACAAGGCAGATATATTCTCGTTCTTGTATGGAGCACAGTAGCTCATGTCGCCGGGTGGGACCCAAATAATCTGTATGATCTACGTAGCACACGTTGTTCCGGGTCGGATCTGTGCTACAGTAAGAACGTATGCAGACCCTGCACAATCTCTCACAACGGCAGCTGAGGAACTATTAAGGGGGGCCCTAGCAAATAGGACCTACGGTACACACAAAAACCTATATATTTCCCTATTTTTACTAAAAATATTTGGTCCTATTTACTATGGTCCAAGATGATCTACAGCACTAGATCATGATTCGTCCGGGGTGTGCTTTTTTCGTACCCTTCGTATATACATAATGCAGTAGGCAGTGTTTTACGACTTGGCTCCGCTTCGAAAAAATGGTTGACGGTCCACACTAACTCCTCATTATCTCTTTATTCCGAGAAAATTCCCAGGCCGTCGAGGTTAGGATTAGAGATGTGAACTACCGTAGGTTATTCAACTTAAGCATATATATATCATGCAGTAAGTACAGACAGAAAAAAAAAAAACGCCTAGTGTACCCTCGATAGTTGCGTCCTCCTCTTGTCATCTTGCTCACCATCCTTTTCATACTCAGCATCAACAACGTCGTCCCGGCCTTGCAGCAGGGGTGCGAGAGGCTACGGCCATACGACTACGGCCATGAACGGCACAAGTACCCCCCCCCCCCCCGCCCCGCCCCTCCCTCCCCCCTCCGTCCCTACCACTTCGAGCCCCAACAACAATACCTTTTTTCGGCGAGGTTCTCCTCCACCTCCCGCTCGTGGACCTCGTTCTGTTGCTGCATGCGCCGTTCGAGGCCAGCCATGGCCGCCGCCGCGTTGACCTTATCCAAGCTGGCCGCGTCCTCCTGGGCCTTCTTCTCCGCCTCGAGCGTCTCCAAGTCACGGTCTAGGGCATCGGCTTCCTCTTCAAGGGATCTGTTTTTTCGGCGGCGAGCGCGGGATTCGACCGTCTATTTTGAAATATATTATCGAAAATCAATCGATAAATCGACTATTTATTCATAATCGACAACTGCACACCTGTGCAAATCGATAAGCCCATGAAAATCCGTTGAAAATTCGATAAATCGACAAATCGATAGTTCGATGAAATTCCAAAAAAAAACGATAGAAAGGAAGTGCGTGACAAAAACCAAGGACAAGCACCGGAGGGGGACAAGGTGAGACATCCGCGACCACGGCTTGCCCTTTTAAGACAGCAGCCCCGTTTTGGGGGCGAAGCACTCATATTCTAAACAGTACGTGCTTGTTGATTGTACTCAGAAACACGACATATAAGATCCATCGTAGATTAAGGAGTTCCATGCTGGAAAGAGATTCCGGCGGGTAGGGTATTGGGATATCGGGGTAATGTGTGCCCACCAATGCCACTCGTCAGGTGTAACCCCATACTGCAGACGAGGCGAGTCAACTCGACAGCGAGGATGTAACATAAGAGGAGTTCCGTGTCATGTCTGGAGTCAGCCACGCGTTCCCGTGCCAGCTGCGTCTCTATACCTTTAGAGATCAATCAACAGTGCCCAAAACGGGACTACAGCCTTAGAAGGGGTAAGTCGCCGAGCGTAAGCCCCGACCGTACGAATTGAGACAACAACAACAACAACAACAACAACAAACTGACCACCGAACGACAACCCAAGCAACCGACCAAAATATACGCACGACCAATCAACAAAAAAAGGGAGTTTACCACGTACCCGGTATTCGATACCATGGTTGAGGGGTCACTACTGCTGTCTGTGCGCGATCCGAATATAGCTACAAAACAGAGCAGGGGTCCCCCCTACAATGCCGGTTTTAGTACTGCCAGTCAAATCGCTCGGCGGAGATGGGATCAACCAGTGTGGAGCGTGGCAGCGCGCGGAATAATACCGGTGCCGGCTATAATGCCGGCGGATCGACCTGGCACGTACCGGAATCATAGAGGAAACTAACACTGCTGCAGTCCTACCCCTAACCTAACCGACCAATCAATGTACGGGGTAAGTCGTCTTCGTCTCGTACACTGGTCTATTGGCCTGGCACGTACCGGAATCATAGAGGGACCAATACCTGATGCAGCCCTACCCCTAACCTAATCAAGCAATCAATACGGGGATGGTCATCTTCGTCTCGTACACCGGCGTATTGGCCTGGCACGTACCGGCATTTTAGAGACACAGCAGCAATCAATAGGGACTACTACTACTGCAGCCAGAACCCCAACCCCATCAACCAACGTGAGGGGTTAGTCATCAGCATGCGCCTCAGTGTCGAACAAGTGACAAGTCACACCAAACTACCAAAAACGAAAAAAAAAAAAACCAACCAGCGAAGCGACCAACCAGCAATCCAACAAGCAAAGCAAGAGTAGGTTTTTGCAATCTGGGAGGTAGGATCTTTAGGGGTGTTTTTGACTTGAAAATTGCGTAGCGCGGTCTGCACTTCGTAATCGTCGTTCGCAATTGAGAAAGTTCCTGGTTCGATGCAAACGCGGCGCAGCTGTGTTTATGGCCCGTTTGGGCTGCGGTTTGGGGTCAGGGTCAGGGTCAGGGTTAGGTTTAGGGGTTGGGTTGGGTCTTCGCCCGTACCTTGATCTCAACAGGAACCTAAATACCTGAACAGCCTACTAACCTGAAGATCCTGCTTCCCAGATTGTAATGGGACCTCCCAAGCAACCAAACATAAAAACAACCAAAGCAACCACCAACACCAGCACCAGCCGCGAACCGCAAACCGCCGAAGGACACCCACTTGTTCGCCCGCAGAAGCTCCGAGTTGTCCTTGATGAACCCGACCAGCTTCACCTCCAGGGACGCCACCTCGCTGCCGTTGTCCTGCACCGCGCGCTCCTTGGCCCTCGACAGCTGCTCGATCTTAGACTGCAGGTCCGCGAGCCTCACGTCCCGGTCCTGCATCGCCTCCGTCACACGCCTGCAATGCATCCAAATCGCATAGATCCCACGGATCCCAACGGGAATATATTAGATCCCACGCGCTACAGCATCTGCAGTCCATTCGACGCAGTATTTGTGTATAAACAGATCTCACAAGCATACATACACGCTTCACGCACTACACATCACATACTTATATACACACAGCGCCTGTACTTCATCTACACGTCGGCGGGAGCAGATCACTGTATAGATATCACTGCTGCAGTACTTATCATGACCCCCCCCGGCGTGTGTATCCATTGAATCCCAACACATCCCACCAACGTACACCAGATCCCACGCACTGCATACACACAGCACCTTCAACCTATTCAATCCCCTGGACCCCAAGGACATACATCTGGGTCCCACGCACCACCGTACGCACAGCACCTAACTCATTCGATCCCCTAAACCTCACAAAACATGGGGTACATCTTGATTCCACGATGTGAGGCACCTGAAGTCGATCCCATCGATTCCATAAATCCCACGCACTCTATATAAATAAAGCACCTGCCATCTAATCCGTCCAAAGAAAAAATACACCCCAGTGAAATACTGTTGATTTCTTGTAGGCCCCGCGCACTATAGCGCCTGCTACCCATCAACCCGCCTCGTCTCGGAAGGGATGGTCACATGACTAGGGCAAGCTACAAAAGGAGTACGCCTCCCCCCCCGCCCTTTCCCACGGCGCTTCGCGCTTGTTGCAAGCAATGTCTGACTGGTCAGTGACAAGCCGACGTGCTCCGTCCCGATACTGTAGGGATGCGAGGGTCTACAATCACACGACTACGGCCATCCATGACATGAGTACCCTCCCCCCCTTCTGTCCCGGCGTTGTAGGGATGCGAGGGTCTATGGTCACACGAGTGCGGCCATCCATGAAATGAGTACACCCCCTCCCTCCTTCTCCATTCTCCCCCCCCCCCGCTTAATTTCCCTTGCCTGTTAGCCTCTTGAAGTTGCTTGGTGAGCGCATTAACCGCAGCTCCCTGCTGAGCCTTGTCCGTCTCCAGCGCCGCTTCGCGCTCTCTCGAGAGCGCCAGCTCTGCCTTCGTCTCCTCTACCTGCCCCTGCGCCTCCTGCAGCTTGCTCAGCAGAGCGTTCTCCACAATCTTCTTCGCCTGAAATTGAGTAATGTTTTCGTTGATTACGGGTAACACGGTAATCAGAACAAAAATATGATTAATAAACATGGGGGGATATATACCTGGTTTTTGGTTTCTGGGTCCATTTGGGGTTTTTGATTAATATGGCACCCCGGAAATAGTGTTTTTTTTTGTGGAATCAGCAACAGACTTCGACAACCGTAGTATTAATAGTTGTCGGAAAGGTGTCAGTGAAGTGAGGTGAGGTGAGGCGATATGTGGTTGGGTTTAGCTTGGGTTGCTTCGGTTTGGTTTGTTTGGTTTCGGCTCGATTTTATTCGGTTTGGTTTCGGTTCGGTTCGGTTCGGTTCGGTTCGGTTCAGTTCAGTTCGGTCCGGTCCGGTTCGGCTCGGCTCGGCTCGGCTCGGTCGGTTCGGTTCGGTTCGGTTCGGTTCGGTTCGGTTCGGTTCGGTTCGGTTCGGTTCGGTTCGGTTCGGTTCGGTTCGGTTCGGTTCGGTTCGGTTCGGTTCGGTTCGGTTCGGTTCGGTTCGGTTCGGTTCAGTTTGGCTTGGTTTTGGTTCGGTTCGGTTCGGTTCGGTTCGGTTCGGTTCAGTTTGGCTTGGTTTTGGTCGGGTCCGGTCTGGTGTGGTCTGGCAGGAGCTCACGGGGCTGTTAGTTCTCGTCACTCGCTCGCACAAAACTCCACCCTGACGGGCGTACAGTCTACAGATACGAGCCAAATTGAGCCCTATACCACTTGTTGCAACCTTTAATAGTAGCTGCTGTCCGGCGTTATCTTGCTGCATTGCTACTGACCACTGAGTGCTGTGGCTCGCTCACCTCCAGCTCCGCGCGATTAGCCGCGGACAGGCGGCGCTTCTCGGCCCTCCTCGTCTCATGGTGAAGGCGTTCTTCGAACTCTTCGGCCGCCTCCGTCAGCTGCCGGTTCTCCTCCATAAGGTTCAGAACCTGGTCGATCAGACGAAAATATCATACGTATAGTGTCATATCTCGGGCCGCGGAAACGATCGTCGGAGAAAGATAATCAACTGATAATTCAATCAATCACCCAATGTAGCTTTACGACACGGTACACAAACTAACTACCAACACATCACAACAGCACGACGTCACAGCACCCATCGACCCTCCCTTCCCTTCCCTTCTCTTCCCTTCCTCCCCCAGCCCCCCAAACCAACGACCCCGCTACGCTTCCTTACCTTCTCATCAAGTTCGCCGCGGAAGCGTTCCTCGTCCGCCATCCCCCACACCAGTCTCTTCGCATCGCCACTTTTATCTCCGGTAAGCTCAGCCAGCCTCTCCTCCGCCTCACGGGACTGCGCTTTCCACTTGCTCACCTGACCCATCATATTTCAAACATTCACAATCCCATTTCCAGAATTTTCAACTTTTCTGGAGAAATATCGACATACCAGGTACTTGATATGTTATACGCATATATAGCTGTCGCCATATAGGACCTCGCGCAGCCGGATATTTTGAAACTGTCGTCAACTTGTTTGCGTAATTCACTTCCAGTCTAAACAAAAGAATACTCCTTTTTTCAGAGAGATATACCGGATACGCAGAGGAAGAAGAAAAAAACTATTATGGGGGACCAAAGTAAAATGGGACCAAATTTTGTTATTACGGGGGTACATAGTTAATAGGACCTATGGTATACATAAAAACCTATATATTTACCTATTTTTACTACGGGGGTACATAGTTAACAGGACCTATGGTATACATAAAAAACTATATATTTACTTTTTTTACTAACAAAATTTGGTCCCGTTAACTATGGACCCCCGTAATAACAAAATTCGGTCCCGTTAACTATGGACCCCCCCCCGTAATAGTAAAAATAGGGAGATAAGTCGGTCTTTGTTTGTAACGCAGGTGCTATTTATTCACTATGGTCCTTCGTATTACCAGGTACAGCAGCAGTCACACTGGTGTCACACTCCTCGGCAAACCACCGAAGACAGAAGCGTGAGCATACGACAGCGCGGCGGTCAAATTGCGCAAAAAAAAAATGGGCAAAAGCTCAAAATCACACACATGACAGAAAACCGGCCTGTTCGCTGGTCTAACATTGCACCGGTACGAATCCGCTTCAGAAAAATAAATGTTGGATGGTCTCGCTTGCTCCCCGACGCCGGTAAAAGCAACCGACTTCGAAAGAGAGCAACACCAAGAGCAAAAACAAAGTGACTAACCTCTGCAGACTCGATAACCCCTCCCTCGAGCTGCTTGAGCAGGTGCGCGTTCTCTTGGCCCATCACGGCCCTATGGAAAACGTGCAAAAAAAAAACAAGGGGGCGCCCAAAACAACCAGGGGCAAGGTTATTCGCTCGCCGCCCCTAGAGCCGCAGTCGTCTCAAGTCATTGCATGTGGCAGGTGGCAGGCAGGCAGGCAGTCAGTCACACAGACAGAAGCCGGACAGCTCGACAGACAGACACGAAGAAAGGAAGAGAGTCAGGGGAAAAGGAAAAGGTAAGCAGACAGACAGACAGACAGCGAGACAGCCAAACAGAAAAAAAAGCAGGAAGACAGCCAGTCATGAAAGACAGACAGAAAGACAGACGGATAGACAGACAGACACCTAAAGAGAAACCTGCACAAAGAGACACACATATATACAGCGACCAAATAGTCAGGCAGACAAATACAAAGAGAGGCAAACAGACAGACCAAACAGACATCTAATCAGGCACCTAAACCAACAAACAGCTGAAAACACCTTCAAACGGAGAGAGAGAGCGAGCGGTAAATGAAAAAAAAAAAAAATCCAGGAAAAAAGGCCTAGATACGTAGCAAAGAAGATACAAAAGCAACCAAAGCAGGCACGAATCAGACAACCGCTAACCAATCAGCCGGAGCCAAAACGACGCACAGACACCCACCTCTCTTCGTCGGCGTCTTTCCTCCTCTGTGCGGCGATGGTCCCGTCGCGGAACTTGAGCACCATCTTCTGCTTTAGGGCGTCCTTTTCCCCCTTCTCGACCGCGGCAAGCAACGATTCCACCCTCCTTCTCGCGCCCACTTGCGCCGCCTCCGCGGACCTAGCCCTTCTTAACGCATTCGCCAGTAACGCCTCCGACGCACCCGCATCCACGCCCCTCCCCCCCTCACCACCCTCCTCGCTGGTAGCGCCAACCCCAACCCCAACACCACCACCCACAGAAAATTCGGAGAAATTTCCCCCCGGCCGCCGCCGCGTCGCCGACACCAACACCACCCCCGCCGGGCTGCTGCTGCTGCTGCTGCTGCGCGGCGGCAAGCTTCTGGCGAAGGGTGGTAACCTCCCTCTTGAGAGCATCGAAGCTGCCCCTCGTGTCCTCGTTCTTCACGGCCTGGTTCTTGATCATCTTGGCGCGCTGCGCAAACTTCAGGGTCGAGAGGGTTTCGCCGAAGTTCTGGTCAGCCGGCGAGATGGCCGCGACGAGCATGGTCTTGGAGTTTCCGCCAAGGGAGTCGCGGAGCAGGAAAGTCAGCTTCGAGTCGCGGTAGTTTACGTGCCGGAAGCGCCCCGCCGATTTTTCCACGAGGGCGTTGATCACCTGGCCCAGCGTGGACAGAGACTTGTTGATGTTCGAGGCCTCCTTGAGTCGCTCTCCCGCTCGCCTGCGAAAAGAGGAAAAGACAAAAGCACAAGAGTGCGAACAGCATGAAAATAGACAGGTGGAGATACAAATGAAGATAAAGATAACATACATATAATGAAGATGGAGATGAAGGCAAAGATAGTAGATACCTGGTATACAATATAGACATGAGCATAAGAAAAAAACAGTCACTGACTTCACGTGAACGACTGTCGTTATGCTAAAAAAAAAGAAACAGAAACATAGAAAGACCTCAGCACAAAAAAACAAGGAACAAAAAACCTGCAACCATCCACCAAAAACCACAGTACCCGAAAGCTCCCTCCCCCCCCCCCCCAAAAAAAAAAAAACCCCCCTTCCCCCTCCCCTTCCAGAACTCATGAAACCCCCAGGTGGCTGTCCTTCTGTCTCTGCCTGCTGAAATCAGCGCTCACCAAAGAGGCACAGCATCGGAAACAATCAACACGAAAAACCTCCCGCACCCTCCCCCTCCTCCTTTCCTTCCAGAACTCGTACAAACCACTCACCTGGGTGTCCTTCTGCCTTTCGCTACAGGGCAAATTGACCAAGTCTGCCTCGAAAAGGACGCATGGTCAATGGCCAAACGACTAAGAAAAAAATGAGTATCCCCCCACCCCCCCCCCCCCGGCCCCCGCCCCGCCCCCTCCTTCTCCCCTTCCAGAACTCGTATAAACCCTCACCTGGGTGTCCTTCTGCCGTTCGCTGCCGGCTAAGTCGACCAGGTTAAACCGTGCCACCCGCGAGCGCGTGAGGCCTTCCTCCTCCACAACCTCCGTCGCCTCGATAACAAGAGTGAACACGGCGTGGGACCGCGAGGATTCGCGATTCATGGCCGTCTCTCCCACATGTCGGTTCCGGAAACCCCTGTGAAGAATCTCACATGCCGCGTCCGCGCCTTCCACCTGCCATTTTTTGGGGGGAGAAGGTATGTTTGGGTGGGGATTGGGGCGGAGGGCATGTTTGGGTGGGAGTTGAAGGAGGCGATTGGGGGGAGGGGGAGGTCCTTGAGGGTTGGGTGGTAGGGGGGGAACCATGTTTGGTCGGGGGTTAGGGCGGCGGCAGGTTGGCGGGGAGGGGGCGGGGGGGGGGGGGGGGGGGGGGGGGTGAGACGTACTCATTAGTCGCTTGCCTCAGTCGTAGGAATTTTGACCACGTGTCCCTTCCGAGATGGAGCATTGTTCCTACTCCTAATGGAAAAAAACTTCAAAATTCGATCTCTCTTTACGTTTTTTCCGTTCATTACATGAGCAAAAAAAAAATGCTTACCGTATGGGGCACGTTAGTGGGGACAGGGCAAAGTAAAAAAAGCACGGCGTGTACGCAACGGGCCGTTCGGCAAGATAAGAATGCGAACAGATGCTGGGTGGAGAGAGAAAAAAAAGGGGGTGTATTCGTATTACAAGGGGCCATAGTAAATAGGACCTACGGTACACACAAAAACCTATAAATTTCCCCTATTTTTACTAACAATATTTAGTCCTATTTACTATGGTTCCCCGTAATGCTTACAGTTTACTTGGGTGTTGGCGCCCTTTCACAATCAACAGGATACAGCAAAAATGGTCGATTACAGTCGTAACACAAACTACAGAAAGTAGTAGGCTTATCGAAAACTATCTACCAGTACACACCTACCCTATCGAAAACATTGGAGAGCTAAGAGCAACGAAGGAGAAATTCAAAATCGACGCCTTACTTTTTTCACCATGAACCAAATCTGGAACTCCAGCTGTACCAGAGATGCTGTGCGCGTTTTTTGTGCAAAATCCACATCTGGGTCTGCCCTGGTACGAGAATTACGGGGGACTATAGTAGTTAGAACCAAATATTGTTATTAAAAAAAAGGGAAATATGTAGGTTTTTGTGTGTACCGTAGGTCCTATTTACTATGGTCCTTCCTAATAGTACATGTCTCTGCCGTGCGGAACGTTCAGCCGGCCGTTTCACCTCTCGTCGATGTTCACCGAATTACCAAGCAAAACCACGCCACCCCCCGCCCCCGCATACGCATACCGTATACCACTCCGTATCGAATATATAGTAACCTATTTCATACTAAAATAAAGTAAAAAAGGTCGTTATATTTATGGACACAGTGGTACATAACACGCGAGAAAAAAACACCTCCTCGAAGCGATTTTTCAAGCCGGGATTCTCGACAACAGGGAGAGCGCAAACAACGACCGATAGGCCTGCGAAATAAGGTCTCAACGAGCTCCTTCCTAAGCCGCCCTTCTCGTTTCGTGTGTGACCCCCTTTCAACACTTGGTCTGGAGAGAAATTTGGCTCGGAACTTCATCGCAGCGGGTGTGTGCTTGCTATCTTGCGTGATACCGGTCAGGGTGGAAATATTAGGATCCTTCACACATAAATACGAAGACACAACGGTCCTTATATTTACGTCCAGAGTGGGACACGGTACGTTGTCTCGATTTCTATCCGCAGAACCTTCAGTATTCCCACTATAGACAAATAAGTCGATTTTTTTTTCCTGAACTACCTAAAGCAGTAGCGAACCAAGTACCAGGGGTATGCAACAGCGGCGGAGGCGCGGGGACAGGAACAACAAGGAGCCGAAGAACTGGCCTCGGGCTCTCTAAAACCAAAATTCTACAGGCAAAAAATGGGTTGTCGATATTTTGTGCTAAAGCACAGTCAGCAACCTTCTTGTCTTCGCCAATGCAACAGGAGTAGTGGCCCCTCCACAGAAATGCCGGTATGCGCCAGCCAACAATACCGGCACTACTATAGAGGGGCCAGCCCGTGAGTCTATACATTACTATTATTACGGGGGACCATAGTTAATAGGACCTACGGCAAACACAAACACCCATATATTTCCATATTTTTACCAACAATCTTTGGTCCTATTTACTGTGGCCCCCCGTAATAGTTGGGCTGTGAGTTGGCTGACTATTAGTCGCCGACTAGTTATTACTCGGCTGGGTGACTAATCGTTAGTTGGCTGTGTAGGTGACTAATTATTAGATGGCTAGGTGACTAGTCAGCAGTTGGCTATATAGATGACTAGTCATTAGTTGGCTAGGTGACCATAATAGATATTAGATGGCTAGGTGACTACCAGGCAGTTGATACGGTAGTTGGCTAGGAAACTTGCTGTTAGTTGGATAGGTCGCTAGTTAATAGTCGCCTAGGTGACTAGTCATTCGTTGGTTAGGTGATTAGTTGGCTAGGCGGTTCAGTTATTAGTTGGCTAGGTACTACAGTAATAGTTGCGTGCGGCAATAGGAGAGTTTCGCGTCTCCGTTGTGTCCGACTGACGCACCTCCTCCTCCATCAGGCCCTCCACGTACACCCCTTTCCGCGTGTCCTCCCGCACCGTGAGCCCCATCGGGTTGTCCCTGTTGCTCTCGTCCACGAGGTCGAACACCTTCTCGTTGAAGATCTCGTAGAAAGAGCACTTGCACGAGTAGCTTATCTGTTCACCCAGTGTCGCGAGAGGGGGAGAGAGCGCGTGCGCGTGGCACAGACAAACCAAGGTATTCTTAGCTGTCAAAATAATTGTATTTGTTCGCGATAGAAAACAAGCGGTGACTAACAAAAAAAAACAGCAGCTGCTGCTGCAGTGTGGGGGATAACGATCAAGAGGAGCGAGCCTTCCCGTTCGACGTATGGGCGTCGCAGCCGCTGCTAGTCGACACCTCTAAGAACGCTCGGTGGGTTAACCCTCCCCGAACTTGACAGTGAAAACTTAACCAAAACAGACAACGACAGCGGCATCGACCACACCGAGAAATCTGGTGTATGGGATAGCCTGAACAGGCGGAGCCCCGAAAGCGATCTTCCGAAGGATTCTGATTGAACGGCTCTCTAAGTCAGACTTTATGCTGAGAAGCAACGAGGAGCTTGCTCCCGAAGTCACGCCAATATCGATACGTAGCCGTCGGGCAGCACCGCAGTTTTCCGTTCATTCCAGGAACCAACCGCGCGGAGCGCTAAATCCTTTGCAGACGACTTCAGCACGGGAAGACGAATTTAATGTCCCACCCACCTGCGCCACAAGGAGTTGGCGAGACGCGTGCAGCGTTCAACTACTCGTACGCAATAAGACACGAGTCGACGAGGGGAGAAATGACTGATGTGCTCTCGCGATAAAAAAGAAGGCACGAACCGTAGTGCGGAGAGGGGGGGGGTGAGCCTACGTCTGTGACCCCGGCTCTCTGAGGTACGTCTACGAGGGAGAGAGAGAAAAGAAAGGCGAAGATAAAAAATAAATGGAAAAAGAAGAAAAAAAAAGAAGAAAACGACGCACGCCTTCACACCATAGCTGCTGCACTTGCAGTGTGTTCGAATGCTATGGTATTCGTATCGTAACACGTCGCATGTATACTAGGGTCCCAAAACGGTCAACACCCTTCACCGCTGAACAACGTATCCCTCACTAACATCAAGTAATTTTGTCCCCCAAAAACGTGGGTGCACTCCTGCAAGCCGTTACATACGAAATCAGCGCGCAGGGCGACTTCATCCAATGCAATACCCTTTCTACACGACATGTTCTGCATCAACACCTACAGCAGAGCACACCGGCTACTTAACCGAAGTTTCTCGCCTATATACCCGACCAACTCATTTCTGGTTCTATTAATAGTAATATTTCTGCCGACAATACAGGCTAAGCATAGGACCCAGCATCCTTCCATCCAACCACAGCAGTACGAGTCCCCATGCGGCACTAAGGTGCTACATACGGCCCACCTATTTATCGGTACTATCGCGGGGGACATAGTAAATAAGACCTACGTTACCCACAAAACCTATATATTTATCTATTTTCGCTAACAATAGTTGGTCCTATTTACTATGGTCCCCCGTAGTAGTACAGTGCGACAAGACAACACACACCCCTCCGACGATGTTTCCGGGCTCATTTTCTCGGCAAGAGGGAGAATGCAAACGCCTATTAATAGTGACGAGTCTATGGAACGATCTCGATGAAGTATTTCAAAAGCCTCCATTGTTTTTGTGTGTGCGTCCTTAAACCATGTTAGGGCGGACTGCAGCCCCGTTTGGGGGACAAACCAACCAAATTCTAAGCAATTTCCCCCCAAAACGGGACTGCAGTGCTATAAGGGTTAAAGCACGTTTTGAAGAAAATTGGCTCTGAAATTTCACGCCAAGGGGTGTGCTATCTTACGACCCGTGCGATACGGTACGTGTCAAAGCTACGGTTCCGCGACGGCGCGGGACAAGTGCTCCCAAGAACAGACGCACGGCTTGGCTCGCTGCCCCAAAAACAAGCGAGGGGACTTCTGTGAACCACGCTTGGCAGTAGTCATTGCTGCTGTGCATACACCCTCTGCCCCCCCCCCCTACCCGAAAGAAAACAGAAGCAAAAAAGCGCACACAAAAGTTCCTGTGAGCACGTTTCGCTTGCATCAAGAACAAACGCACCACCCCCAGCAAGCACAGCAGAGAAAAAACAAACAGCAGTGCACAAACAACAGTGCACTATCAGTGAAGGGCATACTCTCTATTAATAGCAATCAGAACCATATACGATGTGTAATCATAAGGGGATATATCATACCAGCACCAGTACGCATGGTTTTCGGGAGCATCGTGGAACCCGCTTACTGTGCGAACCCCTCGTGACACTACCCACGATGATACCAGGTGTAGGTGCACATTATGTTCTTATTTGGTCATGTATTTTACTTTCCAGCCCATGCACGTAGTCGCATGGCATTTTGTACTCGGCGATATTTTGCTCAAGCCGTGCTCCCCCCCCCACGCCTCATGCCTAAGGTCATACGACTAAAGCCATGCATGATATCGAGTACCCGCCCCCCCCCCCCTCCCCACGCTACATGTCTACGGTTGTATTACGACGAAGGTTTGGCAATCCCGCTGCTGATCGACTTCCATAACTGTTGGACAGCTCAAGTTCTCGAGCGTTCAGGGGAAATAGACTAACAGACGCGTACCCTGTAGACGTAAATACCTGGTATATAGTATATGGCATAAAATATACCGGTCGCCCCGGTGGTCCCTTAATAGTGGTTAGCCTCGACTATTAATAACACTAGCGTTGGATTCAAGGGCTCAAGTATCGGAATCGAGTTACTTATTTATTAAGTGGCACCAACAGTCGAGAGCGTCTGTTAAACCGTGCGTAGGCACAATTCCACGCGAGTCGACGAGGAAAGAAAGTACTGAACCCTGCTCGCGATCAAAGCGCAAGGCACCTACGAACAATGGTGGGGAGGGTGGAGAAGGGCCAACCATGCGACCCCCGGATCTGAGCTACGACTACTATTACGGGGGACCGTAGTAAATAGGACCAAATATTGTTGGTAACAATAAGAAAATATAGAGTTTTTGTGTATACCGTAGGTCCTATTTACTATGGTTCCCCGTCATCGGAGGGAGACAGAAAAAAAGGGCGAAAAGAATACATGAGATGGACAAAAAAAACTTGGACAACCAGTGTGTAGAGCACAAACACCACCTCGTACAGCCGCATCACATACATCTACTTTCAACGATCTCGGTTGATCGACCTCATCTCCCTTGCCAAAAGCACCATACCTGGCATATGCGTACCCGCTACGATATCATGATAACACGGCCAACAAAAAGTATGACTGAAAAAAAAAATCACAGTACCGGATCACCACTGATAGCCCCGTCATCCTCATGACAAGCGCAACGCTCGGCACATCTCGACCGTGTAAAATAGTCTCACCCTCCCGTTCCCGTTCGCGACCTGGGTCGCGATGCTAGCGTACAGGTACTCCAACACGCGGGGCACCAGACCGCGGAGGGCGTACGACTTTGGGTCGCTCGGGTTCAGATGGTTCTCCATCACGGCACCGGGGCCGAACGTCGTGAAAGTCTTGCCTGAGCCCGTCTGTCGACGTACAATCCGTTACAAGAACATCAAGAATGCGAGCAGCCAAGCGAGAACCAAGGGAGAGGCGAGCGAATGAGCGAAAGCACGCACAGGAAGCGCACACGACAAAAAAAAAATCGGACCCCTAAAAGTGACACCAAAAAGCGTCGCACACTAAAAGGGCGACACGAAAAAAAGCGAGACTCACAAAAAAGGGCGACACGCCAAAAAAAAAATGAGACACAACATGCTCGACACAAGAAGCATCAGCAGTCTCAACAAGAGTTAGACATATAACCCTTTCAGAAAACTGCACCCCCCACATTTTTGAGGGACAAAATACTTGGGAATTAGCGTGGAATAGGTGTTGCAGTATTACAGGGGGGGCACGTTATAGTAATCAGAACCAAACATGGTGTGTAACTCAGGACCCTGCATTGCTGTAGTCGCATGGGGGGGGGGGGGGCAGGCATATTGTCTCAACTTGACAAGCAAAGAAAGCTCGGAAGACGGGCAAAGAGATACCTGATGGGTATAGTATGTACCATGGTGAACGATTAATAGAGTTTTGTCCTACAAGAGAACTGGCAGTACGTAAAGCCCTATTTACCTGTTGGCTGTGCCTACCTTTCAAGCTAAGTAAAAGAGCCTCGAGAAGCTCTGACCACATACACGAAATAGCACTGCTGTAGGTCCCAGAGTTTACGGCAGTACGTATATACCAGGTACACGAGGTTTATATCACATCGTAAGCGCATGCCGAACAGCCGCACAACAGACAGACAACGCGCACACCTACCTGGTACTCCTACCTGGTATGTGCTACACATCTTATACCGTACGTGTGTGTTCTTCACATTCAACCGTTGTGTACCGTAGATACAAGTTTAACGCAGTGTATACCATTCTGCTGTGTGTACGTACCAGGTTTACCGCAGTGCTACAGCAGTACACCAGCAGTATGTACTTTCTTTATGGTGTACTTTGGTTGCTGGCTTATGTGTGTATGTTGTGTCGGCCGCACCTAGTGCGAAGACATGGTATTGCGTAGGCTATTAATAATGCATTACGGTGTGTTATCTCTGTGTCGTAGTCTGTGACCACAGAGCTCGTATCTTTCTAGGGTGAAGAATCAGCACGGACACTGGGCTTGCTGGATGTCGACGAGTAGAAGAACGGTTTAGTGTGAAGAACACACACACACCAAGAATGTCTGTGTGATGATGTGTCATGCGTGATACATGCTATGGTACCGTGTGCACACACCTGTCCGTAGCAGAAGATGGTTCCGTTGTAACCCTCCAGGCAGGCCTCGGTTACGGGTTTACCGACCTGCGTCGCAAGTTCCCAGCCCAATACCAGATGTCGGTGGCGGGGGGGAGGGAGGGAGGGGGGGCGGCGGGGAGGGAGGGGGGGGGGGGTGTTGTCGGTTACGGTTACTACGCACGGACAGCAATGCTTATCACCAAAACAAAAAAAATGTACGAGCCGGACGAGCCAACGGGATCGACGACCTGGGGGGGCTGGGGCGGGGTGGGAGCAGGGGAGGCGCGGGGAAGAAGGACGCGAAGACCAATTAAAGATATGCTTCGTACGAGTATGAATGTGAGTACCTGTGGTCAGACAGAAGTAGCTCCGTGCTCCACGGACCATGAACGGGAAGAGCGCGAGGGTCGGACCGAGAACAGACAGGTTCGTACTGCTTTAGCTCAATCAACTTTTGCGTTATCGGGAGATCGGTTGCCCGCGGGCCTTCAGCTTTGTATTCGGTAGAGGAGTGCTTTCTCGTCTTTGCGAACGAACGGCCATTATACATCATACCTTGGAGTATGAAGCCTTGCATACTGAGAGCAGTATTTTTGCCCATGCACTGGGCGGCGGCTCCAGTGACAAAGAAATGGTGAAGCCAGCTGCAAGCAGTACTCGTACAGAAGCAGTATATACGTACTCGTATATACTACTGTTGCCGTACGTCTGCTGTTGTTGCGAGAAAGGCCCAACCGATGTTACCGGGTTCTCTTGCTGGCACGCTTCCGCCCCCCCGTCCGCACGTCACCACAGCCACGGTATTACTCGTGCAGCGGCAGTACATACTCTTGTGTCATACTACGAGTAGCTCTCTTCTACTGCTGCTACTGCTGCTGTCGCAGCTGCTCTACTACTGCTGTAGCCTAGAGTGCTGTCGCTATCATACGAGTACCAGTCATGCTGCTGCCGTTGTACCGGTAGTCCACAAGCCCATCACAGATGGCGGAGCAAACAAACGGCAAGGGCAAAAAAAGCGTGCGTACCTCCGCGAAAAGCTCCTCTTGGGTCGAGTCCTCGCCGGCGGCATAGTCGAACGTGAAGTTCTTCCCTTGCGGCTTACTGTTGAGCATGACAGTGCATTTGTCCTCCCCGACGGCGACGCAGCGGTTGGCCAAGCCCTTTGCCCCGTGCGTCTCTCGGGAGACAGGCGGGCGCACGCGGCAAACGACTTTGATCCGGTTGTCCTCTGAGCCATGGCCGCCACCGCTTAACGGCGGCGACGACAACGACGGCAGCGCATCCGGTCTTGCTGCGGGCTCGCCAGATGACAAGGTGTGGTGATCGTTCATTGCGATGGTCCCTCTCTCTCCCTCCCCTTGCGGTCGCTGTGCTCCAAGCACCTCTGCACTTGGGCTGGAACTGCTGTGCGTGCTGTGAGGACAAACAGAAAAAGGTTCAACCGCCACACACAAACAAAATTCCTGGTTTTCCATCCAGTCGGGAGGCATGACCTATACGGGAAAAAAAATGTTTCCACTTCGCACCACTGCCTGCTTGCTGGCCCCACCTGCGCTCGCCTGCTGTGCTGTGCAACGCGGGCCGTGTCGATCGACGGCAGTAGCACATCGTAGCGTCGATATTTCTTCAGCATCCACGATGGCGTCCGCGCCTCCTACGTCGGATTTGTCCTCCCTCTTTGCGAAGAAAAAAGGGAAGAAGGGCAAGCGGACGGTCAAGGGCCTCAACCTGAACGTCGACTCGGGCAAGCCTAAGACCGAGTGAGTATATATACCGGTGCATACACAGCCACACCTGATACTACCGGAGAGACGCATGGATCAAACAGGGGAGCTGCAGTGTATGCGGTATTGGTTGTAGCCTTAGAGAATGCAAAACACTCGATTGGACTCACGAGTAGCGATGCACCGCGCAATCCGATGTTCCCGCTACGATACGAGCGCCTTTGTTTTGGCGCAAGACGCAAGAAGAACCCCATGGCTTTCGAATAAGTCGAGCCTCGGGATTTGCTGCGACTCCTTTTTTTTTTATTTTGTCAAGGCATGACCTCGCACGAACGGCGGTTGAGTCTAACCTATTACCGGTAATGGTTACTTGTAGTGCAAGCCCTTTTCAATCAGATCAATCGCTCAGCGAGCGGCCTCTACCCCATACCTGGTGATAATTAGTCTGTAGTGGGCTGTGCTTTCTCGTCTCCCCACCCAGTCCAGATGCTTGACCTCTTTTTTCTGATGACTCGAGTCGAGTATCCACAGAGCGCGCGCGTCGAACGAATCCGCGACCGCGTGACAGCAGATGTCTTCGTGATCTCGTCATTTCCACCCACTACTCGTAGTATTACTACTGCTGTAGTGTACGTACGTACGACCCTTTTGTTACACAGGTCATGCCAGTAAACCACCGACTATTGATACCGGGTAGGTAGGTACCTCTGGGTCTCTGGGTATCTCTTTATACGAAATACCTGGCACCACCTGTAGAGGTTACGGTCCCTCTATAGATAGTATCGGTGGGCGGCCAACAAATACCGGCACTGCTCAGCTGCTGCTGTAGAGGCGACCGACACCGCTCCGGACCCTGCCACACTTGGTTGGTCCCATCTGTGCCAACCATACTCTCGAATCATTTCGCGAGTTTATTGCATTACGCATGTACGGCTGTCTCCGTGCCGCGGCTTGTGACCAAAGAGCTTGTCAATCTCTCAACCAACAGGATGAAGAATCAGCACGGACACTGAGTGTGCTGGATTTCGAGTGATAGAAATGACGGTTTAGTGTGGAGAACACCACACAGCAGCAGTCCGTACACGAGTTCCAGGTTATCATATACCCTGGTACGAAACATCGTACTGCGGTACCAGGTACTCTACCGAAGCTGCTACGCTTACGCAGCTTTCAAGTCGGAATTGCGGTTTACCCCAACAGGAGCTGGAAGGCGTTTTTTTTTTTTTTTTTTCGCCTCCGTGAGGCGATTTTTTTCGATGCACTTTGTTAATTTCGCCGTTTTTCTGTGACCGCGACCACTCCAGCCGCAAACAATGCTGTTGCATACATGCGCCCGTGGGGTCAATTGGACACGTCAAGGCTTATGTTGACCTCAATGTATTAATACTACTACTGTAGTTCAAGTATTCGTGTAGCGGGGACGGTCAGTCAAGGTGTCAAGCCGGTCAGCCAAGATGTCATATCGGTCCGTCCAGGCGTCAAACCACGACCTCCTAGCATTTTGGGCCGCAAGTCGTTCGTGCGCTCATGCCCGAATAACCCCCCCGCGCACCCCCCCTACACTCCAATGCCTCAGGCGGCAAGCATTATTTGTTGCCGTCGAAAGAAATGTCTGCAGAAGTGTTTATTCATAGGCATAGTACCTTTTGCGCAGCTTGGACATAATGGTTGATAGAAGTCCATATAATATATGTATATGTACCAGGTATGTCCTCACTGCCTTGTATATCTAATTCCGAGAATTTTCCGAGGCTATTGGACTAGGGTCGCGTATGTCCCTACAAGTTAGAGAGTTTTCCGACAATTTTGTCGAAGCTGGGTGAAAGTCTATGCAAACCCTCTTCACGTCCGATCCATCCGTCCATGAAAAGACACAGTAGCAGCAGCAGTAGCAGCAGCCGCACAGCGAAAGCAGCAGCGGCCGCGGTAACAGCGGCAGCGGCAGCGACAGGCCGAGCCTTGGCCATTTGTTCTCTTATTTGTATAATGTATCGTTGGGACTCAGTAGTTTGCTTCTTTTTTGTGACCCCCCGCCCCCCCCCCCCCCCCCCCGCCGCTCTACTAATACGCAGGGAAAAACCCAAGATAGTCCAGATGCAGGAGATCCTGGGCGGTCCCGACCCCGCGGAGGATGACGGATGGGCGGATGTCATAGAGAAGAAAAGCGTCGTCGCTACAGGGGGCAAGCAGGTTTCGGACCTAATGTGAGAGTCCATCGGTTGATTTTTTGGTTGACTTTGGTCATTTTTAAAGCAATTTGATAAGCGATTTTGAGTGATTTTAAAAGTGTTCTTTTTTTTTTCATCAATTTCGCTCGTAAAACATATTTTGATGGAGAAGCTGTATTCATTAAAGTAAATACGTCCCTCAATATAAGGGACACTACTGTATTTGATATCATTGATAGTGTCAAACGGTCCCTTTATATTTAGGGACAAATTGATGTACTTGAAACTTTTAGGACTGCGGTCTCGTTTTGGAGACGAAACCACTCAAATTCCAAGTAGTTTGTCCCCAAAACAGGACCGCAGTCCTAACTGACTGGGTTGAGGGTTACCCGGGTACTGTGTGTAAGAATTGACTTGCAGAAAGCTCCTACAGCAGCGATGTGTGTGTACGGTATGCACAGTTAGTTCGATGCGAGTCGACGAGGGGAGGGAGAAAGCGCCGAAGGGACTCTTTCCGCGATGAACATGAAAGCGCACACCCCAACGGGAAGGGAATGAGGAGAGAAGTGCCCGCTACATACGCGACCCCGGATCTGAGTTCATAGTTATTAAAAAGGCAGGGAGGAAGCTGGAGAAGTAGGGAAACAGAGAAATGAGATGGAAAAATGAAATGAACTTATGAAGAAAAAATAAAAGACGAGTGGTGTCCAAAACAGCCAGGCTTGGTAGTCGGGGTACCCCAGAGAGTATATATACCATACATGAACGCCAGTATCGTGCTAAACAGGGTACTCCAGACAGTGCATTGTGTCTACTGCTGTATTACCCCAGCGCCATGCTAAACAAACACTTTGACGCTTCAGCTTCAATGGACGGTCGCTCGTGCATTTGGCACTAGCTCGTTGTTGAGAGTTGGAAGGGGAGGGTTTGGCTCGAATATAGTCAAGGGGTTGGGTCTATTTACGTACATATCTCCGTACTTATACGTACGTACGCTTGTGTTATTTTATATTCGAATCGACACCTACTATCAGTATGCTGTTACCAGGTACAATATTTTTTTTTTCTCAACACCAACAACAAAAAACAGTCTGGAGCCTTAAGCCGCGCGCGGGAACGCATGCCGACTGAATCGCACCGCACGCACGCACCGCCGAGAGGCAGGCAGGCAGGCAGACGCTTGTGTCTTTCTTGCCTACAGGGGGAGATTCAGAGCCTCACCGTCCCCGAAGCCCTCTTTACATGAAACCCCTCGCGTGACACACTTGGACGGTTTTTTTTTCGCCCATCTACAGCATTGCCTTTCGCCTCGTCTCGTCTCGCCGTCCCCGAACCCCTAACCCCTCCGCCGACACAGGTTGGCGTTTTTTTCTTGTCCCGTCACGGTACGTGCCTTACCTTCCCCCCCTCAACCTTCGTCCCTTCTCACCGCCCCCCTCCTTCCCCGTCTCTCCCCCCCCGTCCCCTCCCGAACATTCCTCGCCGTGGGTGGTGGCACCAGCGATATGACAACTCTCATGACGGAAGATGAAACGACAGCCAGGAAACTGGAGAAGAAGGACATCAAGTGAGTCATTGTTTTTAACCCAATTTTTTCAGGTTGGAGCCGCACCCGCGCTTTTCGGGGTACTGGTTTTGCTTGTGACAGTGCTTGCGGTTGTCGATACTGGTCTGTGATACGGAGGTTGGGGTTATATATTAGGATTTTTCAAAATAGTATGTATGTTGTGTTACGAGAGGTTATTGGTATGTATGCCTGGATGCGCTCCTGAGCTGGGTGGCTTTTGTCCTCCGCGGCATTTGATGGAAAATAATACGATATCATCCGGGACCCGGGTTTACCTACCCCAAACCCGCGGGTGGTATCGTGTTGTCATCATCGACGGCCCGGGAGGGAAAATCACCCAGCTCAGGAACACATGCAGGTGTATTGTCAATTATCCCTCCACACATGATTAAAACCCCCAAACTGATAGCCTTAGAATTAGAAAACGAGCTGGTTCCAGCAAGATGCCTTATTGTTCAGCTTCGGGCCGTGAGACAATGAATACGCTGAATGCCACTGAAGAAGCCTCTATTACCTCATCAAAAGGGGGAGCGGAGCTGTACATCGCGATATATATATATATGGACAACGTTTGAACGTGTGTACTGCTTGGCCAGTGCTGCAAAGTTTGTGCTGCGCAACGTCGATGCTGGCCCAGGTTCCGCTTTCTGCAATGGACTGCTGTACGTAGTGTTCTGGGGTTGCCTCATGCGCCCGGAGGTACTCTCCGGAAATGCACTGCTGGCTAGATCGCCGTCCCGACGTTGTAGGGGTGGCGGGGTTCTGCGGTCATACATACGGTTACGGCCATGCATGACATGAATATTTCTGACGACGTTTTGCCTTGTCGGTGAAAGGACGAGGTGCTCGGTCCATCGTTGTAGGGATGCGAGGGTCTATGGCCATACGACTACGGCCATGCACGATACTGAGTACCCCCCAACAGTCTCTGGAAGTGGGCCACACCAGAAAACAGACGAATTCATTCGACGCTATCGCTCACCCGTGTGCAAGCTTGCCTCACAAGCGATTCTTAGTGTATACCAGGTAGGATGCAGATCGCCCTCCATGCGACTCGCCCAACACCTCACGGCGCTTCGCACTTGGTGCAAGCAATGTCTGCCTGTTGTCGGTGAAAAACCGACGTGCTTTGTCCCGGCATAGTAGGGATGCGAGGGTCTATGGGCGCACCGTACGCCTACGGCCATGCATGAAATGAGCACCCCTCTCCAACCGTCTCGAAGGAGATGCGTGGTCGATGGTCAAAATGGCTGAGGCAAGCAACAAATGAGCCCCCCCCCCCCCCCCCCCCCCGAACCCCTTCCCCCGTTGTAGACAAGCCTTCCACGACGCGAGAACTGTGAAGGAGCCAGAGAAAGAACCGGAGCCGGAGGCCAAGGAGGAGGAGAAACTGGAGGCACCGAAGCCTAGGAGCCTGTCGAGCAACATTTTCGGAGTGGGCGCGGCACGCCCCGGCGTCGGGACCGGGTGGCAGGCGCGCTTGCAAGCGCGCGAGCTGAAGCAGCGCGAGGAGGCGCTTAGCGTGGACAACACCTTTGCCTTCCCGTCGCTAGCGGACGCCATGACCGGGTGAGGGAGAGAGGGGAAGGGTGGGGTTCGGGGGGGGAGAGGGAGGGTGGGGGGCGGGCGAGGGGGAGTGAGAGAAGGAAAGAGAGATAGAGATTAAGAAAGACAAGCAAATAGACGGTTGGAGGGGGGGGGGGGGGGGGTACTCATTTGTTGGTTGCCTTAGTCGTTTGACCATTGACCACGCATCCCTTTCGAAACGGAGCACCGTTCCTACTCCTAATAGAGACACCTCCAGCATTTGGGCACTCATTACGCTGTTTCCATGTGTTACATACAGTAGAAACGTTTTACTTATTTTATCCCCTTCCTGTTGTGCCGCCTACGGACACCATATCTATATCGTACGGGAGAAGGAGGAAGAGACAGTGCTGTGCTGCTTTTTATTATTGACGCAAACGCATTCCGTGCATGTCCTTCGACGGGATGATGCCGGCGCGATCAAAAGAACGAGGCCGACATCGTACACATTAGATGCAAGTATTTGGGACCGCCGAAAGTGCGACCTGAACGCATGCGGTACCAGGGGGGACATGCCTACCTGCGTCCTTGAAACCCCCTGTTTTCAATGCAGTAGAACCATACAGTAGAACCGTAAGCAAAAACGTCAGGCGACTGTTTTTTCACGCAGTCAAATGTCATCTTCGCCTCCTGCCCAGCATCGTTGCTTCGCCCTCTTTCCCTTCCCCCCACCCTCACCCCCAACCCTAAACCCAACTCCAACCCCCATTCCCACTCCCACCCCCCCCCCCCCTCAACATCACCCCACCCCCCCCCCCCCCCCCACCCCCCATTCCCACTTCACCACCACCCCCCCCCCCCCCCCCCCCCTCACTCCCGCCGCCACCCCTGCCTCGATGAATTATATCTCTCCCCACCCGCGCGCGCAAAAAAAAAAAAGGCCGGCCAAGCCAAAGCCGGGGGCCGGAGCAGCGCCGGACGCGAGCGGCCGGAGGCGAGTGGGTGGCTCTTCCGCCTCGGCTGCCATCCGAGCTGCCCTCGGCCGGCCACCCGTGGACGAGGAAGCCAAGGCTAGCGAAGCCACCGCCACAACCGCCGCCGCCGCCCCAGCAGCAGCAGCAGCAGCAGCAGAGGCTGCAGAGGCAGAAGAGGCAGAAGAGGGGGGGACGCGTCAGCGCCCCCCCCGCCGGGGGAGGCGGAGGCGACAGCGGCCACGGTATCGCCTCCGCTGGCCGCGGCGGTCGAGGAGACAGAGGGCGAGGAATCCAAGGCGAAGACATCGGAACCCGTATGGGTAGCCGCTCGCGCGGGGGGGGGGGGCCGGTGGGGAGGGGGAGGGTGGGGGGGGTGGGGGGGAAGGGGGGGCGGGGGAGACGGCGGTGGCGGCGGCGGCGGTGGCGGCATCCGTGGTGCCGCCAGTGGGGGAGGATAGGAAGGTGGTTGTCGAGGCAGACAAGCAGGCGCTAGTGCAACAGTTCGGGAAGAAGAAAGTGAGTAAAAAAAGAACAGGGAAGATAAAAGATAGGGTAGGGTAGGGCAGGGTAGGGTGGTAGCTCTTGCTATATGCAGGGGACCTCTCGTGGCGCCGGTACATTTTGCCGGTAGCTGCTGCCAGCTGTGTTCACGCACCGCTGCTGAAAGACGTGCAGGAAGAAGAGAAATGAAAAGAAGACGGGAAGAAATGGGAAGATTTTCGGTCGAACGGTGCGGATTGTCCGGCTCACACCCTGCTACAAAAGTATGGCATGCCCTATAAGAGGCATGCCCTGGAAGGAGTGACCTACAAGGCATGTCCTAGCCGCAAAAGGCATGCCGTGTAAGGCATGACCTACAAGCCATGCTTTAATCCCTTACCAGGTGCCGTATATTTTAGGCGGCCGTGCAAATTTGCAATATTAGCGGTGGTGTTCGTTGATGCCGACCGAAAAACGTGTGTGTGTGTGTTTTTTTCTTGTTAGAAACACGTATTAGTAGTGTCCGTCCGTGGAAAGACTTGAAAAAAAAACCGTGGCTATTCTTTTTATTTTGTTTCTTGTTTTTTTTTTTTTTTTTGTCGCGTTCCTCCATCGCAAGTCAGTGGCTCTCTTCTCCCCGGTTCGTTCGCGTTCATGGGGTATCACACGGCGCCGCGGCGGTGTGCTTGCTTGGCGTTGTCGTAGTGGTGGTGGTGGTGGTGGTGGTGGTGCAAAGATGTCCGGATACTGAACTTTCACCCCCTGGGCTGACGGCAATTTTCCACGTTTCATCCTCAACTGACGCCAAACCACTAGATCTTAGTGTGGAACGCTCGGATATCAACACCCCTTGACCGATGCGCGTGTTCCTTGACCCACCTTTTCTCCTGAACGTGTTTTGGTGTTGTGTAGTGGGTCGTGTAGTGGTGGTCTGGTGGTGATGGGTGATTATTGTGGTCACCCCCCGCCACGCTTGCTGCAAGCGATGTCTGCCTGGTCGGTGAAAACCCGACGTACTCCGTCCCGGCATTGTACTCGAAGGGATGCAAGGGTCCTATAGACATACGACTACGTGTGTGTGACCCATGCACGAACGTGAGTACACCCTCCTGCCCCTTTTTATTCGTCGTACGGGTTCCCCACCCTTTGTAACCAGGCCAGGCCCCCCTTTGGAATCCGATTAACTTGATTGTAGTATAGAGGGACGATTTCTGCATCGGCCACGGCGACAAAGCAGCCAGGGTGGGTTATTGCTGCCGCTGAGGTGCAATAGTGTACGACGACGAAGCAGCCAAGGCTATTATTGCTGGTGATGCTGCTGATGTTTGCCAGGTACCAGGATGCGACGACGAGGCAGCCACAGGATTATTTTTGCTGCTGAGGTATAATATACAGCAGTAGGGTACATTTTTCGCTTTCTTCACAGCTGACTGACTGACTGTCTGTTTGTTTGTTTGTTTGCATTTTCGTGTGGGGTTACGTACCCGAACTGCAATCAATCAATCAAATCAATCAAATCAATCAATCCATCCATCAATGCACAAAAATCGATGTCCCCGACGCCGCGCGCGCAGGCAGAACATGAGACCGATTCACTCGTATCTACTACTACTACTACTACTACTACTACGGGGGTACATAGTTAACAGGACCTATGATATAGTACATAAAAACCTACATATTTACCTATTTTTACGAACAAAATTTAGTCCCGTTAACTATGGACCCCCGTAATACTACCTACTACTGCCTACTGCTACTACTACTACTACTACTACTACTAACTGCTACTACTACCTACTACTATTACTACGTACGGTTATGCTGCGCGGTGCCCCCAGACGGTTTGTATGTTGGTATCTGGGTTTCCCCTCAAGGGTTCGTACATGGCACCGCTCTGATGGTCGATTATCAACCCCGTTTAAATTTCGCATCTCCTGATTCTTCCTCCCCCCCCCCCCCCCCCCCCCCCCGTGGTCAGTGGTCAAACGACAGTCAGGCAAATAACAAATGGGTACGCCCCCCCCCCCCGCCCCCTCTCGCTCCCCCCGCTATTCGCTGCTTTTTTCAAGTCTTTTATCTGATTGGCGCAGAACAGAAGGAGGAATTTTTGTCTCTCCTGATATTCTCACTCCCCCCCCCCCCCCCCCCCTTGTTAATACGACGGCAATGCATGACATTATTAAGGGGGTCTATAGTTAATAGGACCTATGGTATACATAAAAACCTATATATTTAGCTATTTTTACTCACAATATTTGGTCCTATTTACTATGGTGCCCCGTAATAGTACCCCCCCCCCCCCCCCCCCCTCCCCCCTAGTTAATACTACGGCCATGCATAACATTAGTACTCCCCCCCCCCCCCCCCCCCCCCCCTATATTTTAATATTTTTCTTTCGTGTCGTTTTTTTTTCCTCTGATTGGCGGGGAGCAGAAGAAGAAGAAGAAGCCGGCCGAGGGAGAGCAGGCAGTCGGGGAGCCCTGAACAAGAAATATGCTGTTGTTAGGAGCTTAAGTCTTTTGAAACGCGTCAGGAAGCGTCAAGGCCGTCAAGGAATGCAGGCCTGTTTTGGCACTACTATACTAGTTTCAGTGTAGCGGCGGTCAGTCAAGCGGTCGAACAACGGTCTCCTCTTCATGGCATCTTTGCTGAACCCCCCCCCCCCCCCCCCCCCTCGGCATTGTTGGGATGCGAGGATCTGTGGTCATACGACTACGGCCATGCATGACATGAGTACTCCCCCCCCACGCGGTGCGAGGAATGGTTTAGGTTTCCCACGAGAGGCTAGCATCAGATAAACGGAGGGGGGGGAGGGGATTAAAACGGAGAGAGAGGGGAGGGGGGGGGGGGGGCGGAGAGGGAGAGAGAGAGAGCCCCGGCCGGGAGGGGAGTGCGATGTTTGTCGTCCAGCCGCCCCGTCCCGAGATGTGTGTAGTGTGAAAACTCACAAACTCACTCCTCTCCTTGTGTGGTGGGTGTGAGATTTTTTTTTTTTTTCAGACATGAGGCGGGAAGGCGGGCGTTGCGCTGGTAAGCCGGCGTTGCGCGCGGGTCCGTGCGGGTCCGCGCGGTGCGGTGCAGTCCGGTGTCGTGCCGTGCGGTACAGTGCGGCGGTGCGGCGGCTGGGGGCGGGGGCTATAGGAACGGAGGGATCGCGAAATTTTTGGTGTCTCGTTTCTTGCTTTTGGTTGACGCTTTTAAACACGCGCCTGCATTGGGAATGACGGATATGTTATCAGGTCAGGCGTTCCCGAGGAGGAGGAGGAGGAGGAGGAGGAGGGGGCAGGGGCGGGGGGCGGATGAGTTGCGGTAGTTGGTTGGCGTCAATATTAGGAGGGTCCTTTTCTTTGTTTGGCGGTCCGGGGAGGGAGGAATGAGTGGCCGCCAGCGGGGGGGGGGGGGGGGGGGAGGTGGGGACGGGAGGGACATCGTGTTTTGACGGTGTGATTGAATCAATTGGATGGCTTCTCTCGAAGAACATTTCGGAGTTTTTTGTGTCTTCGTTTTTCTTGTTTCTTCCAAAAACAGGGGGCAAAGGGTTGTGTTGCTTGTCGGGAGGGACCGCCCCCCCCCCCCCCCCTCTTCCCCCCCCCCCCCACCTCCCCCCCAGCACACACCCCGCCTCCTTTACTTCGTGCGGCCAAAAAGAGGTGCCGTGATATTTTTGTCGTGGTGCATAAGAGCGCCGCCGTTTTTTTTTTTTTTTTTTTTTTTTGCGAATGCGCCCTAGAACGCACCCGGCCCGGCCGTCGTGGTCGTCATCGTGGTTCCGGGTGTACGGTTCCGGGTGTACTGCTACAGCGCGTAGTTGGCGGTTTTGCGGGAGTTATGAACGCAACGGAGCCCCCCCGCAGTAGTCGAGAGCAAAGTTTTTTTTCTTTTTTTTTCAGGGTGTGTGACGGTTGTGGGTGGTGGAATCGGGAAAGGAAGAATACAGCAGTTGGTGCCCACCAGACCAGATGCTTCTGCACTCGAATTTAGCGTTGTTTAAACCCGAATTCCCACTACAATTTGGGGGGTTGTGGGGGTTGGACACGGGTTGGAAAAGGCCTACAGTTCAGGGGTGGCGTATTTTTTCGGGACGCCCTTCTTCGCTCCCCCCCCCCCCCCCCCCCCCCCCCCCCCCCCACTTGACTCGCTGTTGGGGTTTGGAGACGCGTTAGAAGGCCTACAGTTCAGGGGTGGCGTTATTTTTGGGGGAACCTCTCCCCC
The DNA here is from genome assembly GCA_031763025.1 of Macrocystis pyrifera. Lineage (NCBI taxonomy): Eukaryota > Phaeophyceae > Laminariales > Laminariaceae > Macrocystis > Macrocystis pyrifera. The sequence continues at coordinate 11,523,418 of JASSKH010000003.1, forward strand.
CTTTTTGCCTCCCTCCCTACCCCCCCCCCCCCCCAACTACGACTACGACCATGCATGACAAGGAGTACTCCCCCTCCCATTCTCCTTCTCTTTTTTCCCTCCTCCTATCCTCTTTTTCCTCCTCCTTCTGCTGTGTTTGTTTGCGAGAGAATTCGTCATGAATGCCTCAAATCAGCTGCTGCTGTGCTACACTCATAGTGCCAATAGCAGATGCGGCACTTTTGATGGGGAGCGTAGTCGGTCGGTTTTCACAGATAGCGAGGCATATCTTATAACCCCGTCACTAAATGTTTTATACTATTAATATCATAGCACCCCTTTCGAGAACGATTTTTGCACTTTTGAATTCACAGTGTGGAATATTTTTTACTGCGTACGACGTACGTGCTTCTGACATGATAAATGCAAAATAGTATCCCGGACTATCCCCACGTAGTTTCGCCCCAAAAATCGTGGGTGCTATTATTACGGGGTGATTGGCTTAAACGGGCAGCAGTTTCGGGTTTGCACATGAACGGAACGGGGGAGCGGGGGGGGGGGGGGGGGGGGGGTACTCATTATTATGCATGGCCGTAGTCGTATAACCATGGACCCTCGCATCCCTACAATGCCGGGACGGAGCACGTCGGGTTTTCACCGACCAGGCAGACATTGCTTGCACCAAGCGCGAAGCGCCGTGAGGTGTTGGGCGAGTCGCATGAAGGGTGAGCGGCATCGTACTAAGAACCGCTTTAGAGGCGGATTTTCTTGCAAATGGATGACAGCGTCACTCGATTCATTTATTTTCTGGTGTGATCACTTCCAGAAACAGCAATGGGTTTACTACGTCACTGCCCCGCGGGTGCCTTACCATGTGTACACAGCGGGAGGGGGAGGAGGGGGGATATTCTATTTTTTTCGCGTTCGTTGACTGACGCACCCGTAATTTCGCCGTAATTTTGTGGGGCAGGGCAGGCATTGATTACGAGTTGGTAGGTTTCGCTTGATGTGAAAAAAAAAAACGAAATTACGTCACCATACGTATGAGGTATAATTATTGTACGTCTGAAAAATGACGTACGGTGCTTATGATACCGGTGATTTTCGGCCTGGATCGTGGAGAATATTCGGTACATTTGGCATATTTTCGGTGGCCATCGAAAAATGTCCCTTGTACCTGGTACTTGCGGCCTGGCCGTGGTTTCTGTAGCGTAGGCGAGTCGTAGGGGCGTATGTATGATACATATGCGTTACATATGCGGCTGTTTTTTTTTTATAATATGTGGCGTGATGAGCAGCAGACCCGGCCCGACAGACAGACACGAAAACATTCAACAGGCAAAACAGGTGTGGTACGGTTGTGCACGTACGCACACGTACAGCACTTGTGCGGGGCTCACAGAAACATGTTCATTGTGTACATGCACGCGGCGTGTCGTTCGCGGCTCCGTCGACACTTCTGACTGCTGCTGTTGTTCTGTTGCGGTCGTGTTGCATAAAAACGGAATGTGGGGGGGGGAGGAGGTGAGGCTTGGCGCAAAACGACTGTCTTATGTCTCAGCTACCCCTGCCCGTGGCCGCACCACCATCGAAGCTATAACGTCCCGCCGATTCTTGCCAAAAAAATCAAAAAAATCGTGCGTCATGCTTGCTGTGGTGGGCGCTATGTGTTGAAAAGGGTTCTCGAGAAATTGCTTCGGAGGAGTCAAAGGATTTGCTCTAGAAGTAAACGGGTCTATAATTTGATGTAGAAAAGGACCAATTTCTTTACTCGTCTGAGATTTAGTGCAGACCGAAAACCCGCGAGATAATCTCTTAAATAATGCTGCAGCTGTTGCTGCTCCGAGATGCGTCCGCACGAGGACTCGAAGTTACTCAATGCGTTTTTGGCAGTCATCAGCCTGTTGTGTGTCCTCTTCCTTTACTAGGGTCGGCTGGTGCACGGGGCGCTATTGAGTGCGAGGTATGTATGACATACGATGGTACAATGCCACGAATTTTGCTATTAATACGATGTTAAAATAGGTACGTAATACCCCCCTCCCCCGACGTATCACGACGTTACGCCTCTGAGCCTCTCGCGATCGATCGTATATTGGCCAACGTTGAACGAACGTACATCATACTATGTGGGTTGGTTTGATTGATTGTTTCATTGTGTATCACAGGCCCGCACGCGCATGACGATCGATCGATTGGCGTCGGTCGGTATGACGGAGAGAGTTGCTGTAGCACTAGAGTAGTTGCCTCCAGATTGGTGGTGGGATTACGTGAGATCACGATAGCCATACTGCCACGTGCAGCATTTTGTTTCCATGATGAGCAACAAAACCGCAGCCCGCTGTGTTTTTGGTTCCCGGCGGCCCGCTGGGCCATGCGTTGATGTATGATGCTACATTCTGGGCCTTCAATAAAGGCGAAAACCGCAACGTGTCCGTCACCCTTCTAACTTCTAACATCGCCATAAAACGGTACCACTGGTATACCAGTGGGTTTTTGACGGTAGAAAATCAGCTCAAGGGCCGTGTATGATGTTAGATTCCCCCTTTTATTGGGGTCTCCTATGAGCAAAAACAATACACCACCCTCTCATCTACTCCACGTGCCTACTATTGTAATGCCAGGTAGCAAAAAGGTGAGAGAGGTATACCAGGTACGTATCATACCCTGTATCTCATCATCTATAGTACCGACGAGCCCAAACCAAAAGAAGACCTTTCAGCTTTTCTTGGCGGTTTTTTTGGGCGCCGGCCTGATGCGGTTGCTCTTCCAGTCGAGCAGGGCGCCGAGATCGTCGGCGACGGCGCTGATGTATTCTTCCGCCATCTCGTTGCCCGCCGCGATCCCCAGGAAAGCGCGTGACATGTCCACGAGACCTATTGATACGTGGGACAACCGAAACAGTATAAATATTCGTACAAGGTTTCCTTCGGAGTCGTGTTACCACAATAACGAGGGTGACGCAAGAAATAAGAAGAAGGCCCACATCAATCTGAGGGCAGGGAGGGGGGAGCCCGGGGGGGGGGGGGGGGGGCAGGAGGGGGGGGGATATCTGGTGTGATACAAGAGGGAAACATTGTAGAGGTCTCCTCTCCGCCGCAGGCGATTTCCGCTGTACTACAGTACTGCAGTACATGCGCAGCCCGTTCCGAAAACTTGATTCCATGAGTGAAGCAGTGCCACAACCCGCCGCGTCCAGGCTTGTCTTGGGGACTCACGCACAGGAAAAGAGCACGATCCATCAATTAACCAATCAGACAAGTTAAATACCGCCAAAATTCGCATGCATGCCGACCTGATGCATGCACACGGTACAAAGGTTCGGTGAATGCAGGGGAAAATGAAACACCATATACCCACTGCGTACCGACCTATCAAAATTTAATATATGGATGTATATACCTGTGGTTGCCCCTCCCTGTCTTGCGTTGACCACCTTCCGGCTGATGACAAAATTGCGCTCGAACATGTCCTTCGCCTTGGCGTGTTGGCCTCGTCGACTGTGCAGCACCCCCAGGTTGCTGCAGGCCGCCTCCTGCGTCGCGTTTTACGTCAGTCAGCGACCAGCGTGCAGCGCAAAAAATAAACGGTTTTAGACTATATAGGCGGGGCGATCAAACCGACTAACCAATGCTGTGTGGTATAAAGTACTACATATATGTATGTACTTCGAAGTATACCTCGTACGAATATACGAACACAACAAGAACACGCAGCTCCCCTTAAGTTGTATGTCGCGGCCTGTACCTTTAACCGCTAACAAGATAAATACAGGATACGCGCGCGGTCGACGACGTACGTATGTGTCACGCAGCTTGCAAAGAAAGGCCATCATTCGAAATCGTTTAAACCAATCGGTTGAGCTCACAGCTAAGCTGACGTATTTGCGATGCTTCGTATCCCCTGTTCCTATTTGATCACACCCGTGGACTGAATGAACATCGCACCCGACATATCCGAAGTACTTGAAAGCGGGAAGCTCGTGATGATAGGTGCATATGCGAGTACACCACTTGGAGATGTGACAACGACGCGAACATGCATACGCGACGTATAGTGCCGGTAGTACTCGGCGGTATGTTGTACCCGGCCAGCGTTAGTGTTTTCCACATGAAGACACAAAGCAACACGCTTGCCCTCCCTCTCTCTCCTCCCCCCACTCTTCCCCTCCCCCCTTCCTCCCTCCCCCCCTTCCCTTCCCCTCCCTCCACCTCCCCTCTCAACTTCTTCCACAAGCCGCCCCCGACGCTAGCTGGTACTCGACGTTGCAGCAGGGACGAAGCCCTGTCATCGCCCCCCCCCCCCCCCCCCCCCCAGCCCTCCCTCATCCTCTCCCCCCCCCCCACCTTTCCGCTCCCCCTTTCTTCATTTCTCCCCGGCGATAGCTGTCGGTATAAAAAATAGCGTTAAATACTGAAAATAACACCGCACTAACCTGAGCTCCTGGGTTCCGAGTCTTTTGTGACCCCATCGAGGTAGCTCTACAGCAAGGATATGACCCTGTCACCGCCCCCCACCCCCCTCCTCTTCCCTCCCCCCGTCCCCCCTCCCCTCCCCGCTCCCCCTCGTCCTCCCCCTTCCTGCCACTCTTCCCCAGTTTTGTCATAGCTGAATAACTGTGACACGGACCTGAGCCCCTAGGTTTTGCGTCTTGGTGGCCACGTCGAGGTAGCTCTGCAGCAGGGACAAAGCCCTGTCATCGTCTCCGAGGCTCTTCGGAGTTCCAGTCGGTTCCGGTTACGGGGGATTGCAGCAAGTGGGTACCGGCAGAGTAGAGTTAGTCTATGATACACATATACAATATATACGTGCAGTAGGGTTTCACTTTTCTTGTGGTTTGTTGTCCCTCGCGTTTGTTGTTGTTGCTGTTGTTGTTGTCTGTTCTTATTGTGTGGGGATCTTTAGACAACTCAATTGCTACATGATGAGTAGTCGTCGATGTTGAAGCTCGTGCTGCACATTGCCGGGATGGAAAAAAAATAAATATATATATGCAGTACATCGTCCGAGAATATTTTGAAATAGGGTGGGGGCAGGGGGCAGGGCGTGGGTAGGGGTGGAACTGGGGGTGGGAGTGGGGATGGAAGTGGAGGTGGGAATGGAGGTCAGGGTAGAGGTCGGCGTGGGAGTAGGGGGGGGGGGGGGGGGGAGGGGAGGGGTAAGGGGGGAAGTGGAGTTGAAGGTGAAAGTGAGGGTGGGGATGATGAGGAGGGGGGGTGTAGTCATGCCATGCATGGCCGTAATTGTATGACCGTAGACCCTCGCATCCCTAAAATGCCGGGACGGGGCTCACCGGGCAGACAGACGTTGCTTGCTTGCACCAGGCACGAAGCAAAACGTGGGATGTTCGGCGAGTCGCATGAAGCGTCAGCTGCATCCTACTAGCAATTGCTTGTGAGACGGACTTCGCCACCTCGTGCGTACTTTTGGGCATATGGACGACGGCATCGAATGGACTGGTTTGTTTCCGAGTGTGGCCGCTTCAAGAGACAGCAGTGGGTATTTTATGTAACTGGCTCGTGGATGCCTGACCATATACACACTACGCTATATGACCATTCCCTCATGTGCGGAATTAAGGTTCTCCACCTTCGCACAATATGATCTAACTCGACCGCCAGGCGGGGTGACCACCAAAAACTAAAAAAAAAAAAAACGTGCTCTGATTGTTTAGTTCACGCAGTTATTGGCGCATCCTACAACGTTGTTGCCAACCTACGTCAACCCAACTTCTGTAGAATATAGGAGCGCGGGGGAGGGGGGGGGGGGGGGGGTACTCTTTTGTTGCTTGCCTTAGTCATTCGACCATTGACCACGCATCCCTTTCGAGACGGAGCACCGTTCCTACTCCTAATAGAGACACCTCCAACAATTGGCGGAGGGGGGGGGGGGGTCAGGTAGGGGGGGGGGTGGTGAGCGGGACGGGGGGTGACAGAGAGGGGGAACGGGATCAGGCGTCTGGGGTCAGGAAAGAACGCGATATGGTAGTTGGGGCGGTTGAGGGGGGAGGGTGTACTCGACATCATGCATGGCCGTAGTCGTATGACCATAGACCCTCGCATCCCTACAATGCCGGGACGGAGCGCGTGGGGTTTCCACCGACCAGGCAGGCATTGTTTGCACCAAGCGTGAAGAGCTGTGAGGTGTTGGGATGAGGGTGGGGTCGTATGTGTACACAACGGGGGTACTGGTGTAAGGGCATTGACGTACGTACAGCAGTTTTATTGCTGCGGAAAATGTCTCAGAACGCACCGAGTCTGCGGGTGCTACAGCAGATCTCTTTGGGTACTACTATTTATTGTAGAAAGAACGATTAAATGTAGAGACAAGAACAACAGCAACGGCATTAACAGCAGCAAAAACAACAAAAAAATGAAGACAGGAGCATAAAACGAAAACTGCGCACTCACACCTGGATGGTTGAGAACACCAAAATCATCAGGTTGTTTGGTCGCTATTTTTCTGAGTGCCAAAACGGGCACGTCTAAACCAGGGCTCTGGTTGCACAGTCTGAGGGGGGCGCGTGTTCAGCGCCACAGAAGGCGTGTTTTTTGCGGGATGGTTCAAGCGCTCATCAAACGAGCCCCGTTTATTTACCTGATAGACCGCCGCGAGGGCTTCGTACGCCCTCCCCTGCCCCTCCAGATCGTCGAGCTCGGTAGAGATGCCCTGGAAGTCTTCCAAGTAGTTCACCGCTCTGCGTCGTCACGGACGTCAAGCACACATTTTTTCAGTTGACCAACAGAGCGACCGGCCGATCGACTGACTCGCGTAGGTCTGCCGTGTCCTGCCTTTTTGTACATACGTCGCTATGTCTCGAAGGCCCTCTGCCTGTGGTCTTCTGACAAGAAACCACGTACGTAGGTAGAAGCTTCGTGTTTTTGACCCCTTTAGGATTACTACCCGCGGAAGTGAGCCCAAAACACTTGCAATTAGAGTGAGGTAAGTTTCACGACTTTGAAGGGGCTATATCTTGTGAGCGTAAGATTGCGTCTCAAATACACAACGGCAACGTGACATCGAGCATATGTTCGTATGATCCGTAGTCCCGACCGCCTTGACGCCCGGCCATCGCTCGGGGCGAAACAATACTGGGAGTCCAGCATTGTGTATCGTGCAGGATAAGCGAACACCACCACCAACACCACCAACACCACCGTCACCGTCACCAACAAGAACAGCACGCCCCCCCACCACTAATACCACCAATGCTACCGCCACCAACACCACCACCACCGCCAACGCTACTACCACCACCCCCCTCGTCTTGCCACAACCACCACCGCCACCAACACCACCACAGCCACCACCACGAACACCAAAACTACCACCACTACCACCCACCATGACCACCACCACCAACACCACCACCACCACCACCACCACCACCACCACCACCACCACCACCAGCACACCACTACCACAACCGCAACCACCACCACCCACTCTAACTACAAGCAATTACAGACAACGACGCCAACGAAAACAAACGGGTTAGGGTTAACTAAACCTTGTTGCGTCCTCCAGTTCCGTGTACGCCTTCCCTAGGCGGTAGCAAGCCTGCCCCAGGGCAGCCTGATCCCCCGCCGCCCTAGCCGCCTCCAAGCTCTTCGCCCAGTACTCGATCGACTCCGCGAAGTGACCGTCTGACTCTCGCTCCTCGGCATATTTGCGGTAAACCTATTGGATAAGGGAGGGGGGGGGGGGGGGGGGGGCGGGAGGAGGGGAGGGTATGGAGGGGGCGAGGGGGGGGGTCGTGGAGGGTCGGCGGCATGACGAAAAATGACCAGCAGCAAGCAGGGAGCAGAGAGTGCTGTGATTAGAAGAAAACACGACTGATTGCAACCATTACGGGGGACTATAGTGAATAGGACCAAATATTGTTAGTAAAAATAGCTACATATATAGGATTCTTTTGTGTACCGTAGGTCCTGTTTACTATGGACCCCCGCAATAGCACAAGACGAACAGGCCCAACCGCAATAGGCCGCCAATGGTTTGGTGATCTGTTCTGTTGTCGTTTGCGCGGGTTGTTTTAGAGGTTATACGAGCGGTGGAGATTTTTTCGGTGTTGCGTTGATGGCCCTGTAGACTTAGGCGCAGTTGGCGACTAACCCGTTTTCATTTATGTTGGGGCTTTTCTCCCAAATACCTCTCTCTCGTTTTCTCTCTCTCTCTTTCTCCGTCTATCTGTCGCTATCCCCCTCTCTCCCTCTCCCCCTCCCCCCCCCATTATGTACTTACATAGACTGGATCGGTGACTCCGTAAAACACGTCATTACTGCGCGAGCTAAGCAACCAGGGTATGTTTTTTTGTCGTTTGAGCGGTCACCATGGATGGTAGCCGAGTTAGATCATAGTGTGCGGGGTGGAGAACCTCAGTTCCACACATGGGGGCATTATCGTGTCACGTCGTGTGTATGTATATGGTCAGGCACCAGCGAGGCATTTACATAGCATACGCATTGCCGTATCTGGAAGCGGCGAAACCGGAAAGCAAACCAGCTCATGCATTCGACACTGTAACCCACACGCAAGAAAGTACGCACAAGGCGCCGAAGCCCGTCTGACAAGATGTTTTTGCAGTAGGATGCAGCTCAGCCTTCATGCTAATCGCCAAACACCTCGCGGCGCTTCGCGCTTGGTGCAAGCAACATCTACCTGGTCCGCGAAAATCCGACGTGCTCCGTCCCGGTATTGCAGGGAGGCCATGGTCTACGGTCGTACGACTACGGTCATGTATGACATGAGTACACTCTCCCTCCCCCCCCGTCTCTCTCACGTTGATGAGCGCCGCGTTGGCTTTCTTCTGCTCTTCCGGGATGTCGACCGCTTGTGCTAGCTCTTGGTGTCTCTCGTGGAAACCTGTCGCCGTTTTCACGTCTCCCTGCTCGATCGCGCCAACATATACAGCACACGGCGATTACATACGTAGCACATGGTACTGAGGCGAACGGTGCCGTATGAATACGTATGTATGAACACGACATGGCACAGATCCACGTACGTCGTAGCTCATTTACAGGTGTTTGGTTTCCTTAAAAGGCAGATTTTTCTCCTTTCTTTTTTCTGTTGTAGCTGTTCATGAGCGGTCGACGATGTTAGCATTTTTTTTGTCTCATTTCTAGAGCCGTGAGTCGGCAAGGTTTGTAATCGGTAGGCGCCGTTAACCAGGTATTAAGAACTGACTTTTAGTCGGCAAGCCGGCTGACGAAGCCTTTGATGGCCAGTCGACTTCCCAACTTAAGCCGAATGAGCGAAGCGAGAGCAAACTCAGCCCTCCCTGGTCGAGGGGGCTCCGCACAAAAAAAGAAAGAATGCTATGCCGCATTCAGTAATCTTGTATATCGAAGCCCAACTAGTCGGATAGTCAGCAACTCCGGAAAACGACTAACTATTGGTCCGACTTATATCTAATCGGTTATTCAAGTTGCGCTTATTTTTATACGTAGCTGTTGGTGACACAAGCCGTATGAAGTGGCTCAAATGGGGCCCCCCATGTTTCAGGCGGTCTAAATAGCTAAAAAAACTTGACCCCCTATGATTTAGGCGGCCGTGTATATGCTTGAAGAGGGCCCCCCTATGCTTGAAGGCGGCCGTGTAAAATAGCGCTAAAGCCCCCCCCTCATGTTTTAAGCGGCCGTATAAATGACTCACGGGGTCCGCTATGCTTTAGCTGGCCGTGTAAAAGATGCTTAAAAGAGGCCCCCCATGTTTTAGACGGCCGTGTGAATAGCTTCTAAGAGTCCTCGTATGCTTAAGGCGGCCTTGAAAAAAATAGCTCACAAAAAAGGCCCCTTATGTTGTAGGCGGCCGAATAAATAGCTTCAAAAGGGGTCTCCAAAGTTGTAGGCGGGGGTATAAATAGCTGAAAAAAGGAAACCCCAAGTTTCAGGCGGTCTTGTAAATATAGCTTAAAAGCCCCCCCCTAAGCTTCAGGCGGCCTTATCAAAATAGCTCAGAGGGGGGGGAGGGGGCTATGATAGAGCCGGCCGTGAAACAAAAAGTTCAAAAGGGCCCCCCCATGTTTTAGGCTGCCGTGTGAATAGCTTAAAGGGGGGCCCCTACGCTTTAGCCGGCCATGTAAAAAAGCTAAAAAAATGACCCTCAATGTTTTAGGCGGCCATATAAATAGCTTAAAAAGGGGTTTCCCAAGCTTTGGGCGGCCGTGTAAATAGCTGAAAGAAGGAACCCCCCAAGTTTTACGTGGCCGTGTAAATAGCTTAAAAGGGCCCCCCTATGCTCCAGGCGACCTTGTGAAAATACCTCAAAAGGGCCTCCGTTAAGCTTTAGCCGGCTGTGTAGAAATTACTCAAAGGGGGCTGGCTCCCCATGCTTTAGGCGGTCGTGTAAGTTAGCAGCTGGCTTCGCTCGCAATTGTAGAGGCAGGGCGAATAAAGGCTTATAACTTGTTGACACGTCGGACAACCCACGTTCCAGATCATCTAGACCCTACAACTTACCGTTGTGAGATATTGACCAAGGTCTGCGTAGTGCAGATCCAACCCAGGAAACATGCCCTACAGCAGCAGTACATCATGCAGGTGACGCGGCTCCCACCCGGCCACACGACCTATTGATAGATCATACAGATCGGGAGCCTATCTGCCCGGAAGTATCTAGATCGGGATGGAGCGGGATTTCGATGGTCTGTCCGATCTGTTGAGTTAGTCGGTGAAGGTTGTTTCTTAACACCCACCATCTTGTCGTAGGTTGTCCCTAAGAGATGATTAGCGCTCATCTCTCCCTTCCTGTCGGCGGTGAGGCGGCTTTATCTCGAGACACTTCTCGTGGAAGTAGACGCCGGTCTTGGGGTCGTTCATGCCCTGGTAGTACTGTGCGAGACTGATGTTTTTTTCAAGCGAGTCCAGAATCCATTTTTTTTTTTACACGAACGCATACGTCCATCGGAAGGAATTGACGGGGGAAGGAAGGGAAAATAAACGGGCGACGAAAAAACGTGGGAAAAGGAAAAAAAAGAGGGGGAATGGAACGAAAAGCGATAATACAAGAAATACCGCATGAGGAAGAGATAAGAGGGGAGGGAAAAGTGGCGAAGGGCACCGAACGGAACGCCATGACACCAAGAAACGCATAAAAAAAGGAAAACAGGGGAGGGGAACGAGGGGAAGGGACGGAACGGAACGGAACGGAACGCCGTAGCACGAAGAAATCCGTAAGCGGAAAAAGAGTGGATGGAAAAAGAGGGGAAAAATGCCCGGAACCCAATGCCGTAACACGAAGAGATCCATGAAAAACAAGGGAAGAAGGTAAAAAAGGGGAGGGGTTAAACGCCACAGAACCAAGAGAGAGACGAAAGATAAGGAGGGGAAAAAGATGGGGGGAGAGGGAGAAGAGGGGAAAAGAAAACGAGGGGAAGGGAAACGGAACGAAGGTGGTAAACCGGTTTCTCCGTTGTCGTCGCGTGTTTTTCAGGAGCTTGTGAGGCATGTCAGCCCGTTTTTTCAGCTAGTCGTCGGGGCAGCGAAGAGAACTGTGTATAGTAAGGGGCCCGTCTCGTGGCGCGTGCCGCACACCTTAGACGGCTTTGCCGAGGTTAATTTGGCCGAGAGGCCGCAGGGAGGCACTCTGAACCTCACCACGGACAAATCCGAGCGAGCAAGTGAGTGTTCAATCAAAGCGTTAAAATGTAAAATAATTGAACGAAAAACGTCCCAGTTTTCTGCATGTTGATTATTTGTGTTTAATTGGGACTGGTGTCGTATAATGTAAACGGCTCTGCCTTTCGATATGGAAAATACACCTATCTATGTACGAAGCAAAAAGTAATATTCGTGTACACTGCACTGACTGTATTATACCGAGTGTGATACTGCTTTTTCTCGCGCTTTCTCCCGAAAACCTATCCGACATTGCCAGCCTGATACCGTGCTTCATGCTGGAATGCCGCGTGTCGAGGCGCTGTCTCTGCGAGAGGAGACGCAGAGCCTCGCCACGCACCATCCCCAAAATCGTTGGCTGTGCTCAGATGGAGCTGCCAGGCCCTCGTGAAACCCAACGCGCACTGCCTGCAACTAGACGACAAACCGGTGATTTCGCTATAGGAAGCCAGTGCTAGTGCTCGCGGTCACAAAGCCACCGTGTTACCGGTTGGTCACGTAGTAAGCTTTCTGTTCCAACAAGTGTCTCACCGTGCGCTCGTCTTGCACCCCATCCATCCCCCCAAAACCCGACAGGTTATGACCCTCGACCTTTGATCTACACATCGAGTTCACTGGCCACACCAGCGGAGAGGCGAACACAAGAGAGAGCCGAGTAGACGGTTCGTTCGTGAGACCGACACCGCGTCCCACCCGAACGATGCATGTACCGTTGTACGTACAGAATTCACATATTCTTTCGTCACCCCCTTCTGCTGAACGCCTGCGGCATGCTTTCTTTACCTATGATACCTGGTATAGATAGCACCACTGTTGAACAGTTAGTCGGTGATGTTTTGTTCGATTTTCCACCTGCAAGGTACGTAGGTTTTTAGGTATTTCTTAGTCTAATCGCTACGAAGCCCTCCGAAGGGAGATAGTCAGCGTCTGGCTTCGTCGTTGTGCCAAAGGCCCTCAGAGGGTCAACAGCAGTGCAATCAATGCATCTTGAATATTCATATTACCTGTTGTAGGCCTTGTACACGGTTGCGGTGTCGCCCCGGCGTCGCGAGCTTTCGGCCGAGACTAGGCTGTCCCTGATGAAAAGCATCTCTTTCTTCGGCACGCTGATTTCCGTTCCTCGCTCTCGGGGGTCGGGATTGTCTGGAATATCGGAACACGGCCGAAATAAATCAGGCAGGTACTCGAGGCCGTTTTTCACCTGTGGGCGAAAAAGTCTTCTCATTTACACGGTGTGTCTATACCTGGTACAGCCTTCCATTTTTAAAATAGTATGTCTGTCGGTTTGTCTTCTTCCTGTCGTGCATTGTCTTCCTGTTTTCAAATCATTGAATGCGAAAGCTGCACGTGACCGACTTCCCCCAAACCCGCGGTATCTACAGAAGCGGGCGGACTGGGGCGAACGCGTGGGACTTGTTTCGTCGAGAGCCATGTCGAGTTGGCCGCGGCCGCCGGGGTGTCGTGGTCTTGGTGGTATGCTTTGATGCGGCGGTATTGTGCTCGATTTGCCTTTTTCTCATGCCCTGCTTCATACCCCTCTCTACTAGTGATGAGCTAAGACCAAGAGAGCGAACCGATCCAGGCCGGTTTTAGTACTAGTGGCCAAAAATCCTCTGCATTGCGCGGCGCGTACGGACAGGCTGACATTACGTTTTTATATCTTGTCTATTTGTTCGTCTGCTCATTCGTCTGTTCACTTTTTTTGTCTCTGTGTGTGTTCACCGCGGCGCTATTGATTCCGAGACCTGAACATGACCAATTTCCACCAACCCGGGAGCTACGGGAGCGGGAGAGCTTACGCCAACTAACTACTTGGGACCTGTTTCTTGTCAAAGCCGCCTCGAGTTGGTCGAGGCCGCCGTGCTGCCTTGTGTTTTTGGAGGCCTTGCCTCATGTATAAGCATATCATACATACCTGATATAATACGCCGACGTTATTTATTGTGTTTGCCATCCATCACTAGATGTGCAGCGTGAAGGAGCTTCAACGTTGATAACTCACTAGCATTCCAAGGAAAAAAGAAGAAAACCGAGGGGAAGCAAAAAAAATCCGGGTAGGTTTGTTTGTATCGCCTTACTCTTGTCATATATACCTGTCGTTGGGCCTGGCCTGTGCGTGAGGTAGAAGAAGTCCACGAACGTCTGGACATGACCCCCCATCAGGATCTCCTCGCAGATACCCCGACGATCTACGCCCTCGAGGTCTTGCTCCGCCGTGGAGCCGGCAGACACTCCCGGCGAAGGACTCTCGCTTGCCGCAGGGAAGCGGTTTCGCAGCCGCGACTTGCGCTGGGGCGCGCTTGCGCGAGCCGTTACAGTTGTAACTCCCACCGCCTGCATCTCGTCGATAGCCTGATTCATTCATTCATGCATTCGTTCATTCATTCGTTCGTGTCCATAAGTGAACGTTGTTCGGGTATCGTGTTGGTATAGTACATGTGAGTCGACGAGGTAAGAAAGGGCCGAATGAAGTTTTCTCGCGATAAAAAAGCAAGGCACGAGCTATAGTGGGAAGGGGAGAGGAGAGCCTGGTATGTGACTCCAGATCTGAAATACCAACAGGAAGGAGAGAGAGAGAAGAAAACGAAAAAAAAAATTAGATGGGATGGGAAAAATAAATACATGTTGTGTACACCCCTTGACAGGTGGTAGAGCAGTAGCGCAGACTTGCGCTGGCAGTGGTTAAACTTCAATCGTACGTCATTGCCCGCTACTGACCATTGACTATACTGTGGATAGGTTGCTGTTCTGCAAGTCGCTGCTGTACGTGCTGGACATCGTTTTGTCACGACAATGTGCTGCTATTTGTTCTCTCTACCAGGTATATACCAGGTCTTAGATTTTCTTGACGCACACTCGTTTCAAAACGTGTCGAATGACGGCAGACTAAAATTAGTATTATTGCAGGGGTACGGAAGGCTATTTCGACGCATGGGACAGATGATCGATACCCACTTCATGATCTACACAAATACATTTCGTGGTCTGTAAAATCCAACCCTTTTTTGCGGAGGGTGGGAGCCGTATAACCTGGGAGCTGTATCATCTGCATGACCTAGATCATGTCTCCTGGGCTAGATATGTACTCGTACAACATGCAGATCCTGCACAATACCAGGTATGTCTTAACGGCAAGTTAGGATCTAGATGATCTACAGTAGATCATGATCTATCTACGTGTACAATTTGCGGGAAATAAAAATGCCCGCACTACTGCTGTACAGTGTACACGTGCGCAGCTCCTGCTGAGCATATCGCAACGAGGAGCCGGGGAAACCTGGGCGAGCGGGGAACCCTCGCTCGCTTTCTTCCGGTGTGTTCATCGTTGTAGTCTTGCTACCGTGCTCGACGAGAGCAGCACCGACTTCGACACCAACGGCGTCAATGGGCGGCCTAAATTTGCACCTCTATCCTCCTCAGCTCGCGTCTAAAGCCGTGTTGAGTTTGTGGAGCTTGGTGATGGTAGGTGCTCTAATCACCACGGATGGTCCCAGGCACCCTCACCGGGAATGCAAGCATGCACCAGGTACAGTCGCTCATTGGGGCAGCCGGCGCTGCGCGCCATATGTGGTGGTTTGTTGTTGTATATATTTGAGACATGAAAATAAACTACCTTACGAATGGTCCGTGCACGACAATATGTGCAGCCAGGGTTTCGATGATAACTTGCGAAACACAACGAATCAGACTATAAGACGAACACATTGGTGACCACCAGGGATGAGGGAACTTATTTGGTTTCTTCACTTTCTTCCCCCGTACACTAAAAATCAAGTTGTCCCAAACCCCCACCCAATTAGCTCCAAGATGTGAGCAAGTATATATGGAGACGATGCAACATTGTCTTTTTTTTGTAGAGAAAGAATGGCGCTTGCATAAGTTCTCGACATCCGTGACCTACTGTAGCCCCCCGCAGAACGTGCCCAGGAGAGAAAATGCTGTGCAGCGAGAATGACGAGCGCACGTGGGAGCGGAGTAGCAGACTGCACGAGCACAAGGCGGTCAGGCTAGTAGCTGGCGCTGTCGTTGGTTTTCCCACCCACCCTACCCGTTTCTTTCGAAGGTAGGGGGAGCGGAACTACTGCGTATGGTGTGTAGCACATGCATCGTCTCGCTTTTATTTGTTAGTGTGATATACCAGGTAATATATAGTATCGGGCTATAGAAGTGGCCATGATATAACCCGTAGTATCAAAGCCCCGAATACCCTAAGAGTATTTCCGGGGTTCTGAAGATTCCATCGCAGTACAATGGTTAGGATAACCGATAGGAGAAGAGTAGATAAGCGCCCGAGGAAAGGTCCTCGGACAAGTGTCTTTACCCGTCTAGCGGGTTAATAGAAGGAGAGCAGAGTGGGCTTGATGCTTTGAATCAAGCCCCTATCGAATCACTCTCAACAACTCCCTTCTCTCATCATGCAGAGGAATTATACGACAACACTAGAAGAAGTCTCTTGCACAAGAGAAGCTGCCTCCCTAGCCAGTTCCGATAGTACCTGCATTCCATTCCCTTACCACGATAGTCGGGTTCTACTACATTTGGCGTCGTCGGCAGGACATGGGTCGTTGGTCGTGAGTTCCAATCTCACGTCCACCATGAAATCACTTTTTAAAGAAGAGTGATTTCCTCATGTCAAGAATCTGAAAAAATACTTCTGGATCCCCAAAAATTGGAACCGCGTGGGTGCCGGCCGATCGAGGCCTCGATGGGCGGCCTGAAAGCCAAGCCAAGAGGAGCTCCAGTGTCCACGGCGTCATTCCCGGAGCTGGCGAGCTTCCGGCGGAGATGTCTTGGGCCGAAATAGACCCGGTCGAAAGTTTTGGGGCGGAGGAAGGGTCGAACGTGTTCACGGGTGGCGTGTCACGGCGAACGTCGACCACATAATCGTCGGTGGGGGTAGGGGCGGAATGGTATCCGTGGGGCATGAGGAAGGGAGGGGCTCGCCCGCCCAACCCGCAAAACCTTAATGAACGCTCGTGGAACTATGACCGGGGGACTTGCTAAGGCCTGCAAGGGGAATAAACAATGTTCTACTCTAAAGTGGCGAACTAATAGTGAGAACAACACCGGCAAACGGAGCAAGGTAACTCAACCTGAATCGATACGCCCAAGAGATCGTCAAGAAGTCACTCGGATGGGCTATTTATTGGTAAGAGGTTAACCGACCGCCTACCCAATCTAAGCCTTGTAACATTAGTGTTCGTGGTTGGATGGACTGGATCCCTCTAAGAGTAAGTCAATGGTAGGCACCACTGGGAGTCTCGGCCACATCCGAGGCTGGATATGTTTGGACTCCGATCATCCGTTTGCGAAGGGAAACTCGACAAGTAGAGGCACTGGTAAGATTCAGATATCTCCGCCGCAGGCCGCGGGATGGCTTATCCTGCCAGTGATTTTCCCCTTCCGGGTCACAGAATATTGATACATGGCAATTCGAAAGAGATGCCATACACAAAAGTGCTATTTTGGACAAAACCATGAATTGGACGCGGAATTTCGTTTCTCGTGAAAAACAAAACTGGACCAGTGCAGGCTTTGATGCGAGGAAGCGTTTCCCACCCTTTTTTATTTAAAATTTAACAGTGTGATCTTCGTACTATAAGTGTAGAAAACGGGGTCCCAAATTTGGTTCTTGGTCGATATATCCATCATATTCGAAAAATTATATGCCAGCCATGGCAAATTATGAGACCGGTCGAAATCCGTCAAAACATTTGACTCCTGGAAAGTGCACAGAACAGATAAAACGATGGAATAATATGCGGTTCATCGACTATTGATACGCAAAGAATATCCGAACAAGAAAAAAAAAAAACTGGGAATCTCTCCGCGACGAGATTAGCGTTTCTAGGGTGTTTTTCGATTTGTAATTACCCCCCTTCAACACGAGGTAGGACTACCAGGGCGCTGGAGAAAAAGGAAAGTATTTTTGCTGCTCCGATTATTTTTCATGTACGTGTAGCAGCGCAGTTTGGGCGCTGTATAGGGCAGCCAGCACTACTCAACCGGCACAATATAGGAAGCACTACTGTACCACGTTGCTACAGCAGTGTGATATCACAGTTTGGGCTGCCTATTTTGCCATCATAAGAGACACTGAGGACGGCGTGCGCGAATCCGCGAGGGGTGATTGACGCCGGATTACATGCCCACTTCGAAAAGCACCTTGCTGAAACGGAAAAACTCCTCGCCGACAACCACCAGCGGGGTTTCTACAAGCACTTGAAGGACACGGTGGCACTGGACTGCAGAAACGGCGAGAAGCGAACAGTTCATCATGGACGAGGATGGCGCGCCACCAAGGGATAAGGTACGCATTCTTGAACGGTGGGCGGGGTTTTTCGGTACCCTCCTGAACACGAAATCGGCTAAACTTGCTCCAACCATCAGTGCCCTATCTCCCCGACGGCCGTTGGCACCATCGTTCGGAGATAAACCGATCGTGGGTGACATGACGGCGGTAATCCAGGGTATGCCAAACCAGAAAAGCGGTGGGGCCAGACTCCCTTCCGGCCGAAAATCTGAAACTCGACCACCCGAATAAATCCCGTAGTTTCACAACTTACCTGTGATCGTGTGGAGAACGGAAGATGTCCACCAGCACTGGAAAAAGATGCGACCATTAGGGCCCTTCATAAAAGGAAGGCTCGCTCTGATTGCAGCAACTACCGAAGGATTTCGCTTGTTGCCCATGCAGGCAACTTATTGCTGAAAAGGGTCTCGTCCCGCCTCAGCAGCTACTACGAGGTCGAAGGGATACTCCCCGAGGAACAGTGCGGCTTTCGCCCAGCGCGATCAGCAGTCGGCATGCTGTTTGTCGTGCGTCGAATGCAAGAACTCGAACGAGCTAGAAAGACAAGTAGTTTATCGACCTCGAGAAAGCATGTGACTCCGTCGACCGAGAGCTGATGTGCGTGGTTCTCCCATCATCCGCCAGTTTCACGAATACATGCGAGCTTGCGTGCGTACAAATGACGGTGAGCACTCGAAATGATTTGAAGTCACTCAGGGGCCGCGGCAAGGACGTGTGCTGTCACCGCTTCTGTTCAATCTTTTCTTCGCCGCTGCGCTACACGCCGCGCTGGCACGCTTCCGTGAGGACCCAGACACTATGAGGCACTTGTTTCACCTCGAGGATGACCTCGGAGAGGACGGGGTGAAAGCTGACCCACTGCCATGTGTACGGAGAGCAGTATGAGGTATGTATGCTGTACGCCGGCGATGCAGGCATTGTGTTTAAGTCGGCAGAAGGCCCTGCCAAGATGATGACCGTCATTGTGACTGCTTTCGAAGGAGCAGGCCTCACCGTGTCCGAAAAGAAAATGGAGACCATACTGCTGCGGACACTGAACCAGGCACTCCGGACCTCACCGCTCGTCATCGAAGCAGCGGGCCAGAGACATAATAGACGATACAGTTTTTGTACCTGAGCGGTCTTGTCGTCGCAAGCGCTGACATTGCGCCAGAGATCGAACGACGGATCCGAATCGCAAGGGCATGCTGCAATTCGTTCAATCGGGAGCTGTACGATATGGAGGCTGCTCCGTACCAGGGTACACTCTAAATGCACGCATGCTAAAGGCCGAGGTCATGGAGACCCTGCTGTACGGGTGTGTGGCGTGGACTCTTGGCCAAGAGCACTTCGCTGAGCTCCGAACGGCACGCCACGAACTCCTCCTACAGATCATTGACTTCCAGCGCCGACAACGCACCAACCACTTCATGTCGGTAGACCAAGGCCCTCAAAAAGGCACAATGCGAGAGCGTTGAGACGACCATCCGCACACAACACCCCCTCTTTGCGGGGGCCGTACAGCGGACGACCAGTGAGCAACTGACCCGCCGGGTGATGTTTGGGACGATGGCTGGTGGGGAGAACCCGGGATCAGGCCGACCAGAAAACGACTGGGCCCAATGTCTAGCAGACGATTTGAGGGGTTTTCAAGCCACCGAGGGGTACACTGAAAGCTCCCCTTTGACGTCCGGACCAGAGACAGTGTTATGGCCGAGGCGGCTAAGAAGAGTCGCAAGTGGTATCGGAGGATCGTCGAAGCGGCGGACTGTTTTATGGCGAGGTGGCGCAGGGGGCAGGCGGAAAGGAGTTGGCTACGCCACGCAGCTGACAACGCCAAGAGCGGCGACAAGGGGAGCGGGGGGGGGCAGCCGTAGTGATATAGCCTTCGACTAATGCAGAAACGACTTGGTAGTTGGTAAGGTATTGGTTCGACTAATGAGTGGAACGTGTGCTACGATATATAGCCCTTGAATGCTAGCAGTTTTTGTTTGTTTCTTGTTGATTCGTTCACTGAGGGGGGCGCGACAGCGGCAGTACTGACAGTTGACACCACTATTGACGAGAGTAAGAAGGAAATGGCAGAGGGTGTGGCAAGGTCCCCGGATCGGCTTTGCAACAGAGACAGGAACCCATGCTACTATCACCGCCTTGAGGACGCTTTCTCTTTCTTCCATCTTGCTTTTTGCCTTCTTTCGTTCTTTGTTTCCTTTCTTTCCCCGCCGTATTTTTGCCGGCATACCCCTCTTCTTCGTGTTGCTTCGTCCTTGCGGCAGTCGTCTGTTCCTCTTCAGCACGTATGCTTTTCTTGTTGCAGCCTTTCTGATCATCTTGCGTAGTTTGCGCTATTTACCGTTTCATGTACTACAAAAATAAAAGCTTCCATATATCTACAACTCCAACAGCCCGGGGACGAAAACGGACATCCCCCGGGTCGATAGCGGCCGGCAAGGTGTTGAAACCTTATCCCCACTGCCCACCTGGCTAATTGATGATTAGACTGGGGCTCATCAAGGAGCCAGCGCGCGCCGAGAGTTTCCCTTCTGGACAAAGCCGAGGTTCCGCAGCGCATGAAGACGATAAGACCCATACCTGGACCAGAAATCCGTCCATACATACACCACTCCAACAGCCCGTGGACGAAAACGGACATCGCCCAGGTTGATACCGCCGCGCAAGGTGTGGAAATCCGAATCTCACTGGCTGATTTCAAGTCGGCTGGGAGTCATGGTCCACGTCCCACGTCCCGCCGCACCCGGGGATGGTGAGGCCCCATCTCCGGATCAGAAATCCTTGCATACATGTACAACTCCAGCGACAAAAACGGATACCTCCCAGGTCGATACAGCCCCGCGCGATGGTCCTTACATTTCCGTTCTGAGTGTGGCACATCACACAAAACTACGAGTACTACCACACCAGGTGCTCACGTCTTACTACGCACTGGTCCAGCCATAGAACAGATTTTCATTCGATCGGAACTTTTGCACTCATTTGACCCTTGTTTTGCTCCAAAATTGGCACCGCGGTTCTTGAGCCCGCAGCGCGTTTGGATGTCTTCGAAGTTTTGGAATCCGAGATACTTACGTCGAGGAATGTCATGTCGAATAAATCCCGTCATGTACGGGGATATCTCCATACTACGGTCTATACAACACCGAAAAATCTGTGCAGCCGGCGACGCTGATTCTCGGTATGACCATTCCTTGAGGCATGGCGAAACGATCGATATCCGCCCCATCGCCTAGTTCATTTTCTATCAAGGAATACAAAGTGCGCATGATCCGCGATACAAAGTGAAGATATTACGATGATCGATCCAAAATACTGATTTCTCGTCTCAATTTATCGGTTTGTCGTCTGTTATTTTTACACGTGACTCGCATCGCTCTCGTCTACCAGTACACGCTCTCTGGGGATCCACTTTTTTCGACCCTTTTTTCCCTTACCAGGTACCTGGTATGTTTTAGCCAAAATGTCGACCGAGGCTTTCTTGACTCGGTGATAAATTTCGCGTCACTGAAAAAACAAAAATGGAGCCCCAAGTAATCGTTTTATTTTACTCTGAGAAAGTTCCACACGAAATTTCAGATCGAAAATCCCGAACCTAAGTTGGGAAAACGCCGGCAAGTACCGCCTGGTGATCACAGCCTGACCGGCTCGTGTTGGTAACGCAGGGCTAGCGCCACGGGCGGAGCCGTGGTCGTATCGCTAGTCATTCATAATTACCCGTAAGCAGGTCATATCCAGGATTTGGTCGCAACAGGCGAAAGCACGGCGTATTTTGGTCGTGACCCGGCATCGCTGGTGGTGGGAGACAGCCACGGCAAAAGGTAATGGAACCCTCTTGTTCCTCGTTCAATATTTTTCCCCGTCACGGACGCCATTCGACGCGAGTCGACGACAGAAGAAAGGGCCGAAGTCTTCTCTCTCGCGATAACAAAACAAGGCACGAACCGTACGCAGTGGGGAGGGGGGAAGAGAGCCTGTTGTGTGACCCCGGATCTAAGTTTCGACTATTACGGGGGGGCATAGTAAATAGGACCAAATGTTGTTAGTAAAAATAAGGAAACATATAGTTTTTGTCTGTACCGTAGGTCCTATTTACTATGGCCCCCCGTAATACCGGATAGTAGAGCGAGTCGGGCGTTTGGGGTCTGACGCAGAGGGCACGAAGGAGGACCCACCCGATGGAAGGTCCTCCGACAAAAGCGAGGTAGGAAGAGGACAAACCGGGGGGGGAGGGGGGGCTCTACTGCCTTCACACTTTTCGGTGGCCCTCGGCAAATGGAACAGCACGCTGAAGCTAGCGGCAAAGACGCGACATACACACATGCCATGCGTCGCGCAGGACGAAGTTCGCCATTTTGAGGGCGTATACCCAGAGGTCGGCCAATCACCTGTACAATTTGTAGTGGTCTATTTACATACCAGGTACCATGTTCGGAGGTCGTTTGGGCGTCACTTTTAGCTCGTACTATTAATAACTGTACCTGGTATGTACCAGGTAGTAACGTGTCTCAGTGCCCGGCGTTCCTTCTCGTAGCGCGAGCTATGTTCCTTCACGTAGCGCGAGTTACGTTGTACTCATGATGCAGTACGATCATGCGGTATTTTGCATTCCTGCAGCACGTACGTACGTTGTACGAGTTGGGCTGGCCAAGAGCAGCTTTTTAGTTCATGCGTTCATATCTCACGAACGACGACGAAGTAGCCAGAGCTGATCATATCCTCTTGATCGGCCAATCAAAGCGGTCATGCACGTCTATGTTGTGTGCTGATTGGGCACGATCGCACAATGCTTTCTTTTTTCGAGTACATACATACGAGTACGCGTAAGTACCTGGTGCTCGTATGATTTTTCTGGCTGGCATACCGTTCGTATGTACCCTGGTACCTGGCATGTATCACCTTGAGATCATGCCGCCCTGCGTCCATCGCGAAGGGGTTTTGGCCCTTGCTCATTCCCTTTCCTCGCATTTTGCCCACCGAGGAGGACGAGGAAGAAGAATGCTTCGCCAACGCTCGCGTCCCCATGTTCCTCGACCCCAGACCCGACCCCCCTTCTCCTTCTGCTTCTCCTTCTCCTTGATGTTCTTGTAAGACTTGTTTCTTGTGCTGCTGTTGTTCTTCTTGTTGTTCGTGTTCTGCTTGTTGTTCTGCCTTCGTGTTCCGCAAGGCAAGGCTGTTGTTGCAGTAGTTGTGTTCCTACCGCGCGGCGATGCCTTTCGCTCCTGTTCCCGGAAACGTCTCAACTGCCGTAGTATATTACAGATCTTCTACCCCCGAACTCTCGCTCGAGCGTCGAAGAAGCAAAGGACATGGTCAACGACGAACGACGAAAAGCAAGGAAAATTTGAAGCAAATATACAAAAGATATCATCAGAGATGACGATAAAATTTCCACGTCTGTTTTTCGTACTGGAAATAGAGTTCATAATTTATTTTCCGAGTGAGGGCAGACGAACTGGCGGTTTCGTACACATCAGCCGAAAAGGAACATTGTTGTTGCGGACGAATTATGCTGCGGACAAACTGTGCGCTGTGCCTGTGCCGGTGGTGGTACAGCAGCGCAGACGGGCACTTAGGCTGGCGCTTCTGGCACAGCATACCGCCCAGCTTGCACTCGCAGCCTCGTCTAGTAGTACAGCAGTCGTAGTCGAAAAGTCGTGGCATTGTACGTGTTTGTTTACTGCTGTGCTGTTGTAGTACTCTGTGTTGCTTCATGAGTATCCACCATCCACCGTACATGAATGAATCAAGACAGATCTAAAAACTGCACGACGGGATGGCAAACCGCCCGCCAGCTCCTCAACAGCAGCAGCAGCAATCAAAATCTTGCCACACATAAGAAAAAACGATTAGGTCACTCATCTGCTTCATGCGGTCTCTTTGTTGGGCTGTTTCCTACGCGGTTCAGAAATTGAGCTTCAGATTTTGACCCCATCCCCTTTTCAGCTGTGAACTTCGCGAATCGAAACAGGCTTTGTGGAAAAATCGGCTTGATTGTGCGTACAGAGATTCGAGCAAACGCCGAGACGAATTTCTTTTGTTGTAGTCTAGCGCCGCGAACAGACGCGCCAAGTGCGCTGCACTGCGCGTAGGACCCAAGTGCCCGAGCCAACGCTGACTTCCTTTGGTCTGGCGGCGAAGAGACGTGCCGAGTGCGCTAGGGTCAACCTGTCTTGGGTATTTTGTGTTTCACAGTGTGACTTGCCTAATGCTGCTGTAGTCTACGAGGTGAGGGCCGAGTGCGCTTCTCATGGTCTTTAGACCCGAGCCCGCGCCAGCCGGCTGTAGCTTGGCCACGGAGAGACGCGCCGCCCCGCCGACCGCACGTCGGGCGCGAAGCGACGTCGTTATACAGCTAGCTGTGTCACCATCCAACTCATCGATCGTTCTGCTGCATTGCTGCTGCTTGCTGTCGTGGATAACATCTTGAATTTAGAGACCATGCCATTTTTCGATTTGAAAATCTGCTGGCCGAAGTCGTCGGATTTTGGGCCAAAATTTGATCATGGAAGTTGATGAAAGTTTCCACGGAAGTTGCTGGTAGGTTCCATGCATCCTATCCTTTACTTCCATGGAAGTAAAACGGAAGTAAAATCACTCCGTGTGGAATTTCGATCACGCCCATGGAAATAGTTTTTAGTTCCCATGAAAACCTCCGTCGACGACGGCAAAAGCGGCCGAGCGAGCCGGAGCCCACATTGATGCTGCCAGGGTTCGAACCAAATTCAACCGGGGGCGCGCAAACAGCAATAGTAGTGCGTACCAGGGCACAGTGCACATATATAGATGGGGGAAATGTTTCGTTGGTGCACATGTTTCGTCAGAGCTTTCGCATATCGCGCCACGAGCCGCGCGGGCTGTGTGGTGCGTCACCGCCGTACATACACAACCGAGAGTTCGACGCCGCACCACTTCTCGACGTATATATCAGTCGCACAAACGATAATCGGCCGCTTTGAAGAGGCGACAAAACATACGTTTTGGGGGTATTGCTTGTTCAATTTTTATTGCCACAGATCATTCATGCTTGGGGCCATTTTCGCCGCAGGCGTGTTTTGGTTTGTTTGTTTGTTTGTTTGTTTGTTCGTTGTTTTTTTGCTTTTTTTTCACCACGAGGCGAACAAGGAACGGTCTGGGGTTGTGTTCACCACGAGCGAGCTTTCGTTTTATTTATCATTTCTTTGTCCCCACCTCGCCTTCGGCTCTTAGGTGTGGGGGTCGCACCACGAACCGACCGCCATGTTTTCGCCCTTGGTGCTTTTGACGTATAGCAGGAGCACTGCCGGCAACTACCACCTGGATTCACTTTCCCCATTTCCCCCCTAATTTCATGCCCTGGTTGGTGTTTTTATTCCATCCATAACTCTCGCTGATGAGCCGAACTGCGCCGTCGGTGCTTCTTTGTTTTAACCAAATATATACGAATCGTACGTTTTGCCAGCCAAGCTCCTTTCTGCCACCACGCACCTACTACGCCCCCTGCTGCGCATGCGTTCGTTTTTCTGTTCGGGTCCCCGTCTGTTAGTGACATATATTAAAGGAATACCTCCGTTCGGTCCGTGCCCACCTTCCTGCCCTGAGGTTTGAATCATGGGCGACCCCATAACATGCAATTTACAGCTTTCGTCTTTAACGAAATTTACAGTCTCGTTTTCGCTATCTACTCTGTCCTCTCCCCCCCCCCCTCTCACCTTTTCTCCCCTCTCTCAACGTATTCCCCCTCCCCTCCCTCCCCCCCCTCCCTCCCCCCCCCCCTTCCCCCCCTCCCTCCCCCCCCCCCCCCCCCCTCTCTCCCTCCCTCCCTCCCCCTCCCTCCCTCGTTCCCTCCATCCCCCCCTCCATCCTCCCCTCTCTCGTTCCCCCCCTCCATCCTCCCCTTTCTCCCTCCCTCCCTCCCCCTCCCTCCCTCCTTCCTTCCCTCCCTCCCTCCCTTCCTCTCTCTCTCCCTCACTCCTTCCTTCCCTCCCTCCTTCCCTCCCGAACCCCCACCCTTCCGTCTCGTTCCATTCCGTTGTATTCCCTTCCCCTCTTGCCATGACACGGATGAATTATCGCGGCATGGACGGGTCAGACTGGTTGAGCTGGGGCTTGACACTCCCGTAGCCAACACCGCAGTCCAGCTCCTCCAGAAGCTAAAGGGAAGGGTTACCAAGGAAGAGAAGGCGTCGGTTCAGATCCTGCTCGATTTCGTCGAGGCGTCCAAGGGATGGCCGAGGCTCACGGAGGTGCTGGAGAAGGACAATGTACGTAACATGAGGGTCTCGGGAAGGGGTAAACGAAAGATCCACAGCAGTCTCCGAAAATCACGCCCTCAATAGTTTTCGATATCTAGAATGTAATAAAGTACTACCAGACCAAATACCATCACTGTTCAACAAAAAGTGCACGTTTTGGAAATAACGCAGACATCTCACGTTTTTGTTTGGGTTTCCGTGTACAAGGCTCAAAATTCGCACACGTTTCACGGTACTCCCGTGCTAACTAAACCCCATGTCCTGTTCTTACATCGCTCCCACGTGTAGTCCTCGTGCTGCGCCGCCGCCATCAGGTGCTCATCACGCAGCTCGAGCGGTCTTTCATATTCACCACCGGCTTGCAGCCTTCCTCCCCGATCACGAAGGTCATGGCGTGTGTCGTCGCCTGCTTGCACGACAACCCGGACTTCTTGAAGGACTCATCCAGCACAACGGACATGCAAGCACTTGTGGATGAGTTGGGTGATTATATACACAAACAGTGGGGAAAAAAAAGTTCATGCCCGGTACTGCAGTTGTGCTTGTGAGATTTTTGTATATCTGGATCTCACCACTAATGAGGCTGCATGAGTCGCCAACTGTGATAAGTACGGTTCCAGCTTTTAACCACCGCTACCCCTCCCTCCCGACGCCACGCTGCCTGTCGGAAACGTTCGCTCGCCCGCCCCCGAACACTGCCATCATTGCCCCCAAACACCGCCAACACCAACGTCGCCTCCAACACAACTACAAACACTGCTGTCGACACCACCATCGACATCAACACCCGTACCGCTCACATCCCCAGCAACCATTGGCCCGGAGCAGGACCTATCCATGGGGTCGTGGACAACGCGAACAAGATTGAACAGCTGCCACTGGGAGATTCTCCGCATGTTCCCGCATCAGCGTTTTATTGTCAGGGTGAGTCCTCGTCCTCCTCCTCCTCTTCCTCCTCGTTCCCCTCCTGTTCCGCCTCGCTCCCCTATATCGCACACGACCTTCTGGAGGAGACCGCCTTGTCTCGTTTACCACTCAGCATACGATAGTGTCCGCCGATTGAATACAAGCTATTAATTAGCCCACACCTGGTATCTTTTGGTAACGAAGTATTATTCTTCGATTCTTTGTATACTACTTGTGCTACAGCAGCGGTCCAAAGCCGTTCAAAGGTGAACGGACACCCGTTCACAATTGAACGGATACATATATACATACCTGGTCAAAATATGAACGGGTACCAGCTGTGCGTATCCTAAAAGTTTGGCAATCGACCGCCGGTATGATACTAATTTTTCCTTTTGAGACTGTTTGCCGTCTGACTCGGTGTGTTGTCCATGGGCGTCCGCAGGTGACCGAAACGGATCTCGTCGTCCCCACCGACAACGGCGACCGCTACCAGGTGCCCGCTAGCCACGGTTCGGTTCGGTTCGGTTCGGTTCGGTTCGGTTCGGTTCGGTTCGGTTCGGTTCGGGAAAAAGCTGGTATATTGTGTGGCGGGGAAGATGGGATGGGTACGGGTGAAGGGAAGCAGGACAAGAGAGAAGTAGATGGGATAAATAAGGGCGAGAGAGAGACATGGGGTTGGAGCAGAACACGGCCTCTTTTTTTGTGTGTTTCAGGTTTTTCTCTTGTCCGAGCGAAGAAAAAAGACTTGACCATGCCAGCGAACTCAAAGTACAGCAGTAACAGACATCTCGTCCTTTTGACCCTCTGCTTCGTTCGAGTAAAACACGTTTTTTTTCCGGTCATTTATTTATCATCAACTGATTATTTCTTCCATGTTAGTTGTTTTTGTTTGTGATTTGTTTGTTTTTTATTGTTCCCTTTTGATTCCTTCGGCCGTTCCGTCAATCGAGCGATTGGTAGGTCGGTCGATAGGTAAGCAGACCTTTAATTGCAGGTGGCCGTTTCCCCCATCCCCACCATTATTTCTCAATTGCGTTTCGGCTCGGGCACCGGGGGGGGGATTCGGGGGAATTTGTTCCGTCGCTAATTTCGTTGCAATATTATTCCAGGTAGAGAAGGGGGAAAATTTTATCAACCACCACCAGGCCTTGAACCAGATCGACAAGCTCAAATTCTGGCAAAGACGCAAGGCAGTTTAAACCCAGGCGTTTCGTGGGAAACCCCGAACTCAAGAATGATGTGAGCCTCGCACGTATGATTTTTATACGGGGGACCATAGTAAATAGGACCAAATATTGTCATTAAAAATTGGTAGATACATGGGTTTTTGTATGTACCGTAGGTCCTATTTACTATGGTCCTCCGTATTAGTATTATGGGGGTCCATAGTTAATAGGACCTATGATATGCATAAAACCTTTATATTTACCTATTTTTACTACCAATATTTAGTCCAATTTACTATGGTCCCCCGTAATAGCTGCTTTTTTCACTGTGGTTGTTGTTGTCGCCGTTGTGGGTGCTGGTGGACTGCGCCGTCAACAACAACGAATCTAACCGAAGCGCGGCTTGCAGTTCGTGCACGCATGGGGTTTCTTCCACCCGCCCAAACAAACGTGGAGCAACTATACCCGTACCCAGCTACGCCACACACCAGCAAGGTTAATTGCACTATTACTACAGTTCTTGCTTCGCGCGACTTTTTTTGTCTCCTACGTACGTACGTACAGTATTGTCTATTCGCGTGAAACACGCAATTAAAATTGTATTTTTGACGTTCAGTGTGTTTTGTGGGGCAGTCTCAAGGCCAACTTTGAACGCAAACTTTGTACCCACTACGTGAGTCTAATAAATAGCGGGCGCAACAGATGAAGCTGTGTACCCCAAGCTCTCAATCTACGCAGCGATGCGACAAAACACATGTGAACATTTCCATCCACCTACCGCCCGACTGACTCACCCATCCATCCATCTCCCATGTATCGACCGACCAAACAACCCACCTCCCTTTTATCGACCGACCCCCCCCCCCCCTCCACGCAACTTCTATTTTCCCGCTGTGTCATATTTCCTGCCTGCCCTGCGTTGCTTGCCTCGCAACCCTCTCCCCCGCCCCCACCAACCCCGACTACAGGCGCCAATGTGTGTCCATGTGGACGTGTGTGAAGGGTTTTGCCTTTGCCTACTCCGACTGTATTGATGTGTCACACACCCGAGTCGAGGACGGTTACCTCTTCCTCCCCCCCGTCCCCCGCAACACACGCACACGAATACGCTTCCCTTTCGCGTCCTTCCCAATATCCCGCCATGCATTATTTTCCTTTCCCCCCACTCCCTTCTGCCGGGGCTGTTCTTGGCCTCGAAAATGCTCACGCACAATGGCCGGCCGCGTCTATATTTATACACGCGTGAACGTGCGAACGTTTCGGGCACGCACGAGTTGCAGGTGTTCACCTTCGGCTGCGCAGACCCCCCCTTATGTAGCCGCTTGAAAAAATACACAAAAAGAGCAAACGAGGGGCCAGAAAAGAGAACCTCGCTACCACGACCCCTTATTGCTATAAGGCCAACCTCACCACTCGATGGTGATCTTGCTCCTGGCGGCCTCGATGATGACGAGCGCGTGGGCGACGTAACCCCACGGCATGCCATCTTTGGGCGAGGTGTCAGCAGTGATGTTGTGGTTTCGCAATACTTTACGCGGGGGTGGGGGGGGGGGGGGGGGGGGGGCATTCGGGAAGATTCATGCCATATATGAACGGTTGGGTTTCCCCATTTTTTTTAATGAGGGTCCTCACCAACTTGGGGAGCTTTGCACACATACATACATTATTATTATGCTTGCCTTCCGACAATATAGCGTAGATGCCGTTCCTGCATAAACCAAACACACATACATACATACATACATACATACATACATACATACATACATACATACATACATACACCCAGCAACCCGGTCTCCAGACGAAATGAAAAAAATGATTATTACGGGGGACCATGGTAAATACGTAGGACCTATGGTAGACACAAAAACCTACCCGGTACATATTTACCTATTCTTACCAACAGTATTTGGTCCTATTTACTATGGTCCCCCGTAGTAGTAACCCGATGAAGCATTATTACGTGTGTCACGGGGGAATGCCAACCTTTTTAGGACTGCAGTCCCGTTTTGGGGGATAAAGTACTCATATGTTGAGTGATTTGCCCCCCAAAACAGGACTGCACGGTCCTAAAAAGGGTTGAGGCTCTTTTCGAAGAATTCGGCTGAAACCATTTTTGGACTGGGGTTCGCGTGGTCTTGATTCCTACGTAAAATAAGACCTTAATTTACTGGTACCTTCTCACGTACCAGCACCTGGAAAGAGTTACACCCCAAACCGAGGATAGTTTGTTTAGAAATAGCGTTTTGGCCACGTTTGTTTTTGTCAATCATTCTGGGGTTGGGTAAAACTTTTTTCTGGAAAGTTACGTGCTTGGGACTAAAGACAAAAAACAAAAACTTTGGTTCCAACCCAAGTCTTCGCAGAACACCTTATTATCGTAAAAATACCGTACTCCAACGGTACTCCAACGGTACTCCAACGATATAATTCCTCGGTCGAGAAGCCCGGTCGGTCAGAAGTGTCTCGGTCCAATATGTGCTGTCATGCTCCTATCCTAGTACGCGTCGGAAAAGTCTGTTCCCATGACGCTAACAACATACAGTGTAAAACGGTGGTCCTTCTGTAGTGCCGGTCGCCCGCTACTATGTGTTGTGCCGGAATCTCGATGATATAGCGCGGAGAGACTTGACCAAACAACACACTCCATCTCGATTTGCCAGAATCGACAACTCACGCGATCCAGATCTCCAACCCCAGTCTGATATACTAGATATATGTGATGGTACTGCTTTGAATGGTGCAGAAAGGCCGGTCGCCACCTGGCAACCCGAGCCCTGTGACTGACTTACCGCCTTCGGGCCGCATCTCCACCCGGACGCGCCGACGAACAGCCGCTGCCATTGGCACTCCGCCGCCTGCTGTTGTTGATGGCTTCGGGTCCGGCGGGGCTCCTGGACCATTCGCCCGGCGTGCTATCACCCCGCCGCGAGTCCCACCGCCGCGAATGCCCCCGGCCGTCGTTTTGGCCCCTGCTCCTGCCACCTCCCGACAGTACCCATTCCGTCCGACCGCCAGCGCGCCGAGCTTGTGGGAACTGCTCTTTCACGGGTCCCGCTGCCGATGGACGTGCCGTCCGTCACAACGACCGACTTGGATACCCTCGGCGCAGCTGCCGAATTACACTTCGGTGATTCTGCGGCACGCTGATCATATGCCGACTGGGCTCGGGAGTAACAGAATTGAGCCCGCGTGCAACGCAGCCATGCTCTACATAGTTCTTGATCGGCCGTAAGCTTTGCCCGCCGACTTTTGGTCACGTTTTCCTTCTCGCCAGCGCCCTTCCTTTTTGGCAGTTCAGGAGCTTGCTGGCAAAAGACGACTGCACACCACCGACGATGGTATCGTACTGCTCGCCCGACAGCCGTCTCCGCCCCTTGTGCCTGGCATGCAACGGTCGCACGGCCTGTTTATTGAACGACGAGCCTATTCGCATGCAAGTGCCGCTGCTCATACGCCCCTGGGTCATGCGAGGTTGCCATTCCACAGCTTCCTGCCATGTGGGCACCGAGCGCACCCTGCGTATGCTCGAACGTTTCTACTGGTGGATCGGTGAGCGCCTGCCCCCGGTGGTGGCTACGCAGCTGATTGAAGCGTCAAGCACGGAAAACCTCACGGCAGACATTCCGGTGCCCCATCTTCACGATGCCCTAGCCAGAAGGGCCCAGTATCGCCGTCAGCGTCGATTTCTCCAGTCCTCTTCCGGTCGCGCCTCGAGGTAACACCTACATCTTGCTCTTCACTGATCGTTCCAACCGCCGAACCGACATGCTCACAGTCACGGCCTCTGAGTCAGCCGTGACGGCACGGCTAACATTCTCATCAATCGGGATATTTCCCTCTGGAGATGCCAGTGCAACATAATCTCGGACGGCCTCCGGTTTTGCTCAAAGCTTTCGCACGCCGTTTATCAGCTTCTCGGGCTTCGGAAAATTGCCACCGGCTTCTACCATCCAAACGGCAACGATGTGGTGGAACGTGTAAACCACACGATGGCCCAGATGCTGGCGGTAGTTTTCAACGATCTCCGAAACAACTGGGATGAACAGGTCCCTCACGTCGAATTTGCGCACAGGAGTTGCGTCATCGCCGCCACAGGTTGGCTTCCCAATGAGGTCCAAATAGGTCGGCTGCCACGCGTCTCTCTCACAATTTTCGAGCGCGCTGGGGTCGCCGGTCACCAGAGCTTGGCCGGCGATCACCTCGCCTGCTGCGACTTGGCGACGGACCGCCAGCAGCACGCGTACGATATCGTCCGCGAACACCACGCCCTCACCGTTGCTCGCGTGAACCGCCGCAAAATCACCCTCTCCGACGCACTGCTCCCGATCCCCAAAACCACCGTTGGTGGCTGGGCATGGGCGTACGACACGGCTGCCACCAACCGTCAGGGCGAAAAGACTGACACGGACGCCAAGGTCCTCAAGGCCAAACTCTCACCCAACTGGACGGGCCCCTACAAAGTCCTCGCAGTTGGCTCCTGCTCCTCCGTGGACACCCAGGACGGGTCCTCTCTCGGTGCTAACCTCCTATATTGGGATCTGCCTTCTTCCGATATGCCCGGCGCTGATGCTCACCGGCATGTGTCGGTCAAAAAGCTGCAAAGTCCTGTGCCAACCCCCTCGGCCGTGGCGACATGCCGAAGTACCTGCCAGCAGGGGGGTTACGCAACATACGCTCAACAACTTCTCCAAACAATCCACCCCGTACCACATCACCCAAGACGACGTTTCGACTCCTCTTCAATGAGTCAAAGTGGAGAAGGGTAGCGGACACCAATCAGTTGGGGGTCGAGGTCGGATCATGGCGGTGATGTACGAGACGCATTGGACGGGACTCTCTCGAACGTCCTGGGAACGGGAAAAGGATTTTCAGCTCTCTCGCCACGACAATTTGCGCCACTGGGCCGGCACCCCAAACCAGCACCGCCAAGCAACCGCCTGTACCGCCGAATGTGAATTGGCGCGGCACAACGGGAGTTTTCTCGAAGCAACGGCGAACGTTTCCTGGCTCCCGGTTACGGCTGCGTACCGTACGCCGATTGGCTTCACCGATACAGCACCAGTGTGTCTCCCAACGGGGTTCACTTTCGATACAAGGGCGACGACGGTTAGTGGTGACTGCGGAAAATCAGCGCGACTGCAATGACGGATATTTGGTTCGATTTTGGGGTGACTCGGGACCTATCAAGTTGCTTCTTTCTCCGGCGCGCCACACGACTTCAACGGGAACTGTACGAACGGGAACTGTACGCGGTTCTTGGTGTGTACAAATACGCTTGGCTGGCGCGTATGCACGAGGGGGTCCAGCGAAACGTAGATGAATCTCGAGTCGCGGGCGTGGAGAGCTAATTTATCTCCGTTGCACTCGATTTTTTTTTTTTCCGCTTTCCTGGGTTTCGACGGATTTTCTTATACTTTTCCGTCGACGCTTTCCGAGCTTTTGGTTCGGAGTTTTTTTTCTTGTCGGTAGGCTTTTGGCGTTTCCTGATTTTTTCTGGGTCGGGTTGGGGATGGTGGTTCTTGCGTATTCCGTCCTGCCGACCCCCCCCCGCTCAATGCCGGGACATGCTTGGGTATTCGGGCCAATCATTCGTGGCACAGGACACGTTTGGTGAGTTTATTGTCCGGGTTTACGTGGTTTTACGGCGAGTGCCGTGTTATTCTTCTTCTTCGTCCTGCCGATCTCTCCCCCCCCTCGGGAGCCGGGGACGATCTAGGTAAAACGGACTACTCATACTGGGGGACATGACTACATTACTTTTGATTCCAACCTTCGCGTTTCCGTCGACACATTCTCGCCCCACACCCCCCTTACGGGTGGTATGGCAGTGGCTGTCATTAACGTATTACCCTCGCCCCTTATGGGTAGGCATTCCTTTCTTTCCTTACATCGGCGTTCCTCTATCAGCTTCGTAGCCTTTTGCCGTTCAGAGGTGTGGGGGTGAGTTCTGAGGAGCCGCATATTCGACTCATGTCCTAGTTTGTGGAATCGAGGTTTCCATGAATTTGTCACATTTTCTGCACATACTGCTCATCAGAGTGGGTTATTGTGTGATGGTACTGCCTTGAATGATGCACAAAGGCCGGTAGTTACCTTGGTAGAATGTATTGCGATCGTATTTGTAGTACTTGGGAGGCGCGTCTTAGATGGGAAACCAGGGGTTTCCCGCAAAGACGAGGCATCCCGTCAGTCTTCTATCGTGCTAAAACAAGGGGCTAAAGCTGCTCTTCTTCTATCTCTAAGCAATCAGCACGCGTCGGCAACATCGAGTACCTGCTCACTAGGCAAAACTGGCAAGGGATACTCTGTATCCCGTCCTGACCCCTTAAGATCTAACCAAGCCATTTCAGCCCTCGACAACAACTTTAGTGTGTTCTTTATTTTCATATGTATCCCAAGCATGTCTGCATGTATACACGCACCAGGCATGCATGTTTTACTTTTGTTTTTACTTATACTTTCATCATGTCGGATCGGATCATTCAAACTCCTGCCCTGCCCTGCCCTCCTCGAAGCATGGGTGCCGGTCACGCGGAGCCCTTGACCGTACACCTGGTAATTATTATTACAACAATGCGATGAAGATCATGTAACCGCTGCACAGGCTGCGAGAGGGCGTCGCCGATGAGTTAACTTGGAGTGGGGGGGCGACCGACCGGGCTCTACATGGATTGAAGAGCTAGGCTTCGTGTATACTAGGTTTCCGTTAAAAATCGGTGTCCCTTATTTTTCTTCTTTCTTGGAGTGTTTCGTGAGATATAAACATCGAAGCTCAATTCATGCTGGACATTTATTACGGGGGATCATGGTAAATAGGGCCAAATAATGCTAGTAAAATTAGGGAAATATATAGGTTTTTTGTGTGTACTGCAGGTCCTATTTACTATGGTCCCCCGTAATAGTTCACACCTCGGATAACGCAACACTCGGATAACACTTATCTACGTTATGGGGCCTAACACAGAAACGTGGTAACGTACTAACATAGTGTTAGCACTAGAGGAGCGATCACGGTAACGCGGTAACACAGTGTTAACTGGAAACCCACGAACGAGCACGAGCCTTAACGTTATGTTGCTGCTCGGTCTCGTCCAGCTATGGTAAAGTAACATTATGTTATGCCGTGATCGGTCCTTGAACTAACACCGTAACTCAGTGTTAGGCTTTGACCAAACACGTACGTATAACGTTACCATGTTCGCCAGCACTACTAACACATAACATTGTGTTACAGATAACACACTAACGTAACATAACGCAATGGCCAGCACTACTAACACTACGTTATCTGGACCCTCCATCCGATTGCCTTAGGGTCGGATAACGTAACACTTAACGTACGTTAGATACGTTACAGTCTTAGCCGGCCCATACGTAACATTATGTTAGGATGTTAGCCTAAACGCGGAAGTCTCGGTAACATTGTGTTACGGTGTTACCGTCAGTAAAGATCTGATGGTAACATTCCGTTACCGTGTTACCATAACAAACAATCCGGGTCTAACCATATGTTACTGAGTTACCGTTGGGGCCGAAGTCGTTCTAACGTGATGTTACTACGTTACCCTTTGGATCTTCCCGAGATCTAACATGTGTTACCTGTGTTAGTGGTGAAGCGGGCGTGTGGGAGTAACATAGCGTAGCCGTGTTATCCAATTTCGCCGACATCCTAGTAGGGGATACCTACAAAAATATCCCCGGGGGAGGATAGCATGGCATCCCCGGTAAAAAAAAAACGCCTCCATATTTTAAAACCCCAAAACAGGGGATATTTAGGAGGGATCCCAGCGAAAAAAAACGCCTCATTTGTGTTTGTGGAAACCCCGCCAGTATGTTATGCATGTATAACACTTTTCGTTATCCATCTATAACGTAATCTGCACACTCGCACGTACGAGTTAACACGGCATTAACATATTGTTGACTTTAGACTGGGGGTGTACGTTATGTACTAACTTGTGTCACTAAATACATCGCATACGAGTTAACAACATTAACATAATGCTTTTAATAGTGTTTTATCGATCATACACGTTATCCGTTTGACGTATGTTATGTTGTTATGGTAGCAAGACTTCCGTAATACCCTCACATAACGTCACTCGAAACGGACTGCTGCTGCGGCTGATACGGTAACATAATGTTAACGTTGTATTGACCATATACGTCATCCCTCTAACGTGTGTTACTATAGCCCCTAGGAATTTCACTAACACACTAACGTAGTGTTATGTACGCGTTTATTTGGCCGTGTACGTTATCCGTCGAAAGGGTGTTACGGTAGCACGAAGAATCCCGCTGACACACTAACGTAACGTTA
Source organism: Macrocystis pyrifera (assembly GCA_031763025.1). Classification (NCBI taxonomy): domain Eukaryota; class Phaeophyceae; order Laminariales; family Laminariaceae; genus Macrocystis; species Macrocystis pyrifera. The sequence goes on from JASSKH010000003.1 coordinate 11,559,957, forward strand.
CTCGCTACGGGCTGATGCCACTAACACGGTAACAGAACGTTAACGTTTAATTGACCATGTACGTTATCCCTTCAACGTGTGTTACGATAGCCACCAGGAATTCCGCCAACACGCTAACATAGTGTTACTCGCTATGGGCTGCATACCCTAACACCGTAACACATATACTGCGGTCAGTACGAGATCAAGGAAACACTCTAACACATTGTTACGCGATCGCCCGCCAATATCAAAACACACTAACACTATGTTATCACAAAATCCAGAAAGTAGTTAACGTAGCAACGTCATGTTACGTTTTTTTTTTTTTCGCTGACGCCCAACATTAACATAAAACGTTAAGTGTTACGATATCCCAGGTGTGTAATAGTTGCAGAATGGCAAAAAAAAACACGAAAACGAAAAGAAAGGAGCTAGGACAGCAAAAAAAAATGCAGTAGTAGATGGAGCTCTAGCCGGAAGCAGGTACAGAAAGGACTTACACGTACACCTCGTGTACAGTAGGGCTCTTTTTGTGTCCGTAGTTTTCATCTTTCGTAGGGCTTCATTCGTGATCAACGTTGAAGCTCATCATGCATGCTATTACGGGGGACCATAGTAAATAGGACCTACGGCACACACAAAAACCTATATATTTACCATTTTTTGCTAATAATATTTGGTTCTATTTACTATGGTCCCCCGTGGTACACATTCTCGGATGGCGAGAAATAACATTGATCATGCTGCTCCATTATCACAGGAGTGTTTGTTGGAACATACGATATAGAAAATATATACTACTGTTGTAGCAGTATCACAATTGTCAGCGTATTTTAATTGTGTTGGCGTTATACGGAAGTATGGGGAAAATGTCAAAGACACGGAGGCCATTTTTTTACGGGGGACCATAATAAATAGGACCTACGATAACACCAAAACCTATATATATATTATTACAGGGGTACATAGTTAACAGGACCTACGGTATACATAAAAACCTATATATTTACCTATTTTTACTAACAAAATTTGGTCCCGTTAACTATGGACCCCCGTAATACCTATTATTAGTAACATTATTTAGTCCTATTTACTATGGTCCCCCGTAAATAGTGCCCCGAGGTTGCGCCCCCCCCCCCGCGAAGTTGATCCTTTTACCTGGACAACAACATTTTAACGTTCACAACGGGTTCTGCCGTGATCCTTGGTGACACTTTCCCTCCGAATAACGGAAAGGCCCCGCCACATTCTGTTTTCAACGGTTGAACGGAATCCTTAAGGCCCCTTTCCCGCCAAACGAAAAGGCCCGCCACCCGTTTTTACATTTAAACCGATCCTGTGACAACAATTGCTCTCCGAACGAAGACCAACCACGCTATCTATTCTGTTGATATCATGAACAAGTAAACAAGTTTTCAAGCGGGCAACTTTCCTGCTTCTAGAACGGCAAGGTGATGCCTGTGTGTGACCTTAGTATTAATTGAGCAACACGTCAAATACGTTGGTTGATACACATTTTTAATAATATTTTCGTATTTTGTTTGCGGCAGCGTTTCTCTGCTTGCTTGACTACGAGTCGGAAGGACATGGATGGGCCATCGTGACACCGCCGTGCGCGCCGATGATCTTTTTGCAGACGAGAGAGCGCTATCATGCACGGGCAGGGGTACGGGATAGGGGACGACGGGAAGGGTATATATATTCATTAGTCCTACGTAACACCAGGACACCTAACAAGAAAATAAACAGGTTTCGCTGTTCCAGGTTAGATTTCTTGTTGTTGAGGATGGATGCGTTGTACACCGCGGCACTCTTAACTATCAGCACAACGACTCCCGAATCCCTTCTTTTCGTGCGAAAGCTCAGCCTGCATTTCTCACTGCGCCGTTTTCCTATTTTATATTTTATTTTTTTTGGCCACCAGGCAATGAACGTACCAGGTATACTCGTAGCACTTAAGCACTTGTTCCAAGCATACCACCCACACGTCCACGTGTAAAAGGGGATCAAGAGTCCAACAGTGACGTCAGACATCGTAAAAGTGTTTGCAATCCGACCTGTGGATGCTTGACGAAACGACAAACAGTAGAAAAAAACCCCGTAAACCCCGCTCCGAAAATAATGAATAGACAGGGGTCCTGTATTGTTGCAGTTAGCCCGTCTATTATTATCAGGCTTGCCATCATCCGACAAAGTGCAGCATGAGGCTTCACCGTTGATACAATCTAAACATTCCTGAGAGAAGAAATACCCGGATACAAAGGAAACCTATGTGCACAAGGTCTATCTGTCTTCAATGTCTACTTCCCTTTTATGCCCATCTACTAGTATCAATACCACTCACTGCAAAAAAAAAAACAAATCCGACTCCAATTCCAAGCAGTTTGCACCCAAAACGCGGTCACACCCACCCGCAGCTCTGGACGTTCACGCTGCTCCTGGGCAGCAGTAGGTAACACCCATACAGTTATACCTGTCTGTAGTATTAATAGTTGTTGCTGCTGCAGTCGTCGCTTTTTTAACGTCAATTTTTCACTCTGAAAGAAGTCCGACGATTTTTTCCCCCCTGTTTTTCAAAGGTTGTACTTGTAGATGTGCTCTATAATACTATATACCTACTTGGTAGGAAGCTAAACGAAGGTTGTATAGGAGAGGGGCAGTGTCAGCGTGTGTGTGCTCTGGGCGGTGATTTTTTTTTTTTTTTTTTTAGATTCTTCTTCTCGAGTGGCACTTGGAAAAAAAAACAAGGCTGTGGTTCTGGTTATTATTCCTTGCTTTTCTTGCCCTTTCAGCCGTAGATACAGCAGTAGTGGGTAGCACTACATACGGCGTATACGACAACTGTTCTGTGCTGTTGTAGTATTACGGGGGACCTATAGAGTAAACAAGACCAAATATTGTTATTACGGGGGTTCATAGTTAATAGGACCTATGGTGTACATGAATATATTTACCTATTTTTACTAACAATATTTGGTCCTATTTACTATGCCCCCCCGTAATAGTAAAATTAGGTAAATATATATATATATATATATATATATATTTGGTGTGTACCGTCACGTCCTCCTTGCTATGATCCCCCGTACGTAGTAGTCGTGTGCGGCAATGGCGGTGCTGTTGGATACTGACAGCATTCCGGACAGCAACGCCGTACGTAACCAGTAGCATGCAGTAGTATACAGCAGCGCAGAGGTGGGAGAGTCCAGTTCGGCTGTGGCCTGCGTAGTTCCCGAATACTCGTCGGCCTGTGTAGCTCTATCGCGCGCTTGATGTATATAGTGCAGCACTACACACAATAGCATCGGTGACACTTTTATTCTATTCGTCGTACGTACGTGACAGGTACTATAGGCGTGCGTCTTCTGTTTTTTTTCTTGCACATTTAATTGGTGTGCACACCGTCGCGGCGGAAGCGATCGAGGGCGCCTCTGTATTACGGGAGACCATATTGAAAATAAGACCAAATATTATTACTGCAGTAAAAATATGTTTATACATAGGTTTTTGTGTGTACCGTAGGTCCTATTTACTATCCCACCCCCTCCGTAGTAGTAGAACGCGGCACTACCGTGTACCAATCTGTCCCATAATATAATCACCGGTTTCACAATTATTTTTAAAACAAACTGTTCTTATATTTAGGTACAGAGTGGTACCATTAATAGTTGGCGGCGAGTGTTAAGGGGGGAACGACACATGGGCGGAATGGTGCTACAGGGGAGGTACGGCACAGGCAGGCTACGTATATATACCCCTGATTTCACTGCGTATCGCGTTTGGGCCACTCGACCGATGAGTGACCCTGCACCTCGCTACAAAGAGCTTGACGAAAGCATATTTGGTTGACGCAGCGTATCTGAACGATCCCTCGGCGGTACATGCCGTGCAACCTAAAAAGCATCATCACAAGTTCGAGACTGCGGTGAAATAGGGTAGTCACCCGGCCGAGGGGCTCCGATGAGCGGCTGAAACAAATGACCTTAATTGAACCCCCCTAGCGCAGCAGGGACTCGAGGATCCATGGCGAGTAAGGAAGGGTGGTCGAAAAGGAGCGCCTGTTGTTGTAGATCGTCTCGCTCGGTGACCATCTGATGGGTTTCATTTTCGAGGAGGCCGTCCCTCTTCGATCTCCGACTGCGGGATCGCCAAGAGGGTAGAAGGAGAGGGAGGGGGAGGGGGTTTCTCTCGTGTCATCGGAGGGGGGGGGGGGGGGGGGGGAAGCGGGGCGAGTGCCAGATCCACACCCATATCCTGGGGATGGAGCCTGGACGTGGCATAGGAGCCGATAGCCGAGGGTTAGAAAGGCGTGTAAATAAGAGGAGATCGGAGAAAATAAGGCAACGGGTGGGGTAGGTCGAAGTTAAGCCGCACACAAGTAACGAAAGGAGATACATGCATTTCATATGTGTATATATAGACTTGGTGTAATATCAAGCATTCCTCGTTCAATTTGGTTCCCATGGGAGGTTTGGTTCTTCTTTCTGTCTCTGCCGTCGACGCCAGTGTTAAGTGTAGGGGCGGTATGGACCTAGGGACCGACTGTTGCTGGCAGGGCTGCCTCTGTGGCTCTGCTCTGCCTCTCACGCAAGGCTCTAGACGATGCTTGGAAGTTATAGGTTATTGTATTAATTGCCTGCTAGCCTCGCCGAAGCCCTCTGTGAACGAAGGGGCGTGACGTTCATCAGCCAGCCAGGCAGGTGATAACGCCTGCCACGCATGATGAGGGGACACTTGCTACAAACCATAACGCCGCAAACGAAGAGAGTGGATACCAAAACAGAAGTAGCTGCATGCATATTAATGAGTGAAAGCCGTTGACGTGTACGCTGCCCCTTGACGCCTGCCAAACAAAAACGAGATACAAAGAACAGGCCGTGTAGCTGGGACCACAACTACAATCCGTTGTACCTCGACAAGGATTACCCTCTGCTTAGATATCGAACGATGATTTAGCCCGGTAGCCAGCAGTAGTTTGTAACACCTTCACGTTGGGCGTCGTGGGCAGGGACACGGGCTCGAATCTCACCTTGAACGTGTTCGTTTGCTGTAGAAACGCTTTTGCGTGCGTCCCTGCTGTAGAAAGCATGTCTAACCTGGTTCCTGGTTCCCCGGGTTTTGAAACCAAGCGGATAGTTCCACGTGCGGCCGTATGCGGTACCGTTACGTCCCAAAGATCCCACCGTTCAGAAGCGGGGGGGGGGGATAAATGTTATAAGGAATAGCCTGGGCCTGGTCTGGGTGGTAGATCGGTGTTCTAAAGTCTACGAAATAGCTCAGTAGGTATCACCTTCGCCACCTAACCCGTGAACTAGTTTAGTTACCACGGGCAAGACCATGTATATATATATGCCTATGGTATTACCGTATTAAGTAATGTGATATCATCGCCAACAACAACAACAACAGCAACCGCAAGCAACAACAGCCCTGCGGCCCAAGCAGCGCATGTGTTACGGTTCAGGACCGTTTCAGGAGTTACGACGGCATGCATTTTTGTATCGGTAGGGGCCGCGTCATTTACGGCCCCCCCCCAATTTGTGGATGGTTTCCCTTTCGGACCAATCCATCTTGCCTCTTGTGGTCTTTGCTCTCGACCTGTGGCATAAAGCAATCATTCTACCATCTACAGAACTGGGAGACCTACTCCCTAAGACCGGAAACCCTTCCCGTCCTTCGGGGGTACGTGAAGCGCACCTCTCGACTCGGTTGAGTCTTCAACAAACGTGAGATTGGTAGGATTATGGACCTAGTTGGTTGTGCATCGTGCCGGAATGGTGCGGTCCTCTGTTCAATCCTATACATACTGTAAACGGTAACCATTCAGGGTAGTGCCTCAGGGATAATCCCTGAATAGGTCGCATCACATAATCCTGACCCTAAATCCCGTGGCTTGTAGACTCACGAACCGCATCATGGTGTCCAATCCGAGAATCGAACTCGGGTACCGTTTCGCACGTCTGTTGCCGACACCCCAAGCCCACAGAGTCCCTTCGGCACAACACGAGATCAGTTTTTTGCGCTAACTGCTACTCCCAAGCTCTCGCCGCCGCTGCACACACACCTACCTCAGTCGCCTCACCCACTGTTCGCCCCAGTTATCATGACATCGCGTGGGAGGACGAGAGCACCTTGGAGTGGGAGGTTAGACAGGTCGCCGAGGCCACCGCCGTCGAGGGGTTTACCAACGTAGCAGTGGAAGCAGCAGCAGTAGGTCCCCAACCGCAGGACCCACAGCTGGTCCTGATGCTTCCCACCGAACGGTTTGATCTAGAAAAGGGAGCGTTGGTGGGGGTCGCTAGAGCGGCGCTGTGGTGGTTGCCGGGGTCCCCAGTATACGTCAAACTGGTGAACCGCAGTAAAGAGACAACAGTGGTAGAGGGTTGCCGTGTGATAGCTCGACTGGTAGCCCTCAACGTCCGCGACCCCGCACGATTCGAGTCTTTATTCGATGAGATGCCCTCCACCGCTGACCCGCCCCTCCCCCGGCAAGCCCCAGACCCGACGTGTGTTTCGAGTGAAGTCAGGACAGAACCAGTCCCCAAGGTACAGGCAACCGACGCCAACCTAGGAACACTGGGATCCCTGCAGAAACAACAACTCGTGGACGTGCTGGCAGGTTTCATCGAAGATGGCCTGTTCCCCATCGACCCCAAGCGAGTGCCGGCCTGCATCGATGGTGAGCTTGAGCTTCCTTTGATCAATGAGCTATGCACCCCTTTTGCGGCCAAACAACGACGTTTCTCCCCCGAAGAACGGCGCGCATGATTAGAGCAGAGATCCAGAAGTTGCTTGACCGAGGAATCATTCGTCCCTCAGTGTCACCGTGGGCAGCGCAGTGCCTGTGTGTGCGGAAGAAAGACGGAACCCTCCGCTTGTGCATTGATTGGCGGGTACTTAACAAGCTCCTGGTTTCCGATAGTGGAGGTCTTGGCGATATGCAGACAATTTTCGACGGGTTGAAAGGCAAACGGTACTTCACTCAGCTGGACCTTGCTTCCGGTTTTCACCAAATCGCGATTGCAGAAAAAGATCGCTACAAAACCGCGTTCAGAGATGCAGATGGACTGCTGTATGAGTTCACTAGGGCTGGCTTTGGTTTGACAGTTCTGCCTTCAGCGTTCACACGGAGGGTGAAGTCCGCTTTGGGGTGTTTAGAAGGAGTGTTCAGCTGGCTCGACGACATTCTCATCGCGAGCGCCACCTGGGACGATCACTTAGCCAAACTCGTTCTAGTCCTCAACCGTCTGTTAGCGGCGGGTCTGTCAGTTAATTTTGCCAAGTGTATTTTCGGCTCCTCCTCGCAAGAATTCCTTGGCATGATTATCGATAGTACCGGCCTACACCCCGCCCCGACCAAGTTGGAAGCCATTGCACGCATGCCGCGCCCCCAGACAGTCGAGGAACTCCGAACGTTCCTTGGTCTGACGGGCTACTTGCGGCAGTTTGTACCCAACTATAGTCTGACCGCCGCCCCCCTCACTAACATCCTACGCAATAAAGACTTCGCGTCTAAACGCGCACGCAAGAGTACCATCGCGTGGGATTTAGAGGAGGAGCAAGCGTTTCAGTCTTTGCGCTCCACTCTAGCCTCGCCTACGGTACTCGCATTCCCCGATCTCGACAACACGTTCGAACTACACACCGATGCTAGCACAATAGGTGCGGGAGCAGTTCTTATGCAGACCATCGACGGTACGCCTCGCGTGATTGCCTTCGCTAGTCACAGATTCTCGCGTACAGATGCCCGTAGAGGCCCCACCGAACGAGAATGCATGGGAGTGCTGTGGGCTGTGGATCATTTTCGACCCTATTTAGCGGGTAGGCAGTTTACGGTAGTGACCGATTGCTCCGCTATAACCTGGCTGTTTCGAAGTCGCGAGTTGTGCCCCAAACTACACAGATGGGCACTAAGACTGACGGAATATGATATGGTGCTGGTATGGCGAGCGGGAGTACAGCACGTCCTACCGGACGCCCTGTCGCGGCTGCCGCACTCACAGACTCCTCAAGCCGATGTTGATGACTCCTTTCCCGACGATCTTACGTCGAAAGAACCATCCGAGTTCGTAGGACCCCGGGGACCGAGCCTTGATGGAGTTAGGTTAGCGGACGTAGAGGCAGTAGGTGTAGATGGAACAGACGGGGGGGGATTGCCCTTCCTATCCACCGTCAGAACCGTCCACTCATGCTACTAATGACGCTCGCCTCCTTGCCCTACAAGCCCTGCCCTTTGCCACGTGTGCCGCACTAGAGACAGACCCCGGTACGCTGCGCCGCAGTAGCAGGACGCGTACGCCTTCCGTACGGCTACGTCCCCTCAACGACATCCAGCTGCCGCCCATCGAGCAGTTGGTGGATCAGGAGCACGATCACTCCAACACGGCTACACCAATCGAGTCGACTCCGTCTTCACCACCGCCCACGACGGCCCCCAAGTGTCGGGTTCACGCTGGCCGTGACGACCTTGGAGAGGTGCTTTCAGCAGGGGGGGAGGTACCGCGTTCGTCAGAAACCCGCCACATCACGGAAGCATCGGCCATCCACCGGGCGGCTCAAGTACTCACTAATCCCGAATCCTTGGCGCGAAGGCAACGAGCCGATTCCCATCTGGGCCAGGTTCGTGAGAGTTTGTGTGGTAGTAATGGCGCAGGCGCGGGTGGAGTTGACACTACCGGGTACGGTTTAGATGACGACGATGTAATCCGGTACGCCGACGAAAGGGGTAGGAAACTGCCAGCCATCCCTGAAGCCATGGTAGCGGACGTACTCGCTTTGGTACACACGCTGCACGGACACGCAGGAGTAGGAGCTACTTTAGCTCTGGTACGCGATCACTTTCACTGGCCCTCGGTCACCCGCGACACGAGACAATACGTGTTATCGTGCGGGTGTCGAAGACGCAAGAGACCGAACAGCAGACGTCTCGCGATGTTGCCCGGACGCCCGCTAGAGCCTTGGGATGAACTGCAGATCGACATCTTAAAGTTGGACACGCCTTCTCTTTCCGGCAATAAATATGTCCTACTGGTAGTGGACCGAGCCTCCAAGTTTCCATTCGGTTTTCCTCTAGCAACCAAGCAGGCAGTAGGCGTGGCACGGATCCTTACCGAGCTATGTTTAACCTTCGGCGTACCTCGGGTGATTCGGTGTGACGGTGGCAAAGAGTTTGGAGCGGAAGTAGTGACACACTTGTGCCGTTGGCTACATGCAGAAATAGTGTTCGGACCGGCCGACCATCCACGGGGTCAAGGGGCCGTCGAGAGGTTAGGAGGTTGGCTTCAAGAGCTGTTGGCAGAGCTATGTAGATCATGGCCCGAGAGATGGGACGAGTACGTGTCCCCAGCAATCTGAATCAAACGCACTTTGCCAGACGTTTCCCTGCCCTCTCACATGACCCCTTTCGAGCTGCTTTTCGGTCGCAAACCCCGCACGTCGTTAGACTCCCTGGTGCCCCTATCAGAAGAGACAGGACAAAGCGGTGGTCTTGACAACTTCGTGGAGCGCCGCAAGCAGAACCTCCGAGAAGTCCGCATTGCGCTCGAGAAACGTCACAATCAGAGGGTAACCGCACGGGCCCACGCCAACGCTACTATTGCGAGACCCTCCGCCGGAGTCCTGGTCGAGAAGGGAAGCCTCGTGTTGGTGCGCGAGTCCGAGAGCAGCAGACATCGCGACAACCGAGGGAGGAAGCTCCAGCACGACCACTACACAGGCCCTTGGAGAGTCACAGAAGTAGTGCGGGCAGGCATAAGCGTACAAGTAACGATGCGAGGTAGAAAACAGCGCACCCGAACTGTGTCCGTGGCAGATGTCAAGCCATTCCACGTCCGACCCCTAACTCTGAGACACTCCCTAGCCGACGAGTTCGCACAGTATGCTTGGGGCCCCGATTTCAAGATGCCGTCGCATGGTATAGACTCTGCGACGTTCGACTCCATCGTAAGCTGCCGTGGGAGTATTTCCCCCTCGGGCACGGCTAGGTGGGAATACAAAGGAAAGTCGAGGGAGGGAGTAGAGTCGGGCTGGTTGACTGAAAGTGAGATGCTAAAAAGCTTCACCCCTCTGCAGTTGGATGGCTTTATTGCACTCTGGCATTTGTACAACCAACAGTCTACTAGCGACACAGCCCCCCTGTCTCAGTCAAACCTCGTGCGCCCCTCTCTCGACGTGAAGCCTTGACCCGATTCCCAATAGGTTTCACTATCTGGAAGGATTTTGGTGGCGGCCTCCGACTACAGGGCCAGGTGTACGATTACAGAGACCGATACTGGCGAGTACGCTACAGCGACCAGAACTGGGAAGAGCTGACTCGCCGCGAGATGGAGCAGTTGAAGAGCTGAAGCGGTTCCGAGCATCAAGCCAGTATACCGCTCTCTCCCCTTACCGTGCGTCGTTCCCTCTCGGCCTCGTTGTGCCACTCTCTCGTTTCGACGCCGTGCGTTTCCCTCTCCCCAGCGTTCTACCCGTCCGCCGCTCGCTCGCTCCGAAGCCGTGTACATGTTCTGCTCTCTCGCTCCGACGCCTTGATCGTAACACCCAGAGAGCAGAACTTGGAAGGAGCCGCCTAGCCACCATAGGGAGCCGATGCAAATTTGGAGCGATACTGAGCGTTTGCCGAGGAGACGAAGAACTTCTGCTTTTTACCCTTCGTGGTTTCGTGTTTTTGTATGAAAGGGTTGGGATCGTCTAGCGAGGGATCCGGGGGTTTATACGCGAGGGGTGTGGGATGTATGTTATGACGACGAGAGTGTTTTTTTTTTGTGATGGGTTTGCTTGGAGGCGTATCTCTGCTTCTGTGCCAATGATAGGCGTTTGTGTGAGTAATTTTAGTGGTTCGGTAACAGCCAGTCGTTCTGGCGTGAATCAGTTAGGTACTTTTGTGTGGGGGTTTACTCTTCTGTGGCTCGTAGTAGGCAGATCGGTGTCTATGATTCGACCTCCACGAGTATTTGCATTCGATTTGGGGGGACCCAAATCGCACGGGTTTTTTTACTGTTGACCTGTTCGGAGCACGCATACCTGGCGATTTGAGCCTAGCTAGGCGTGAGTGTACTGCGCCTATTTATAGTGGAAAAGGTGTAGTAGGGAGACTATTAACCACGGAATATTAGTCAGGCGGCCAAACTCGCAGTGAAAACGCAGGGGTGAGGGTTTTTTATCGGGGATTTCCCTCTGATGGCCCTTGCGTTTTCGGTTTGTTTTCGCCTATCCCCGAGGCTATTATTTTTGTGTAGAGCCTTGCGGTTCCTCGCCCTTGGTTATGGTCATAGATTGCTATAGCATATTGCTCCTTTATTCGCATTATGCTAGGGGGGATGTTACGGTTCAGGACCGTTTCAGGAGTTACGACGGCATGCATTTTTGTATCGGTAGGGGCCGCGTCATTTACGGCCCCCCCCCAATTTGTGGATGGTTTCCCTTTCGGACCAATCCATCTTGCCTCTTGTGGTCTTTGCTCTCGACCTGTGGCATAAAGCAATCATTCTACCATCTACAGAACTGGGAGACCTACTCCCTAAGACCGGAAACCCTTCCCGTCCTTCGGGGGTACGTGAAGCGCACCTCTCGACTCGGTTGAGTCTTCAACAAACGTGAGATTGGTAGGATTATGGACCTAGTTGGTTGTGCATCGTGCCGGAATGGTGCGGTCCTCTGTTCAATCCTATACATACTGTAAACGGTAACCATTCAGGGTAGTGCCTCAGGGATAATCCCTGAATAGGTCGCATCACATAATCCTGACCCTAAATCCCGTGGCTTGTAGACTCACGAACCGCATCACATGATATGGATATTCGAGGGGAGCTTGCCATGTACTCGAGAAAATGGTTGAGGGTCACGGTGCACGAGGCGAAATTTGAGTCATTGGATTCTAGTTGTGTGTGGATGGTATGATTGGAATAAGCGCTGCACATCGGTACCTGGGGTCGTCGAAGCGGCGGACTGTTTCATGGTGAGATAGTTCAGGGACGAGGCGGAGAAGAGCTGGCTACGCCACGCAGCTGAGGACACCAAGAGCGGTTCCAAGGGGAGCGGGGGGGGGGGGGGCAGCCGTACTGACACAACTGTCGACAAACAAACGCAGAAACGAAATGATCGATCGGGTAGCAAGGTATCGGTTCGACTAGCCCTAGAATTCTATTAATAAGAGCTTTTTGTTTGTTTCTTGCTGTTGAGTTGTTCATTGGGGGGGCGGTATGACATCGGCAGTACTCAAACTTGACACCGCTGTTGACGAGAGTAGGAAGGAGACGGCAAAGAGTGGCTAGGTTCCCGAATCGGTTATCTAGCAGAGATGGGCACCCATGTACTACTATCACCGTCTGGAGTACGATTTTCTTTTTTTTTTTTTTCCTCCTCTCCTTCTTGCTTTTTGCCTTGTCTCTCTCCCTTTGTTTCCTTTTCCCCTCCCCGCCGTCATTATGCCGCTATCTTCCTCCCCTTCGTATTGCTTCTTCGTCTGTGCAGCTGTTATCTGTTTTGTTGAGCGCGTATGATTTTCTTCTAGTAAGGGGACGCTAGTCCCCTCAGGAATGCGTCGTCAAGTACCCGCTCGTAGCGTTTCGGCAACATGTACGCACGACTTGGAAGTAGAGCAAGGGGTTTGCAGCTAAAATCCGTATTTCGAACTTTCAGAATATTTCAAGCAAATATAAACTGGCCCTCCAGGCCGCTATTAATAGGGGAAGGGAGGAAGAAGCCGGAGGAATGCGGCCAATGACCTGGAGATGGAACGTTGATGACGAAAAGGATACGTTATACCCGTAGCTAAAATGAAATGATGTAGGGAATAAATTGGGAAACGACTGGCAGAGAAGTGTATGAGGGATACTACTGATTTACGGAAGGATATTTGGTTTATATAGGAACGGCATCTACGCTATAGTGTCGGAAGGCAAGCATAATTATTATAATATTAATAATAATAATAACAATAATAATAATAATAATAGTAATAATAATAATAATAACAATAATAATAATAGTAATAATAATAATAATAATAATAATAATAATAATAATAATAATAATAATAATAATAATAATAATAATAATAATAATAATAATAATAATAATAATAATAATAATAATAACAATAATAATAATAATAATAATAATAATAATAATAATAATAAAAATAATAATAATAGTAGTAATAATAATAATAATAATAATAATAATAATAATAATAATATACAAGAACCCATTTTAGCCCTTTTTCGCCCACTTTTTTAGGCCCATCAGAAACTTACCACCTGTCATGGGGACGTAGTTTTATTGCCCGCAGCATCTTCGACGACGTCTCGAAAAGAGATATATTATATGCCTGGAGAACGTAAGTCTTTTAGTGAAGGCCACTTCTTCATCGGTGATGCAGCCATTGTACTATGCTCCCGCGCGTGAAATAAATAATTCTAGTTAGCGCTTTTGGGAGTGTTTCGTGCTACTCGCTCGCAAATTCGAGCACACGAAAACACTCCATGAGTCGTTTTCGACTGCCTACGACTGACCGCACTGTCTGGGCGCACTCGACGCCCTCGCACACCCCATCAGGAGCATCCCTCGATTTTGCGAGCTGTAGTTTCCGGCGAGGGGTTGTAGCTTTCCGCAAGTGAAGCGCAAAAACGTTCAGTTGGGGGTTGTATTTTATCTCGTTTTGTAAACCCCAAATTTCGACTAATTTCGACTCATTTCGATCACTGCAGTACGTACCTCCAAGTCGATCGAGGTGTTGGCCTCTGTTGAAACCTGCGGGAGAGCGATCCCGAGAGAATCACAAGCTACACTGTGATGAAGTTCTTTCGAGGCGCGCTCGTTCTGCACGAACCAGACCGAAGTTCTAAACGCACAGCGTGGTAAAACAGCGATATTTTTTCCATGTTCCGATACAACATCTAGAGATTGGAGAAAAACCGGAAACCCGGGGACTAGGAGACGCTACGAGTAATAGAGAACAAGCGACCTTGCTGCTGATCTCCTTGCGTCATTTGTATGTGCTTCATTTCAGTTTTTTTTTTTTGTTGTTCTTATTTCCTGTCGTCTTGCTTGTGTTGTTGTGTTCCTCGTACCCGGTACTATGAAATTTCATTGAATTTGGGATTTTTTTTGGTTGGGATTTTTTCTGTTTCTCAATCTGTGACCACACAATTAATGTCTCTCTAGCACAAGGAATCAGGACGGTACTGAACTGGGCGTACCGATGAAGCTGGGTAGAAAGAACGAGAACGAAGGCGACACACGCATTGTCAGATGATAAACGGGATAATAATAATAAGAAGAAGAACTAACGTTACCCCTTGCCCTAGACCCCAACGCAAAATCAGACCCAATCAACCATTGGTTAGCAATAGTCCCTTTTGGTTTCGTACACACGTGGCATTGCATTGCTCACTGCTGTGTACGCGGCAACGTAGTATCTCTGTGTGTGGCGTAGTTTTGTGACCGCAGAACTTGTATCTCTTCTATAGGATTGAAGAATCGGCACGGACACTGTTTGTGCTGGATGTCGACGGGCAGAAACACAGAGTGTGCGCTAACATTTTCTCGAATAATAAGCGGTGAGCTTGTACTGCTGTGCATGTCACAAGCTCTCACCGCCACCGTTTACTTATTGCCACCAGATCCGTCTTCAAATCGTCATGGAGCCACTACAAATAGAACAGTTTAGTGCAGTCCATCAATCAATAGAGTACGCTATGTTGTTCCTACGTACGAAGCTTACTTTGTTGGTTCAAAACCCCTCCTACTGCTTGTAATAATACACCACATACAACAGTAAGTAGTAGGCCGGCGTCCCCGGTGGCTTGGTAGGTGGTCCGCGAGCCTACCAAGATCAATTTCGTGAGTTCGAGTCTCACCGAGTGCATGCTCATAGGGACTTTTTCTTGCATAAAATTGGTTAGCAGAAAGCGCGAGAGCGTGAGTTAGCTGTACATTCGATGAAAATCGACGAGCAGTGGGAATGCTGAACCCTATGCGCGATAAAAACTAAAGGCACGTACCGGGGGGGAGAAGGGACGACACCTGTGACCACGGCTTGTCCAGAAGATCGTCGAGGGTAAAACCTCCTAGGAGTGGGCTGGAAAGTAAAAGTGATGATGAAAAAAAAAAGAAAAAAAAAAGAAAAAAGTAGCAGGCCCTTAGAGCCAAGAGCACCCAAGATAAGAACATTCTTGTTAAGTTCAAGCGTCGGGGCACTTTGTTTGTATCCCCATTGTTAGGTTTGCCTATTGAGCAGGTACTCGTTGGTACTCACGTGTGTTGAGTGCTTAGAGACGGAAGAAAATCAGCAGCTTAATTTCTTTCGAGTACGGTGAGAGACTGAGAGTAAAGGCTCGTGCCTCGCGGGGAAAACCCTCGGTTTTCCACGTAGGATACGCCTCCCAAGTACTACAAATACGATCCTAATACTTGTCCCCGGTTAATTGCGGGCCTTTCGACCGCATTCAAAGCAGTACCACATAGCAACGAGCCCTCGCTGATGAGCCGCATATATACGCAAAATTGTGAGAAATTGATGGAAACTCCGATTCCATGAGCTATTATAGAACACGAGTCGAAGATGCGGCTCCCCAAAACCCACTCCCACACTTCTGAACGACAAGGTTACGACGCCGACAGGGTACGCCGAAAAAAAAAAGAAAGAAAGAAAGGAAGGCCTAGCCCTGAGGGACAGGAATAAATCGTCACGAAAGCCATCGCCACACTACCCGCAAGGGTAGTCTTGTGCCCCAGTATGCTTATAGTCAGTTTTTTCCAGATCACCCCCCGGCCCTCAAAAGCGGGGGGGGATCGGCAGGACTAGAAAGAAAAATAACACGGAATACGCCATGAACCACCCAGACCCAGACCGAAACTCCGGAAACGTATCCTCGACGACAAGGTCGGGACGGTTTGCCTATTCAGCAGGTGCTCGTTGGTACTCATGTGTCTTGAATGCTTAGAGAGATGGAAGAAGAGCAGTTTTTTTTTCCTTTCGAGCACAACGAGAGACTGAGAGCAAGGTTTGTGCCTGGCCGGGAAAACCCCTGGATTTCCATCTAATATATACGCCTCCCAAAAGTACGACAAATACGATCCCAATACCTGAACCAAGGTGACTAC
Organism: Macrocystis pyrifera; assembly: GCA_031763025.1. Taxonomy (NCBI): domain Eukaryota; class Phaeophyceae; order Laminariales; family Laminariaceae; genus Macrocystis; species Macrocystis pyrifera. Next base: position 11,576,046 of record JASSKH010000003.1, read on the forward strand.
CGGCCTTTCGGCTTTATTCAAAGCCAACATAAGATTCTGAAGTTAAGAGCGGCCAAAATGGCTTGTCCCACCTATAATGTCCCACCTATAATACTAAAAGCAACACATTTCCCACTATATATAATAAGAGCAACGTGTAGTTAAGAGCGCGTGTTTCCGCTTGGTACGGTGTGCTCGGGGTAACCACTTCTGTAGTACCATCATTTAATTCTTATGTTTGCCGTCAAAATATATGTGCAGCACCATCATTTAATTAGTGTGTACGCCATCAAAGCTACGTGCAGCATGAGCTTCAACTTCCGTCGTTCATCGGCATTCAAATTCCCAGAAAGACGAATAAAAGCAAGGGAACAAAAAAACGGTAGTACTAGGCAGCGTGTTTGTCTTCGCGGGAGGCGGGGGCAATTTTTTTTTTTTTTAGCTGCTTGCTGTTGTAGAAAGCAAAAGTCCGGCGACGTACGAAGACCTATTGAGCAAGCCTGCAAAAGCAATGTAAACCCGGGTACAACATATGCGCCGGGGTGTCTTATGTGATACTATAGCACGCTGGCTTCTCGAACAATGTCGCCCTTCCTTGCTCGAGAAACAACCTCGCCCCAACATTCAACGGCTGAGCTGTTATTGTGGGGGGGCATAGTTAATAAGACCTATGGTATACATAAAGACCTATATATTTCAATGTTTTTACGACCAATGTTTGGTCCTATTTACTATGGTCCCCCGTAATGAGAAGAACGAACACGTTTTCCTCCGTTGTGATTTCGACGTTCCCTGGAAGTATTTATCATACCTAGTATGTTATAAATATATATATATATGTATATCGTGGCCACATTGCGTCCTTCTTTTGCGAAAAAAAATAGTTACAACCCGTCCCCAACCCAAAACAATTGTATTGCATACCATGCACCTGGTGTTGAACATCATTATAATAACCTGGTGTTGAAAATAGTTATAGTTATTTCACTTATTTATATCGTCTACCTACGTGTAACAGCAGTATCTGATTCACTTTAATTCAAGCAAACAATTGAATTGATTAATTTCACCGACACATACCCATACTTCGTGCAACACTGCGCAGCATTTTAAACGGTTAACAAACGTATTGGGTGGTTCCAAAAGTATCGTCGATGATTTAATAACCTGGCTGGTGTTTGCGCTCGAACTTCAAGAGTATAATAAACTCTTCAGGAAATAATGGTCGCCCAAACGTATAGGGGGGGGGGGGGGGGGGGGGGGGTGTAGAATGAGACATGCCCCACCAAAGATTGCCCGGATTGTCAAACCTTTGCCGGAAGAGCTGGAAGCGGCGGGGGGGGGGGGGGGGTGTACTCATTATCGTTCATGGCCGTAGTCGTATGACAGGGAGGTGGGGGGAGGGGGGGGGGGGTGTACTCATTATCATGAATGGCCGCAGTCGTATGACTGGGAGGTCGGGGGGGGGGGGGGGGTACTCATTATCATGCATGGCCGTAGTCGTATGACCATAGACCCTCGCATCCCTACAATGCCGGGACGGAGCGCGTCGGGTTTTTACCGACTAGGCAGTGGGAGGTTGGGGGGGGGGTGTACTCGATAGGAGAGATGTACTCGATCTCATGCATGGCCGTAGTCGTATGACCATAGACCCTCGCATCCCTACAATGCCGGGACGGAGCATGTCGGATTTTCACCGACCAGGCAGACATTGCTTGCACCAAGCGCGAAGCGCCGTGAGGTGTCCGGCGAGTCGCATGAAGGGTGAGCTGCATCCTACTAAGAACCGGTTGTGAGGCGGACTTGCATATGGATGACAGCTTCAATGAGCTAGTTTAATTTCCGGTGTGGCCACTTCCAGAGACAGCAATGGGAGTACTATGTAACTGCCTCTTGGGTGCCTTACCTTGAACACTACGTGATACGATCAATTCCCTCGTGCAGAGTAAAGGTTCTTTGCCTCGCACAAATGATCTAACTAGACGACCAGCTGTGGGCGACCGCCAAAAAAAAAAAAAAAAAAAAACGGTACCCTGGATGTCTAGCTCACGTAGTGAGCGGCATGTTTTACAGTGTCGTTGCCAACCGACGCCAGGAGGTGGGGGGGGGGGGGGGGGCGGGCGTACTCATTTGTTGGTTGCCTTAGTCATTTGACCATTGACCACGCATCCCTTTCGAGACAGAGCACCGTTCCTACTTCTAACAGAGACATCTCCAACATTTGGGGCGCTCATTACGTTGTTTCCATGCAATACGTGGATTGTTTTTGCTAATCTTATATCTTATCCCCTTCCTGTTTGGCCGTCTGTGGCGGGGGGGGGGGTGTACTCATTATCGTGCATGACCGTAGTCGTATGACCATTGACCCTCTCATCCCTACAATGCCGGGACGGAGCACGTCGGGTTCTCACCGACCAGACAGACATTGCTGACGGGGGGGGGGGGGGGGGGTACTCATTTGTTGCTTGCCTTAGTCATTTGACCATTGACCACGCATCCCTTTCGAGACGGAGCACCGTTCCTACATCTAATGGAGACACCTCCAACAATTGGGCGCTCATTACGTTGTTTCCATAAATTACATAGAAACTTTTTGCTAATACTATCCCCTTCCTGTTTGGCCTCCTGTGGCCACCATCTATCTCCTAGGATAGCGATCGTTTTCTCGCTGCTATTCATTGCATCAAATTCCTCCATGCCACATTCATCTATTCCCTCATCTCCTCTTCTAACACATCTCGTTCCTCCTTGTATATTTCACATTCTCCTACTATGTGAGTTCTAGTCTCTATTGCTTTGCCACACGGGCACATCTGTGCATCTGCTTCCTCCTCCTCCCGGCTACTGGTGTACCTCTTTCTTCTTTCTGGCAGGTTCAGGTCCCCCACACGAAAGCGCAGTTTCAGCGTTTTCGCGAAGTCCATTGGGCCATGCAAATACGTTTTCATTCCTATTCCTTCCCTCAATCCCCCGTATATCTCTAAGTGTTTTTCTGATTCCACCTTGTTTCTTGGCGCTAGCCTCTCCCTTCTTTCTATCCTTTCTTCTACTTCTGCCTTGTACGTCCCAAACTTCCCGGCGGACATCATCTCTTCTTGGTTTCCCCCTATATCCTTCCATACTTTCTCAACTATGCCATCCCACCTTATTCCAGCTCGCCCTTTTGTTACTTTCTCCCCATACAGCTCTATCAACTATGGCTGGCAACCTCTTTCTTGGCATGTTTCTTACTTTTTATTTGCCAGTTCAACTTTCTCATGTCTCTATTTGTCTTGAGTGGGGGGTGGCGGGGGGGATGGGGGAGGCGCACGACCCAATTTTTCAATCCCCGAGCCCAACTCCGCACGCGCGCTCCGGGCAAAAACACAGGCGACATGCCCCGGCGACAGCCTATCGCAGCGCAAGTATTACGGGGGTACATAGTTAATAGGACCTATGGTATACATAAAAACCTATATATTTACCTACTTTTACTAACAAAATTTGGTCCTGTTAACTATGGACCCCCGTAATAGTAGTTTACTCTCATCAGCAATCAATGCTCTCTTTTTTTACCACACCATTTAATATCTCCGCCCTTCTTTTCTCTCTCCAGGGGTTACACAGCAGGCTATTCTCCCCCCTCCTCCCCATTACGGTTCGTGGCTTGCATTTTTATCTCTAGAAGACTTCGTTCGGCCCTTTCTTCCCTCGTCGACTCGCATCGAATTGCGCCATTGATCAATAATGGATTCGTTTTTTTTTTTTTTTTTTTTTTTTTTGCGGGTGTTTTAGTTCCGCTAGTATTTTATCCGCCCGCCCCCTGCTCTCTCTACTAAACACGGCCACCCCCCCCCAAAAAAAAAAAAACTAATTTTCCTTAGCTCAGCTGCTGGTAGTACCGCTCTTCTCTCCCTACCGGGATTTCCAAAACCCATGGTGGATCCCGATATATTCCCTCGCGAATGTCATTCATGGAGGCATTGTTCGGCAGTGAGCGTTCCTCCCTCCGGCGAATTGCATTGCCAGTCATCCCGGCCTACCGCCAGCTTGGCCCCACCCCCCCCATCCTCGCCGAAAGTAAAGGATCTTCTGGAACTAGCCATGCTCTCCGCCCCCCTTCGCCCGCCGCTCACTCCGGTCTTGTCCGACTGTCGCTGCGCCGTTTCTCAGGCCATGGCGTCATAGGTCGCTTGTCCACTCTTCCTCGTCCCCCCCCCAACCCCCTCCCACCTCTTCCGGCGCCCCGGAAGAAGGTCACCACCGACCAGCGTTCACTCTGGCACCCCCTTGCCCTCCCCCTTCCCCCCCCACCCACCTCTTCCCGTCGCTCCAGAAGAAGGTCGCCAACGAACGGAGTTCACTCTGGCATCCTCCCCCCCCCCCCCCCCCCCGTGCTGAACATCGTCCCTCCTTTTACACGACCTGACCCCTATACCCTGTGTCCATTTCTTCTCCTCGCTGTTGCCTTCCAGCCAGGTGCCCCTCCCCCCCTCCCACCCCTCCGCTCCCCCCCCCCCCGCCCCCTCACCCCGCTGCAAGAACGCTTCATCCCCATTTCACACTAATAAATCGTGTCATTTTCTCTCAAATACCCTAAACACGTAGAGGGTGCTTAAAGAAAATACATAAACACAGCGGTTCTGCCTCACTGTGTACACGTCTAGCAACCGCATTTTTCGCCTTTCAAGTGGCAGCGAGTATAGGAGTACGTTGTGGGGCGCGCCGCACATCTTGGATCACTTCTCCGAATTCCTGATGTGCATGGGTTAGCTCTATAACCCCTTCCTGATGTTCTTTGCATCTGCAAACGTTTAAGTAAAACAAACTCCTGGCACATGGGACCCCTGAGGATGATAAGCCAGTTACGTTTTGTTTGATATATTTTGCCTTCCGACTTATTCGCCATGTGCCGCACTAGAATAACTATGTACGTGTATACTGATGCACATGCGTACTCACGCCACTCGTGTCACTGCGTATATACTGTACTACGAGCGCGAGGGGTATTGCCGAAAACAGAAGCAATCTTGCCCTGCAAGCCGATTTATGACATGTCACATGTCACATAGTCGCGGTCGGAGTGGTACGCTACAAGAAGTAAGGTACTGCTGTAAGAAGGGTGTGTATGATGTCGACATAAGAAACGCCCACCCCGCCTGATGTTTACCGTAGGTGGTGCAAGTATATGATCCAGTTCAGGTCAAGTGCTCGGGTTTGTGAAGTGATGTTGTGTTTCTGTGTGCTGTTGTCGTTGAAAAAAGCAAGCAGGATGCAAACAATTGATATTAACATATTATAGTTGATTGATCGTGTTGGATTATGCTATGGATATGAATATACACATAGGGTACAGGGTGACTTCAAATACCACTCTGTCTGGTGATATTTTCTTTGTTTTAAAAAAGTAAAAAAGGAATCAACTGCTGAGAGCGCGTAGCGTGTGGGTAGACGCAATTCGACGCGAGTCGACGAGGGAAGAAAGGGCTGAATTTTTCTCGCGATAAACGTGAAGGCACGAACCGCAGTTGGGAGAGCCTGCTGCTATGTGACACCGGATGTTGAGTTACGACTATTAATAGGATGGAGGGATGGAGAGAGGAAAGAAGGGCGAGGACAATACATGGGGAAAAGAAAAAAGAAAATAGAAAGAGTAGCTGCGGCAGCAACGGTGCGGATACGTAGGCAAGAACATCATTCGCATGAGGTCTGTGTGATACGGCAGCTCGGTGCGGGATACAGGAATGCCGGTGCTGTGGGTTGTTAGTACACGCCCCTTCTTGGTTGCTGTTTCCTATATGGATCTTCGTGCTGTACTTTACACAACACGCGTATGGTACACCAAACCCCATAACATTAGCCCACCCTGAGTAGGCGCATAGCTGCCGTCGATGCCGAGCGTGAGATGTCCGCAGGTGCGGGGCGCAGGGGTGTATCGATGCTGGGCAAGTGTGGTGCGTCTGATTTATGAGCTTGAGAACAACGGCATCTACAGAGATTTTGGGTACAATCTTGCTACCTGGTACTACTTTAGATCTTGTCTTCCAAAATACGCAGGGTCTTCATTCTAACGGATAGTGGTATCCGTATGCAGAATGTAACACGTGCTATCTGATTGGACCTGAGTCGTAGTGCGTGCTAGACAAACCTGCATTGAAGTCGTGACACGTACTGGCGGGGCATTTTCGTGGGAAGTCGAAGTGGCACACCCTATACTTGTACACGGTATAGCCGGTCATGCTAGAGAGCATGAACCCCCCCCCCCCCCCCCCCCCCGACCCTTTCCACTCTCTTAGCTTGACCCTTCGAGCTCGCCCAGCAACTAATACGAGGACATATATGTTCGTGCGTCCTGATACCGATCATGCACTACTATATATTAATATGTTCGTTTATAAAGGATAGACTACTGAGTGAGCTACTCAGTCAGCATCGTCAGTGGTCTACCTTTTATAAACGAACGAACATACTACTGCTGTAGATCAACCTCTTTGTCTTCAGTGGATTACCGCCGATGGTGGCCCCATCAAAATAGCAAGCTGCTACTACTACTACTACTATACTACTACTACTACTACTACTACCACTACTACTACCACCATTACTACTACTACCACTACTACTTACTACTATTGATACACGCTGACTAGGGTATTATTATTGCTGTCGCGTATCTCCATGATGGCTCGAGGGTCAAATACAGTAGCAGCACAACAAGCAGTGAGTGGGTGGACAGACAGACGGAGGAGCTCAAGACAGACTTGAACATCTCCCTATTCCCGACACCACGTGTGCGGCCTGCCAGAAGCAGTAGATAGAGCTTACCACCGATTCGGGATTTTGTCTGATTGGCTTATCGTACTAATAGTTAGGGTCAGGGTTACGGTTACTCTCGAACAACAGATAATAAATGGTAAGCAACTCGTAGCAACCGTCTTCAGAAGCGTCTCACCAACCGGGTCTCACGAATAAATATTCTAGAGACAAATCCTCAACAACCAACCGACCAACCATATCGTACTCCTCCAGCAACATTTGCAATGATTCGCGATTCCAGTGCTGCTGAGAAGTAGTGCCATGATATGATAGGCGCATGTGACGTTATTACTAAGTCTTGGTACTCGTTATGCACGATGAGATAATTGCCATTTAATTGCCATTACTGCTGCTTGCCTCGTTTGCCTCGTACTTCGCATATGATACGACTATTCTGCACAGCCAGCAGCATACAACCCCCAGTCAAACTGCACCCGGTCTGCACAGCCGCACTACAAAGCGTGGCACGAAGTATAAATAAGCAGTTAGCGTGCTGTGCTATACCACCAGTACACACCTTGATTCTGCTGCTCGCTGTACCTGGAACCCGATACCTGGTGAACATACGTACAGACGTGCTCATATGACATGTCATCACGTGCCATTGCTACGTATACCGGCGTCCCCGGTGGCTTGGTAGGTGGTCCGCGAGCCTATCAAGATCAATTTCGTGAGTTCGAGTCTCACCGAGTGCATGCTCACAGGGACTTTTTCTTGCATAAAATTGATTAGCGGAAAGCGCGAGAGCGTGAGTTAGCTGTACATTCGATGAAAATCGACGAGCAGTGGGAATGCTGAACCCTATGCGCGATAAATACTAAAGGCACGTACCGGGGGGGGGGGAGAGAAGGGACGACACCTGTGACCACGGCTTGTCCAGAAGATCGTCGAGGGTAAAACCTCCTACGAGTGGGCTGGAAAGACCAACTATTATGGGAAATTATTTCTGAGCTCTCAGAACTGGGGTTTTAGGCCGAATATACGCGTTTTACTTGGCGGGAAAGCCAGAAACACCGATAGACTCCTCAAAATGCTCCCCGTAGTTTTTTGCGAGCTTTCAGGAACAATTTCCCGTTTCTCCAGAGTCCTAATTTGAATTTTGGAGTTGCCAATCACTTTTCTCTGGAGGGTCAGAAATAAGGCTGTTGGTCAGAACTGGGGCCAGAAATAGTGGATCTTCGAGGATTTTTGATGAAAAATCACGATGTCCTCAGAACTGGAAATATGGACGAACAGTCCTACGACGACTCTGGAGAAACGGAAAAGTGCTCGAGAAAGCTCTCGGAAAACTAAGGGGGGCATCCTGAGGAGTCTACCGGTGTTTTTGACAGTCCCGTTGAGTAAATCGCGGTTTTTTTTCGGCAAAAAAAGCCAGTTCTGAGACCCCTTCAAAAATTTCCCATAATAGTTGGTCTAAAAAAAAAAAAAAAAAAAAAAAAAATCAAGACGATCGGTGAAATATGTTGGGAGCACCGGACACGCGAAGAGGCGCGGAATCTTCCATGCATTTTTTTCTTGGGAGTCGGTAAAACATGTCTCACGTACGTACGATGTTGCAGCCAGCTGTTTTGGGTTTTCTCCCAAAAAAAGTCACTTTTTTTATCTGGTCCATTTTGTCCCACTGTGATTTTTCGTTGCATCCTCGCGGCTGGCCGCCGCGGCCGTGCATGAGAAGTGGGCCCGCAGCCGCAGCGCAGCGCAAACAAACGAAGAACCTCCCCGAGGGGGGGAGAAAAGTGACAAAATACCGTGCCCAATTCATTGCTGTGCATAAACAGGCACGTCGCAGCCGGGTCCAACCCAACAACACAGCAAAGCACCAGCAGCAGCACCAGCGGCAACAGCAACAGCTGCTGCGCCTGCAATCTCATCACAGACGCACCCCGTTGGTTGTGGTTGTGTGTGGTGTCGCTTGTTGTGGTGCGTGCTGTCGAAGCAGCCGGCTGGCGATGGGCCGCTCTTCGTACAACTCGATGGGGCGCATGCCGCTGCGCGTCGGCGGCGGCGGCAGCATCAGCGGAGACGGTGGAGGAAGGGACGGACAGGTGCCAAGCGAAAGGCGGACCAGCACCAGCATTGGTAGCAGAGGCTACAGCATGGTTGGTGTACGAGTGGCAGGAACCGTTATGTTTGCTCTTGTTCTAACTGGGCTTGTGGGGATTTTCAGCTCGGTCGAGAACACCAGGATGCCTGCTGGACCTACTGCTGCTGCTGGTTCGATGCCAGCGCCAGACGAGACGAAGGCGACGGTGGGCAACGATGAGTCGGGTACGAACAGGTTTTGCGTTGTGATTACCTCGCAGTCGTGGTCCCGCGGTAGTGCGGTAGCAATGTGCAATGCCTACGTGCATTTATTACCCTATGGTATGTCAGTATGTGTTTGTTGTGTGTTATCTCATTTTTCTATGTACCCAGGTACGCACAGCATCAGTATGGCTGTATCACGATCTCGTCTATACGCACAACAACAGCAAGGGAGTACGTACGTAGTACCGGTACAGAGTACCGCACAATGAGAGCAAGCAGTACATCCTACATGGTGATAGTTCGAGGTCCCACTCTAGTGCGGTCATCGTCGTCTGGCAATAAGGCACTCAAGTGTGGTATATATTACGTGATCCCTTCCGCTCAACTTGGTTTGTTGTGTTCGCCGCACTCGAGTCGCACTCCATTATTACTTTTGAAGTCTCAGAAAATGAACCCTATTAATTAATATAGATAGGTGGACAAGTAGAGTTGACGGTAAAAAGTGACGGCGTACGGCACTGAGTGATTGATAAACGAAAACAAGTGGGCGCCCGAGTTACCTGGTGCCTGGTATGAGACTATTCCTACAGCAATAATAGTACTGCTGGTCTACTTGTTATTGTTGTTGTTCTCACAAAATCGTGAGTGCGTGGCCACAGAACAGGCTCCAGAAAAACTGGAGCACAATAATAAAATACTTCTGTTCTTGTACTGACTGCTCGTCGAACTCAACTGACCAGCCTCGCTCGCGGTAAATGTTAAATGTATGCGGAAATTCGAATTCGGAAATTTCGATTTTTTGAAATTTGGAAATACAGCAGTAGTAGTAGTAGCGTGTAGGAACAAAAAACAGTCAACTGGAACGGAACGAGGCTGTTCGTGGTCATTCGTTCCGTGCCTGTGTAAAAAAACGTGTTTGGGTCCATGCAGAATCCTGGGCCTCGCCAGCCGAATCAGTACGAACGGTATCTTTTGCACATGCCAGAGCACATTGGTGTCCACATCCATCTTCGGTGGTGTCCATCTACATCAAATAAGATCCTATATGTTCCCATTCGGTCGGGCCGTTCGGTCCTCCCAAACAAGAAAAAGGGGTGCAACACTTCTTCTTCCTCTTCCTAGATATACAGTTTTTCTCGGGCTGCACTGAATATATTCGTTTCCCACAACCAATCAGCATCAATTCATGCAGCAAATAATATTCCATCCGGTTCGTTCCCATGCTCTCTTTTTTTTTTTTTTTTTTTTTTTTTTATTATTCATCACTTTTACTTTCCAGCCCACTCGTAGGAGGTATTACCCTCGACGATCTTCTGGACAAGCCGTGGTCACAGGTGTCGTCTCTTCTCCCCCCCCGGTACGTGCCTTTTATTTTTGTCGCGCATAGGGTTCGGCATTCCCACTGCTCGTCGATTTTCATCGAATGTAGCCAACTCACGCTTTCGCGCTTTCCGCTTATCAATTTTTTATGCAAGAAAAAGTCCCTATGAGCATGTGCACTCGGTGGGACTTGAACCCACGAAATTGATCTTGATAGGCACGCGGACCACCTACCAAGCCACCGGGGATGCTCTCTGGGGGGGGGTTAAGACACACCCTTAATACAATCAATCGTTGTGTGTTTGTTCTTCACATTAAACCGTTCTTCTACTCGTCGACATCCAGCAAGCCCAGTGTCCGTGCTGATTCTTCACCCTAGAAAGATACGAGCTCTGTGGTCACAAACTACGACACAGAGATAACACACCGTAATGCATTAATAGCCTACGCAATACCATGTCTTCGCACTAGGTGCGGCCGACACAACATACATACATACGCCAGCAACCAAAATACACCATAAAGAAAGAGAAGCAACGAAAAAACCAAACCGAAAAAGAACAAGAAAAAGAAAAAGAAAAGGAGAAGAATCCCAAATAAATAATTAAAATGGGAAGCCAAAGCTCAGACACATCACATACATACTTACCCCGAGCATGAGCCAAAAGGGACGTGCAAGGGGAAATATACGAGAAGGAAAAAGGGGACTATGCATCCCGGTGAACACTTACCTAAGTAAAAAGAGCAATAGTGAGTGGGCCAAAATACGCTCGTCACCCACCCACTATGTAGTACTTCTTTCATAAGGATAAGAAGGGAAAAAAATCAAAATGCATACCGAACGGCCGCAGCAGTTGGCGGTACGAGTAGCAAAGAAAAGTCCAACCTATTAGTCGGCCTGGTACCTTGCTACCCTATCTGCGGTCTCTCTGCTACTCTCTTCTACCGCGGTTTCCCTTCTACTTCTCCTGTTCCCCCCCCTGCCCCCATACACTTGTACGGTGTTCCTTCTACCCCTCCTGCTGTTACCCCTCCCCCCATTCCCTCTAACACTACCTGCAGCGGATGCACGGCGCTGTCTACTCAGCTTTGCCTCAGCCTCGTGCCACCTGCCCATGAACTGTTCAGCTGCTTCGAGGATTCCCCGGTACCACTTTCCCGTCTGTTTTGCTGCAGTGGGCCACAGTGCGGTCCCAACTCCAAAGACTAAGGGGGAGTCTTCCGTTGATCCCTCGGTGGCTTTGAACACTCTAAGGTCCTCAGCAATGGCCCTAGGCCAAGTCTTGGGCTGCCCGCCTGGTTTCGGGCTCCCCCCACCAGCGATCGTCCCGAACATTAGTAGTGTGTAGGAACAAAAAACAGTCAACTGGAACGGAACGAGGCTGTTCGTGGTCATTCGTTCCGTGCCTGTGTAAAAAAAACGTGTTTGGGTCCATGCAGAATCCTGGGCCTCGCCAGCCGAATCAGTACAAACGGTATCTTTTGCACATGCCAGAGCACATTGGTGTCCACATCCATGTTCGGTGGTGTCCATCTACATCAAATAAGATCCTATATGTTCCCATTCGGTCGGGCCGTTCGGTCCTCCCAAACAAGAAAAAGGGGTGCAACACTTCTTCTTCCTCTTCCTAGATATACAGTTTTTCTCGGGCTGCACTGAATCTATTCGTTTCCCACAACCAATCAGCATCAATTCATGCAGCAAATAATATTCCATCCGGTTCGTTCCCATGCTCTCTTTTTTTTTTTTTTTTTTTTTTTTTATTATTCATCACTTTTACTTTCCACCCACTCGTAGGAGGTATTACCCTCGACGATCTTCTGGACAAGCCGTGGTCACAGGTGTCGTCCCTTCTCCCCCCCGGTACGTGCCTTTTATTTTTGTCGCGCATAGGGTTCAGCATTCCCACTGCTCGTCGATTTTCATCGAATGTAGCCAACTCACGCTTTCGCGCTTTCCGCTTATCAATTTTTTATGCAAGAAAAAGTCCCTATGAGCATGTGCACTCGGTGGGACTTAAACCCACGAAATTGATCTTGATAGGCATGCGGACCACCTACCAAGCCACCGGGGATGCTCTCTGGGGGGGGGATTAAGACACACCCTTAATACAATCAATCGTTGTGTGTTTGTTCTTCACATTAAACCGTTCTTCTACTCGTCGACATCCAGCAAGCCCAGTGTCCGTGCTGATTCTTCACCCTAGAAAGATACGAGCTCTGTGGTCACAAACTACGACACAGAGATAACACACCGTAATGCATTATTAATAGCCTACGCAATACCATGCCTTCGCACTAGGTGCGGCCGACACAACATACATACATACGCCAGCAACCAAAATACACCATAAAGAAAGAGAAGCAACGAAGAAACCAAACCGAAAAAGAAAAGGAGAAGAATCCCAAATAAATAAATAAAATGGGAAGCCAAAGCTCAGACACATACCCCGAGCATGAGCCAAAATGGACGTGCAAGGGGGAAGAAACGGAAAGGAAAAAGGGAAAAGGGAATATGCATCCCGGGGAACACTTAACTAAGTAAAAAGAGAAAGAATGAGTGGGCCAAAAAATGTAGACAGGAGTCGTGGTCCCACTATTAATACGAAGTGCGGTCCGGTGCGGCCCGAGTTCAATGAGATCAAAATCGCTTGTGACGACTTCGTCCCGCTTTCAAGTGCGGTGACCGCACTATACCGCACTATAGTGACCCGTTCCCTCTGTAGTGCGGTCCCCGCACTATAGCGGGACCGTCATGCCTACATCTCACTACGTACAGCAGCACCTTTGTATTACGGAGGGCCATAGTAAACAGGACCAAATTTTGTTGGTAAAAATAGGGAAATATATAGGTTTGCGTGCACCGCAGGTGTTATTTACTATGGTCCTCCGTAATAGTAGCCCTCGGTACAGGACAGCAGCACACATCAACAAGGCAGCAGTTCTCAGCTGGTAGTTTATCCACCGTACGAGTAGTACCAACACGCACGACGCCAAGCGCGGTAAAGGGGTGTTAAGATCAAGGTCGGGACACTTTGTATCCCTGGACAGGTTTTGCCTACTAAGTCGGTACTCGTTGGTGCTCACGTGCGTGTTGTTTGCTTAGAGATATAAGAAGAGCAGCTATATTCCTTTCGTGCACGCGGAGACTAAGGGTGTGTCTAAACAGAATCGAAAAGCTCAGTCGAAAATCGAGTTCATTTCGATTTCGATAAAAATTTGCCGAGGTGTCCGAACAGAATCGAAAAGTGAAAATAGAAGTCCAGGCGGAAAGCAACGGAGAGCACAACCTAGTAGGCCGTTCGCATCTGTGCACACATGCCGGCAATCTAGCACTCGGCAACACAGATCCACCACACAAGCAGGCAAACGCGACGGCAATTCGATTCCGGGAGGTCGTTGGGCCTCCCATGGAGGTGGTGGCGCGTCCAACGTTGACGCCCCGAGATCAAACTTGAAATTATACTGAGAACGAACTTCCGACCTCGTTCTCGAGGGTATCATCCTGAATTTTCCTCAAACTATGTTCGCTCTGACTCGAACGCCGGGAAACAAAGGCCCGAGAACGTCGGGGCTGGTGTTGGGGTTCGCCTGCTGGCTGTTTACGGGGGGTCTGCGCGGCTATGTTGCCGTGCTAGCTGTGGGTTGGATGCTGTGTACGGCGGTCCTGATGTGATATTTTGACGTGGCTGCGCTGACCAGTAGGACGTGCTGAATTGTTGCTGTTCGTGCTTTCGATTTCCTTTTCGATTTCCAGCCGTCAACTTTTTGATTTTGGCATCGGGTTGTAAATCGTTCATTTTTTCGGAACCTAAAAAACGAAGGGGAACATGTTTTGACCAGGGACCAATCGGCGCCTTGCTTATTATCAATTCGATTTTCGATTTTCGATTTCGATTCTGTTTGGACACACCCTAAGAGCCGAGCTCGTGCCTCGCTGAGAAAACCCCTGTTTTTTTTTTTTTTACGAAACGCCTCCCAAGTACTACAACTACGATCCCAATACTTGAAACCCCTGGCAGGTAATTACCGGGCTTTCAGCCTCATTCAAGGCAGTATCATAGCAGGGGGGGGGTCCCGGCCTGTTCGTCAGCCCCAAGCACAGGCAGGTAGTCAAGACACCCAGACAATCGATGAGTTGATGATTCAGGTCGTTTATTATTATCTCCCAGCAGTGGTAGGGACAGCAGAAGTGACATTGTGCGTCATCCCATAACACCCAGATGTCAAGAATCACATAATGCACAATATGCCAATATCCCGAACCGGCACGTAACTGTCAAGCTAAAGAGGCACAACGAACACCCTCCCTGACTCTTTACGTAACATTTACGGACCGAGACAACAACACACAATTCCATGACCTAAACCACCCACAAACAAAAAAATCGAAAAGAAAGAGGAAACCCACCCCTGTGAGCAAAAACCTCTCACTCTCCCCACAGAGAAATATTGCAATTGTAGACGATATTACAATATATCCACGCCAAAAAAATACTAAAAACTAAGGTGAAAAGTACAATGCCAGAGATCGCGGAGAACCCCGTTCCCCCGGACAAAAGTCTCCTTTTGCCCCCTACTCCCGTCATAAATTCTCAGATCGTAACGGTAATGCGAGATAGCATACGTCCTTTTTCACTTGTAAAATTAGAATTTATCTGGCGCTACAGTTACCCGAAAAATAATAGTCGCTACCCAGTAGCTCCTAATAATCGAATAAAGAAACAATAAAATGCCGCTACTGCTGTCGACACGAACAGCTTAAGCCCTCCCAGCTACGAAAACTATTCGATCGTTCGCAGACAATATTTTATGTTCCACTTTTCTCCGATGCGAACAAGTATTCGCAAAATGATACTGTTGGCAGAACAACCAATCAACCATGAATATGCTCACCCTCCTTTATTTTGCAGGCAGTAGTCTACTACCAAAAATAAAAGATACCCGCAAAATTCAATATGATCAGTAGCCACCGCCAATACCAGCAATACACCTCACCTCCCTTTGGTGTATCAGCGTACCCTTATTTCTCCGTACCGCTACCAGTATGCATTTCATTTCTACCAGGCCCCATCTGGTCCTGTCTACACCAGAAAAACACTACAAGTTTTTCGGATTTACAACGACTGTTTGATTTGAACATGAAAATACGTTTCGAAGCTACCAGGCGAAAAAGGCTACGTATACCGCCCAGAACGAATCCCAGATGATCCATCGTCTACTATCTACGGTTTCTCCACCCTTGCAATATAATCAGTAGCCACCGCCAATACCAGCAATACACCTCACCTCTCTTTGGTGTATCAGCGTACCCTTATTTCTCCATACCGCTACCAGTATGCATTTCATTTCTACCAGGCCCCATCTGGTCCTGTCTACACCAGAAAAACACTACAAGTTTTTCGGATTTACAAAGACTGTTTGATTTGAACATGAGAATACATTTCGAAGCTACCAGGCGAAAAAGGCTACGTATACCACCCAGAACGAATCCCAGATGATACATCGTCTACTATCTACGGTTTCTCCACCCTTGCAATATAATCAGTAGCCACCGCCAATACCAGCAATACACCTCACCTCTCTTTGGTGTATCAGCGTACCCTTATTTCTCCATACCGCTACGAGTATGCATTTCATTTCTACCAGGCCCCATCTGGTCCTGTCTACACCAGAAAAACACTACAAGTTTTTCGGATTTACAAAGACTGTTTGATTTGAACATGAGAATACATTTCGAAGCTACCAGGCGAAAAGGCTACGTATACC
Organism: Macrocystis pyrifera; assembly: GCA_031763025.1. Taxonomy (NCBI): domain Eukaryota; class Phaeophyceae; order Laminariales; family Laminariaceae; genus Macrocystis; species Macrocystis pyrifera. The sequence continues at coordinate 11,592,156 of JASSKH010000003.1, forward strand.
ACCCAGAACGAAGAATCCCAGATGATACATCGTCTACTATCTACGGTTTCTCCACCCTGGCCGCAAATAAATAGACCTCACGTTCGACCAAAAAATAATAATTTCGATCGACAGGTGTATCCATCGTAAAATTAAATTCACCATTCATTCCTACGAAATCACACCATGATGACCAGACCTGCCCCCTCCGCCCCGCGATGTTGCCGGACCTTGCATGAAGCTCCGGCTGACGAAATACCCAGATCTGCTCGCTTGTTGCCACCCGGACGAAACCCCATCGTTATTTGGTACTGCTGCAGACAGTCCACGATTACCCCACGCCCGTTTCCTGCCACCGCTTTTTAACAGCAGCAGAATGCACGCAGCTATTATGCCGCGCGACTTTGCCCCACCTAACACCCCCCGGTAGGGTTGCACACGGCTGGCGGCCGTGCGGCTTCTCGCGGGATTCGCATGCAGACATGTACCCTCGCTGAGCGATAACCCCATATCTGCTGCCTCCACAACCTCTGAAGTGGAGTGCGTACGGCAAATAAATGTCGTACGACTTGAAGTCCCCCGCTCGCAACACACGGCGGAGGTGCCTACGGTTGTCCGCCGTAGGGCTTTTAGCTGCAGTGCCCCTAAAACGCCGTCGTCTCCACATCATCATCTCCGGGATCCCCCACAATCGCAAACACGGCCTCCGCCGGCGATCCATCCATGTCCGCCGGCGATGCGCACTTGCTGCTCTCGTGTCCTCTCCCACCACACCTTTCGCAGAGCTTTGCAGTGCAACTGTTGCTGTAGTGGCCCGCAGCCTTGCACCGGAAACACCTCCCCTTCGCTTTCCCGGCTCCACCGTGCCATCGTCGGAGCGATCCAACGATGGCGACACAGCATCCCTCCCTGCTGTATCTACGGCAGGTAGCCCCTGCTCCCTGCCGGACTTCCGCTGTGCCTTACTCTCTCGACTCGTTCTCAATAGAGTCGCCATCATCTCAGGCAGCTCAGTATGAGATGATTTTTGACGCTCCTCCGCGTCTGCGGCTGCTTGTTGTAGAACTTGGAGAGCAAGGCCCTGCTCCGAGACTACGGCTCTAAGATCATCAAGTTCATCCCCCATGATGAGGCTGCGTCGGTACCAACGACTCTCTAGAGTGTTCGTCAGCCCCAAGCACAGGCAGGTAGTCAAGACACCCAGACAATCGATGAGTTGATGATTCAGGTCGTTTATTATTATCTCCCAGCAGTGGTAGGGACAGCAGAAGTGACATTGTGCGTCATCCCATAACACCCAGATGTCAAGAATCACATAATGCACAATATACCAATATCCCGAACCGGCACGTAACTGTCAAGCTAAAGAGGCACAACGAACACGGCCACCTGTGCACCTACCATGTCTAGTCATAAGCCCCCCTCCTATTAATAAATGTTTCCCCGTCTATCCCACTTTAGTCTCACACCTCACCAAACCGGTTTTTTGCGGGGTTCCACTTTAGTGTGATTCTGGTCGCGTGGCGACCCACCGCAACCAAGTGGGACGACTTTACATGAAAATGCGAGTCCCTGAGACACCTGACACACAGTACCCCCCCCCCCCCCCTCCTGGGGGGGGGGTGTACTCGATGGGAGAGATGTGCTCGATCTCATGCTCGGCTGTAGTCGTATGACCATGGACCCTCGCGTTCCCGACAATGCCGGGACGGAGCATGTCGGGTTTTCACCGACCAGGCAGACATCGCGTGCACCAAGCGCGAAGCGCCTGATCGCATGAAGGGTGAGCTGCATCCTGCTAAGAACCGCTCGTGAGGCGGAGTTGCATATGGATGACTGCCTCAATGAGATAATTTAATTTCCGGTGTAGGCACTTCCAGAGACAGCAATGGGAGTACTATGTAACTGCCTCTTGGGTGCCTTACCATAAACACTACGTGATACGATCATTCCCACTTGTACAGAGTAGAGGTTCTTTCCCTCGCACGAATGATCTAACTCGACTACCAGCTGTGACCGACCGCAAAAAAAAAAAAAAAAAAACGTACCCTGATTGTCTAGCTCAAGTAGTGAGCGGCATTTTACAGTGTCCTTGCCAACCGACGCCAACCCAACCTACAGTATATATAATAGGGGGGAGGGAGGGGGGCGTACTAATTGTTGGTTGCCTTAGTCATTTGGCCATCGACCACGCATCCCATTCGAGACGGAGCACCCTTCCTATTCCTATAATAGAGACACCTCCAACATTTGGGCGCTCATTTCGTTGTTTCCAAAACATATACACGGTATATATTTTTTTGCGCGTTTTTTATTTGTCTCTAGCTCACTCGCGTGCTTCCGTCCTCTTTGGTAGCGTGGTTGGTGATTCAAGTTTGCCGTGTTGCTTCAGGTTGAGCAAACCGGCCCAAAACGCAACTAGCACTTCTAAGTTTGGACACAACTGCTGTTGTTGCTCTGACAGATTTCATGGTACAGCAGTAATATCTGCAGTTGGAAGACACACGCACCGACCGTCACGCTTATGAAACGAACACCACCGCTTACTACTCCGTACCACTACTCTGTACCCGTACCGCCTCAATATCGCTCCTGGATGGGCTCGCACGGTAGCGGTCGTATTTACTGCAGGTCAACGCAAGTTGTTGTACCGTACAGCGCTAAGCATTCCCTAGCACGATAATATCGAAACACGATCAAGACAGATTGATGTACCCTAATCAACCCAGCTGACACCACTGCCTCTTCGACGTACAACGCAGCCCGGTTCTGCTGAACGGCGTAAGACGGTGCCGCCCCTCCACCCACATCCCCACGCCCGCCATCCTTGTCTTCCCCCTCCCCTCTTCCTACGACTTCCCGCCGGTCATCGTCCTCTTTTTCTCCTTCCTCCTCCTCCTCCTCGTACTCTTGCTCTCCCCCCCCATCCCCATCCTCTTCCTCCTCCTCCTCCTCCTCGTATTCTTGCCCCTCCCCCCTCCTCCTCATCCTCTATGTCTTCGTCATCTTCGTTGTCCTACTCCTCCTCCTCTTCCTCGTCCGATGCGCCAAGGTCGGTGAGAATGTCGCCCGCGTGTGATATCGGTTTCCCCTCCCTATCCCCCGACGTGATCTTTTTGAGCGGTCGGATCGTCACTCTCGGGCTCTCCCCTCTTAAGGCACTTTCGCTGTTTAACCCTCCTTGGACTTCAGCAGAGGGGAAGAACTACGATTAAAAAAGAAAAGTGACGGCACAGCGACGGCCACTGCGTGATGGGGCGGGGAGGTGTACTCATTATCGTGCATAGCCGTAGTTATACTCATTATCATGCATGGCCGTAGTCGTATGACCATAGACCCTCGCATCCCTACAATGCCGGGACGGAGCGCGTCGGGTTTTCACCGACCAGGCAGACATTGCTTGCACCAAGCGCGAAGCGCCGTGAGGTCTTGGGCGAGTCGCATGAAGGGTGAGCTGCATCCTACTAAAAACCACTTTAGAGGCGGATTTTCTTGCAAATGGATGACGGCATCAATGAACTGATTTGATTTCCGGTGTGGCCACTTCCAGAGACAGTAATGGGTTTACTATGTAACTGCCTCGTGGGTGCTTCACCATATACACACTACGTGATACGATCATCCCCCTTGTGCGGAGGGAAGGTTCTCCCCCGCACAAAAATGATCTAACTTGACCGCCAGCCGTGGTAACCGCCAAAAAAAACAAAACGGTATCCTGGCTCACGTAGTGAGAGGCATGTTTTACAGCGTCGTCGCCAACCGACGCCAACCCAACCTATGTATACCAGGTACGTATTAGGGGGGAGGGGTGTACTCGATAGGAGAGATGTACTCGATCTCATGCATGGCCGTAGTCGTATGACCATAGACCCTCGCATCCTTACAATGCCGGGACGGAGCGCGTCGGGTTTTCACCGACCAGGCAGACATTGCTTGCACCAAGCGCGAAGCGCCGTGAGGTGTCCGGCGAGTCGCATGAAGGGTGAGCTGCATCCTACTAAGAATCGATTGTGAGGCGGACTTGCATATGGATGACAGCTTCAATGAGTTAGTTTAATTTCCGGTGTGGCCACTTCCAGAGACAGCAATGGGAGTACTATGTAACTGCCTCTTGGGTGCCTTACCTTGAACACTACGTGATACGATCAATTCCCTTGTGCAGAGTAAAGGTTCTTTACTTCGCACAAATGATCTAACTAGACGACCAGCTGTGGGCGACCGCCAAAAAAAAAAGAAAAAAGAAAAAGGGTACCCTGGATGTCTAGCTCACGTAGTGAGCGGCATGTTTTACAGTGTCGTTGCCAACCGACGCCAACCCAACCCATATAAAATATATATAATAGGTGTGTGGGGGGGGTGGTTACAGATTGGTATTCGAGTACAATGCAAGGAGTTGCACGGCACGGGCGCGGCATTATCCCTCCCGTTCTGTCGGGCGCTCACGCACGCTGCTACTCGTAGGCGGTTGTTAATACCAAAATTGCCGTTGATTTCTGGTCGATATCTCCTGGTTCCCCGAAAAGGGATTAGTCGACTGGAGCCTGCTCCCCTCCGTGGCTTCTTTTCTCGGCTGTGCTCACTTTGCGCTTGACCAGGAAAGCTACGTGTAGCCACAGCATCCTTTGCCCTCACGCCGAGCGCGACGGCGTGTTCCTCCCACGCGCGGCAGGCCATGCAGTGCTCCCTTATACCCAACGGCCATCCTTGGAGAAAAGGCACTTGAGGGGGCACCATACCCAACGGTCATCCTCGCAGAATAGGCACTTGAGGGGCACATTGATTGGTGCTTGCGAATGATTGCTGCTGCCTTTCGGCGCTGCTGTCACCCTGAGCGCGACCGAAGCGCGCTTGGTTCGTCCACCTTCGAAGCCAGCACAAGCGCTAGCTGCATGGTATTGCAGTGCCTGGAAGGCCGTGCGTACCAGCGGCCGAGAATGCGGGGAATGACGTCCCGACATCCCCTTGTTACGGTTTTAAATAGAGTTTTGCATGTAACATTTTAATATAGGATGTAGTATGCCCTCGTTGCCCCTACCTGGCTAAACGTAGGATATGCAGTAGTATATGTGTATATGTCGTTTGTATACAGCCATTTGTATGACATCGTACCCCCCACCTGGTTGGTGTACTCGTAGGATTTGGTGTAGAACATTCACATTTGTATACAGGATTTAGTATGTAACATGTCGTATACCTGGTTCAAGATTTATGATAGTGTGGCCGGGTACCCCCCTATCTGCCAAATGCCCCCAAAATGAAAAACCCGACCCCCTCCCCCCCTATATTTCGTTGGCTAAAGTTAAACTTGGTACAGTAGTGCGCCCCCCCCCCCCCCCCCCCCCCCCCCCCCCCCCCCCCCCTATGTTTCGTTGGCTAATATTTAACTTGGTATTACATTGTGGTGTCGGATTTTGTTTTTTTCGTGTACGTACCCATGACAAGAACCTTCTTTGTTTTTTGTTCAAGCATGAATCCTCGTTAATTCCTTAATTTTCTTTCTAGCGGCCGGTGTGTTAACCGCTTTCGAATTTCTCATTTCCACGGATCCCGGATATCTCAGGCCTCAGACCGGGTTTCTTGCGGCGGCTCTTTCCTTTGTGAGAGATCTGGTAGTCCTGGGTAGTGTACAGCTTAGACCGTATTACGGTACATATCGGGGGTGGGGGGGTTGGGGGGTGTACTCATTATCATGCACGGCCGTAGTCGTATGACCATAGACCCTCGCATCCCTACAATGCCGGGACGGAGCGCGTCGGGTTTTCACCGACCAGGCAGACATTGCTTGCACCAAGCGCGAAGCGCCGTGAGGTCTTGGGCGAGTCGCATGAAGGGCGAGCTGCATCCTACTAAGAACCGCTTTTGAGGCGGATTTTCTTGCAAATGGATGACAGCATCAATGAACTGATTTAATTTCTGGTGTGGCCACTTCCAGAGACAGCAATGGGTTTACTATGTAACTGCCTCGTGGGTGCCTTACCATATACACACTACGTGATACGATCATTCCCCTTGTGCGGAGGGAAGGTTCTCTCCGCACAAAAATGATCTAACTTGACCGCCAGCCGTGGTAACCGCCAAAAAAACAAACAAACAAACAAAACGGTACCCTGGCTGTCTAGCTCACGCAGTGAGAGGCGTGTTTTACAGCGTCGTCGCCAACCGACGCCAACCCAACCTATGTATATACCGGTACATCGGGGGGGAGGGGGTGGTAAAAAAATCACAACAGAACCATCTGGTGGTGTGGTCTGAAACAGCTGGTCTGAAAGAACATGAAGGGTATTTCCAAACGAAAATATACTGGTAAAATCTCACCATCAGAGTATGGCGAGGGCTTATAGCTTTGGTGTCACTTGCTGCATGCAGCGCTTCCACCAAAAAGGCTACAAACGGTAAGTTTTGCTTTTTTCACGTGTCCATCGACCGGTGTGCTCAGTGCAGAGACGAACGCAGCAAGTAGTACATACCAGCCAGGTATCGACCGGTGTGCTTCCAGTCAGGAATTGCCAGTACGGCGGCCTCCATGAAAAGGGTCCATGTCTGTGTTGCCGCTTTATTGCGAATACCACTTTCACTTTTTTATGGTTTATTTCCGCCGCAGCTGCACATTCATCAGTTGAGTGACAACCCGATGATGGTAATGAATAATGAATCATGATATCAGACAGCCGTGGTGCCGCGATATCAGAGTGCGACATCCTTTAGCAAATATCCCCTGTGTATAATTATAGTGAGGTGAAAATCGCCTCGTCACGAGTCGCAACCTCGTCCTATGTACGATGCATAAGGTATGGTATTGGTACACCCTTTCCGTGCGGTAGCACAGGCTTGCGCTGGTATATATCATAGGCGCCATTCGTGGCTAGATGTTGTTTTTTTTGTAATGGCGTGGCTCAGCGTGAAAAAAAAATACCAACTGATTGCAGGGGTCGTTCTGAAACGCCCAAAACCGTCGTAAAAATAAAGGTGCGAAAAAAAAACGCTTCGGATTGCCTTGAAACAACAAATTCGCCGCATTCCCGACTTTGCTCCTCAATGTACCTCTCGCCAATCGACTCGGCTTGGCCGAGTCAGTGGAGAGCGAGTGGTTAAACTGCCTTTGGTTGGTGCTTAGAAAGTGCAGCAGATGATCGATGTTGAAAATAGCCGCGTGCGGGCAACAAATACAGAAGAAGAGAGGAAGAAGCCATGGTGAGATATGCACAACCACAAATAATCATCCTTGACCAACTCGGCTCTGCGACTATGTAGAGAGTATCCTGCGCGTCGTTGATGATCTACCTACAGCAACGTTGACGTTCCATGATGTTTGCTCGCGGAAGCTTGGCTACTCCAACGTCCCGATAGTTAACCAAATATCCTCTTCCCGTGATATTGCTTGTACGTCTTAATATGTACGTGATGCACCCCATAACTTGAACGTGATCGTACCGCATTACTCGGTCACTACATGATTACACCGCAGTGTTCACACGTATCATGTGTACTACTGTAATGTATGATATGCACATATATTACTCGTATCAACATTATATCATATGTACTGAAATAAGGCAATCAGCAGTGAGATCGAAGATTCGGAAGACTATGATTTCGTCGAAACTCATCGTCTTTGCAAGCTGTGTGTGATGCTTCGATCGCGTGTACTACGACGTACCAATACGCGTTTTGTGTAAGCTCTTGAAATACAGTATACACATTGAATGTCCCGCATTAAGCGGAACGAAGCCTGACTGCAGTGAAACCCTGGTAGTAGCGTTAAATATATGTTAAGAAATTTACAAAATATATACGACCACAATCAAGCAGTAGGTAGACTGATCGCATACCGCTGACTGCGATGCTTCTGCTCATCCATCAGTACTCCATGCTACTGAGCACTGAGTAGATAAGGGCTGCTGTACTGCAATCGTACTGAAACATTATCACGACAAATAGGCTCTGCTGTTGCCTACCAGATACCAGGTATTTCGTAACACTCTCCCTGGATGGAAGCGCGGCTGTCGCACTATTGTGGGGCCGGTCCTTCAATGTGCGGACACCGCACTTTGAGGGGGAGCGTCCCCCCTCCATGTCACTACGTACGACGTACTACACCACCTCCAGGACTCGCCCTAAAGGCGGATCGGCCTGGCAAATTGCTTTCTTGCAGGTCGATGGTCTGTAATTGTTCGAGGTTGCGGCCTTTCGACCGCCCGGGTTCTGTTGGAAAAACTCCACAAAAAAACACGATGCGAAGCCGCGCCACCGCACCTACCGACCTCGAGCCCCGTTTAGGTCTGGGTCGGGTTGTAGTCTGGGCCCACCCGCAAGATATGAAGCTTGAAATTGATCAACAACGACCTGCAGAAGTTTGTTTCGCCGGGACGTCTGGCATTTAGGGCGTGCAGCACTTCCGTGCAGGACAGCACGTAGGACAGCGAGCGGTGGTAGTACCGGCACAACGACGGTATACACAACAGTCCTCGGCTGGTTGCAGCTGCAGCCCCACCGCGTGACGAGCAGCACAAGTGCGCGCGGTGTCATGGGACCTCTGTGCCTTGTTGAAGACGCCGTGTCCAAGCCCGACTCCGGACGGGCACAAATGTCGCGGGGGGTGTGGTGACCGGTTTGACATGTTATATGTGGTGAAAAATGAACAGGAAAATGATGAAAACACTCCACCGCATATGTCCAACATGCTTTACCGCCATGGCGACTGGCTGCCGACGACGTCTCGGCATCTATCACATGTGCATACCTCCCATACTACTACTACTACTACTACTACTACTACTACTACTACTACTACTACTACTACTACTACTACTACTACTACTACTACTACTACTACTACTACTACTACTACTACTACTACTACTACTACTACTACTACTACTACTACTACTACTACTACTACTACTACTACTACTACTACTACTACTACTACTACTACTACTACTACTACTACTACTACTACTACTACTACTACTACTACTACTACTACTACTACTACTACTACTACTACTACTACTACTACTACTACTACTACTACTACTACTACTACTACTACTACTACTACTACTACTACTATATTATTACTACTACTACTACTACTACTACTATTACTACTACTACTACTACTACTACTATTACTACTACTACTATTACTACTACTACCACTGCTACAACAACTACTACTGCTACTACTACCACTACTACTACTGCTACTACTAGTACTACTTGCACTACTGCTATTGCTACTGCTACTACGACTTATCTCTGCACCGGCATGTCCGGCGCCTTCTTCTCACGTCACAGGTTGGCATACTGTAATACAACTTGTCTGCTCCTGCTGCTCCTGCTACTGCTATCGCCACTGCTACTGCTTCTCGTACTACTACTACCTTGAACTACTACAGACACTGGCTGCGCTGATGTCGTCGGTTCGAAACGACGGTTTAATGTGAAGACAACACACGGGGTTCAGTGTGAAAACAACACACGGTATATTGTAAAGAAAGCACCCTATACTATGTACAGGCAACACACAACACGCGCTTTTATATTAAGATACCTCAAAACTTAAAATACTTAAGACCGACGTATTTCTTATCACACGTTTGCTAGTCTAAATTCTACGACGTAAACTCTTCAACATTTCAAGCACGACCAAACAATCCCCCACCATACATTTTATATAGATTGTGTTGGCGTCCGTTGGCAACGACACTGTAAAACATGCCGCTCACTACTTGAGCTAGACAACCAGGGTACCGTTTTTTTTTTTTTTGGCGGTCGGTCTCAGCTGGTGATATGGTTATAGATCATATGTGCGGGGTGGAGAACCTTTAATCCGCCCAAGGGGAATGATCGTATCACGTAGTGTTCAAGGTAAGGCACCCAAGAGGTAGTTACATAGTACTCCAATTGCTGTGTCTGGAAGTGGCCACAACGGGAATTAAATTAACTCATTGAAGGTGTCATCCATGTGCAAGTCCGCCTCACAAGCGGTTGTTAGTAGGATGCAGCTCATCCTTCACGCAACTCGCCGGACACGTCACAGCGCTTCACGCTTGGTGCAAGCAATGTCTGCCTGGTCGGTACAAACCCGACATGCTCCGTCCCGGCATTGTAGGGATGCTGAAGGCCCATAGTCATACGACTTCGGCCGTTTATGACATCGAGTACACCCCGCGCTCCGCGCCCCCCCCCCCCCCCCCATCCCCCGCCCCTCCCCCCCCCCCCCCTGCCCCGCCTCCTTGAATCACCTGCGCAGCATCGAAAGCTACTGCTCGTGCCAACAAGCACGGCGTGGGAATGATGATGGCGGAGAAGGAGCGCGAGGATAAGCGAAGCGGTGCCGTAGGCGCCGGCGCGGGAGTTGCCACGAGCAAGCCGAACGTGTTTTTTCATCATGATCGACGACATGGGCTGGAACGACATAGGGTACCAGAGCAACGACTTGACTGGCGTGACCCCCAACATGGACAAGCTGGCTGCCGGCGGGGTGAAGGTGGAAAAACGACGAGCCCTTAAATGAGTCCTTGCAACAAAACGCGACTTGGAAATTTTTGCTATTAATAGTACTTGAGAAATTGGGAGTCCCCCCCCCCCCCTTTTCCCAGAAGTGCACTCGCGTTTTTTTGTTTGGGGGGGGGGGGGGGGGTACTTGAAATCAGTGCGGGACACTTTTTGAAGTAGCAAAGCAAAACAGGTTAGGAAACTCTGACTCCAATTTTTGTTTTTGACGGAACAGAAAATAAGAAACGTATTCATGTAGGTACTGAAAATGGTGTGAGTGTGGGGCACACCCTTACGTTCAGCGTGCTGTGTCACGGCTGCTCTCGCGCGCGGCACGCGGCGCACACAGCGGAGTTGTTTGCATTGGTGGCGGCAGGGCTGGGGAGGGAGGGGGGGAGGGGCAGGCCAGGATAGAAGACCTTTCCATGGATTCCCCCCCATGCTTTTGAGCTTGCGGTGGATTGGTACGTTTTATGTCGATTCAATACCCTCGGGACCTGATCACGGACACAAATCGACCGTCCTTGAAGCCGCGACATGCTGCAACGGGGGACGGGGGGAGGGGGGATGAGGGGGGTGGACAGGGGTGGTCCCCAGCTCCAAGCCGCAAAACCTCCTGTTCCGGAAAACTCTTGTGACGACACATTACTTGTACTTAAAGGCACGTCGTTTTTGCATCAAGCTGATTATAAAAAAGGATTAAATTAACCCCTTGAGAACTGCGCACATGTTTTCGGAGCACACGTTACTTGGAATCAGTGTGGGGTGATTGTTGTATACAGTATAATGGTAAAAGGGTGTCTCCAATGTCCTGGAAAACAGACGTTGTGACTCCGCCGCCACGCCGTCTGCCCCCCCTCCCCCCCTCCCCTCCTCTCCCCCCCTCCCCCGCTCCCTCCCGCCCCCCCCCCCCCGGGCCTCGTATCTTTCTTTTTTTTCGCTCTGTGCCTGCCATGCGACGCTTTTTCTTGGGGGGTATCATTTGGTTCACCCCAACAGTTGACGGAGTACTACAGCATGAACATCTGCACGCCCGCCCGAGCGAGTCTCATGACCGGACGCTACCCCATCCGGTACGGGCTGCAGTACAACGTCATCCAGCCAGCAGCGCCGTGGGGTCTCCCGCTCACGGAAAAGGTACAGTACCCGGTATGAAAAAGTTACATTGTGCAACACCTGGTACCCGGTATGTAAAAGGGACCAGGTATCAAGTACCTGGTACACGCAGTACCTGATACACGCAAAAAGCGTCTGTAAGTGTGCACCCTTGTTTCTCGTGATGCGAAACAATTTTTCCAGTTTTCGATTTAGTATAGTTATGATTTTTGCTAGTGCTGCAAAAACAATAGTTCAACTCTGGGTTTCGTATAAGATTGTGCGCGTCACGATATTGGGGGGGAGGGTTGTGCACGCGCCAAATGCCTCTTGACTCCTTCCGACCCATGAGATTGTCAGCCGTGCAATCAAAGCGTTCCATTGTCGACGCTTGACGTTGTGCACGCGCGCGACAGAGATGACGTGCATCAACCACCTTTCTTTCATTTTTTCCTTTCGCACCCCGCGCTTGGTGCGAGCAATGTCTGCCTGGTCGGAAAAAAAACCCGACATGCTCCGTCCCGGCATTGTAGGGATGCGAGGGTCTATGGTCATACAACTACGGCCATGCATGAGATCGAGTGCATTTCTCCCATTGAGTACACCCCCCACCCCCACACCTCTCCCAGCGCTCACCCCCCTACCCCCCCACCCACCTCGCCCACCCCCATCTCCTCCCCAGATCCCCGCTCCCCTCCTTTCGAAGTGATCCTGTCCGGAAACCCTCCGGTTCCCCCGCCCCTTTTTCAAATGTCCGGTTGGCAAAATTCCCCACCCCCCCTCGGCCCCCCCCTTTCAAACGACCTGGTTGGCAAACACCTCCCCCTCCCCCCCCCCCCCCCCCCTGCAAACGGTCCGATCGGCAACCCCCCCCCCCCCCCCCCCCCCCCCCCCCCCCCCCCCCCCCCCCCCCCCCCCCCCCCCCCCCCCCCCCCCCCCCCCCCCCCCCCCCCCCCCCCCCCCCCCCCCGGTTCGATCGGCAACCCCCCCCCCCCCCCCCTCTCCAATGGATATGGAAAAACGAGTACGCACCTAGGAGGTAGAGAGAAGGAGAAGTAGTAGATTTATTAAAGAAAGGAGATAAGGCTGACCCGGGGAACTATAGAGGGAGAACGCTACTAAGCACAGTAGGCAAAACATTTAGTAAGATTTTGAACGATAGAATGGGAACGATGATGGAGAAGGAAGACAAAATAAGCGAAGGACAAGCAGGGTTTAGGCCAAACCGTAGCTGCGTAGACCATGTGTACACCTTAGGTAAGATTATTCAAGGTAGGAAAGACGCGGGACTAACAACGTACTGTTTCTTTCTAGATGTGCAGAAAGCCTACGACACAGTATGGAGAAATGGATTGTGGAAAAAACTGTGGCAAATAGGGATCAGAGGAAAGATGTGGAGAATGATGAAAAATATGACGGAATGTGCGAGAAGTGCTGTGATGCTGGACGGGGAAATATCGAAGTATGTTGATATTGTACAAGGTGTTGCACAGGGATGCACGTTGTCACCTAACTTATTCAAGATATATATTAACGACCTGATAGTAGCAGTCGAGGGAGCAAGGCAGGGAGTCACGGTAGGGGAAGATACGGTGTCGGGATTGATGTTTGCGGATGACTTCGTGGGGATATCAGAAACACCCGAAGGATTGCAGAAACAAATAGAGAAGGCGCTAGAATACACCATGAAATGGAGGGTGACGGCGAACGTCAAGAAATGCGCAGTAGTTGTTTGCAACGAAGATAAGAAAAACCCGGTAAATTTCAGTTGGAAGTGGAGAGAAGATGAATTGCCGATCGTAGACCAGTATACATACCTTGGCGTAGAGATCTCAAAAGACTGCTCTTGGGATACACATATAGCAAAAGTAATAGGAAAGGGTAAGGCACAAGTAGGCAAGATGGATGCGATCCTAACAGACCCGAACCTTGACTCTAGGATTAAGAGATGTATCTTGATGAATGTGATAGTACCAAAGCTAGAATATGCAGGAGAAGTATGGGAAGGGAACGCGAAACTCGTAAAACAATTGGAAACAGTACAAATGACAGCAGCTAAAAAAATCCTAAGATGCTCAAGTACGACTAGTAATACAGTATTAAGAGCAGAACTGGGAATGCGCCCACTCAAGACAAATAGAGACATGAGAAAGTTGAACTGGCAGTATAAAGTAAGGAACATGCCAAAAAAGAGGTTGCCAGCCATAGTTGATAGAGCTGTATGGGAGAAAGTATCAAAAGGACGAGCTGGAATAAGGTGGGATGGCGTAGTTGAGAAAGTATGGAAGGATCTAGGGGGAAACCAAGTAGAGATGATGTCCGCCGGGAAGTTTGGGAGGTACAAGGCAGAAGTAGAAGAAAGGATAGAAAGAAGGGAAAGGCTAGCGCTAAGAAACAAGGTGGAATCGGAAAAACACTTAGAGATATACGGGGGATTGAGGGAAGGAATAGGAATGAAAACGTATTTGCATGGCCCAATGGACTTCGCGAAAACGCTGAAACTGCGCTTTCGTGTAGGGGACCTGGACCTGCCAGAAAGAAGAAAGAGGTACACCAGTAGCCGGGAAGAGGAGGAAGCAGACGCACAGATGTGCCCGTGTGGCAAAGCAATAGAGAGTAGAACTCACATAGTAGGAGAATGTGCAATATACAAGGAGGAACGGGATGTGTTAGAAGAGGAGATGAGGAAAATAGACGAATGTGACATGGAGGAGTTTGATGCAATGAATAGCAGCGAGAAAACGATCGCTATCCTAGGAGATAGATGGTGGCCACAGGAGGCCAAACAGGAAGGGGATAATATTAGCAAAAAGTTTCTATGTAATTTATGGAAACAACGTAATGAGCGCCCAGTTGTTGGAGGTGTCTCTATTAGGAGTAGGAACGGTGCTCCGTCTCGAAAGGGATGCGTGGTCAATGGTCAAATGACTAAGGCAAGCAACAAATGAGTACGCCCCCCCCCCCCCCCCCCCCCCCCCCCCCCCCTCCAATGAGTATCCCCCTTCCCTCTCCTGTCCTCAGATTATGCCGGAGTACATGAAAGACGCGGGGTACGAATCGCACATGGTGGGCAAGTGGCACCTCGGCAGCTACCGTTCTCCCTACACCCCGTACCGGAGGGGGTTCGAAACGTACTTGGGCTACCTCAACGACAAGGAGATGTACTGGACGCACCAGGTTTGGTCAATGGGGGTGGGGTGGGAGGTGGAGGGGCCAAGGGGATGGGAGAGGAGGAGGGGGAAAGGCCGGGGGGGGGGGGGGGGGGGGGGGGGGGGGGGGGGGGTTCGGGTTGCGCTCCTGCGTTGTCGATGATCAAGGGGATGAAAATGCTGGAAATTGTTAAAGTTGTGAACCTTCAGAGGAGTGGGAAGCGTGTGTTTGTTGGACGGCACGATTAGTGTCACTATCATACCAGGTATTATACGTGTCTGGTTAGATACTGCAGTCAACGCTTAGGAGATTAGACCGACAGGTACTTCCTTCTATGAATAGCGATGTCTGCTTCGTTGGGCTCGTGACGCCGATTCAGTCAGCAACCTCCTGGGCGTGGTTTTGATGCAGCGGAGCTTTTGCACTATTTGTTTTACGGCTCTGTCCAACGCGCTCGTCTGAAGGGCTTACACCGCTTTTACAGCTCTGTCTAACGCGAAGCGCAGCCTGCCCGCTATTTATGTACGAAGCATACCAACACCGGCTAGGTTTTCTAACCACTGAGGCGCTCTACGATAGAAGTCCACCCAAATTTTTCTGAAGCTCCTCACTTGAGGAGCTCCACACCTCACCTGAAAACTGGCTTCAGCAAAAATCAAATTGCATCTCGATGAATAATCCCATGGCCCGAGTGTACAAAATGGCATTCGGACGAATTTGGGTTAAGGCGCGCACCGTCATTCAGAAAACATTTTAGCGGAAACGTGCGACCTCTATCGTCGAACGCGCCCACTGACCTACTGTTACAGCGCCGTTACAGCCCGTCTTTTGCATGTAACACGCGGCGTGCCTCGTACTTACGTTTTTACCAGCTAGATTTTTTTTCGAGTACTTTTCACGCCTCGGATAGAGATCGTCGGTTCCCACAGTTCGTGATTCTAGACCTTTCCGGGCAGATCTGTTCCCACATTTTTCTTGTGACCTAGCTCGCGTTACCGGGTGAGACCCGTACAATCCGCATGATCTGGCACACGTTTCCTTGGGTGGGATCTGTGCTGCAGTATGCAGATCCTGCACAACCTCTGACAAAGGCGGGCGAGGAACTACATTATCTACGTAGACCGTGGCCTTACGATCTACGTAGACCATGATCTTATGATCTACGTAGACCATGATCTTATGATACGTAGATCATGATCATGGTCTATGTAGATCATGATCTATCCGAGGTGTGAACACGTTACCTATGATGCATACGGCAATGGAAACGCTGAACCCTGTACGCTACAATAGCGAAACGCACGCATCCCAATTTACCGGGGGAGGGGGGGGGGGGCAATGCCTGCGACCACCACGACCTCAGCCAGAAGGCCGCTGAGGGAAAAAGCTTCTTCCTTTACTTCGTACGAGTTGAGATGGAAAGTAAATGTGATGAAAAAAATGAAAAATAAAATGTGAAAGACGTTCTTTTCTCCCCTTCTTCCTTGGTCGTCATCGTCTTCTTCCTTACTTGTTTTTTTTTTTTTCACTCGAAACGAAATATAAGTTTAAATTGTTTATTTTCGCTCTCTCTCGTCATTCTTGAAAACTTCTTCTTATGTTTGCCCCACACGGGACGGAATTTATTTGTCGTTTTTCGTTCTCTCTCCTCTCTTCTCTTCTTTTTTCCTCCTCTCATCTTCTCCTGCTTTTTTTGTCTCCGCGCCGAAATCAACGACTTTTTGTTAGCCATACACCGTACACCTGGACGGACGCAAATTCTTCGACTTCGGTTTCGGAAACGCGACCGATTACTACGACATCATCGACAGGACCGGCGCCCCCCCCCCCCCCGGCCCTCAACAGCGACGACGCCGGTTACGATGCCGATGACTTCTCTACGGGACCCACGAGCTCCTCCTTGTCTTCCTCCATCAGCTTCAAGGGAAAGTATTCCACCACCGTCTTCCAGGAGAGGGCCATGGAGGTACAGTAGGTCAAGAGCGGTGGCACGTTTTTGTTGTTGTTGTTGTTGTTGTTGTTGATGTTGTCGTCTTGGTGCTTTTTTTTTTCGTGCCTGTGTTTCTTGCCTCTTGTCTCTTGTGTTTCGTCTCTTGTCTTGTGTGTCTCGTCTTGTTTCGTTGTTTGTTCGTCTGATGAATGTCTTCGTGGTCCTGTCGCTAAAATTCTTCTACAGGTCATCAAGGGCAAGACGCCTTACGACGAGGAGCCGCTGTTCCTCTACCTCGCCCACCAGGCGGTACACGACCCCTTAGGCCTTCCCCCCTCAGGTAAACTTGGCGCTACAGGCAGAAAAGTTGTGGGAAACCCTTTGCTCCTTGTCGTCGTTGATTGCTGTTGTTGTTGTTGTGGTTGTTGGTGGTGCTGTAGGTAGTGATGTTGTTAATGTTGTTGTCGCTGCTGCTACCGTCGACGTACCTGGTTACCAAACCTGGCTGTTTTGGTCAAACTAGGGGCAGGTTCCCGGGTACCTCCGGACTATACACCCGGGCACCCCCAGAGCACGTACCCAGGTATCCCCAGAGTATGTACCCGGGTACCCCCCGGAGGGTGTACTCGGGTAACCCCAAAAAGTATGTACCCGGGTACCCCCAGAGTATGTACCTGGATACCCCCAGAGTACGTACCCGGGTATCTCCAGAGTATGTACCCGGGCACCCCCCGAGGATGTACCCGGGTAACCCCAAAAAGCATGTACCCGGGTACCCCCAGAGTATGTACCTGGATACCCCCAGAGGATGTACCCGGGTACCCCCCCAGAATAGGTACCCGGGTATCCACAGAGTATAGACCGTGCTGCACAGATCCTTGAATTTTTCCATGTGTATATGATATGCTTTGTCTTATTTTTTTATGCTTTGGGCCAGATGCTTTCACCGCCGAGGACTGGGCCGTCCTCGACGCCCTGGAAGAGAAGACGGGTTCAACTCTCAGAGTGCGGTTTGCCAAAGTGAGTACCGTAGTGGTTTTCAACCGTCGACGGCAATCGGCCGGCACGACGCACACGCACAGAGCGCCGTTCTCGTGTTCGTTAGGCCGTGTCTTTTCTTACGCAGTGATTTTTTTTTTGCCACCTCTGCGGTTGTGTTGTTTTTTTCACTGCTGTAACAACATTCGTGTACGTATTGTTACTCTTCATGTCTATAGCAGTTCGTTTTTTTTATTGTTTGCTCGGTTAGGATTTTTGCACCCGCTGGTTGACTTCGGCCAATCTCTCTCTCTTTCTGTCTCTCTCTCTTGTCCCACGTGCCCCGCATCGTCCTATTTCTCTCTCTCTCTCTCTCCCGCTAACCACCCCTCCCCTTCTCCCTCTATTTTCTCCTACGTGCTCCCGTTCGCCCCCCCCCACCTCCTCCCACCTTCTCTCCCTCTCTCTTCTTCTACGTGCTCCGCTTCGTTCTCTCTGCCAACCTTTACAATACCAAACGCCGTCCTCGTTTGTCTCCCCTGTCTGTACGTTGTTGTCTCGGACAGGTAATGATGTACTTGGACAAGACGATCGGGGAGCTCGTGACCTACCTCGAGGAGGAGGGGTGGATGGAAAACTCGATCATCGCGCTGGCCAGCGACAACGGGGGCTGCCCCACGGCCGGAGGCAGCAACTACCCTCTCCGGGGCATGAAGCACTCCTACTGGGAGGGCGGAGTGAAGGTGTGGTGCCCATGGGGGAGGGTGGGATGGAGGGGTAGGTTCTCGATATTATCTTATACGGGGGGGCATACGTAGTAAGAATCAGGACCCACGATGGACCCAAAACATAGGCATCCCCCCTATGTTTACACGCCATGTTTGGTTCTGATTCTTATTACATATGCCCCCCCGTAGTAGTCGACGGGGATTTGGATGATTGTGCGCGTTGGGAATGGTGTTGGCGTCGTTGAATGAGGGAGTCGAGAACGTTGGGTGAAACTGCTGCTTGCTATGGGGCGGGGAGAGGGGGGGGGGGGTACTCGTTATCATGCATGGCCGTAGTCGTATGCCCGGCGAGAGAGGGTGTACTCGATAGGAGAGATGTACTCGATCTCATGCATGGCCGTAGTCGTATGACCATAGACCGGGAGAGGGGGTGGGAGTCAAGGTTGATACTGTCTATGGCTTTTGAACCAGCTTCTCGGCAAAGTGGCTGATGTAGTAGTTAGGGTGCATTAATTCCTTTTTTTTCTCATTCTAAGTTTTAACCCCGAGAACGTTGTCGGCTAAGAATATGATACATAAAGGCACGCACAAAATTCTCATTTTTTTTTTCATCACTTACAGTTTTTTATTTTCGAGAACTTTCTCATTCCGATATATAACACTCTCTTAAAAAAGATGGCTGATACCATCCATATCAGAGTGCCGACAAACTCCTCATTCCATTTTTCACTTGGAAAAATTCTTGACGAATCGAAGAAGTGGGTGGCATAAGTAAGTAAGTGAGTGACAAATGATGTTCTCATTGCATTTTACCTTGTGTGTTTTCATTCCCATCCCTCTCCGATAACTTTCCCTAGAGGTCGGTGTTGGGGACAGGGTTTGCGTTTATACTCCGGACCGGCTTGTTGAAGCTGGCGGCCCAAGGTCTAAACGGTCCTTACATAAAGCAGTGCTTTTTCGTGTTGATCCGTCCGGTCAATAAAACGACCACTGCAACTTATCTGCGCGGGACGTCGTTGCGTAGTTCCAAATCGATGTGTAGATCAAGAGGGTCGAGGCTCATAGCCTGATGGAATGATGCGTGTGGAAGCTCTGCATCTCCTTTTCACCAAGGCGGGAGCCTCGACACGCATTATTCCATCCTACAAGCAGTATTTGGTACCGTACTGTCTTCCTTGTTTGGCTTCCCTGCCGGGTTTTTTTTTCTGTCTGTCTGGGTAGCTGTTGTGTGAGTGAGCGACGTTGATCAAATTCCATGTCACACATTGTCGGATGGCTAACGGAAGCGTGATACTTGGTATCATAGCAATACTGCGATCACTTCCACCTGCATGTCAGTGTTACCCAATAACCCCCCCCGTACTCCGTCTCGAAAAAATGCGTGGTCAATGGTCAAATGACTAAGGCAAGCAACAGATGAGTACGCCCCCCGCCCCCCCCGGCTCGGCGGACACCTCACGGCGCTTCGCGCTTGATGGAAACAATGTCTGCCTGGTCGGTGAAAAACCCGACATGCTCCGTCCCGGCATTGCAGGGATGCGAGGGTCTATGGTCATAAGACTACGGCCATGCACGAGATCGAATACATCTCTCCTATCGAGTACCCCCCCCCCCCCCCCGTCATCATTCTCAACTCGTTGGACGCTGTCACCCATATGCGAGAAAGTCCGCTTCACAAGCGGTTGTTAGTAGGATGCAGCTCACACTTCACGCGACTCGAAGAACCTCACGGCGCTTCACGATCGGGGCAAGCAATGTCTGCCTATTTGGTGATTGGTGAATTCCCGACGTGCTCCGTCCCGGTGTTGTAGGGATGCGAGGGTCTATGTTCGTACGACTGGTGCCATGCATGACATGAGTGCACCCCCCCGCGTCACCCACTCTCACAGTGCCATTGTGCACAACAGCTACCGCATTGTTTTCCCTCGAAACGCGTTCACAGATCCAATATAGCCCATAGGAGCCGGAGTACCGATACATGCATCTTGCTGCGTCGAACGTCCCCTTTCTTCTGCTTTGCACGGTTCGGGGGGTGGCGCATTGTTCGAGGGGTAGATGGGATGACACATTTGTTTTCCCGAGCTATTTGTGAAATGATGTTGATGCACCCCATGATCTACATGCAATGCGATGCTGGGATGCACATACATAGGTGCCCGCCTTGGTGTACTCTAAGAGCCACATCCCGGAGGAGGCTTGGGGTACGGAGTACGCAAAGATGATGCACGTCACGGATTGGCTCCCGACTCTGGCCTCGGCCGTCGACATGGAGCTTATCGGAAGGTACGAAACGCGCGGGGCGGGGGGGGGGGGGGGGCAACGAGCCGTGCTACGGTACCTTTGTACATGCAGGGGTTGGAGTTTTGAGCACATTTTTTTTATTCTTTCACAAAGATAAGGGGCTCCTGCACGAAGGAGCTACCAAGTATCAGTGGACCCGGCTGCTTTCTCACGGGTGGGTTGAGGAGCTACCTACCCACAATCAAGGGGGAATCCGACGTTATTTATTCATTTATTGGCGGGGGCTCCTCCTAAGGGGTTGGCGGAGTTTTTTTTTTCGAACACACAGCGTTTTTTTGTTTTTGTTTTTGTCACAGATGGAAAGGGGGTTCCTCAACTCAGAAGCTACCGAAATGCATTGGGTCCGATTCCGACTGCTCTCGCTGGCGGGGCTCCCTTGACCGGGAGGCCTACCCAACAGCATGGTGGGCCCGACGTTGTTTACTGGCGGGGATCCTCAAGCTCCTCGACGGAGAGAACTAGTCAAATAAAATGGCCAACCTGACGTTATATTCTGGCGGGTGCTCCTCAAAACTGAGGAGCTACGAATATACTCTATGACATTGGACCCGATGCGTTTAACATGATATGGTCATTCCGTTTAGATGTTTGGGTCGATGGGATTGTGTATGTGGCTTATATTTTGTAGTTCACAGTACATTCATTTCTCAAGGTCGGCTGCTTGGTGTGGAGTGTAGAGCCGCCCCCCCCCCTCAAGCAAAGGAACCTCATAAAAATCAAAGGGTACACACAGGGTTCTTACCGCAGCACACGCAATCGGGCCACGGCGTCCGCGTTTCCGGAGGGGCTGGGAAAACCGAGAGGGCAGCGGCTGCGGTATACTCGTACACGTACGCAGCTTGGTCCGTGCTGTGGAGGCTGTTCTGGTCTGGTTGTCGATGTAAAGGGCGATAAGTCTCCCTCTTGATTGAACTCGGCACACCTGTTTTACGAGATGGTATGTGTGACGGTCCGGGGGATAATACGTAGAAACTTATAGGGATGCTTCTCATCCCCCCCCTCTATCAGGAGTAGGAATGGTGCTCCGTCTCGAAAGGGATGCGTGGTCAATGGTCCAATGACTAAGGCAAGCAACAAATTAGTACGCGACCCCCCCCCCCCCCCCCCCCCCCAAACGTTTCTATGTAATACATGCGCACAACGTATTGAGTGCCTGACTGCTGGAGGAGTCTCTGATGGGAGCAGGAACGGTGCTCCGTCTCGGAAGGGATGCGTGGTCAATGGTCAAATGGCTAAGGCAAGCACCAAATGAGTACCCCCCTCCCCCCCCCCCCCCCCCCGCCCTGAGGCGTTCACTTGTCTCCTCGGGCAGGTAAGTTTAGTTCACTGATGTATTCCCCTCCAATACAATATGTACACATACCTTATGACACGCAAGATAGCTAGCACATACGCTGAGGTAGATTTCAGAGGGGATTTCCTACCAAAGCCAGGGGGGGTGCACCGGCGGATTCAAGGAAAAATGGCGGCTATGGGAAGCTATCGTCGATTTTTTTTTTTTTTTTTTCCATCGACGAGTTGCTCAGCGTTTTTATTTTGCGCTCTCCCCGTTGTCGAGGAAATTTTCTTTGAAATTCGTTCGAAGGGGGGGGGGTGTTATCTTTTCACCCGTGTGATATGGCACCTCTTTCCCTGTTGCTTTTTCCCGTCATGAGTGCACTGTATACATATACCTATCCTGGCCTGCCGCGTCACGCCAGAGGGGGATTTGAAAACAATCCAGTGGTTGGTAGTCGGCACCGTCCCGTGGCTGTGTCCTTGTTGAGGCACTTTCGCGCGTTGTCGCGGCAGCGATGGGGGGAGGGAGGGGATGGGGGGCGTGGTAACCACCGTCACGATTGAAAATGTCTCCTATCGCCTCACCGTGAGACCAACCACACAGAGAGGCTAGCCTTCCTCCATCTATCATATGCCGCATGAAGCAAGCGCACATAACGTGTACCAGCTACCAGCTACATGCCATTGTACTGGTATGTTGGTACCTGGCACAGTACGAACGGTTCCGTCTATACACGGGTACTTTTCAATACTCGAGCGCCAGAGAAAAATGCAGGAAACAGATAAACGACATGCGAAGTACGATATTAACTCACGATTGGTGCGACATGCCACACAACACGTCATGCGCTACAACGACAGCAGGGCATTCGTAGGATATCTCGCGGGTCCCATGCGCGCTCCAACCCCCGCAAACAGTCACGTCTCTCAGCAACAACTCACAGGATAATATCGCGCATGTTTCTAAACCTTAGCCTTCTTCCTCCCAACCACCCCCACTCCACACCCCCGCATTTTTTGTTTTTGGTTTGTTTCTCGCAAAACGCGTAAATTAGTCCCCAACCTCCCCCCCCCCCCCCCCCCCTCTTCTTCTCGTTGTCCCTTGCGTTTTTTTTGTTTGTTTAGCGAGTCGTTACTCGCATTGTGAAAACGTGCGTGTTTCTGCCAATCTTAACCCTCCCGCCCTCTTCTCCGTAACATCCCCGCGTTATTGTTGTTGTCGTTGTTTTTGTTGTTGTTGCGTATTTTGCTACTCGCATTAAGAAACCTCCAGCTACGGAGACTTCGGCGGCGCAGACCACTGAGCCCACATCGCCAGCCATGTGCGCCCTGCCCCCACAAACAGCCACGCCTCCAAGCAACAACCCACATAATAATAACGCACATAGCTCCAAACCCCCAAAGCTCCCCTACCCCCCCCCCCCCCCCCCCCCCCCCCCCCCCCACTCATCTCCTCCGCTTCTCCATATCCCCGCTTTTTTTTTTGTTAAATATTTCATTTCTCGAAATGCATGAAAAAAAAAAAAAAAAAACTCCAAGCTACGGTGACTTTGACGGCGTCGACCACTGGGCCCACATCACTAGCCCCGATCTGGTGGCATCGAGCGAGGGCCCACGGACGGAGATGCTGTACAACTTCGACGCCTACGTTTTGTGGGCCGAGGATGACTCGTGAGTGTTTCCACGTGTTACACGAGTACGCTCAATTTTTCGATTTTTTTTTACGCTTGTACTCACAAGTATACATACTCGTAGACCACACTTATTTTGGCGTTTTTTCGTCGTTTTTTGTCAGTTCTGCAGAGGGTGCAGTTTTTTTGTGTGTGTACCGTAGTGTATACCGGTGTACGTTACAGACCGATAACTACCAGGTATTATACTATAATTTCAGCGCCTACGTATCGTGGGTCGAGGATGACTCGTGAGCATTTCCACTTCTTGTACGTATACAACGATGCTCGTTTTGTTCACTTTTTATATAAAACTGGTACTGGTACGTATTTTCTTTTGTTTTTTTTTCAGTTTTTTTTAATCTACGTACTTTGTGCAGCAGGGGGCAGTTTGGTTTGGTAGGCCATGTGCGCCGAGAGAGTCGGTCTGCAAAAAAATGTCACCGGAAGACGATGATGAACCTCTGTTTCCTTTGTCTCGGGCGTCGTGATTGTGATTGCGTGATTGTTTTATGTATGTACAGGATCGACGAGCCCGATTACCCCCTGGCTCAGGGAGCGTACCGCCAGGGGAAGTGGAAGTTAATTTTCAACGAGTGGTGTCAGGGGTACTACACCTTCGACAAGTACACGCTGACGTCGGTATGTTTTCCATGGTGCTGATGCTGAAGCTGGTGTGGTTGCTTTCGCTGATGTAGCTGATTCTGATGCTGCTGTTGTTGTTGCTGATGCTGTTGTCGTTGTCGACGTCTCCTCCTTGTTTCAGTAGAATGGTCGTCACTGTTAGTTCAGTGGTTAGTATCCGCTGGTCGTTATGGTGTACCGATATGCCTTTACAAATACGTAATCTGGGACCCGTCGTCTGGCTGCTACACCTGGACCTCAGACTTTTGCTCAAGGGTAGCAAACCGTCTATTAATAATCTGCGCTAACCGTTCGCTCGGTGGTTGTGTGCTTAGCGCTCTCTTCGCCGTAACAGCAGGCGCCCGATCTCGCCTGCTTTCGCGTAAGAGCTGTTGTTGTTTTTTTTCGTGTGTGAGAGGTTTTCGTTCACAGTGTGGCCGGAATACCGGTGAAATGGAAGGCAAACACGCTACTGTATACGATAGCGGGCAATGACCGGGAGGCGCGCTTCGTGCCGATGATAGTTATGCGTCGGGCAGGAGGGGGTGTTGCCGTGCGCCGGCAGTAGGAGCTATATCAACGCGTGGCGACCATTCAGACCAGTGTCACGCGGAGGGTCTATCTGAATTTGCCGGGGGCAAGCTGTGTTGATCTCCTCCGGCCGTGACATCTAGAGGAAGCAGATCCCGTGCCTTCCACAGCCAAAGCCCCAGGGACTTCACGGAAAAAATATTGACTGTACAGCAGTAGGTTATTTGCGTGCGCCATCGTGCGCACTTTTTTGCGGACGAGCGCTTTGTGTTCTTGCTGGTGACACACGCGGCGGTGTGTGTGGCGAGAGATTAACCCTTTCAAGACCCAGGTCTACGTAGCGACGTAAAAAAAGACGACCAGAACGGTTGTATCAACCTCCTACGATAGGCTGGTCTTAAAGTGCCATGGTTCCAAGTACCGTGGAGGGTTCGCGCGTTTCAGACCATCATCTGTTCGAATAGCTTTCGGGAGATACGACCAGGAACAATCGGATTTGTCACGAGAAAGCAACTACTTGGGATTAGGGTGGTCAGTAGTACAAAATGAGATCATATTAGAGAGACAAGACCACGTATGTTGGCTTGCCTCGGGGTGGGGTCTAGAAAATGGGTGCCCTATTGGTGTATCATCATGTTGCGCGCGCGTCATGCATCTCCTTCCGTGGCACTTCGAACGCATCCCCTACGATACACCTCAGCAGCCTATATATCGTAGGATGCTGGCCTGTTCCGGCCGATGCTGCAATCTTCACTTGTTTTCGACATTTTGTTTCTGCTCCCCTGTCAAGCCCCTAAAGGGCTAAGGATGGAGGTTTCGAGCAACGTGTTCGCGCGTTTTTGTTTTGCTTTTATCAGAAATAAGTGGTCTCGGGACATTTTTTTTGCTGTTTGTTTGTTTTTCGCGTGTTTCCGCGTGTGTGCGTTTTGTGTGTGTGTCGTTGCTAACCCTGTAGTGTTGTTTGCTTTTGCGTGTTTCCTCGAGTATGCTTTTGTGTGTGTGTCATTTATCACCCCTTTACGAGGGGTATCGAAACAGCTACGTAAAAGTATCACCCATTGCTCAGCTGTACTATTTAACGGGGACATCGACACAGTGTAGCATGCACCAAGACCCCCACTGTACGTTCTGTCTGTGTGATGATACACGATTTTGTTTTGTTTTCGGCCGGAGCGATATCGACTTGGTTGTCGGACACGCCGCGTCGCGCCCTGTTACTGCTGTTCTGCCCAGGGCGATATCTGATGATTTTGGTACGATCATTGTTTTGTGTTTTTTGTCATCGGTTTGGGAATTATTGTGTCGTGCGGTACTTACGTGGAATACGACGTGGGGCAATCCAGTTGCGTTGCGCAGCTGAGAGAAGGGTGCGGAGAGGAGGTCGCTTCAGCCGACAAGCAACGCCCAGCCTTCGTTTTCGGTCAGTCCGTGGCTTTTGCGTATACGAAGTGTAACTGCCTGTCGATGTTGCTTGTCCGTCGATTTCCGCGTCCCCTTCCTCTGGCTGACAGGACTACCTGACGAACTCCAGCAACACGTGCGTGGCCCTGGGCAGTTGCACGGATTGCAGCAGGTCTTGTACGGACGACGCGGGCACCTTCGACGGTCTGTTCGATCTAGAGACCGACCCCAGAGAAGAACACAACGTCATTGCATTGTACCCCGAGGTGATTATCGTGAACCCGACACGTACATGTCGTGGTATCGGTGTTGATTTCATCGGGTTTGTTTTCCTTCTGTAAGTGTGAAACCGTACATATATGCGTTACATGATATCTTAAGAGAAGCCACGGGGGGGGCGTAAATGTGTAGTACTACTGTTAGTAGTTTTGCTGCATAATTGACGCAGTTGAGCTCTGTTAAACAGGCGGTGTAGCAGGCGACAGAAAAACAGTGCCAGCTTTTGTTTCGCGACGCCACAGGTTGTATTAGTTATACGGTATGTTTTCGTTCTCTTGAACATGTAAGGAGTGACTCGGAAACGGGGGAAGGGCAGCCGTGACAGATGGCGGCTCTGAGCTCGGGCTGCCCGAAATATTCCGAGAGCAAAATAACGCATTCTGGGGTTGCTCACGTAGCCTTCGTCGTCGTCGTGTGTTGCGCTCTTTGTACAGTCGAAAGCGTGTCGTCGCCGCAGCATCCGCTTGCCGGCTGTTTGTTCCCAGGACTCTTGGTCTATGGGGGGCACTACTGTACTACTGTGTCCTCTGTCTTTAGGGCTGCAAGTTAACTGACTTTAATTCGGCAACTATTTTTCAGTTGGCTAGGCACTACAGTTCGTTAACTGCTGCCATTTGCAAAGTGGCTGACAGTAAGTCGCCGAGTACTTATTCGTTGGCTAGGTACTCCAGCTAGCAACGTGCGGTAATTTGCAAAGTTGCGGCGTTTTTGTATCTGACTGTCTGACTGGCGCGCTTGTGGTTCGACGTGTGAGTTATTGATAAATACAACAACGTAGGTCAATTAATGGGCTTACTTACCCAACTAATATCTACGTGGCCGTGAAGCTGAAGTGAAATCCAGCAGCCAATTCATAGCCCTACCTGCCTCCCATTCTAAAAACACCTGGTAGGCGAACTAAATATTTACGACAGTAGCGGTGGAGTCCAGCCAACTCACAGCCCTAAAGACCTGGCATCCTTTCCAACAACGCCTGGTAAGCCAACTATGAAGAAAATAAAAAACTAAGCTGCGAGATCGAAAATTTACTCAAAGCTCGTCTTTGCAAGCTTGGGATGATATAAGTGAAGATTCGATCGCGCGTTCTACGGGGTGTGTAGGTTTTTAGGGTTGCCTTCAAATTAATATAAGTTTGAAGCAACGAATTCGCTGCCTACCAAGTATGCCATAAAAGGTGACTGCTATAATTACACTACACTCTGTAAGTGTTGTGGTAGGGTCAGCATGGAACAACAATGCCGTGAAGTGAAGACGAGCCAACTCTCAACCCTATCTACCTGTATTCCGTTGCAAAACCGCTTCGTGAGCAGACAAACAAACAACTGGCGGTGAAGTCCAGCCAACTCGCAGTCCCTATCTACCCGTCTTCCCGTTCCTAAAACACCTTCCTTTCCGATAGGTGGCAGATAAAATTCGCGTTCGCATGGCGGGTGTCGTGGCTAAGGAATACACCAATTCCTCGTACGAGGACGTCAACTCGGACGCTTACTACGTGTGGGCTGACCACGACTGGTGGATAATACCGTGGTACGACATCCTGCAAGAGGAGGCTGTGGAAGAGGCTGCGGAGCTCCTCGTCGTCGCCGCTGGTGGCTCGGACGGGGGCGGGGACGGCGGCGCGTCGAGATAATGGTTGCTCTGCCACCGCTCTTTCGTGGACATCTCCGCCCCTCGGTACTCGTATCATAGCCTCGTAAATCGTAGCTCTCTGCTCATGGCTTCCTGCTCGTAGCGTTTTGCTCGTGGCTTTGTGTTGGTACCTTTCTACTCGAATATTCGTAGCGTTCTGCTCGTAGCGAGTTGTTTGAAGCGCTCTACTCATAGTTCGTAGGGGTGTAGGCGAATGGCATGATATAAATACTTTACCCCCTCCCCCCCCCCCCCCTTCCCCGACAACGGAGCCCTGTCCTGCGAGTTTAATCTTTACACAACATACGCAACGAGTTGGCTAGCTTGCCGCCTGCGATTGGACGAGCCAAGGACCGGGGATAGAGAGGACAGGAATCTTTTTCCAAACTGTTTATATAG
This sequence comes from Macrocystis pyrifera, assembly GCA_031763025.1. Lineage (NCBI taxonomy): Eukaryota > Phaeophyceae > Laminariales > Laminariaceae > Macrocystis > Macrocystis pyrifera. The sequence goes on from JASSKH010000003.1 coordinate 11,620,631, forward strand.
CATTTGAAGGGGATCTGGGGGCGGGGGGCAGGAAGCGGGGGGGGTCGTGTTGGAGTTCTCGCCAAATGTGAATGGGTTGGTATCATTCGCCTATGGGGCTCAAGGAGAAATGCGTAGGAGGGATAGAGAACAGGCGCCAGTGTCCTCTCACCATTTTTTGTGTTTAGTTCTTGTCAGTTGTTTTTGCCTACCCACTACCTCGTATGGCAGAAGTAGCGGTGTGTGTATCAATGCGTCTTGCTTGTTTCTGCCATGAACATACATCTGTAATTTTGTTTTTCGTTTCAGGAAGGAAGATGCGTCTACTTTCTGCGCTCTCGATTGGAGGCGGTGTTCATTTCTGTGCTGTTTCTTGTCACCTCGTTTGCGAGGGAACACGCTTCCTCCTCTATTTTTTGGGGGGGCAGATTATCTGAATTGTGTGATCCGTTTGCCGCTATCGTAGTTTTGTCGACAGACACGATGCGTTGCCGAAGGACGCCTCACCAAGCCCACGGTAGCATTCTGGTGGGTTTTCACGCCACGCACGCGTCACGACGAGCCATACTGGTCTGAAACGAAGCGAAGTACGTCGCCTGCCAGCGTCGGGTAGGTGCTAAGCGGAGTGTCACAGGTCATAGGTGCCCGGAGTGAGGCCAGTTATGATTGTCTGCTGTTTCCTCTGGTATAAAAGTAGTCGTGTTTTGTGGGGTGTGGGTTTGATTGTGGTGTGCTCGAGTGCGTTGGGTTATGATGTAGTTGTTGATATGTTTTTTGACTTCCGGTGGTGACGGACGACCTGTAAGGACTGGTGATGCCGCGTGAGTGCAATTCTTGAACACGCTCAAAATTTTGAGTTTCCCGCGCTCTCACAATGGCGAGGTGAGGGCCAAACGAGAACAGGAAGGGACTGATTGGCGGGAAGCTCGGCGCTTCGTACCGCCTCTCTTCTCTCCTTGGCTTGTGCGAATGTAGGGGGGCATACTCCTGATATATCGTATAGGACTTGTCGGACTACTTCTCATTCTTGGCCTCCCAAGAATGCGGCTCGCAGTTTAATATTATACCTTCGTGTCTGATCTATTCTCGTGCAGATAGCGTGGCGAGGAAATCGGTGATCATACAGACCTCACGTTGCGTCCAACGTACAACATGAATGGTATCGTACTACTGTACCTGATTTGTATGCCCTACCTCACTAGCCCACCCGGTGCTACCACTATTAAAGGCAGCTACTACTGCTGTAGATTTGCGTTTCCAGGTAGCATCGTATATAGGTATCGGTGAGTCTGGCATCTTTTGCGAATTGACATCACGCGATTCAGTTTTTTTTTCCTACCGTTGTGCTTGGGCTGGCTGTGGCCGACGGGTGTTCCTTTTTTGTGCTCTCTTATTCGCGTTGTACGTGCGTGCTTGCGAGTGTTTTGGTTTCTAGAGTGGCCGATGGCGCGATAGCAGTGGGGTGATCGGGGATTTCACTTCTTCCGCCCCACCTCTCCGACGACACTTAATGTTGAATGACAGTAGTGTCTGTTGTTAAGATTTGTCGCCCAATGGATTGCCCCAGAATTACGGCTTCCACGAGTACTTGCTGCGTACTTCGTATACATCTGGCACAGCACCACAACATCACAAGTAGTGAAGATCTATCTATCTGGTATCGGCCAGAAGTACTATGATAGAGCGCAATCGTAAGTGTCCTGAGCTTGCCTGCGTGTCTGTTTACCCTCGTTTCTGCTTTTTTTGGAGTCATGTCCTATGTGCTTTCCAGTCTCCAGCCTCTGTCATGTGTCATGTGTCAAGCGGCGAAGGAGAGTCGGAGGTTTTCTTCCGATTTTTTTAGTGATGCCGGTGCTCGTTGTCATGCTACGTCCACCAGTGGTTTATGGTGTGGCTGGCTGGGTGGGTGCATCTGCTTGTGTACTACAGTAATCTATGGAACCGCTTTGCGAACGACACACGATACGATTGACGCTTTACATCTTTTTGCCTGATTTGTCGAGGGAAGCTACCGCTGCTTGCTGTGATAAGTTATTCCCCTAAGGTGTGTTGCCAGCCGACGACACCGTAAGCTAACATCATTTTTTTTGCAGATAGAGGCGATGTTCTCATGGTTACTTGATTACAACTTTATTACCTTGGGATTAAGTGGAAAGCAAAGGAAGAGGGAGAGGAGAGAAGGGCTGACAAATACTTCAGTACAATTGCCCTCTGTTTCCGATACCCATCCTGCTTGTTTGGCGCTTGTGGGGAGCCTTCCACCCGAAGGATTTCACAACGTGGACCTCATTTTCATACCTGCACGTAGCCACGTGTATGGCATGGCACCTCATGACATTTGCCCATTCCGAACGTACGTAAATGGACGCAGAGTACACGACGATACAAGGATGGTGGTTATATCGTCCGGAAATCGGAAATTGGGCTTAAGATGCGACTATTGGGAACTGCAACACACGAACCGATAGATCCACCCCACACCTCGTGATAAAAAGGCGCAAGCTCTCGGGCCTCCTTAAGCTGCTGATCTGACGATATTAAACACCATCGTCATTACAATCACGGTTTCGCAGCGTATGCGCTCGAGGTCAAAACAGATAGTACCGCCAGCGCACGACAGAGAGCGCGCGGCGCGGCGCCAACCAACCGAGAGCGTAGACTGTACACATACCACCGTGCGAGCGAAAACATGAGCTTGATCGGACGCGATCAGCCTGTCACGAGTCTGCCAAATATTTGAGCTACTTTGTCGGTGTTAAAAGGCAAGCGTTAAGCACTCAGACCTCCTTGAGCTGATGGTAGGACGATATGAAACACTATTCCCACAAAAGCCATGGGGTTGCACCCTACGCGCTCGACGTCAAAACAGTTGGTACCGCGAGCGCACGAGAGAGAGCGCGCACGGCGGCGCGGGAACCCACCGAGAGCGGGGAATGTACGCATCTAATCGTGTGAGCGAAAACACGAGCTTGATCGGCCTCGAGCACACTTGTTGTGGAGCTGTCCAAGATCGTCTAGAGCTGCTCCAACGAATATACAAGACCGACCCGGCTGGGAGCTGTTCAATACATACTGATGTTACTTAAAACATGTTTTTGCCTGTACGAGAGGTCAGCTTTCGAAAAACTGGTCAAGGTGATGCGCATGAAGGGTGGCATGTACCAGTACCACCGGTAGGAGTAGCTTGACGCGCTCCCTACGTGCCGTCTAAATAAAGACTGTGGGCATGCACCCCCAGCAGTCATGGTGTGAGCCACACCCGACAAGGTTTACGAGGAAGTTTTGATCTCGAGCGCATAGGCTGCAAACTCGTGATTTTCGTGAGAATGGTGTTTCATATCGTCATATCAGCAGCTCAAGGAGGCCCGAGTGCTTGAGCCTTGATTTTTAACATGAAGAAAGTAGCTCCAATACTTGGCAGGTTCGTTCCAAGGCTGTTCGTGGTCAATCATGCTCTTGTCTTCGCTCGCACGATAGAGTATGTACAGTCCACGCTCTCGGTGGGTTGGCGCCCCGACGCACGCTCTCTCTCTCGCGCTGGCGGTACTAACTGTTTTGACCTCGAGCGCATAAACTGCAAAACCGTTTTTTTTTGACAACGTTTTGTGTCGTCATATCAGCAGCTCAAGGAGGCCCGAGTACTTGAGCCTTGCTTTCTAACTTCCAGAAAGTAGCTCCAATACTTGGTAGGCTCGTTGCAAGGCTGATCGCGTCCGATCAAGCCGAGTTTTTCGCTCGCACGATGTGGTGTGTACAGTCTATGCTCTCGGTGAGTTGCCGCGCCGACGCGCGCTCTTTCTTGTCCGTGTGCGGTGCTAACTGTTTTGACCCCGAGGGCATACTCTGCTTAACCTCGCTTTCGGTCAGATTTCAGAAGTTAGTCCCCTGTATCGTTCCGAATACTGTCGCGGCCAATGTATCGACAGCGAGATATCGGTCTTTAAGCAAGAAGCTCATGTGATGCTATAAAAAAAACGCTCGGGGGGGGTCGTGTCCTAGAGTGACTCCTGCTATATTTTCCCGTCGTATTCGGATTCGGAAGAGGTAGGGGGGCAAGCCCAAGGTAACAGGACTACAACACATTGACTTTTGCGGCGGTGCAAGCTAAACACAGAACTAATACTCGACAAGATGGAAAACAGGTGTGAGGCTCGAAGGAGAATCGATAGCGTGTGGCTCGAAAAGGCTTTGTACGAAGCTACGGGGAATGATCAGATATAATTATATAAAGTAGGCACGAACCGTGGCGTCGTCGGCCGTAAAAAACTGAAAAATAATACAGGATACGCAAAGGACAACAAGTAAGCGAGGTACATCCGAAAGAAGTGGGCGAAAAAATAGTTGAAAGACTTGTGTGCAGCGCAAATTATACAGCAAAATCTTACATATACGTCACACGCAAAGTTTGAATCTCATGACCACGAGCGGCTGTCCCCAACTCCACGACAGCGACGCCCTTCGCCGGACTAGACACCCCTAACCAACCCGACCCCTTACATTTACGTCTCAGTCTTGATGCGCCTGCTGTGGGCTCTGCAGACGCACTACGCTGCCGCTTACAAGGCATTGGGTATTGCGCGCACGCTCAGCATGCTCACGCGTTTTTCTGGTGGATCGGGAAGAACATCTGCGCCAGTTGGTTGCTCCACCTTTTGCGTCACAAACCGCCAAGCGCACAATCGTTCGCGCTAAAGATTGCGGTGGACTATCGATCCCCTGCTGCTCTAACATATGACCCCGGTGCCACCGACAGCGTCGCCTACTCTGAACCTCCATCTATTTTAGCTCTCATGGCACGTCCTCCTCCCCACCGACATCGCTTCAGCCGTCTCCCCACCATGTACGCCGCGACCGAAACTGAATTGCAGCGCCACCTTCCGATATACCTGGAAAGGACTCCGACCACCGTGTACCCGTTGTTCGATATTACGCATTACAGCCGTACTGAAACCCCTACGACGCAGACACACACCCCATACATCTATGTGATCACTCAGGTGCACGGGAGTTTGGCGGGTTGCCTCGTCACGAGGAGCAGAGGATGGAAACTCAGGACGACATGCGGCGATGGAAAGAGAGATTAAAAGTATCAGTATTGCAACGGAGTAGGAATAGACGCAGAAGTAGAAGCAACGGGAGGGGCCCTACTTGCAAGCCTCCTGCGACCCTAACGTATCGGTTACCCTTGGGGGAACCTAGTCGCGGGGAGCTCAAAGTCCAGATCAACGATATCAATCTCCGCAGAAATCTGGCAGTGACATAAACATCTGACATACCCAATCTGGCAGAGACATAAACATCGGGCATACCAAACATGGCCACGACTATGACCAACCATATCTACCTACCGATTTCACCTAGCGCGTCCTCGGCTCCTGCGCCACAACCCCCCCCGCCCCCCCCCCACCCCTACCACGGCACCCTCTACAGCATATCATCGCCGCCTCAAATTTGAACAGATCACAGGAGGTCACCAACTCGTCCATGACAGACTGTTAGGGGTGCGCCTGAGGTATCTATCGACCCCAAAAAAGTGGCATGATGAGTTTGAAGGATTATTCGCAAAAAAAATTGTCAACCATGATATAATTCTTGTCAGAGAGAGCAAAAATCCAAAACATATTGAATTTAGACTGCCAGAAAGAACGAGAGCAGATCGCAAATATCTCGTCTTGAGTCACGAATTGGGTCTTCATACTCCGCCTGAAGGTGCCAAACCGAGTGGTTTAGTATGGATATGGTGTAGATTGTTTACCCACTTCCTGGCTACGTCGAAAATACCCCCAAAAGTGTGTTCTCATCCTTTTTAGCTCTGTACACTTACTACGTGTTGTTTAACAATACGTATATACAAAGTACCCCATTCAAATAATAGGCTTGGATTGTGCCTATCTACTAAAAAAAAAAAAAACCGCGCACCATTTCATGCTTTTGCGCTCGAACACCAGCGATTCCAGTGTTGGCTCTCTGATGCGAGTGGTCCTTCATGGCAAACTCTCGGCGACACAAACAGAAAAGGAAAAAAAAAAAACGTAGAAACGGCACTAAAAAACAACGATGACCTTACCTTTCGCACGGGAACTGCGCTAAGAGAATTGGCGACGATCAGGCGTGCGGAGAAAGCTGCAGAGCGCGGTAAATATCAAGCGCTGGAGCGGGTTCGCCAAAACGTAACTCGGGCAAGCGACGCTGCCATTGCTATGAGGAGGTCGAAGGTCTCAGGTCAGCGGAAAAATATGCCCAGGAACTAAAACTTTCACCACAGGAGAAGGAGGAGCTGTCGAGACACGAAGCTACCGCAAAGTTGACGGGTGCGCGAGAGCGCAGGACTCGCGCGGAAGCGGAAAACGCGTGCAGCCCAAGCGTCGCTAGCGGTTGAGGCGGAGCAGAGGCGGGCGCAAGAGGCACGAGTGGCAAGTCTCTAGGAGGAGATGGCTCGCTTGTCGTTGGTTAGAGAGAAGGTGGAGGAGGAAAGGGACAGCCTCGATTCGGTCATGTTTGAGGGTGACGAGGAGGGACCATTATTGGCTCAGCAGGCAGAGCTGCCCGGCATGCTTCTCCATGAACGGCTTAGCTTGCAGAAGATGCAGCATGGACATGTATAACGCAACTCGGAGGGGGAGGCACCATCGAGACGGCGCCCCGCCCATCTCGCGCTTCTGCTGCTGCTGCTTCTGTGCCGTGTCTCTTTGATCAGCTACAGTACTTACATATATACCTACATAATGCATACTATACCAGGTATATATATACTCGTCTTGTATTCTATATACATTATAATATTGTTAAAATAGTACTCGTACTCTGTTTACTACATTTGCGTTCCCTTTTTGTCAATTCCTTGCCACTTGCTGCAGGCAGGTGGCTTCTGGGCTCTTCGTTTTAGGTTCTTGAAACGATGAAAGTTTTGGATCTCTGCTGTATTTCAGCTTGATTGCGATAGGAAAAAAAAAAATCAAATTCCATTTGTATACTCACAACGGCGTCTCCGGTGGCTTGGTACGTGGTCCGCGTGCATATCAAGATCAATTTCGTGGACTCGAGTCTCACAGACTGCATGACCGTAGGGAATTTTTCTTGCTTAAAAATTGATTGGTGGAAGGCGCGAGAGAGTGAGTTAGCTGCATTCGATGACAATCGACGAGCAGTGGGAATGCTGAACCCTAAACGCGACAAAAAATAAAGGCACGTACCGGGGGGGAGAAGGGACGACACCTGTGACCACGGCTTGTCCAGAAAATCGCTGAGGGTAAGACCTCCTACGAGTTAGGCTGGAAAGTAAAAGTGAAAAAAAAAAACGGTCAGGGACACAAAAGTAGCCGAAAAATGGACCTCAGGCGTGATCCTAACTGTCATCGCTGACATGTACAAGACACGTTCAGTCGGGTTCCTCAGCCGTACACGAGCTCGGAAAACTTTAATGCGTGAAGAGAGCGGGGGAATCAGGGTTGGTGGCCATTAGTGAGCGGGCAAAGGTAGTGGCACGAACGATGCCCTTCGCTTTCCGCCGGGCACGCAGGGCAAAATTTTGTGACATAGTGTCCAGTCCGAGCTTCGGTCTCGGGTTTCCAAGGGCTTCCAGCCGTCGCGGGGGGCGCCATGCTTGTTTTTTGTTGTTACACTCGTACTACGAGTGCTGTATATCGCTACTCACTAGCCTACTTTGTCACGTGTAAAGCAGACTCGTGGGTAGTGTTATATAGCCAACGAAAGACGTGCTTTGTGGGTTCGAATCGATCTATCTAGCATTGATCTCTGGGGCTCCCGCCGACGTATAAGTATCTAGGACCGCACTATCAATACCACAATTACTCAACTGTACGCACGCTCGTAAATTAAATCAATCTACTGCTCTGTTGCAGCGAGATTCGACCCCACCACTCCACACCCTTTCGTTTGTTGGTTAGATAGCACTACCCTCTATTTGAATGTCTGCCTACTAATAGCCGCGTGCACAAATAGGCTATTAATAGTGGGTAGTGCTATAAAACCAACAACAGAGTTTCAACCACGCACCGCAGCCAGCAGTATATCGCCAGAGCTGTATGGCAGGTTGCAGACAATCATAAATGACGAAGGGTATGGTGGTGATGTGTCGTCGAGGGTGACCTGGTACTGGGGGAGTTTTTGATGCGAAGGAATTGATTTTAGGTGAAATCGTCCTGGAAGATGTTTAGGTAGGGCATCATAGATAGGTCGCGGGTATGGTCGGGGTTTCCGCAAGGCTGAGGCCTGCACCGAACCACGGAAACTCGTCAGCCGGAGGGTGTCGGAGGCCGGCGTCGGGCGTACGGTGAGGAATTTCGGACGGGCCTATCCAGTCGAGGCAGATAGTTTACGGTGGCGTCGGTGCCTTCCTTGAAACCTTGGCGACAGAATGGTGGCAGCGGTGATATAAATCGACGCCCAACTACCGATCAATGGCGACCGGAGGAGATTGATTAAAGGCGTCGATAATGAGGGCGTTCCGGCGGTGTATTTAAACGCAACGGCCAGTGGAACACACACGCGGTTTGTCTTCGGAACGTCGAGCGAGCCTCTTCGCGTTTACTTACGTGCCGCTGCTGCAAGCAAGTAACATGGCAGCGGGATAAACAAGTATGTACGATAACGACGATGACGATGGCGATGCCGACGGCGATCTCGTTCTGTTTCGTGTACTGGTTTGATTGACTGTGGCGGTTACCCGGCGGGGTGGATTACATTGTGGCTCTACTAAATAGTCGTACTTATATAGCCCATTGCTTCACTGACGCTGTTTATTTAGTTGAGATCGCAATCGCTTGTGTATCTGGATACCGTGGTATATATACGAACATACAAGCCGAAAGTATCAAGCACGAGTACGTTACGATAGACCAAGTTGACTGAGTAAGTGGTTTGGATGACTCACGGTAATTTTGGCTTTTTTACCTCCATCGAGAGGTCGTGTTGATGTACTGTAGGTAATTTGCTACTGTAGCAGTAACCAGTGGCCTACCGAGTAGCTGCTCGGTAACAAGGTTGTCGTATAGCAGTAAGCAGTCGATGTATGAACCAGCCTATCTATCTAGTTAACACTCAGAAGCATGGAGTACTACTGAAGCAAGAATATACGCAGTCATGTACGTACGAGTAATACTTGGTATTGTACAGCCTTGAATATGTGGCGTATTCAGGAAAGGTCTAAGAAAAGTTTCATGGTAATCCATCGTCGATCGTCGGTAGCCGGAACGCTCTCGAGCAAGCACCCAGGAACACTTACGAGCAAGCACCCGAGGAATGTTGCTGTGGGTCGGTCAGTAGAACGATCCGGTAGAGTACATCTAGCCGTAGAGCCGAGTGTGGTCGAGGTTGGTTGCAGATGCGCCCACCAAGCAAACAACCAATCTTCTCAGCTGTGTCTGATCCTTTCTTTCGTCTCCTTCACCTTGGCCCAGAGAGCGCCCTTTAACCAAACACCATACGATTATTCTGAGCGAAACTGACGAGCACACCTCACAGCGTCTCACGCTATGCCTCCGGACTAGCACGCCCACCACACTGTCACATGGCGGACATCTCCCTTGACGTATCAAAGGCAGTAAAGGAGTAGTTGGGGGCATGTTTCTGGGAAGTTCCTGTGAGGTCCGGAATTTTTACAGGCACGAATATTATTTATAGCAGTCCTCCAGTGGTACTCGCGTTTCAGCCGGTAGGATATTTCCGGGAAGTTTCCGGGAAATTTGCAGCTGGTAGCGTGAGGGTTTGCCGGGTCGGAATAAAAAAAAACGAAAGCGGCGCAGCCGCGTTTCTCGCTCGTTTTTTGAGGCCGGATTGGGTCCGGTTTCGGGTCAGGGTTAGGATTAAGGGGTGGATTCGGTCTGAGCATCTACGCCCGTACCTTGATCCCGCAAACAACGAATATCCCGACCCCTGGAAGATCTTGCCGGACAATCGGTTGATGTCCTCATTTATAGTGTGATGTGGAAAATTGTGGTCCGCAGGCGTACGGTTCGGATTTCTTTTTTTTAACGAAAAGATAACGCCGCAGTCGCGTTTCTCGCCCGTTTTTGGGCTGCTTTGGGTCCGGGTTGGGGTCAGAGTCAGGGTAGTAGGGCTAGGTTGGGTCTACGCCCGTACCTTGATCCCACCAGGAAGCCAGAAAGTGCTTTCTAGCAACGATGTCGGACTACCGCATTGCGACATTTCGGCTAGGTCGTTTCTCGGTAAGTAATTAGTCTCGTTCACGGTAGTTTCTTGACGCGCAGCACTACCAGTTCCGATACATACGCAGCAAGCAGACAAGAGCATAAGAACGGGTACTGATTCAGCAGAAGAACAATATAATCAGCCCAAAGGTCGTCAGAATGCCAGTACCCCCCCCCGGTACCAGTCGTTTCGGCTCTGAGTACCCTAGGTACTCGCGAGGACTCAAGTCATTTCGGCTTTGAGTACCCTAGGGACTCGCGAGGACTCAGTCATTTCAGCTTTCGGTATCCTAGTGTAGCAAGACCAGGTCGGGACACTTTGTATCCCTTGCCAGGTGTACCTATTGAGCAGATACCCATTAGTACTCACGTGTTTTGGTTTTTGGATGCAGCAGAAGAGCAAATCTGTTCCGTTCGAGCACGATGAGAAACTGAAAGCGAGGCTCGTGTCTCGCTGGAAAACCCCTGGTTTTCCGTCTAAGATACACCTCCCAAGTACTACAAATACGATCCCAATACCCGTACCCAGGTTATTATCGGCCTTTCTGCCTCATCCAAAGCAGTATCATAGCACTAGCCCATTCTGATGAACCGCATACGCAGAAATATGGGAATTTCATGGAAACCCCGATTCCACGAACTAGAACTTGAGTCGAAGATGCGGTTCCTCAAAACCCACTCTCACACCTCTAAACGGCAAGGTTACCAAGCTGCCGAGGGACGCCAAGAAAAAGAAAGAAAAGAAGGCCTAACCGTAAGGGACAGGAATAGTACGTCAATGAAAGCCATCGCCACACCACCCGCACGGGGGGTGCGGGGCGTGAAAGTGTCGACAGAAAAGCGAAAGGTTAAAACCAAAACTAATGCGGTCCTGTGCCTCAGTATGAGTAGTCAATTTTACCCAGATCGCCCCAAGCTCCCGAGCGGGGGGGATTGGCAGGACGACGAAGAAAACTAACACGGAATACGTCATAAACCACCTGAAACCAGACCAAAAACTCCGACAACATGTCCTGAGCTACAAATGAGTGGCCCGACTACCCATACTAGCCCCAGCACTGAACGGGGGGGTCGGCAGGACGAAACACGAAAGGGCCATCCCCAACCCGGCTCAAGAAAAAAAACAGGAATCGCAATCGTGCCGAGAAAAAAAGTAAACTCCGACCCTAAAGCTCGCAAAACGTCAAAGTATAAGAAAAAACCCCAAGACCCAGGAAAACGGCAAGACCAAAAAAAAATCGTTTGCAGTGGAGACGCCAAAATCAGCTATCCACGGCTGCGCCTCGGGATTCATCCACGCTACGCTAGACCCCCCGTGCAAACGCGCCAGCCAAGTCTATTTGTACACACCAAGAACCTTATACAGCTTCCGTTGAAGCCGTGCAGGGCCCCGGAAGCTTGATCGGTTCCGGGCCAACCAAAAACCCAACCCAATACACCCCATCTGTCGATGTAGTCGCGCTGATTTTTCCGAGCCACCACTGCCCGTCGTCGCCCTTGTAGCGAAAGTTAGCTTTGTTGGGAATCACGGTGCTGCTGTATCGGCGAAGCCAATCGGCGTGAGGTACGCAGCCATAGCCGGATGCCAGGAAACGCTCGCCGATACTCCGAGAAAGGTCCTGTTTTGCCGCGCTAATTTGCATCAGGCGGTACAGGCGGTCTGTTTGACGGTGCTCGTTCGGGGTGCCGCCCAGTAGCGCGAAAGTTTATGGCGAGAGAGCTGAAGGTCATTTCCCTTTCCCGGCACGGTCGGAAGAGTCCTGTCCAGTACGTCTCGTACCTCACCGCGATGACGCCACCTCGATTTCGAGCCGATTATTGTCCGGTAATCTTTTCCACTTCGAGTCGTTGAAAAGGAGGCAAAATCTCGTTTTGGGCGACGTGGTACGGGAGGGATTGTCTGGAGAAGTTGTTGAGAATATATTGCGTCAACCCCGCTGGTACCTTACTTCGGCATGTCACCACGGTCGTGGGGGTTGGCACAGGGCTTGTAGCGTTGTACCGACAGGTGCCGGCGAGCATCAGCGCCGGGCATGTCGGAAGGAAGATCGAAATACAGGAGGTTAGCACTTAGAGGGGATAATTCCGGGGTGTCCGCAGGGGAGCAGCGGCCAACTGCGAGGACTTTTTAGGGGCCCGTCCAGTTGAGTGGGGATTTGGCCTTGAGGACCTTGGTACCCGTGTCGTTCTTTGCTCCCTGACGGATGGTGGCCACCGTATTGTACACGCACGCCCAGCCGCAAACGGAGAATTTGGGGACCAAACGCAGTGCGTCGGAGAGGGCGGAGCTGCGGCGGTTCACGCGAGTAACGGTGAGGGCATGATGTACGCAAACGATATAGTACCCGCGCTGCTGGCGTTCCGTCGCCAAGTAGTAGGCGAGGTGGTTTCGGGTCATACTCCAGGGGCCGGTGACCCCAGCACGCTCGAGAATCGTGAGAGGGAGGCATGGCAGCCGACCCATAAGGACCTCGTGGGGAGCCAAACCCGTGGCGGCGCTGACGGAATTCCTGTGCGCAATTCGACGTGAGGGGTGTGTGCATCCCAGTTGTTTAGGAGCTCGTTGACGACCATCGCCAGCATCTGGCCCATTGTGTGGTGTACACGTTCCACCCCACCGTTGGTGTTGGGTGGCAGGAACCGGTGGCAAATTTCCGATTCCTGACAAGCAGATAGATGGCATGCGAAGACTTTGAGCAAAACTGGAGGCCGTTGTCCAAGAGGATGCAGCGCGGGCATCCCCAGCGAGGAATATACTGGTTGATTACAATGTTAGCCGTGCCCTCAGCGGTGAACTCAACCGCTGTGACTGCGAACATGGCGGACTCGGCGGCTGAAACGATTGTTGAAGAGCAATAATTAGATGATACTTCGGGGCGTGACCGGAAGAGGGCCGAAGGAATCGACGCTGACGGCGATACCGGGCCCTTCTGGCAAGAGCGTCGTGATGATGGGCCACCGGACCGTCTACCGCGAGGTTTTCCGTGCTTAACACTTCAAGCAAATGCGTGGCCACCACCGGGGGCAGACGCTCATACTGATTCACCAGTAGAAGCGTTCGAGCATACGCAGGGTGCGCGCGGTTCCCAGGTGGCAGGAAACTGTGGAATGGCAAGCCTGCATGACCCAGGGGCGCATGCATAGCGGCACATAAATATGAAAAGGCTCGTCATCCAATAAACAGGCCGTGCGACCCACCGGGTGTTGCATGCCAGGCACAAAGGGTGGAAACGGCTGTCGGACAAACAAGACGATGCCATTGTTGGTGGTGTGAAGTCATCCTTTGCGAGCTAGCTCCTGAACCTCTGAGAAGGGAGAGCGCTGGTGAGAATCGGAACAAGACAAAACGTCGGCGGGCAAGGCTTCCCGCCGGCCAAGAGCTATGCAGCGCATGGCGGCGTTGCACGCTGGCTTTTGGACTGTTGCTCCCGAGCCCAGTCGGCGTGCGAATAACACGCTGCGAAATTACCGAACGAACTGAAATTCGGCAGCTGCGCCGAGGGCATCCAAGTCGGTCGCTGTGATGGGTGGTACGTCAGTTGAAGGCGGAAGCCGTAAAAGAGGAGTTCCCACAGCCTCGGCGCGGTGGCAGTCGGACAGAATGGATACCGTCGGGACTGGCGAGGCGACAGAAGCAGGGGCCATACCGACGGTTGGGGACGTGGGACTCGCGGTGGGGTGATAGCACGCCGGGCGGATGGTCTAGGGTCTCGCCGGATCCGAAGACATAATCAATAGCAGTTGGCGCCGTGCCGGTGGCAGCGACGGTTCGTCGGCGCATCCGGGTGGAGATGCGGCCCAGAGGCGGCAAAACAGTCAGAGGCGCCTGGTTGCTAGGCGCCGAAGGGGCAGGCGCGGCCGGATCAGTCATCACGGTGGAATATTCTCCCTGTGAAGTGCTCATGGGGAGACGGGCGTGCTGGGCGACAGCTGTCGCGGTAGCGGGGGCTTTTGCAGAGTCTTTGCCGCCCCCTGAGGGTACGACAAAAACCGAAGCGAAAGCGGTGTTGGCGGCAGGTGGAATATCCCCACCGCCAGGACGGCGATCGACGGTGGCGACGGAGGCAGATACAAGAACGACGACGTCCCCGAAGGAGCAGAAAGCTCGTCAATCCTCATACGTGGTCCGTGTGCGCGAGAATCGTGAAAATCCGAAGAGGTGAAAGGCGGCCCACCCAAAACAGCGCTATCGGGGCGGGGCACCAGCCCACCCAAGCCGACACCGGGAGTCGCGAAGAGCTCGTGCGAAGCAAACAGGCTCAGATGAGGCAGATACCACCGTCCTCGACCGGGGTGAGGCTGCTAAACTCACTGCGGTCGTGTTCTGTGGCGGGTTCTGGCAAACGGGACAGAAAATCAGCTTCGAAGTCCAGCGGAGTTCGATGCGTCTCGGAATCGAGGGTAGCGCAGCTGATAACATCATGGGCCACACCGAGCCATCTGGCTGCTCCTGGTCAAGCACAGCACCAAAACCACCGTAGGCATCGCATCGCACGAATTATGGACACAACCACTTCAGGGTACAACGGTTGGTGTACGTAGACGCGTAGGAAAGAAGCGTGATGGTCCGGATTCAAGCGCTCGAACAGGGCAGGCGAGAGCGAGGCCGTGGCTGCCGCGCTGTCAGGGGAGAATCTGTAGCGGCTGAGACCTGGAGTACCGCAGGTGGGTTTCAGGAAGGGCCACTGACTCGGCCTTCGCGCTCCAAAGCGTTCAGCCGGAAGCGCATGAGCGGAGCGTGGGTGATTCCGAAGAGGTCGCCAGGTCCGAGCTCCGTAACCCCAACGAGGGGAAAGACCTTCCGCCCGGAGGTGACCTTTCACCCGGAGGTGACGAAGTTTTCCTCGACTGAGAGTAGGCCCGGCTGGGCCAGCATGTCGACCATTTAGCACCCAGTGAGTACCGAATGTGGTGCTAAAAGAAGAGTCGTTGAGCGTAGTTGTACCGCCGACAAGACTGAGGCCGTGTTCTGACAGCGCGAGGGAAGGGTCGACACCAGATTCTACAGCCAAATCTCGGAACTGTGATCAGCAGGCGCATCAGAAAAACAGGTCGAAAACTGGAAAGGACAAGCGCAGGTTGAAGCCAAAAGGGCTAGGCGGCGTTGTAATCTCATGAATTTTGTCGGACTACTGTAGGTCGGAGTGCAAAATTGACGAGAGGAGACGGGTGTGCCATCCCGGCCTCATATCCCGGCCTCATATTTGCGAATGGTGTCGCGAACGGCGGAAAGAGCTTTCCCGAGAAAATATTTTCCTCACTACCGACGGGCGTCTTGGGCCTCGGGATCGTCCGCCAGGAGGCCGATGCTCCACACGGGGTCAAAAGGGCTGGCTTCAGCCAAACATTTGGTGCCAGCGCTAAATAGGTGCTGCTTCATGGCCGGGTTCCGCGTGAATTTGGCGAAACTGCCAGCAAGAACGGCGTCTTCCCGATTGCGGTTTGAAAAAGCACAGTCGAAGTTATGCACGCCTCGAACGATGCGTTTGCGCTCGCGTGGGTCTCGCGAGGACATAATCAGCTACGTTGCTCCGTGGTCCTGGGAAAGGCAAGCCTTTTCAGCCATTCTGTACTGGTCCGTGCAGGAATATGGCACATCGTCCAATACCAAATGACGAGGGGGCCCACTGCAAAAATAGGAGGGGGCTGCCAGAACAGTACCACCCGCTCCGTTGAATACTCGAGAGTAGGGTCAAAGACCGGCGGTGCCGAGCCGTCGGTGGCCGCAGTTGCGGTGTAGGGGGGCGGCAGTGTAATTCTCTGAGGATACTAGGCCCCTGGTGCACGGGACAAGTCCGGGTCCCACGTATACTGTTAATAGGTCGGTGCCACCATCGCTCGTAGGCGAAAAATAGTCAGAAGGTTCTCTTACTGCGCCCGATGGTCCCTGTCTCAGACCAAGAGGGACAGGGCGCTCTGGGCCCGTTCTGAGTGACGAGAGCTGCAATTCTTTCGGTTTTAAGGGGTATGCCGTCCGGTTGATATGTCCGAAGGCCGTGGAGTCATCGCTGGCTCGTCGGGCAGTGCCAGGTTTTTCCTGCCCCACTAGCCGAAGGAGTCTGCGCACGTGGGGTAGCGTGCGTGAAGACGAAATAGGGTCGGCAGATCCAATAGACGACTTCAAAAACGGGGCTCTGGTGGGTAGCAACAAAGTGCCCACCGGAGAGAGCTTTCTTTCTGTAGACTTGCTGGGGAAGGGGGACGAAGTAGCTAATCTTGTCGACTCCTTCTTGATAGGGAAAAGGGTAGAGTGGCCACCGTTACTGCGAGGAAACGCCGACTCGAGTTTTAATCGAGATCTCAGGGTTTCGGTTTCGGCCTTCCCGCACCTCACACCGACCGCCACCGCATGGCCGGGAGGTGAAGGGGCGGGACACCCTCGCTGAAATGAGTGACGTGCAGGCGCAACAATGTCGATGTTGCGCGGCGCGTGGCTTGGGAGAGCGGCGTTTTGACGTGCAGGTTCACGTGCCAAGGCTGAGGAAAACGGCGCTCGAAGCGCAGGTTCCCATCGCCTGAATATTGCCGTAGCTGAGGGAAGCGGCGCTCGAAGCGCGGGCTCCCGTTGCTGGCGGAGCGGCGCTCAAAGCGCGGGCTCCCGCGCCCTGGCTGGGGAGAACGGCGCTCGAGGTGGCCGGCTGAGCGGCGCTCAATGCGCGGTCTCCCGTGCCCTGGCTGAGGGGATCGGCGCCCAAGGCGCAGGTTCCCGTCGCTGGCATAGCGCCATGAAACTTTGTAACAGGCGGCGGAGGAGCCCGTGGGCTCGCCGCAGAAGCAAGTGTGGCTGTTTCGCTGCGTGGGCCGGATAAACGGGACGACGTGTTGGGCACAAGACCAGCAGGTGAGGCAGCGGTCGAGGCAGGTCGGTGCTGAGCACTGGAAAAGCCTGGACCACGCGCGTCTCGTAAAATGAATATACTTATTTATGTTATATGTTTGAATAATGTTTTCCCGGCAGTGTTGGCATCGCAACGGACACCAGGCGGGAGATCATCACGGTGGCCAGACCCAACTGCTGGTTACTTTGTTACGTGTGTGCTGCTGGTTACTTTGTTCCAATTGTTAGAAAGCACCAGACATCAATTGTTCAAACTATTCCAATCAAGTCTCCCAAGCCAATTGTCCGAACAAATCCGACTTATAGACAGTCAAGATCAATTGTCTACTCGTTAACAATTTCGATTGCTAGACAGTGTCTGACATCACTTGCCCGGACAATTCCAACTGTTAGACTACTTCGTGACTCTGTTGTAGGGGCAATAGTCTATTGATAGGTCTATTCTTTGAGGCATAGGCAGAAAAGGACGAGACACACCAACGTTAGGTACATATTACATGTTCGTACGTACGATGTTTTGATATCGCCTAGCCCATGTGTTCAGATGTGAATCGTGAAAAAAATATGTCACAAAACAAGATAATCCGTACCAGGTACGCACTGATAATTTGAGGTGCACCGGCAATTGATTTGGGAGACTGTCTACCAATTGACGTTGTTTGGAGAAGCGATTTTGGAGATTTTCTATTAGTTGAGATTGTTGGGATAATTGATTTCGTATACTTTAACAGTTGGAATAACCCGGATAATTGATTTACAAGTCGGTCTGCTACTCGAATTTTCCGGACAAAAGGCTGTCTATTGGTTGGAATTGTCGGGACAATTAATTTGGGAGACTATCTATGAATTGGAATTGGCGAGACAAATGATTTTAGGAAACTGTCTATTAATTGGAGCTGTCCGGACAAAATTATTTGGGGGGGTGTCCATTAATTGGAATTGTTGGGACAATTGATTTGGGAGACTGCATATTGACTGCAATTTTCGGGACAAACAAATTTGGAGACGGCCTATTAGTTGGAGTTGCCGGAACACTTGTTCTAGGAGACAGGCTATTAAAACACACCTCGGGTGATTCCTTTTTCAATAGTCTACTGTGTCTACATTTGATTTAGGAGGCTGTGTGTTGATTGGAATTGTCCAGACAATTTGATTTCGGCGATTGTTCCCTAATAATTTGAATTGTCCAGATAAATGATTTCGACGATTGTCTATGAAATGGAATTGTCCAGACAATTGATTTCGAAGGCCATAGATTAATTGGAATTGTGTGAGCCGTAGGTTTCGAATGTTGTTTACGAACTGAAATCGTCTGAAAAATTGGTTTCGGAGACTGCCAACTAGTTGGAATTATCCAGCCAATTGATTTCGGGTATTGGTCGATTAGTTGGAATTTTCCAGACAATTGATGTCGGGTGCTGTCCACCAATTTAAGTTGTCGAGACAATAGGTTTCGGGCGTTGTCTGTTCATTGGATTTATCTAAACAACTGATTTATTGTGCTGCCTACTTAATGGAATTGCCGAAACAATTGATTTCCAGTGCTGTCAACTAAATACGAACGTCCAAACGGACTTTGGCGATTGGAAAGTAGTTGGAGGTGTCCGCACATTTCGTTTCAGATGCCGCCCAAGAAACCAATTGCTCAAGAAATGTCGTGGCCTTGTGCCTATTTACTGTATGCTGATAGGCACTCCCCAATGAATTGATACTACTGGTGATGAGGCAGAGTAATGCACCCTGCAAATGATCGGGTATACAAGGAACTTCCCGATTCTGTGGTAGAGGCAATACTAGCGTGGTCTTGTAGTGTATTGACCAAACCAACTGTTGCAGTTCTACAAGTACCTGCCAGCTTTCGAATACCAGAGCCCTCTAAAACTCGATTGTCCGAATAATTCCAACTGGTAAATCGCTTCTGAAACCAATTTTCGGACAATTCCAAATAATGGACCAAAACACAGTGGCCCCGACAGGTCCAATTCATGCACATAACCGGAAATAGATTGTTCAAGCTATTCCAATCAATGGACAGCCTGTGAAATATTTTGTCAGGACAATTCCAATAAATAGGCGGCCTCCAGGATCATTTGTCTCGACAATGTCAACTTTTAGAAAGCACGAGGCATCAATTGTTCAGACAATTCCCACTACTAGACAGTCTCTGGAATCAATTGTCAGGACACATTCAATTGATAGAGAGTATCCAATGCCATTCGTCGGGACAATTCCTGCTGTTGGAAAGCACCAGATATCAATCGTTCAAACAATTATAAATATGTCTCCCATGTCAATCGTCCAAACAAATCCAAGTATTCGATAGTATCAAAGAGCAATTGTCTAAACATTTGGCATTTTCAATCGCTAGACAGTCTTTGACATCACTTGCCCGGACAATTCCAATTCATAGACAGCTTCGTGACTCTTCTGTAGGGGCAATAATCTATTAGTAGGTCTATTGTCCAAGGCATAAGCCAAAAAGCGCGGGACACATCAACGTTAGGTATGTATTACATGTTCGTACTTACGACAATTTGATACCGCCTAGCCCATGTGTTCAGATATAAATAATTAAAAAAACGTTTCACCAAACAAAATAATCCGTATGCACTGATAACTTGTGTACGGGCTATTGATTTTAAACTTAGGAGACTGTCTACCAATTGGCATTGTCTGGAGAAGTGATTTTTTGGAGATTTTCTACCGGTTGAAATTACCCGGACAATTGGTTTAGAAGGCGGTCTGCTAGTTGAAATTGTCAGGACAAAATATTTTGGACACTGTCTATTATTTGGTATTGTCCAGACAATTGTTTTGGGAGACTGCCTATTAATTGGAATTGTCGAGACAATTGATTTAGGAGACGGTCTATTGACTAAAATTGGCCGGATAATTAATTTAGCGAAGGTCCTTTAATTGGAATTATCCGGACCATTGACTACGGAGACTGCCTGTAAAATGGAATTGTCTGGACAATAGGGCCAGGTAGGGGTCATTTGGTACAAATTGTCTGGACTGTAGAGCTCGATGCGATTCAAATAGTTGGAAATAGGGATCACAATAGACATTCAATTGCAATAGGAAGCTGTTATTAATAGTAGGCAATTAGACTATTGTCTGTTGTCCAGGGTGTGATTGTTATTAATTAAAATTGGCCGGACTATTAATTGGGGAGAAGGTCCATTAATTAAATTGTCCAGACCTTTGATTACAGAGACTGCCTATACAATGGAATTGTCCGGACTATAGGGCCAGGGGGGGGGTCATTCAATAGATTTTTCTGGACAACAGAGCTCGATGCGTTTCAATTATTAACAGTTGGAATTAGGGATCACAATAGACCGTCAATTGCAATAGGAAACTATTAATGGACAATCAATTGGGCTATTACTGGTGTCTACTGTCCAAGGTGTGAAAAAATACGTACTTGTGATACTGCGTCTGAGTACATGGGAGACGGTCATAATAGAGAGCATGACCCTCACCTGCACCCCCACCCTTCCAAGTCTCTCAGCTCGACCCTCCAAGCTCTCCCGCAATTAATACGAGAACAGAAATCTTCGTTGGACGCGTCCTGATACCGATCAAGCACTAAGGTCTGCAGTTCAACCTGTTTGTCTTCAGTGGACCCACATTATAATATACTCAATACGCATATCCCGGCCAGTCTCCTCATACCAAAGGAGTAACCAGGTCGGGAGTCGTGTTCCATCGACGGGAGCTCCGCTAAACGTGAAAGTGTGGTGAGCTACGTAAGCTCTATTTTGACCAATCCGCTGGAGGATAAAATAAATAGTACATAAATAAAATCATCCCTGGAGGATAAAATATAAAATAAATAAATAAAATCATCCACGATTTCATGTTTGTAGACGCACGCCGCCGACGTTTTCTCGGTTTGGGTGTATGTGCAGGTCCTCGCTCTCGAATGCTCCATGCGGAGGAGGTGGTGGTGTTCCACCGCCCCCTTAATCTAAGTTTCGACATTGCAGACACCATCTTAAGTCGAACTGCACGCACGGGTATGTTTTCGCGAGACCAGGTACTGGTCATTAATTAATATAAACCAATAATAGGCTTTTGTTGTGGTATCCCCTCTCCCCTGTTGCGGCGTTACGGTTTGTAGCAATCGCCGCCTCATCACAACTGGCAGGCGTTATCGCCTGCTCTTCTGATGAGCGCCTCGTCCCTTCGTTCAGAAAACGTCTGGCGAGGCAAACAGCAACGAATAGAAGAGCTTATAACATCGTCAAGCATCTCATGTGAGCGACCAGAACAGAACCAAAGGCATCAACCTGCTATTAATAGCGGTAGTCGGTTCCTAGCTCCATACTGCCTTACACTTGACACTGGCGTCGTCGATTTAGCGTCCGGGTAGTGCTAGCTTGTTTTGCCTGCTATCGAGTATCGGTACTTTCGGACTTGTTGTTGTCTGATTCACAGTGTCCACGTGTAATCGGCCACAGCCTTGCAAGTTAGAGGTGTGGGAGTGGGTTGTGATGTGCCGAATCTTCGATCCATTCTCCGAATTTTCCGGATTGTTTTTTTTCCATGTTTGAGTTCCTTTGAATATGCTTATACGGCCCTTTAGGGTGGGCTAGTGTTATGGTATCCCCTCTTCCCTGTTGCGGAGTTATGGTTTGTAGCAATCGTCCCCTCATCGTACCTGGCAGGCGTTATCGCCTGCTTTTCTGATGATCGCCTCGCCCCTTCGGTCAGAAGACATCTGGCGAGGCAAACAGCAACTATTACGGGGGACCGTAGTAAATAGGACTTACGGTGTACCCAAAAACCTGAATATTTACCTATTTTACTATCAATATTCGGTCCTATTTACTATGGTCCCCCGTAATAGTACAAGACCTTATAACATTGTCAAGCACCTCGTGTGAGTGACCACAACAGAGCCAAAGGCATCAACCTGCCAGCAGTAGTCGGTCCCTAGATCCACACTGCCTTACACTTAACACTTTATGTCGCCGGCTAATAATGTCCTGCCTCTGTGACAATATCGACTATAAACCTGACTCCGAATAATAGCTAGTATTGGACATCCAACCGAAGTCTACACTATTTTCCATTCTTTGTACCAGTTACCAACTCGAATCACCGCTACTCAAGGGGTACAATCGCCTTTCTAGTCGCAGGACACCCCTCAACAATGCCCCGGTAATTGGTAAACGGGTACCTCTAGTTCGCCGTGGGTGCCCGCTAACAACCCGCAATACCCACCGGTTACCTATTCCCCGGGTCGAGTAATGGGTCTGATTTTTAGCGGGTACACCTTAGCTGCCCGGCGGGGTGTAGCTCTTACTGTAGACAATATCGCGACTACCAGTGATGTGGAGATTGCCTCCGGAAACAGTGCCGATCAATTCTTGAAAACAGATTGCCCGAAAAAAAGGAATCTTAATATTTTCGGCAACCTTGGAGAAAAGAGTAGACAATCTCATCAAGCTCAATCTCAGTCGTCATCTCGCCAAATTTAAGCGCTTTAAAAATTATGTTTTATATTCGTAGCTCGTATAGGTCCTAGATTTTTTATTAGAAAATAAAATGGGTGCGTTTACACTAATTTCAATGTATCGTGTTACGATACTGCCTTGAGGGAGGCTGAAAGCCCGGTAATTACCTGGGTTCAAGTACTTAGAGTAGTATTCGTAGTACTTGGGAGGCGTATCGTAGATGGATAACCAGGGCTTTTCCCAACGAGGCACGAGCTTGGCTCTTAGTCTCCGCGTGCACGAAAGGAATAAAGCTGTTCTTCTTTTGTCTCTAAGCAAACAGCACACGTGAGCACCTACGAGTACCGACTTAGTAGGCAAACCTGTCCAGGGACACAAAGTGTCCCGACCTGGGTCTTAACAAACGACTCCCGTATTTCTTGATTCCCTGTGAATCTCAGCCCGCTGTTGAGATCAAGCATGCGGGACACTTTGTATCCCTGGACAGGTTTGCCTATTAAGTCGGCACTAGTTGGTGCTCACGTGTGATGCTTGCTTAGAGATAGAAGAAGAGCAGCTATATTCCTTTCGTGCACGGGGAGACTGAGACCAAGCTCGTGCGTCTCTGGAAAACCCCCGGTTTTCCACCTAAGATATGCCTTCCAAGTACTACCAATACGTTTCCAGTGCCTAAACCCAGGTAATTACTGGGCTTTCAACCTCATACAAAGCAGTATCATAACATTAGCCCACTCTGATGAGCTGTATATGCAGAATTATGGGAAATTCGTGGAAACTCCGATTCCACGAACTAGAACATGAGTCGAAGATGCGGCTCCTCAAAACCCACTCCCACACCTCTGAACGGCAAGATTACCAAGCTGCCAAGGGACGCCAAGAACAAGAAAGAAAGGAAGGCCTAGCCTTTAAGGGCAAGAAGAAATCGTCAACGAAACCATCGCCATGTCACCCGCACGGGGGGCAGGCGAGGAAGATGCATGGCAAAGCGAAAAGTGAATACCAAAAACGGGAAGAAAAATAACACGGAAGACGGCAAGAACCACCTAAACCCAGTCCATAACTCTGGAAACGCGTCCTGGGTTACAAATGAGTGGCCGATTGCCTAGACCAGCCTCGACACTAAGCGGGGGGGTAGGCAGGACAAACCACGCGAAAACCCATCCCCAACCCAGCCCAAGAAGGAAAAAAACAAACAAACCAAAAACACACCGAGCAGAAAAAAAACACCCCCCAAAGTCCACGAAACGACAAAAAAACATTCGAGGGCAGTCAAGAAGCGAGATTCAGCTATCCACGGCGGCGCCTCGAGACTCATCTACGTTACGCTGGACTCCCCGTGCAAACGCGCTAGCCAAGTGAATGTGCAGACACCAAGAACCTCGTACAGCTCTCGTCGAAGTCGTGTAGCGCGCCGGAGAAAGAGGAAGCTTGATCGGTCCCGGGTCGTCCAAAAATCGAACCAAACATACTCCATCCGTTGGCGTAGTTGCGCTGATTTTCCCGAGCCACCACAGACCGTCGTCGCCCCTGTACCAAAAGTGGGCCCCGTTGGGAAGCACAGCAGTGCTGCTGCATCGGCGGAGCCAATCGGCGTGCGATACGTAGCCATAGCCGGGTGCCATAAACCGCTCTCCGTTGCTCGAGAAAGCTCCCGTTGTGCCGCGCCAATTCTCATTCGGCGGTACAGGCGGTTGGTTTGGCGGTGTTGACTGTTGACTCGGTGTTGACTCGGGGTGCCGGCCTAGTAGCGCAAAATTGCGTGGCGAGAAAGCTGAAAGTCCATTTCCCGTTCCCAGGATGGACGGGATAGTCCTGTCCAGTGCGTGTCATACATCACCACGATGACGCCACCTCGACCTCTAACCGATTGATGTCCAGTAATTTTTTCCACTTCGAGTCGTTGAAGAGGGGTCCAAACGTCGTCCTCGGTGACGTGGTAAGGGGGGGATTTCTTGGAGAAGTTGTTGAGCACGTATTGCGTCGACCCCGCCAGCAAATACTTCGGCATGTCGCCACGGTCGTAGGGGTTGGCACAGGGCTTGCAGCGTTGAACTGATACGCGCTGGCGAGCATCAGCGCCGGGCATATCGGAAGGAAGATCCAAATACACGAGATTTGTTCCGAGAGGAGATCGAGATGTCCGCTGAGGAGCAGGGGCCAACTGCGAGAACTTTGTAGGGGCCCGTCCAGTTGAGTGAGAGTTTAGCGTTAAGGACCTTGGCGTCCGTGTCCGGTTTCGCGCCCTGGCAGATGGTGGCCGCCGTATTGTACACCCTACCGCCAACGTCAAATTTGGGAACCGGACGCAGAGCGCCGGAGAGGGCGGAGTTCCGGCGATTCACGCGAGCAACAGTGAGGGCGTGGTGTTCGCGAACGATATCGTACGCGCGCTGCTAGCGGTCCGTCGCCCAGTCGCAGTAGGCAAGGTGTGATCGCGGGCCAAGCTCTGGTGGCCGGCGACCCCAGCACGCTCGAAAATCGTGAGAGGGAGGCGTGGCAGCCGACCCGTACGTACCTCATTGGGAGCCAAACCTGTGGCGGCGCTGACGGAATTCCTATACGCAAAATTCGACGTGAAGGTTGTTTTGGTGCTCGTTGACGACCGTTGCCGGCATCTGGGCCATCGTGCGGTTCACACGTTCCACCCCACCGTTGCCGTTAGGGTGGTAGAAGCTGGTGGCGATTTTTCGAACCCCGAGAAGCTGATATACGGCGTGCGAAAACTTGGAGCAGAACTGGAGGCCGTTGTCCAAGAGGATGCTGCGCGGGCACCCCCAAATAGGGATATACCGGTTGATGAGAATGTTAGCCGTGCCCTAAGCGGTGAACTCTGCCGCTGTGACGGCGTATATGTCGACTCGGCGGCTGAAACGATCAGTGAAAAGCAAGATGTAGGTATTACCTCGAGGCGTCGCCGGGAGAGGGCCGAAATAGTCGAAGCTGGCGGCGATGCCGGGCCCTTCTGGCAAGAGCAACGTGATGGAGGGCCAACGGACCGTCTGCTGCGACGTTTTCCGTGCCTGGCACTTTAAGCAGTTGCGTAACCACCACCGGGTGCAAATGCTCATACCGATCCACCAGTAGAAACGTTCGAGCATACGTAGGGTGCGCACGGTTCCTAGGTGGCAAAAAGCCGTAGAATGGCAAGCCTGCATAAGCCTGCATGACCCAGAGGCGCATGAGCAGCGGAACATAAATGCGATTAGGCTGGCAGGGGGGACGGCTGTCGGACAAGTAGAACGATGCCCGCGTCGGTAGTGTGCAAGCGGCTTTTATTAGCCAGCTCCTGAACCTCCGAAAAGGGAGGGCGCTGGTGGGAAGGGAAACACGCCAAAAAGTTGGCTGGCAAAACTTCCGGCCGGCCAAGGGCTATGTAGCGCATGGCGGCGTTGCACGCGGGCCCGGCCTGTTGTTCCCGAGCCCAGT
Source organism: Macrocystis pyrifera (assembly GCA_031763025.1). Lineage (NCBI taxonomy): Eukaryota > Phaeophyceae > Laminariales > Laminariaceae > Macrocystis > Macrocystis pyrifera. Next base: position 11,646,508 of record JASSKH010000003.1, read on the forward strand.
CGGCGCGTGCGAATAGCGCACTGCGGAATCACCGAACTGAAATTCGGCAGCTGCGCCGAGGGCGTCCAAGTCTGTTGCGGTGACGGGAAGTGCGCCAGTTCGCGGCGGAAGCCGTAAAAGAGGAGTTTCCACGGGCTCGGAGCGGTTGCGGTCGGACGGGATGGGTACCGTCGGGACGGACGAGGCAGCAGGAGTCAGGGCCAAAACGACGGGTGCGGGCGGTCGCGGCCGTGGGGCTCGCGGCGGGGTGATAGCACGCCGGGCTGATGGTTTAGGGGCCCCGCCGGACCCGAAGCCGTAATCAACAGCAGGCGGCGCGGTGCCAGCGACGGCGACTGTTCGTCGGCGCGTCCGCGTTGAGATGCGGCCTGAATGCGGCAAAATATTCAAAGGCGCTGGGTTGCCAGGCGGCGATGGGGCAGACGCCGCCGATTCAGTGATCACAGCGGAATTTTCTAACTGTAAAGTGCTCGTCGGGAGAGGAGCGCGCTGGGCGATAATCGTCGCTGCAGCGGGTGCTTCTGCAGAGCCCTGGCCAGAAAGGGAAGACGAGGCCGGAGCAGTGCTCACGGCAGAATATTCGCCTTGTAAAGTGCTCGTCGGGGGAGGAGCGCGCTGGGTGACAATCATCGCTGCAGCAGAGGCTTCTGCAGAGCCCTGGTCACCCCCGGAGGGTAAGACAAAAACCAAAGCGAAAGCGGCGTTGGCGGGGGGTGAAAAAGCCATCAAGCCAGGACGGCGGTCGACGGTGGCCATGAAAGCAGATACACGAGCGACGAATCTCCCCGAAGGAGCAGAGAGATCGTTAATCCTCATACGTGGCCCGTGTGTGCGAAAATCACGAAAATCCGAAGAGGTTAAGGGTAGCCCACCCAAGACGGCACTTTCGGTGCGGGGCACCAGCCCACCCAAACCGACACCGGAGATCAGCGAGGAGCGAGTGCGAAGCCCGCAGACTCGGTGAGGAAGATACCACCGTTCTCGACAGGAGTGAGGCTGCTAGACCCACTGCGTCGTGTTCTGTGGCGGGCTCCCGCGAGCGGGAGAGAAAGTCAACATTTCCGTTGGCGCTGCCCTTGCGGTACTCGAGGGTGTGGTCGAACGCGGTGAGGAACTCGAGCCACCGCTGGACTCGCGCGTTGTGGTCCCCTATTTTGCCGATGCTCTCGAGTGCTTTTTGGTCCGAAAATGTTCGGAACTTCATGCCAGGAGTCGTTTGATGGCCCAGACAATGCTGCCAGCTTCCAGGTCCAACGGTGTCCAGTGCCTCTCGGAATCGAGGGTAGCGCGGCTGATATAAGCAATGGACCGTACCGAGCCGTCCGGTTGTTCTTGTTCGAGCGCGGGACCAAAACCGTCGATGCAGGCGTCGCAGTACACGTGGAATCGGCTACGGCGTCCCAGTTAGGGAGGACCAAAATCGGTGGGGCAGCGAGCTCGGCGAGGATCTGGCGGACGATAACTTCCATAGCCGTCGTAAAAACGTACTTGACCCCCTTTCGGAGAAAGATAGTGAGAGGACGTATCCGTTTAGACAGGTCGGGGAGGAACTTGCGATAATATCCTACGCCACCCATCAGGGCGCGGACCTGCTTGAGGTTTTTGGGCATGGGCATTTTCATTGAAGCCGAAACTTCTTTCAGCATTAGCGCTTATACCCGCGGGCGAAATGGAGTGGCCCAGAAAATTGACGTCCGTAACGCCGAGGTGAGCCTTCGAGGGGGAGAGCTTGAGGTTCGAAGAGGGCTCGTATCGTCTTGCCGTGGACCGTCGGATCAGAGTCGAAAACGATCACATCATCGAGGTAGGCCGCCACCTGTGCCAGACCTTTAAATGACTTTGTTAATCACTTTGACGAACCGGCCGGGCGAAACACTGCTGCTTTGGGACATGACGAGCCACTCGTAGAGACCCGTGGGAGTGCAGAACACCGTGAGAGGGACGGTGTCCTTGTGCGCGGTAATCTGATGGAACGAGGAGACCAAATCGAAGAGGGAAAACACCCGTCCCTACTCCAGGGAGTCGAAGACTTGGTCCACGCGAGGGATAGGCAGTTGGCTGAGGTTGCTGATCTGGTTGAGATTCTTGTAGTTCACGGTGATCCGAACGCCTCAAGACTTCTTCGGGAAGACCACCAGCGGGCTCGACTACGGAGAGGTCGAGTGCTGGATCAGGCCTGCCGATAGGTACTGATCCAAGGTGGCCTCCACTTCCTTGGCCAGGATGGGATTGATGCGGTGCAGCCTGGACGTGACAGGAGCGCTTACTTCCGGGACCAAGATCACGAAAGGCATCAGCGAGCAGGAACCAAAATCAGACTTGGACTTCAAGAAAACGTCAGGAAATTCGCAGAGAACGTCCCCCAGCTGTTCGATGGCCTCAGGGGTCCAGCCCGTGCCGTGACGGTCAAAAGCCACCTCCGACAGAAGTAACGGCAAGCGGGTGCAGACGCGCAGGAACGAACCGCGCTGTTCTGAGCTCAAACGCGCAAGCAGTGCAGGCGAGGGCGAGGCTGGAGCTGCGAGGGGGGAAGCAGTAACTGCTGAGACCGGACACAATTTAGATAGTCCGGAGGGAGTGCTGGGGGCTCGGTTGTCCTGCTGCAAAACGTCCAGCGGGACGCTCAGCAGTTGGGCGTGGGCGACGCCGAGGATATCCCCCGGCTCGAGAGTCGCCACTCCAACGAGGGGAAGAACCTGCCGTCCAGAGGAGACGATGTGCTCCTCGACCGAGGGTAGGTCGGGCTAGGGCATCATGTCGACCAAGTAGTGTCCAGTGAGGGCCGGGGAGCCATCGCTTCGAACCAAGTTAACAGGAAGCAGTTTAGGATCGCCGGACAGGGTGACGCGTGCCGCGCCCTCGTAGCGTAGATGGAAGCCTCCACCCGAAGCGGCGGGGTCGATGGCGTACACGGACATGCCTGTCGGGGCGTGGTGAACTAACTCCTGCTCGCCAAAAACGCATTGATCAGACGGCCGAGATGGCAGAGAGCGGTAGGAGCGGCTATTAAAACGCATCCAGCTGTCACGTCCCAATAGTACTGCATGCTGCATCATTGAGGAGGGAACCACGCAGGCCCAAACTGCGAGGGAGCAAGTAGGCTCATTTTCTCAAAAAAATTGGACGCTCAGGCGCACACTCGTCGATGTCTTCAGAGGGGTCAATGCGCCAAAGCCCCCCCAAGAACGAGGGGCGCATCTCTGCTCGCACGTGAGGGATGCCGCACCAACCGAGTGCATGCGATCCAAAACATCTCGTCGGATGAAAGTCTGTGGGGAGCCAGTGCCAAGAAGCACCACGCAACCAAAAGGTACAAGAACGCCAGCTCCGCTGTGAATCGCGATTTTGGTTGTAAAAGAGGCGTCATCGAGGGTAATGGTGCTCCCGACGAGGCAGGGGCCGTGTTCTGGCAGCACGAGGGAGGGGTCGACACTAGGTGCGACAGGCAAAACCTCGGGGCTGTGATCAGCCGGCGCGTCAGAAAAAAAGGTCGAAAACTCCACGGGAGGACCTAGGCAAGCGCGGGCCACGACCAAAGCGCGGGGCGGCGCTGGAGAAATCTCATGGATTCTGTCAGTCGTGGTCGGAGCGCAAAATCGATGCGAGGAAGCGGGGTGTGCCAACCCGGCCTCACTTGAGCGGTAGGTATCGCGAACGGCGGAAAGAGCTTTCCCGAGCAAATTTTTCCCTCGCCACCGAGAGGGGTCTTGAGCCTCGGGGTCGTCTGCACGGAGACCGATGCCCCACACGGGGTCAAAAGGTTCAGTCAAAAATTTGGTGCCAGTGCTCAATAGGTGCTGCTTCATGGCCGGGTTCTGCGAGAATTTGGCAAAAGTACCAGCAAGGACGGCGTCTTCCCGAACGCGGTCCTAGATAGTGCAGTCGAAGTTATGCACGCCTCGACCGAGACGTTTGTGCTCGCGTGGGTCTCGCGAGGCCATAATCCGCTCCGTTGTGTCGTGGTCCCGAAAAAGGCGAGCCTTTTCAGCCATCATATACTGCTCTGATACATCGTCGACGACAAAAGACGAGGGGGACCACTGCGAAAAATAGGAGGGGGGCTGCCAAACAGTACCACCCGCTCCGTTGAATACTCGAGAGTAGGGTCAAAGACCGACGGTGCCGAGTCGTCGGTGGCCGCAGTTGCGGTGTGCGTGGGGGGGGGAGTGTGCTTCTCTGAGAGCACTGAGCCCCTGGTGCACGAGGTGAGTCCGTTTCCACGTATACTTGCTCCGTGTCACCATTGTTCGTAGGCAAAAAATCGCCAGAAGGTTCTCTTACTGCGCTCGATGATCTCTGTCCTGGACCAAAGGGGGCAGGGGACTCTGGGCCTGTTCTGCTTGACGAGAGCTGCGATTCTTCCGAATTTAACGGGTATGCTGTCCGGTTGATCTGACTGGAGGCCGTGCAGTCACCACCTGCCGACGACGCTACTTGTTAAGATCAAGCATGCGGGACACTTTGCATCCCTGGACAGGCTTGCCTATTAAGTCGGTACTCGTTGGTACTCACGTGTGATGTTTGCTCAGATATAGAAGAAGAGCAGTTTTATTCCTTTCGTGCATGGGGAGACTGAGACCAAGCTCGTGCGTCTCTGGAAAACCCCTAGTTTTCCACCTAAGATACGCCTTTTCCAAGTACTACAAATACGTTCCCAGTTCCTGAACCCATGTAATTACCGGGCTTTCAATCTAATACAAGCAGTATCGTAACACTGCCTTTCTTATTGCTCATTTTCGCATCTGGTGTCCTATACTACAAGCGGCAGCAAATAAAAGCCTGCCTCTCTCTGATGGCTGAGTGTGTTTGCCAGCTGGTTTGCGTGGGGTGCAGAGCGTGGGAATGCATTTTGTAAGAGTTTCCAGTGACATGGTAAGGCGTTATTTGGGCGAGAATTTATAAAATAGAGATTGTGATTGTGCACCAATTGACCGATCTCTTCAATTCTCAAATTAGATTTATAAAGATCGGCGGCCGAAACCGCCAATAATCCAATCTCGAGATTTCTCAAAAGATTGGAATAATATTTTCAAAGCATTTCCAATCCCAATCTCCATCACTGGTGACTACGTGTGTTGCTAAAATGAATGCGTACATACCCAAAAATTGTCTGCCAAAACCGTCGATCCTCTATCTCGAGGTTTCCCACAAGATTTCCTTGTTTTGAGGGGAATTCAATCCCAATCTCCATCACTGGTGAATAAACTGCTGGGTGGGGGCACAAACTGAACACATACATAGGACACGACACGTGCATACCCAAAAACGGGACTTATTTTTCAAGTTGCAAACAGAGATTTTTCCACGAGAGAAAAAAAAAGCTCAATAAAATCCTCGCAATTGCGACCCTCCAGAAGCGGGAAACTTATAAACTATCTCTCCGAGGGTAGTCAAATTCATTTCGAAAAGAGCAGGCTCGATTTCCTCGCTTTCGGGGGCAAAAACTAACTACATACAGTATTAATAGTAACTTCAAACAAAAACATCTCTGTTTGCAACCAACCTCGAAAACAGTCTCCCGCGTAAGAAACGGCCTTTAAACTTGCTTGTATTTCCAGACAGAATGTATCCGAAAAGTACGTACGTATGATGTGATATATATATGTGTACGACCTGGTTGTATGTTGTTAATAGCATTTTTCAAATCACATTATGCGGTCCTGCCGTCGACGCCAAATGTGGGGGCGACCCCCCGGTTCGACTCGACATCCATGATGATGGCGCTTTCGCATTCTTGAAGGGTAGTGTAAAGACACACCATGTTTAGATATAGGAGCGACACGGAAGATCCTACGAAACGTCCATCAACGATGTGGTGGAGGGGAAGAGTGTGTGTGTGTGCGAGGCACGGGCCTTGCATTCCAATTTGCAGTGATTACTTGTACTTGCCACGGGTCTCACGGGACAATGACAGAGCTGACGACAATTTATACTGGTAGTCCAGGAATATCGGTGACCACACACAGCAGTGGTACAATATACGGATATCCAAGACCTCGGCGAATGGTGGGACCTCCGCAGGACTATACGGTCTGGTCGAGAACCTGCCACAATCGCCGCGACAATTACGCAAATATGTCAGGAGACAGCATTTTCGCCCCTGTTGACAGACAGCACAGCTTTGCCTTGATATGCCTTGACTGACACCAAACTACAAGGATTTATTGTCGAACACTCGGCCCTGCACCCTTGACAGCGCACGCTTTGCCTTGCTTGGCATGTCTCCTGACATCTATGCAATTACTCACCGTTACGTAGTATTCAAGTATTAATATTAATAGCAGTATTTGTAATAATTTTATAAAATCGCATTATCAATATAATAGTATTGTACCAGTATACAGCAGTATATATCTGGTACAGTAGTACCAGGTATTTAATATTAATAAATATTATTATTCAAGAAACCGTGCACAGATGGGCAACAGAAACGAACGCGAACGCCCGAGCGAAAAGAGAAAACCACCCACACTATGCTACCGCCGTTTCGCGAAAAACAGCAGTGACACATATACCGGTAACACACAACGGACGCTGAAAGCTGGCCTCCTTTCTGGTGACATCGACGCGTTCGTCGCTCCGAGGAGGAGAGACGGAGAGGAGGATGACCGATAAGGATGGTTCGTGCATCTCGAGGGAGCGCTTGCCGTTGTTGGCGACACGAGAAGGAGGAGGAGATGATCGAAGGCTTGCAAACATACCGCGCACGGGTATAATATTACAAAATAGTGCCACATCGAGGCGCAGAAGAAGCTACGGCGCCGCTGTGGCAGCAGGAGCCGTGCTGCTTGGCCTCGCTCTCGTGGGGGTTGTCGCGGTTTTCGAGTCCATCGAAAACAATGCCGGGCTGCCGAGATCCACATCTTCTGCTTCGATGGCGGCAGTAGTGGTGCATCATCTGGAGGAAGACGAGACGACGAAGACGACGACGGCGACGACGACAGCGGAGGACATTGATAAGACGGGTATGATACGCACGAATGCACGAATTAACCAATAAAAAATATGATTTATGGTACTGCTGTGCTCTAAAAAAACGTGACGTGCCTTGTGAGCGTTTTAAAATTATTGTTGTGTGTTGTGTTCTTCTACTCATACTCGTCGACACATCCAGCACACCCAGTCAGTGTGTCCGTGCTGATCCTTCACCCTAGAGAGATGAACACAAGCTCTGTGGTTACAAACCACAGCAGCAGCAGTAACAGTTTATGCAGCTGGAAAGTGGAAGTCGTGATGAAAAACAAAAAAGTGTACTCGTACGACAGGGCAGTAGTACTCGTAGTCGGGTATGACTCACTATCCACAGGGGGGAAACCACGCACAAGTATCACAGCAGTTAGTTCTCAAAATTACTGGAGACCAGGTGGTTTGTACACCAGTCCTTTGAGTCCTAGGCTGTTCTGCCGTACAGAGTACGTCGACCAAAGATACAAGTAAGTACTTCTGCCTGTCTGTGCTGCACCAGGTAGGTATACATACGACATACTGGCACATTTGGCCACGTCCGTCCGTAAAGTGCCTTCAGTACGACAAGCTGCGTACTAAACAGACATATTCCATAACTAACTGTCTGTTACCCGAAACAGTCGACGATCAAGTTGTCGATTATTTGCTTGATGCCGAGAATACACTGCTTGCTTGTACACTCCCCCCGTAATTATTTGATCAAAATCAAATCAACTCGGAGCTCTCGAGTTGTATAAAATCGTACAAACTTCCGGATCTATCTCAAAAAACAAAAAAAAGCTGCGTGGCTCCCTTCGTCTGTTTTTTTTCAGATTTTTTTACATGCATACCAGTATATATAGATACTCTCCTTCCCACCTGCCCCCGAGTACTGAGTACTTGCGTTTTCTCTGCTGTATAGAACCCTCTGCGCTTGCTTGCTCATTCGAAGCGTTTCTCTACTGTCGTGTCGCATCATGATTGCTATGTGCCTGGTCCACTCTGTCTGGCACTCTGGACGCTGGACGGGAAAGCAAGGACCGTTGGAATGTTGATATAAAAATCTAACTTCTTCTTTTCTTTTTTTTTTTTATCCTCCTTGGAGATCTGGGTAAAAAAAGCTTACGCCCAATACACTTTCTTATTTGTGTACCGGTTCTTGTCCATCTGTAGAACACAGATTTAACGTGACACTCCACCAGTGTTCATGTCATGAACTTGCCGGACCTCTTTAGTCGACCTTTCCTTTAGGTTCGACCAAGAGGTAGGGACAATTCTTACCTTTCCGTCCACACATGGCATATACCACGTGCAGTGGTGGTTGTGTAACTCGTCGATATATAGGTAGTGTGTGTTACATGAAACCGCCCGTTCTCTCTACCCGTCGACATCCAGCATCTAGCACCCAGCACACGCTACTGCTGTGTCGGTGCCGATTCTTCAATCCTCCTCAAGTGCCCTACTGCATACTGCTGCTGCTGTGCCAAGCAGCTAGCTGTGGAAAGATACAAGCGCTGTGGTCACACGACTACATACAGCAGTACGACAGATACTATTATTATTGTAATGTAGGATGCAGACTATTAATAGACAGCAGTAGACAACACCATAATGCTATGTCATCGTACTGGATACGACAGGAACGACATACGAGTGCAACATTATTATATATAGCATACCTGATACTTGGTACCTACTAGAATAAGTAAGAAGTGTTTGCTTTTTTAGCAGACCATTGTACCGATACAATACTCCCCCGCCGCCGCCCTTGTGCTCGTATCTTCCTCTCCTTTCGTGCTGGTTCGTACGTAGGCAGCAGCTATTATATGCTACTATTAATATGACCTCTTGAGCACGGACGCCTTTCTTGTATTAATAATAGTGTTATTAAGTATTAATCTTTCTTGTAATAATAGCAGGCTTTCTGAGCTCCTTGCGTCGTTTGTATTTTTTCATTTCATAATTTATTTTTTTTACTGTCTTTTTGTTCGTATTTTCCGGCCCGGCTTGTTGCGTTGTTGTGCTGTGTGTTCTCGTACCTGGTACGTTGACATCCTAATTCGAATTGCAGTTTGTTTGTTTGTTGGTTGTTGTTCTCGCCATAACGCATCTACCGCAAAGCTCGCTGTGGGTTCGCAAAGCAGGTATTCAGTCGTTATAGGTTTCGCACAGCAGCAGCAGCAGCAGCGCTGCCGTAACCTCACAGGTGCGTGTGCCCGCAGCGGTCCTCACAGCAGCGATAATAATAATTAATAGTACTCGTTGTGCAGTGCACAACACAACATATAGTATAATAATAGTGGTTTTCGTTTCGCACAGCAGAGTGGGTAATAATAGGAATTAACAACGGAGCTCGTATATATGGATGGACTCAGACGATAAAAACAAAAAAGACACAGCAGCAGCTGTGACGTATTTATTTGCCCTCTCAGGACTGTCTGGGTAGTGCCCTTTGGGGACAGACTATACTTAGAATTTGGGTGGTTCCAAAACGGGACTCCTGCAGTTCTAAAAAATTATCTACAAAGACTGCCACATCATTACACGAACCCCACCATACCTAGTGATGCAGCGAAAAAAATCATAAAGAACGCCCCCTGGGGGGGGGGCGAGACGCACAGGGGGGAAAGGGTGCGATGACACGCAGTAGGGAGGGGTGCGATAACGCACAGGGAATGGTGAGATGACGGGCGCGGCGACACATGACATAGAGAACTTTTCGCTTGTTGTGGATATTTTATTGTGTAAGATAAACAAAAATGAATAATATATACCTGGTATGCTGCTATTCTGTCTGTCTGTCTGTAATTGGGTAGCGTGATCCAGAGCGCGTCAGCCCCGCCTTGCCCCATAGGAGCGGAGGCTGGGTGCCACATACAACCAGTGGAACACTAGGTCTCGCGTCGCGTCGTGCCGAGCCGCGGCCGTGTAGCTCTAAGCTGCCGACAATGCCGGGCCGATTCCCGAGCCGGTCCCCAAAGGGTGAGGCATTGCTTCTGGCTTTATTTACAGCAGCAGTAGTGGTGCAGATCAAGAAACAGGCATAACACCAATTGCCACAGAGTGCAGTGCGCCGGAATTACACCGCGAACTTGCATGCACCATGCACCATCGCACAGGAATCCGCAGCTGAGCAGCGCAGCAACAGCAGCAGCAGTATACAGCAGCAGCAGAACAACGGGCCTTCTGCCGCGCCGAGCCGTGGCCGTGGCACAGCAGTCTCGAGGCAGTTCTAACAGCCATCTAGCCAGCCTTGCTGTGCTGGCTTATAATTTTGAATTACAATTAGGGCAGCTGTTCTGGTGGCCAAATACATGCCAGAGGCCGTCGGCTCTTTCTAAAAGATTTGTGCGGGATAGCGCCATCATCGAGGTTCCGCCACACCCGGGGGAGATAGGGTCTCGTCCCTTGATCAGAAATACCTCTAAAGTTCTACAACTCCGACCAACCGGGGATACAAACGGCGTTCTCCCCCGCGACGAACCCGCCCCGCACGGCCTGGAGACCCCCACCCCCATCGGCTGATGACTGACTGATTGGTTGGTGCTCATGGACGGAGCCAGCGACACCGGGGGACGATAATGCCCCATCCCCGGATCATAAATTATACCATACATCTACACCTTACTCCTACAACCCGGGGACGGAAGTGAACTTCCCCCGGGTCAAAACTGCCCCGGAAGGTGTAGAAACCCCAAACCCTTCTAACTACAAACTGATTCAGGGTTGGCTGGGGCTCATGGAGCCAGCGCGCGGCGAGAGTTGCCCCTCTGGACAACGTCGTGGTCCCGCTGCACATGGGGGTGATACGATCCCATTCCCGGGTCAGAAACCCTTCCATATCTACAACTCCAACAACCCGGGGACGAAAACGGATAGAGCTGCGGTCGATACATCCCCGCAAGGTGTGGGAACCCCACCCCCACCGGCTGGTTTCTGGTTGGCAGGGCTGATGTTGCCAGCGCGCCGCGAGAGTTGCCTTTCGGCAAAACGTCAAAGTCCCGCCGCACCCGGGGACAATAAGTTCCCATCCGCGTATCATAAATCCGTCCTTTAATATTCAACTCCGACGACCCGGGGGCAAAAACGGAATCTCCCCGGTCGAAACCGCCCCGCGACGTGTGGAAACCCCGCCCCCATCGGCTGATTGCCTATTTGTGGCTGGGGGCTCATAGAGCCAGCACGCGGCGAGTATTGCCCCTTGGCAGTTGGGACAACGGCGAGGTCCCGCCGCACCCGGGGACGATAAGGCCCCATCCCCTGATCAGAAATCCTTCCGTACATGTACTACTTCAATAACCCGTGGACGATCACGGACATCCCCAGGGTAGATACCGCCTTACAAGGTGTGGAACCCCCAACCCTACTGGCTGATTGCTGATTTGACTGGGCTCATGGAACCAGCGCGCGGCTAGAACTGCCCACCGGGCAACGGTGAAGTACCGCCGTACCCGAGGATGATATGGCCCCATCATCTCCGGATCATAAGTCCTTTTGAATACATGTACAACTCCAACAAGCCGGGGACGAAACAGACATTCCCCGCACCGATACCACCCCGCACGGTGGTTCTTACGTTTCCGTTCAGAGTTGTACATCACATCACACTACAAGCGCTACAGTAATGCTACCATGTACTTACAAACTACTATGGGTAACACAGGGCTACCGCCACGGGCGGAGCGATGGCTGTACCGCTAGGTACATACCTGGTACCAGGTAGCGATTATGGCACCGGTAATAATTATGTGATCATGCTGTACAGCAGCAGCATACCAAATATGTACGAGACCGCACGTTTACCCCTCGACAGACGACACAAAAACATTTAATTTAGCTTTTGACTGACGTGGCGGACACCAAACTACTAGGGTTTCGTGTGGAGCACTCGCGCCTGTTACACCCCCTTGACTAGTGCACGTTTTCCCTTGACTGACCTGACCGTTTCCTGACACATTCTGCTGTACACATCTGTAAGAAACACAAGGCGCTTCGCTCCGCGGGCGGCCTACCCCCGCCCGCTACGCTCGCTCAGGAAGGAAATGTACATGAAATTATGCGAAGCGGACAGAGAGGCATGATTGAATACTCGTATCGTTTTTTTTAATGATATTGTACTTGCGAAGTGACGACTTGATAATGCGAAGAGTCCCGCCGCCATGCTTCATTCATTCAGGAGAAAACAGCTCGGACGCCACATACGCTTCGCGTCGCGGGCGGTTCCGCCCGCGACGCTCGCTCACATGTCGTACGAACGTACATACCTCAGGCAGGGTAATCATAAGCACCGCTTGAATATTATCTTGCAATCCCGAACGACCTTTATGGAATCATACATACTCTATCCCAAAAAATCACAAATGGAGGCCAGGCAGAGCCCATTCATGCGTCCCTCGTGTCTCGAGACACACGCAACCCCCCTAGCCACGAAAACGGCGACCGCGCTCCTTCCAACCCCCCCTCTAACCGCCAGCACTCTATGACACCCGCGACGGCGCCGGGCTCGCCCGCGGTGCCGTGCTCCTAGTACACGCACGCACACGAAACGAAAGAAGAAAAAGTAAAAAATAAAACGAAAATGCCAAGAGAAATGACGAAAACAAAGAACCGCTGGAAAGGTCCGGCAAGTAGTAATGGGAGGCGATTTCCAAGTGGGAGCTCTGAGGGGCCAGGGATACCCCAACCGAGCACGCTCAGAGAGTGAGATATCTGTAAGTAGTTCTATATGATACCAGGTGTATACGTGACTACGTGATACAATGCGATGTAAGTAGTGATATGGTACACGCACAGCACACGACCTTGACTCGCTCTGATTTTCTTCAAAATTTTATCGATATCGCACATTTGCTGCTGGATATATTTATCCCAATCCTTCCCATTTTGGCCAAATCCATCCAGAGGCTGGGTTTTTCGAGGGAGTTGATACGGAACGGGATTCTTGCAGCCATAGAGCCAGAAACGCTACTGGTATATAATCTATCCAAAGAATGAACGGACCCCCAATTGGCGGACTAGCTTTTGTTGGTATACCTGGGGTAAGGTTTTCCAAGGTGTAGGAGGCAGATTTATTCCGGGGATGGTTCGTTCGTGTCCCCTCTTTGAGGTTTCTATTTTTTTTTCAGCAAGCGTTTTTTCCTCCAGAGAACAACCTGTTGTGTCCCATTTAAAGGGGTCTATCAATACTCTCCGTAGTCGTTTTTTTCCCCCCGGGGATGGTCCGTTTGTGTACCCTGTGTCGGGGGGCTTCTATTTTTCTGTAGGCGTGTTTACGCCGGGAAATCCGTTTGTGTCCGCTGGTTGGGGGTTTCCGTTAGTTGCTTTTCCTCCGCAGATGATCCCCGTTGGTGTTTCCTGTTTAGGGGGTTCCATTTTTCAGTACGTAGGCGGTTTTTCCTCCAGGATAGACCGTTTGTGTCCCTGGTTAGGGATTTCCATCAGTTCGGTAGGCGTTTTTACTCCCGGAGATGGTCCGTTTGGTCCCGAGGTTGTAGGCCGGACAATCTAAGACGGTTCCCAGAAAGATGCCTGCCATACGTGATCACTGCCAGGAATATTGCAGCTGAGCCACGTTTTTTATTCGTCTTACGTAGAACATACCAGGCGCTGCTTGGGATGTCTTAGGGGGTCTTCACGACTGCAGCGAGCTTCGGAAACGAAACGGGAACAGCAACAGTTGACTCTATAACTCCAAGTTGCCTTTTTCGAACCTTTTTGGGTTTCATTTTTATTTTCTTAAAAAGGGGAGAAGTTTCCCGGAGTTTTTTCTTGTCCCCGGCGACAAGCCAAACCTGTCTCTAAAACTTTTGCAGATGACATTTTTTTGTTTTTGAATTTGAATATCGCAATCTCTCCACACAGCAGTAGCGGTACACATCGCACCTCCACCTCGCAACAACCAAAAGCTCGTGCCACGCCGCATACACTTCTGCTGCACCTTCCCAGCGTGATACAATACTACGAGATAAGATATGGACTGATTTTTTAAAACGTTTTACCCAGTATTTAGTTACTGTGGAACAGCACACCTCGTGCGAGAGCGATGCAGAGCACTGCAAGCAACACATGCCAAGGACGTATCCTGTTTCCTCCTCTCTCTGTGCTCTGGCTACGGAAGTATGACGAACAACCATCGACAAACTATGGGCGGAGGGACACGCTCCAACCCCTAGGAAGTACCAGGTACTGTTTAGTAGCACAATTTTCACTTGTGTTCCAGATCGAGAAGAAAATTGTCATGGACGACAGGACAGGCTGGAACCAAGCTTTTGAGCGCGAATGAAAACAATTTTCCACCTCCGCTTTCCTTGCTCCGCTCGCACGGCATTGATTGTAAGCCACAACGCAACAGGGGGTGAAGACGAAGGCGGAGAAGGGGGGGATACAGCGAGCGATGCCGCCGGGACCGACGCCGGCGCCGGCGCGGGGGGTCGCCACGAGCAAGCCGAACGTGTTTTTCATCATGATCGACGACATGGCTGGGATGACATCGGGTACCAGAGCACGGATTTGGCGGGCGTCACTCCCAACCTGGACAAGCTGGCGGCCGGCGGGGTGAAGGTGTGAAAACAACAGCTCAAATACTTTCAGTGCCTCGTCTTGAAAAGGAGTGCTCAACATTCACGTGGTGCTGTTGACGCAGTGAGGCGTATGTGGCACGATAAGGACGCTTAATCCGCAGCAGCGACGACGGATGAAGAGGAAGTAGCATGCACCTCCGCCGTCGCGCGCCGCCCGCTATTCCCATACGCGAGCCTTTTATCGCGGTTTGAGGATCACGGACGTGTCATACGCCCGTGGCGTATCTTGGCTCGGAGCAAGTGTTTTCCGTCAGAGCGACGCGTTCGGAGCGTATCGGTATAGCGCGATGCTGCAATACGCGATCGGGCGCGTGGCGCGAGTCCGGTTCGTTGCCCCTGGGGTCAGAGCATCGGTGCATCGCCTCTCGTGTCATCCCTCTAGTCGGTTGGATCAGCGAACCTTTGAGCGCACCCGAGCACACGAAAAATGATGTGGGGGGATGCACGCAGCAGCCAAGTACGTGCATATACCGGCGGCGACGATATTCACTCGCGAGTAGGCAGACTACAGACTATACAGGTTATTGCGGTGACGGGAACGAACGCGAGAGGATGCGGTCAAACGTTTCTGCACCTGACTTTTCCTTGCGCACCGCTCCCGGGACCCGCGGACCCGCGTGTGTTTCTGAGCTTACGGTGTGTATCGTGAGCTCGATTGACTGCCGCCCTTTGGGCCTCATCACCTGCGCAAAAGCCACCGACCGAGCCACAGTATATATACGTATGGCGTTTAGGGCGGGGGGGGTCGCACATTAGGCGTTCCCAGCTCCGTGTGGCACAACGCCCCCCTCCCTAGCGGTCGTCAACAACAGTTCCTTACTCCTGGTATGTGTGTTGGCATCGTCACTCAGTCCCACGCCGCCCGTCCTCGCCTCGTACCACGTCCCTCTAATATCTCCTGCGTCCGTACTTGTCTGAATCACGATTCGTTTCCCCAACCAGATGACGCAGTACTACAGCATGTCCATCTGCACACCGGCCCGAGCGAGTCTCATGACCGGACGATACACTGTCCGATATGGGCTGCAGTACAACGTCATTCAGCCGGGAGCACCGTGGGGTCTCCCTCTGACGGAAAAGGTGCCCAAAAACAGATTTCACGCGTACACGTACGTGTGGAGGTGTACAGTAAACGCCAAGTACGGCTTCTTACCGCTTACTCGAAAAAATGGTTTTAACACACACACGCACCACTGCTGCCGTACGAGACGAATAGGACCAACCCTAAGCTTTGGTTAAGGGGGTTGGGGCTAGAGGTAGGGTTACATGTGTCCGTACCGTACACAGTGTCTTTTCAAAATCATTTCCTCGAAACAGTGGCAAGCTACTCTCAGCAAACGCGAAATCGGGTAACGTGTGCCCTCCCCCCCCCCCCCCCCCCCCCCCCAAGCGCCCGGAGGAGATGCTTGCTGTTGCTTCACTACAGCTTGGGACGACACAATTGAAAAGAAAAGCGTCGTATCCACGCATTTTTGTGTGTCCACTCCACTGCCGCAGTCCGTCCAACAATTGTAGGGATGCACGGGTCTATGGTCATACGACCGCAAAGGTGCATGGCATGAGTACCCCCCCCCCTCTCTCCTCTTCACATGACCCGGTCGGTTAACCCCCCGCCCCTCCCCTCCCCTCCCCTCCGCCCCGAACGATCCGGCGGGAACACCCATCTTCCCCTACCCCACCCTGTCTGTCTAAGATTATGCCGGAGTACATGAATGACGCGGGTACGAATCGCACATGGTGGGCAAGTGGCACCTCGGCAGCTACCGCTCTCCCTACACCCCGTACCGCAGGGGGTTCGAAACGTACTTGGGCTACCTCAACGACCAGGAAATGTACTGGACGCACCAGGTTTGGTCAATGGGAGGGGAGTTAAGCGGGGGGGGGGGGCGAGGGGCGGAGGGAGGGCCGATGGGAGTTGAGCTCCTGCTTCCGCGGCGGGACTGGGGTAGTTTTTTCGTGGTTTAGTTATAGTTAGTTACGATCAGCGATCCATACGAGATGGTCCAGCTGCAGTATCCCACATCTGCATTGTTTTCATTTTTCGTAAGTGTTGTTTTTGTTGTTGTCAGCGATCCACGTGAGGGGAGAAAGTTTGTTCGCCGTTGCCGCCCTTTTCGGCCGGAGGTGGTTCGTCACTTGAGGGAGCGGGGGGGGGGGGGGGGGGGGGGGGGGGGGGGGGGGGGGGGGGGGGGGGGGGGGGGGGGGGGGGGGGGGGGTGTACTCATTTGTTTCTTGTCTTAGTCCTTTGACCATTGACCACGCATCCCTTTCGAGACGGAGAGCACCGTTCCTACTCCTAACAGAGACACGTACAACAATTGGGCGCTCATTACGTTGTCTCCATATATTACATAGAATTTTGTTGCTAATCTTGAGGGGGGCGCGGGGGGGGGTGAGTGCACATGCAGTCTGTGCGGTGGTATTGCAGTGTTGTCGATTCTGGTCGCGTTCGTTCTTGTTTATCTCTACCCCTTATTCACTCTACGTATGTATACTAGTCTGTAGTTTGTACCTGGTGGTGTTTTATTGCGTTTGTGCAGTTTTCGCGGCGTAAACGGCCCTGAGCGCGAAGCAACCTCGCTCAGTCAGTGCAGCGATTAAAACAGACTGCAGTGCGTAGCGGTCCTGTCGCCCAGTTTTGCCGTTGACGGGGTCCTTCTGTTTACCCACGGGAAAGGCATTCACCGCAAAACCTGCTGTCGTCGTAGCTACTGCACAGTAGTAGTGACGAGCAGCCGGTCAAGCCACACCAACTTCCAAGGTCCTGCAGGGGCCGAAAGGGACACATGTTCGTCTCGGGGGCTCGGTCACAAGCGTGGGGGTTGCGGTTGAATGGCCTTGCGATTTTCTGTGTCGACCAGTCGAGTAGAAACATACCTGAGGCAGGCCGTGCGAAGCGGAGGCATGCACACTGTGAGCCGTTTGATGGAACGAGCTCCCGGTATGTACCCCGAATTCCACGATGGCTCTTGCGCCGGACCTCTGTTATGAGAGGGGGGGGGGGGGGGGGGGGAGAGTTGCCTCTCCCCGTGAGCCCTGGGCCACCGTAAAATTTGGACTAGAGGCAAATATGTCTGATGACGGTCGTAAAGTACTGTTGACCCGTCAAGGACACCGTCAAGGTCTCTTGAGGATTAGCATACTACAGTAGTTTTCGTGGGGCGGGGAGTGCCTTGACGGCTGTCCGTCATGGGGCAAGAAGATGGCCGTCAATCGACATACCGATCTGTCCCACAATGTAAGAACCACTGGGATATACTGGTGATCTACACTGGTCCTTATATTTTAGGACAGAGTGGTCTTTGACTACTTTTGGTAATAAGAGGGGCGAAAAAAAAACGTCGGGTAGATGTGACGCATGCTATACGCGCGTACGTGGCTGATTTTTCACGTGCTGCCTGCCTGCTATGCCCAGGCCCATGCCCCTTGTTTGGTTTTGTTCTGTTTTTAATGCTCTGTTACCTTCGTCGACATCTTCGACTATTTGAGGGGCGAGTCAAATCACATCAGGTATCACACGCAAATGATGCGCTGCTGATTTCACGCGTTGCCTGCCTGCCTGCCTGCCTGCCTGCCTGCCTGCCTGCCTGCCTGCCTGCCTGCCTGCCTGCCTGCCTGCCTGCCTGCCTACCTGCTACACTATACACATGTCCTCAGTATATATTTTTTTCTATTTTTTTGGTTTCTTCTTTGTTTACCCTCCTCCGTGTTGTGCCGACAGACTTGGACCGCGAAGCTGGACGGGCGCAAATTCTTCGACTTCGGTTTCGGAAACGCGACCGACTACTACGACATCATCGACAGGACCGGCGCCCCCCCCCCTCCCCCCGGCCCCCAATGACGCTTGTGACGATGACTTCTCCACGGGACCCACGAGCTCCTCCCTCTCTTCCTCCAACAGCTTCACGGGAAGGTACTCCACCACCGTCTTCCAAGAGAGAGCCATGGAGGTAGGTCAGATGAGGAGTCGCTTGTGTGCGTTCGCTTGTGCGTTCGCTTGTGCGTTCGCTTGTGCGTTCGCGTGTGCTTAGCGTGTGCTTTCGCTTATTCTCCGCTTGTGCTTGGCTCGCTTTCGCTCGCTTCGCGTGTCCTTCGCTTGGTCTTTCGCTTGGTCTTTCGCTTGATTTCGCTTTTGCTTTCGACTCCGTCGCGCGAATCGTTTGTATCGCGTGCATCGCTTGCATCGCTGCTTCTGTCAGAACTCGGTCCCATCACCAATGAAAGTCCACCCCCCCCCCCCCCCCCCCCCCCCCCCCCCCCCCCCCCCCCCCCCCCCCCCCCCCCCCCCCCCCCCCCCCCCCCCCCCCCCCCCCCCCCCCCCCCTTCTTTTTATAGACCTGCAGAGGTTTCCATTTGTTTTGTCGCTTCTTCCGCGTTTCCTTCCCTCTGTGCGCTGACTTGTATATACGCATACCGTTCGTTGAGCGCGACGTACGCTCACTATACTATGTCCAACCCCCGTTTACTTTGACAATTTTGAAGGCATACGTAACTACTGTAGTACTGGTATGATGGCAACTTCCCAGAGGTATGTACAGTAGTAGGGTATACGGGTACCCGGGTTTTTTTATGGGCGTACCGAAGCTACTCAAGTGTCGGTACCGGTATCGAGTTCGTACCGAACCTTACCGGATTGTTTTGATGGGGTATTGAGGCCGTACCGAACCTCACCGAAGATTCCGACTGGAGGTTTTCCTAAATCAGCTGGCGTGAACTTTGTAGGGGTTGTTGAATGTCAAAAGGTCGGACGGAGGCTGCTGGGTCAATGTGCTTTTGAGTGCGTTAGTCGCAGTTCTTCCCTGTGTGTATGTGTGTGCGTGTGTGTTTTTGTCTGCTGGCGTGTCTGCCCGTGCCGGTTGTACAGTGCCATTGACATCGTTCGCTCTTGCACAAAGCGCTTGCTCACCTACGGCGTCCGCCCTTCTTTTTTTTCGTGTGTGTGTGTTTTCGCCGTTCTATCCGTAACAGCTTATCCGGGGAAAGACGCCGCACGACGAGAACCCGCTGTTCCTCTACCTCGCGCACCAGGCTGTGCACGAACCCTTGGGCAACCCCCCTCCAGGTACAGAAGGAAACCCCGTGTGAAGAAAAAAACACAATGTTTTTTGTTGCTGCCTCTGTCGTCGTCGTCGTCGTCGTCGTCGTTGCCGACGGTGTCGAGAAACCTCCATCATCCCTCAATACTACAACATTTTTGTATCGACAACTTTACGCGACAGTCCGCACTCACGTGACAATCCGTATATGCGGGAAAATACCGCTGATGTACGCAGTGCCGGGATAGTACTCCAGCACTACCATTGTGCTGAATGCTGGACCCATACGTGCGCGGTGCGCAGTAGCGGTACCGAGTGTCGCATGGGCGCTGCTACTGGATCAGAGCGCGGACCCCCTACTGCTGTGAACGCTCAAACAGACACGCATGCATGACCCGTGCGGCATTATATATCAGCAGCAGATGCCGAAACAAAGCTCTACTTGGCGGGCAATCAGTAGAATTGGAAATGTCACGTACGTACGTACGTACGTTTTTTTTTTTTTTTCCCCATGTGTTCCGCTTTGTTTTTTCGTTTTTTTGGGGCCAGACGCTTTTTCCGCGGAAGAATGGGCCATCTTGGACGCCCTGGGTGAAAGCTCGGGCTCTGCGCTGCGAGTCCGGTTCGCGAAAGTGAGCGGAGCATCAGCTGTCGGCAGCAGAACAATGCCACACTTGACTTGACAAAAAAAGCTACAGTAAAAACTAAGCCCTATCTCGTCCGTAGAATAGATGAAAATAGGTTTATATTTTGCAAAATAGAGGTGAGGGGTGCTCATTTGTTGCTTGCCTTAGTCATTTGACCATCTACCACGCATCTCTTTCGACACGGAGCACCGTAGAGGGGGGGGTAATTACGTACGGACGAGTTAGAGGTTGCGACCTCTATTGTATGTAGCGCTTTTCCCAGCCACCTTTCTCTGCGGTTGCGCTTGCACTGCTGTGCATGGTTTCGTTCATTTTTTTTTTTTTCGTTCGATCGGTTGAGACGCGCGATCCCCAACGGTCGATTCCGACCAAACACCAACAACGAAGGCCCTTTTTTTCCCCCTTTCCCCCCTCGTATCTCTCTCTCTCTCTCTCTCTCTCTCTCTCTCTCTCTCTCTCTCTCTCTCTCTCTCTCTCTCTCTCTCTCTCTCTCTCTCTCTCTCTCTCTCTCTCTCTCTCTCTCTCTCTCTCTCTCTCTCTCTCTCTCTCTCTCTCTCTCTCTCTCTCTCTCTCTCTCTCTCTCTCTCTCTCTCTCTCTCTCTCTCTCTCTCTCTCTCTCTCTCTCTCTCTCTCTCTCTCTCTCTCTCTCTCTCTCTCTCTCTCTCTCTCTCTCTCTCTCTCTCTCTCTCTCTCTCTCTCTCTCTCTCTCTCTCTCTCTCTCTCTCTCTCTCTCTCTCTCTCTCTCTCTCTCTCTCTCTCTCTCTCTCTCTCTCTCTCTCTCTCTCTCTCTCTCTCCTCTCTCTCTCTCTCTCTCTCTCTCTCTCTCTCTCTCTCTCTCTCTCTCTCTCTCTCTCTCTCTCTCTCTCTCTCTCTCTCTCTCTCTCTCTCTCTCTCTCTCTCTCTCTCTCTCTCTCTCCCTTCCCCCCCCCTCCTACGTACGTTTTCCGCTTTGTTCTCTCCCCCAAAACCCTGGTACATTCATTCTACTATTACGGGAGTGCCTAGTAAATGGGACCAAATTTTGTTAGTAAGATAGGGAAAAAAATATAGGTTTTGCGTGTACCGCAGGTGTTATTTGCTATGGTCCTCCGTAAAACTATCATCCTGGGGGAGTGCCGGGCTATATCCCTTCATGATATCATATTTAGACAACCTGTAGCGCGCGCAATCGAAATATCGCACAGGCTATTACGGGGGACCATAGTAAATAGGACCTACGGTACACACAAAAACCTATATATTTACCTACTTTACTGACAATATTTGGTCCGATTTACTATGGTCCCCCGCGATAGCGTGCAAAGATGAGTTTCGACAAAAAAAAAATCGTCGATATCACAGCTTAAGACGTATTTTTAAGCAAATACAAACGATGCTGCCATTATTTGCCTTTTCTGCCTTTTTTTTCCTGTTTTTGGAAGGTTTTGATGTACCTGGACAAGACCATCGGCGAGCTCGTGGCCTACCTGGAGAAGGAGGGGTGGATGGAGAACTCGATCATCGTGGTGGCCAGCGACAACGGGGGCTGCCCCACGTCCGGAGGCAGCAACTACCCTCTCCGCGGCATTAAGCACTCCTACTGGGAGGGCGCAGTCAAGGTGACTTGACCCGTCTTCCATGGTTCTCTCTCTCGACAGCCTCTCAGACCGTTTCTACTCCACCGACACCACACAAGTCAGTGCCTTCACATCCCCCTGCTGCTTCTCGCGGCGACCCCCTTGCAACCCATCTACTAGTAGGGCTGCAGTCAGTCCGTTGCTTTTAGGGGGACAAACTACTCGGAATTTTTGTGGTCTGTCCCCCAAACCGGGACTGCAGTCCCAAGGGGGGGGGGGATTAACGTATCACGGGTGTGATAAGATAGCACACGCCCAGGGGTTAATTTCAGAGGCGATTTCTCTCCAGAGCACGCCTTGAGGGGGCGCGCGCGCGCGCGCACACACACACACACACACACAACGAAAATGGCGGTTGTTGGGAAGATAACTCGTCGAGATATTCCCATAGACGCGTCGCACGGCGATAAAAACCCTTTTCTCCGTTTTGACGAGAGTACCATGATCAGCTTCGAAATTTGTCCGAGA
Source organism: Macrocystis pyrifera (assembly GCA_031763025.1). Taxonomy (NCBI): domain Eukaryota; class Phaeophyceae; order Laminariales; family Laminariaceae; genus Macrocystis; species Macrocystis pyrifera. Next base: position 11,668,800 of record JASSKH010000003.1, read on the forward strand.
AGTGTGCTGTCTTATCACCTGTTGTATATATGGTACTCTTTAGCCTCGCGGGCGGGATTTCGAAACCGTCGCCGTCTTGCATGTACCTCGCGGGGGTCTTTTGCGCTCGTATCGCCGTCCGCCGCTTCCGGCGCGTTCGCGTAGCTCTTGCAAATTCCGCTGTGCATGGAAACGGCTACAGTCCCAGTGTCACTGGGGTACCCGCGCAATAGGTGCGTGTGTTCTTCACGTTGAACCGTTCTTTCTATTCGTCGACGTCCAGCACAACCAGCGTCGGTGCCGATTCTTCAATCCTAGAGAGATGAAAGTTCTGTGGTCACAGAAGTACGGCACAGAGATACTACTGCACGTTGCCACGTATGCAGTAAGCACAGTAGTGGACAATGCAATGCCATGTCACTGTCATTGTACAGGATACGACAGGCACGGTATGTAACACGGTCCAGATTAAATGCGCCTTGCTCGGGCGTGGTCGCGCCAACACTGAGGTTCCAGCGCCTGTCACTCGAAAATGAGAATTCCCATACAAGACGTAAACCAGGTGAACCAAAAGAAATGAAAAATAAACCTATGGACGTGAACAACAGCAGTGGTCGCACTCCATTCTGCTTTAGTATCATAAAACGCGTACATCATACGTATATACCTGGTATCATATCTATAGGTTCCTGCCCTCGTCTATTCGACGAGCCACATCCCGGAGGAGGCTTGGGGTACGGAGTACAGGGAGCTGATGCACGTAACCGATTGGCTCCCGACCTTGGCTACCGCGGCGAACTTCGAGACTTCGGGAAGGTGAGAGGTGGCGAAAGGGGCGGGTACGTAATCTGTTCCTCGCTTTTCTTCCACCACCGTGCCCGCCAACCTCGCTTGCGCCGGGGAGGGCCTCGCGTAGCGCTCGCGGTGTATCGCCGAAGCTCGTGCGCGCGGGGGGGGGGGGGGGGGGGGGTGAAGAGTGAAGAGTGCTTGTTAAAAAGCGCCGCTGCTGCAGTAATGGTTTTCGTGTTGCAGTGTCGTTTGCTGATTGTGTCACCCTAAGGTAGGTAGTATCTGCCCGGTGCTCGGTAGTATTCGCAGTGGTGCCCATGAAGCTCAAGAAAATAACATCAGGGTTACCGTCAAACCGTGTGTGTCTCGCTGTACGTTAGACATGTCGTTTCGCGCGGCTGTATTGGTAGCTAGAAACGCATTGATTTCAGGCCTGTATTGACCAGCACGGCAACGACCACCGTCACTCTGTGAGACCAGACACACCCCTTGCTTCCTCCCTTCGCCTGAGGCGAGCGCGCACTACAGAGCATGTAGTACTATCTGCGCGTTTCTTACTTCATCTCCTTCAAGGCCAGGGGGGTATTGAAACCTACCCACACTGCCACAGCACATTAACAAGAGCAGAGAGCATCTCTCAGCATCCTCATGTGTGTCTCCACAAGCAGTCACAATCGGACCTACAACCGTGCAGATTCACAGGGAAATGAGCGCATCCACCTGTGCTCCCCCTCCCTCCTGCCCCTCCCCCCCTCCCCACCTCCGCCTCCGCCCCTGTGCTCCGCCTCCCTGTGTTTGTTTCATCCCGCGCGCATGATGAAGCCCCGCCACAAGCAACTCATAGGAGAAAGCATCCACCTCTTCCCCCCCCCCCCCCCCCCCCCCCCCCCCCCCCCCCCCCTGTTGTAAGGCTTGGTTTGGGTAGGTGATTGATTAATCTTTTACCGGTACGTAGCTCTACAGATGAATACCTTAGCAAGTGGCGTCGACGGCAAGACACGAACTTGTGCGCGTGTGAATTCACGATAGGTTTCGAATCCCCCCCCCCCCCCCCTCACCCCCGCATCCTCCCCTCTTCCATCTCCCCGCATTTGTTTAATTCCCCGCACGGCATGATGAAAATTCCAGCAAGGGTGACTTGGACGGCATCAACCACTGGGCCTACATCACCAACCCTGACCTGGTGGCATCGAGCAAGGGCCCTCGAACGGAGATGCTGTACAATGTCGACCCCTACGTCCTGTGGGCCGATGGAGACGAGTGAGTGTTTCCGTTTCTGCTTGACACGTTGTTTTGTTTCTGTTTATCTTTAGCGACGAGTCTTGTTTAGCGGGTAGCGGGGGGGGTTGGGGTCGTTTGGCTGTTGTTGTTGTCTTGCTTTCTTTCTTGTGCCTCTCTCCAGTTTTTTTCTGTGCCTGAGCGAAAAAAGAGAACGCCGTAGGTAAGGGATACTTACTTCTAGAGACATGCGTCGGCAGCGGACGCCTCCTTCGGCGATCGCGCGAGACGGACGTTTTCTTTGATTAGCCCGGCCATGTCTGAGCGAAAATATCGTGACCCAGCAACATGGACCCAGAATTTGGAACAAACTCGGCTCCCAGGGATGGTCATCCCGTTGAGCGCGCGCTCATCAACGCGGTAGTTTATCCCGGGCAACCCCCCCCGCCCCCCCCCCCCCCCCCCCCCCCCCCCCCCCCCCCCCCCCCCCCCCCCCCCCCCCCCCCCCCCCCCCCCCCCCCAACCCCCCCCCCCCCCCCCCATCCCCCCCGTGCTTTTCTCCTATCGAGTACACCCCCCCTGCGTTCGGGCAGCAGGCCTCATCCAAACCACTGGTTGCAGTGAATGATCGGTGGCAGCGTAAAATAATACTATTAACTGAGCAAAATTCAAAGGCAGATATTTCGGTAAGACGACTACCGCGCAATGGTCGTGACGCCTGCGGCACAGTCTGGTGCAACACGGAAAACGGAACGCTTCACGCCGTATGGGGGCGCATCCAAACACATAGGCACATTACATGCAATATAACCCAATACTACCCACTCGTACGAACGAACGACACGATATTTCAGATAGTGTGTGGTACCCGGGTACATACATACGTAGAAGTAACTCTTTTGTACTATTACGGGGCCCATAGTGAATATAGACCAGATGTTGTTAGTAAAAAAAATGAAATATGTAGTTTTTTTTTTTTGTGTACCGTAGGTCCTATTAACTATGCCCCCCCCCCTGATATTAATAGCCCCTGATACCTCACTCGCGCACTACAGCAGTGTATATACCCTTTTACCCTACTATATACGTAACCGCAGTACGCCATAGACACCCAGAAAAAAAACCCAGCAGATTGTAAAAGCGAGGCATTGTTCGTCGCCAACAGGACAAAAGCCTTTCGAGAGAATATTCCGTAGAAACTTTCCGCACCTCGGATAGACAGATCATGTACAGATCATGTACAGATCATTCATCCTCACAGTTGATGATCTAGATGTTTCAGGGCAGATAGATGAATTCCTGATCTGCATGATCTATGTGCAATAGTTCATGTTGCCGGGTGACAGCTTTAAAACCTGCATGATCTACTGCTGTAGGACATGTTGCATGGGTTTGATCTGTGCTTTACAGATCGTGCACAAACGCATCATAAAACGGCAGGTTAGGGTCGAAATGATGTACTACTGCTGTGCTGTAGATCGTGGCATGTCCGACGCGCGAAGCATTCGCTGACCAACAATCATGCGACCCCGCTCATAAAAAAACAAAAAAAACAAAACGCTATTATTGATGGACGCGGCCAACAACATGCATCATCATCGCCGAGACAGCAGCAGCAAGCAGTAGTCACAGGTCAGTTAAAAAAAATATCAGCAGCACAATAAAGACCATACAGCCAACCTCCCTTCGACCTCGCTCGGGTCGAGTGCTTCGTCGTGATTGTGATCGATTGTTTTGATTGTTGTCTACCTCGTACTGTTTTACTTCATCTTTTCGATCTACAGGATCAGAGAGCCCGATTTTCTCCTGGCTCAGGGAGCGTACCGATTGGGGAAATGGAAGTTCATCTTCAACGAGTTCTGCCAAGGGTACCACACCTTCGACCCACAAGTCCAAGCGACGGTAAGTCTGAGTAATATTTACATCGCCACAGGAAGGATAGATTTCCCAGGGGTCGGTCGGGCAGCTCACTCTTTTTTGCGGGTTTCCTAGTGGGTGAAGGCACGGGTGCGCAGGCAGACCCAACCCCTAAAACCCCCAACCCGAAGCCTATTCGGGCAGGAAACAACAACAACAACAAAAAGTTGCTTCGCCGCTTTCCAGATTTTTTTTTTTTTCTCCAACCTGCAGACCTCGATTTTCCTGTCCCTCTGATCAATTGTTATTATTACTGCCCTCGAAGAAACGCGGTCAAGCGCTGTGTTCTCAGTTTGCTTGTCTTTTTTTTTGTGAAGTCCCAGTTGGAGTAGGTGAAAGTAACGAGAGAGACCAGTCGGCACCGGCACAGACGGCACCCCAGCACAGGTGGAATTTGGCTCAGACTGATCGTCTGCGTGCTGGCTACCGGTACTATTAATAGTCGTGGTCGTATTGGGCGGGGGTGTGAGGTATTCGTCGTGGCTCGATATTTTTTTTGTCCATACCGCGTGAAATAAACACAACTAATTGCACATACAGTATACCACACACTTTGATACGAGTCGACGAGGGAAGATTGTGTCAGTAGTTGTGAGTCTTTTGAGTGTGGTACCTGATTTCAAAAGAGCCCAATCTCGTGTTTGTTTGGGGGGTTTTTAACGCTTTTTTTATAACTCCCTTCTACTTCGCAGCTCCTGGACAAACCGTGGTAGCATGTGATGCCGTTCCTTCTCCGCTTTATTTTTATGGCCCAGACGGTTGGTTCAGCATTCACAACTAACTGCTGCTGGTCGATTCCATCGAGTTTTTTCGCTAACCAGCCTTTCTGTACAAGAAAAGTCGTGGGCACACAGGGAGGAGGCACGCAAACAAGACTTAAGTAGGGGGAAGGAAGGACGTTCGACGGAACTGGCATGCACCTGCCTGCCGTCGGTTGTGCCGAGAAACACGCACAACGCTAATTACGGGGGACCATAGTAAATGAGACCTATAGGACCTACGATAGACACAAAAAACTATATATTTACTTGTTTTTTCTGACAATATTTGGTCCCATTTGCTATTACGGTGGTCCATAGTTAATAGGACCTATGGTATACATAAAAACCTACCTGGTACATATTTACCTATTTTTACTAACAAAATTTGGTCCCGTTAACTATGGACCCCCGTAGTAGGGTCCCCCGCAATAGTACAAAGTAAACGACAGATTGACAAGAGATCTCTGTACCGCGAAATGTAAGAGTTCACCAGGAAGGGGTCGTGATCCCCAACAAGCAGTTCCGCAACAGCAGCAGTTTTTCCCCCACGTATTTTGTGGACAGGCACGTTCTGCCTATGAGTACTATTAAGATTAGACTTGGGTTTCGTTAGGTAGAACTCAAAAAACAAAAACCGTTATGACAGGTGCCACCACTGCCACTACTGCTGTACCCGACATCTACAGCAGATATTCTATTGTTTCTCCGTCCCCTCATCAGTAGTAGGAGGATGCGCCTGACAACACCACCTGCAGCATGCCTTAGGACACGGCCCGCACGTTGCTGCTGTGGACAGGCACAGTCTGCCTACGAGTACTCGTACAGAGTTGGGTTCTCTAGTAGTAGGTAGAACTAAAAAAAAACAGAAACCGTTTGATGTTTTTTCTGTTCGGCCCAGCCATGGGCCTACGCATGTTGCGGCATCTACTGCAGCTGTAGCTCGACCAACTCTAGACGAATTCCAACCGCACCAGCACGAGAAGGTTTCGTTTGTGTGTGCGTGCACAGAGCCTGCCGGGACTGGCATTGGTGCCGTGTGCGTTGGGCGCGGTGGACAAACGTGGCCGAAAACAATGTTGAATCATAACACGATGACACAGTGACACACCGACAGAAAAAACTACGAGCGAGGCACCCTACTCTCGTACGAGTCGTTATGGAGAGGCTTTTTTTTCCTTGGAAAACCAAGAAAAAACCTCGCGCTTGGCGCTCGCGCGCCTCATTAAAATATTGTTCGGTAGTAAGCTTCTGGGCATTTTATTTTCATATTGTGGCACATCCTGGCCCAGCAAAAAAAAACACAGCACACGGCACAGCTCTGCAGCAATAGCGCATATATATAGCACCGCCAAACAATCCAAACTTCCAACCCATGTACAACCCGCTTCTCGGTGCAGTATGAACTCGCAGCCATCACCCTGCAACAGCAGCATTGTCGGCGGTGTTCAGGGGCATCCAGCACTCGTGACTCAACCAACAGCCTCTCGCAGGAACTGGAAATAAATGATCGACCACAATATTTCCCCGACTATAACGAGCATACGCAGCACAACAAACACCACACTGCACAGCACAACCCGGCACATGGGCCGTAATTCCAACGCCCCACCCAACTCAAGGCCAACTAGAGGATAGTAAGCGTTCACACGATGGCGACCCATCCGGTGATCTCTGCGGGCCCAGAGACCTCACACGCTCGTCGTGTGACTGCTCTCTTGTTCGGCCTGCGCAGCCTGAAAACTGTTCTCAACGCCGCGGGCATTGCTGTTGTTGCATGGTGATGGCTTCGAGCTCATACTATTAAATATACACCGAGAGGCCGGTTGTACTTGCTTAGGTTGGGGGTTTGGATTAATCGTATGGCTGTGCCATATATATGCGCTCCTGGTGCAGAGCTGTGGCTGCTCCTGCTGCGTATGCTGCTGCAGAGCTGTCCTCGTATGGTTGAGCCCCTCGGGTGTAGGTACAATATGGGTATGGTATGGTACGTGGTACGGTATGGTGTGGCACGGTATGTGATTTTGTATGTTTGTGGTATGGTATGATAGTACGGTGTGGTGGATGTTTTTTTTTTTTTGGCTAAATATTGGCTGGTGGTATGGTATGTTTCTGTGTGTGAGGTCCGTATATAAGAGTCGAATACGTCAATAATACGAATATCATCTGTAACGTCCTTTTATATATATCGATCATTGGAACGTATTGAAAATATAAGGCATGCGGGCACACAGACAGACACATTTGCAATTGCCAAAATAGAGACTCAGTTTTGCAAGCTGAGAATAACGGAGAAGAAATTATTCCTGGACAGGTCTATATCCTTCACAGGGTGTTGTAAAAACTACTGGTATGCATTCCCTGATGCGGGGTATTTCGCTGTTGCTTCTGTCGGTCGTTGTTTCAGCCTACGCGTTACATAAAGTGGGCATCCATCCGAGCTTCTATTTGTAACTATTCACATGAAGCCTACTGCAGGTATTGGGATCCATCGAGCGTCTAGCAAGAGCGTGCAGCGTTCCCGAGTACAACAGCAGTACCGTCATGCTGAGCGAGTGCCGTGCACCTGCCTACGTTGCGTTGCACCCCCTGCCCTTTTTTGCCCCGTGTAGCCGATCGATACTCTTACGTTGTTTGTTGATTTTTTTACTATCCTCCGGCGGATTGGTAAAAATAAAGCTTAAGCTCACTACACTTCCACGTTCAAATTTCGTGCCGTGTGTCAATTTAACCCATAGCTCCCGTTGCAACAGCAGAGCAGGCTTCTGTTACCCACTGGCGCTTGGGCACGTTGACCCGACCTGACCCCCGAAAGGGGCAGGTGCGGTGGAGATAGCCACCCGGGAGAGTCATTTCCGGGTACGTAGTGTTGTACTCGCGCGAGATCCAACCACTCACTATAATAACAAAACCTAGGCTATGAGCCTGGCCTTCCCGCCGGACTTGATCCAGTTACGGCCCACCCTACCCGTTCGGGCGTTTGTCTGTTGTTGTGCCGTGTTGCCTCGTGCCACTCGGTGTGTTGTTGTTGCTGTTTTGTTGCCTTGTGCTATTTTTTTTGTGTTCTTGCTGATCGATGTTCTGCGTATCTTGCTGAAACTTAATGTATATTATACTGTAGCTCAGGTAGTGTGTCCTCCAGTAGTTCGTTTTCGCGACGCGTGTCGTTTGACACAAAACGAACGGTATCTCCCTGTTTTGCTGTTTTTCCTGCCTGGTTTGTTGCGGCCTGAAGAGTTGGTTGACTGACAGTATAACGTCAAACAACGGAAAATCCAACGGTACTCGAAACGTTTCAGGTTTTCGCGAGGTATTGCGGACTACGTTTGGACTTCTCGAAGATCCCAGTAACCTGGAGCAAGTGTCATTTTTTCGACAACATCTCATACATCAGATAGATCACCGCCGATCTGATCCCCACTTCATGATCTAGGTATTTCAGGGCAGCTAGATTCCTGATCCATATGATAACCCATATGCTAAGCCGGGTGGGAGCCTTAGAATTTGCATGATCTACAGCACAGCACGTGTTCTACACGCGTGTTGGATCTTTGCATGTACAAGATCCCGCAGAATCTTTGCACAGATCCTGCACAAACATATATATCATAACGGCATGTTTAGGATCTACGAGATGATATTCGAAGATGGCTATATATATCTCCGATGTTGTGTGCAATATAAACGACTCTTCACGGGTCATGACCCGACCCCCGAGTCGGGTCAGGATTTTGTTTTGAGTCTCACGGGTCGAATCGGGTCGGGTCAGGACTCAGGACGTTCTCAAACTCTCACGGGTCGGGTCGGGTCACCCTTGCAAGGCCCGACCCGACCCGATCCGAGAGGTTGGACCTGACCCGTCAACATCTTTGCACAGATCCTGCACAAACATATATATCATAACGGCATGTTTAGGATCTACGAGATGATATTCGAAGATGGCTATATATATCTCCGGTGTTGTGTGCAATATAAACGACTCTTCACGGGTCATGACCCGACCCCCGAGTCGGGTCAGGATTTTGTTTTGAGTCTCACGGGTCGAATCGGGTCGGGTCAGGACTCAGGACGTTCTCAAACTCTCACGGGTCGGGTCGGGTCACCCTTGCAAGGCCCGACCCGACCCGATCCGAGAGGTTGGACCTGACCCGTCAACATCCCTGAATGTTTAATATTTTCCCTCTGATGGCCCAAAGCGCTACACAAATATGTACCGGCTAAACAACCGTGAGTCAGACCGATTTTTTTGTGAGAGGAGTTGTGTTCTCGGCGTGATCCGGATGGTTGCGCCACCTTCTCGACAGCCAACGGCCCGGGGGTATTTAGCCCCCGTCAAAATCTTCCTCACGTCGCACAGATCACGGTTTACTATATAGATCACACGACCTAGATCACACGACCTAGATCACACGACCTAGACCACACGATCTAGATCACACGAGCTAGACCACATAATCTAGATCAAGATTTTCTTAATCCGCCATTGTTGTAAGATTATGTGCAGGATCTGTGTGCTAGACGCAGTTACAGATCTAACCCCAAGATGTGCTGTCATATAGTAGGTACCATGCAGATTTTTCGGCTTCCACCGGGCGAACAATAAGCGAGATCGTATCATACAATAGAATATATTATACTGGTAGCTAAAATGAAATGTTGTGGGGAATAAGAATTTGGAAACGACAGGAAGAGAAGTGTATGAGGGATACTACTGATTTAGGGAAGGATATTTGTTTTATATAGGAACGGCATCTACGCTATTTTGTCAGAAGGCAAGCATAATAATAATAATCATCGTACAGATCAGGAACCTATATTTCTCTCCTGAAATATCCAGAGATACCATGTTAGTCACCTGCCCGGTTTTTGTGGAATCCGTTACCCAGGGTTTCAAGTTGCGACGTTCACCAAGCGAGCGATTTGTTTCGGTTCAGACCCCGCAGTAGCAAAATCGCGTGTGACGAGGTAGCGCACTAGTACGTGGGAAGATTGGGACGACATCCTCGCGTTTTTTTTTTCCCGCTGTTTGCTTGCGGTGTTCCGGTCTTCCGAAGCTTGCTTTCGTTTGACATTGCTGCGACGGCTCAGGTATTGCGGCATTAATGATATAAAACACCATCACTCTGTTGTCCGGGCGATGTTGTATTCGGTTTGGTTTGGTTCAGCGTGGATCCCATTTTTCGGTGTCAAGCACGTTGTGTGGCGCTTCTGTGTGTGTCCCGCCTGACGAAGAAAAGCTGCGATTTGCGATATTACTACGCACTGTACAGTGGTTTCGTGTGTGTGTTTTTTCTTTTTGATGAGCCCGTTTGTTTATGCAGCGTTTGCGGCATTTGTGCGCCAGCAATACGGAGGCCAATGCCTATGCAATAATGTACAGTGGACCATTTTGTGTTTGCTAAGGAGGGAGGGCAGGTGGGAGAGGAGGCGCTTGGTCCGACGAAAACGTCACGCGTCCGCTTCTTTTTCTGCTTTTTCTTCTTTTTCTCCCGTCTCTGCCCTGGGTAATTTTAACCGTGGTGTGTCGATCTGCCCCGTCACTTCGCCCTCGCACCCGCCCTCGCTTGCCCAACACGATGGACACAGGACGGCTTGACGAACTCCGATAACACATGCCAAGCCACAGGGAGCTGTCCTTCCTGCGGGGCGTCTTGTGGCGTGGCTTACCCCAACGCAGCCTACTCAAGCGGACTATTCGATCTAGAGGCCGACCCCAGAGAGGAGCACAACGTCATGGAGATGTACCCTGAGGTGATTTTATCGCAAACGCCACATGAATAATGTATCGATGTGTATACGCTCGGCACGGTTAGTTTCATTCGTAGAACAAATCGATAAGAGTGTGGTGGGAGAAGCAAGGACGGGAGGGGACACTACGTATCTGTCGGGAGTTTGCGGGGGGGGGGGGGGGGGGGGGGGGGGGGGGGATTTCGAGGGAAGTGGAGGCGAGGAGATGCGGCATCGACAAGGACCCCACTGAGAAAAATAGACTGTCTTGAAGGAAACGCACATCTCGGCGCGTGGCCGCAAGCAGTGGCAGAGTGATACGGCCGCAAAAAAAAAACAAGCCCGCCTGCTTGTTTCTTCTGGAATTATTCGTTGTCTTGATTTGCGTTTCGCTTGCACACACCCGGCGTTGATTATTCCCGGCGGTTTAGGACACCTGTGTATTCAGAGCCGCTTCAAGTTTTTTTTTTTTTTCCCTCGCTATATGTAGTCGCTGAGGGACAGCACACCTTATTTCAGTAGTACGCACAACGAGAGGTAGCTACGAATGCCAGACGACAAGCTGCTGCCCACAACACAACGGCAGCGACTATTTTTCAGGCCAGATAAAACGATATTTTTTTGTTTTTGCACGTCCGCACGGACACTCATCTGGGCTTCGGCGTAGACCTGTTCGTAATTGGAGCTTTCATCGTGGCAATGGCGTTGCAAGAAAAAGAAGGGAGCGACGAGACTTTAGGCCGTGCGCTGCACAAACAACACACAACAACAAGGCAATCAATCACGACCACATGTATAGGGTTGCGCATTTTCATTCCTCCTTCACTCGCCAATTCTTCGAAATCGTGTCGTCGTCGCCAACAACACCAACCTCCTGTCGTTTGTCCCCTGTGGACTATCTGGGGGACGTCAAACCTTGTATCCCCTTCCGAAAAATGCCCTTCCTCTGTAGGTGGTGAACGAGATACGCACCCGCTTACAGGAGGTCCTCGAAAAGGAGTACGCCAACTCCGAATACATGGACGTGAACACCGACGCTTACAGCGTGTGGGCCGAACACGACTGGTGGGTAGTACCGTGGTTCGACATCCTGGCTAAACACAACGTCACCGAGGCGATGGTCTGATCGACGTCGCCGTGTCGGCGGCTAGGGTGGTGGCGGGGGGAGGCTTGTGTCGATGACGGTATAATAGCCCTGCCGCTCTTTTCGTTGGGGAAGAAATTCCCAACCGTGTAATGAGTCACTGGTTTCGCATACGTACGCCTCCGATAGGAACTCCTGCGGTTACTTCCTGTGCGTCACGCTGTGATACGCAAAAACAATACGCAAACGCTACGCTAAATACGATGCGCAATGCGCCACCTTGAGTTTTTCTGCCTACTGCAGAAGAGAATAATCATTTCGTTTTTGGGGGGGAGGGGGGCATGCGGGAGTCCACCAAAAAAACATGTGTTTGGGCGTTGCATGCCCTGTGGCTGACGCGTGCTTGAAACATCGGCGTCCTCACCGTTCCCGTTGTGGCGTGTTGGTGCCGACTGTGATGGCATACGTGTTGCTCTCGTTCGTCTTGTTCGTCTTGGAGTTAGGTACAAGTAGTTCTTCGACAGAGTGGGCGGAAGGAGAGGAAAACGTCCAACGCGCCAACCCACGGGGTCAGGGGCGTTTACACTCAACTCTCACTCAGCATACTCGTACGGACATATACCCACGATCACCGTAGTAGGCGTTCCTCGTGGGGTTTTTGTTGGTCGTTTTTTTTTAGTTTGCAAGAAAGGCACCGCCTCCCCCCTTAAGAAAAGTATTTTTTATAAGCGAGGTTGATTATTTTTTTCTCGTCAGTGGAAGCCCACGACCTATTTGTGTCGTGAACGGTGTGTGCGGTCTCAAAGTGCGCGGATGTAGAATATATATATATATACATACCGGCACGTGAATACATAGTACCCAAAAATACTGAGCTGGTATGCTCGAGTGAGCTTTCTGCGCCGCACGGGCGTTCCGTCGGGGCGTGTACCCAAAAAAAAAGACAGTTTCACAGCCTTCACAGCCTTGGTGACGAACGGGCAGCCGTTTATAACAAGCCGAGACTGTTTGGTATTATTGGTGGGCTGTACTGCTGGGTAGTATTTTCCCGTTTGGCAGGTTTTACCGGGTGGATGCCCGGGTAAAAATAGGGAGTGACAGGTGTTTTCGACGCTATGTCGACGGATACCCGACTGTACGGGTATAATATCCAAAATCTCATACTTGGATGTATATTACGTTGATGTGGAGACGGGTATGGTACTGGGGGGCGGTGTAATAGGGTAACATGCTTTCGTATACCCATTGGTAAGTTTTACCCGGGTAGATTACCCGGGTGCCCCAGCGTGCATACCATACTGAACACGCCTTTGTAATTTTCGTTTGGTGTATGGCGGGTTGGATGCGATGCTTGGTGCTGATGGCGCATAGAGGCCGGTGGGTACAATCTAAGGAAACGCTTACTCACTCCTCCGGGTGTGGCGAAATGGGAGCGAGCCACTCAAGAAAGAGTGAAAGCTGATTTGACTCAAGAAAGAGTGAAAGCTGATTTGAAGCTCTGCTTGCTGCCCTAGGTATTTCCTATTTTGGAGACTATTGTATGCAAGAGGGCCGAGAACCCTTGTAGTAGGAGTGGCAGGAGGAGGCGTATTTGTCGCCAGATTTCCCCCTGTGTCTAGAGTCTAATAATGTCGCCTGTGGTTGGCGTTGCTTGGGTTCCAATGATGTCCGTCTGTACATTAGGAGCGCAAGCCTCTGACGAAAAAAAACATATCGTTGTCACATGGGCCCCGAACACATGCGCGGCATATATCACCCTCACGCGCCGCTCTCCATTGCCACATACTTTCTCCTGGAGGCACCGGCACCTCTCCACCTCGACCTGCAGCGCCCCCGGCTCCAGAGCCAAGGTGTCCGGGTCGAGGTGTAAAGAAGACCGGCTCGAGCCCGTGCTCATCAAAAATATGGCCACCATATGGGGAATGGGTGAGAGCGGAGCAAACAATGCAGGTTCCCCGTGAGAGGTCGAGGACCTTGCGGTAGAGGTCGAATGGCGTCCGAAAGGAGAGGAAAGGGGCTACGGTGACGGCAAGTCCGGGATGCTGCGGCGGTGGCGGCGTCGCCATCGGCATCTTCGCTGAGTGAGGGTGCCGTCGGCGCTTGTCCGTGTCAAAACCTCTTGCTGTCGCTGCGCCGTTGTTGGGTCGGCGTGAAGGAGGTGGGGCCTCAAGGTTCAAGGCATGCGCGGTATTGCTGCAATTTTTTGGTGATGGTGGTTTATATAGGAGAAGGAGGGTTTTGGGGGGGTAGCCGATTGGCCACGTGTGTACGTACTGTTTCCCTACAGTATATTTTACCGATCTCTCATACCTGGCACGTACTAAATGCTTTACCAGGTATAAATCAGAATACGATAATATTCCCTCTGTGAAATATACTCTGTACTATTTGCGGGGGACCATAATAAATAGGACTTACGGTACACACAAAAACCTATACATTTACTCTTTTTACTATAAACAATATTCGGTCCCATTTACTATGGTCCCCCGTAATAATTTCTATATAAACCAGAATGCTATACTATTTCGAATAGTGACCTTCTGTACTATTTCCTGTATTAACTGGGCGGCGTTGTATGTCGGAAGAGGCAGAGTCAAGGTCCGGGGTTTGGCACTGACACTGGGCATGTTTCTCCCTGCATCATTTCCTAAGCCTCGGGCACGTAACTTGATTTTTTGTGGAACATCGCTCCGATCCTTCTGCCGCAGTCTACTATACCAGTTACGTAGCATACCTGTTGATGCTGTACCGTTGTCACGTGTATCGATGTATACTCTAGACATATCACGGCCAGCCCCCTCACACCAGGGGAGTAACCAACACATCGGGTGCGTTGTTCAATCACCCCCCCAAGTTTCATGCGGTTTTTGACATGCATCCCGCTGGCGTTTTCTTTGTTTGCGACGCTTCTTGTTCGTTACTAGCAGCAGCAGTAGCTCTCTCGCTTGTTTTGTGTATTACAATATTTTGTAATATTCCCTTACTGTAGATACGCGGTGTACCCGGTTTGTGTATGAACCTCTACGTACCGGTATGTACAGGTATTCGTTCTCGAATGCTCCATGCGGAGGAGGGGGGGGGTGGTATTCACCGCCCCCTTAATCTAAGTTTCGACATTGCAGGTACCATCTTAATCGAAGTGCACACACGGTTGTGCTATGTACACGAGACCTGTTGTTGAGGATTAATGTGACCGACCACGATGATCATCAAAAGGAAAGTTCAGTTGCGAGTCTATTGTATTGCCCGACCTACAGCAACGTTCCTAGGATGCGTGCTCGTGCCCGTTCCTCGAGGTTTTCTCGTGAACGTTTCTTATTGCTATTTCTCCGACAACCGACGAGCGACTACTGTTAAGATCTTAGTCCGTTGGGCTGCTGGTAAAAGATTAACCAATCGCCTGCCCAATCTAAGCCTTGTAACACTCCCCTCCCCCGTCGGAACAGCGTGGTGCTTGGTCTTCGTATGGGGACGTACGTGCCAAGTCCGCAGTTCTTCACAATCTCTGGGGACCCAGGAAGGGCGTTTATCATATTCTTGATACGAGGAATTCACTTTTCTTCATAATAAAGCGTTTTCATGGTGGGCGTAGGATTCGAACTCACGACCAACCCATGTCCTGCCGACAGACGCCATGTGTTAAGGTCTTAAGTCCGTCGGCTGAAGGGAAAAGGTTAACCAATCGCCTCGACGCCATCTGTTAGGGTTAAGTCCATTGGGCTATTGGCAAAAGGTTAATTAATCGCCTACCCAATCTAAGCCTTAGTGCACTTCCCTCCCCGTCGGAACAGGGTGGTGCTTGGTCTTCGTATGGGGACGTACGTGCCTAGTCCGCAGTTCTTCACAATCTCTGGGAACCCAGGAAGAGTGTTTGATCAGGTCCTTGACATGAGGAAATTCACTTTTCTTTAAAAAGCGTTTTCATGGTGGACGTGAAATTCGAACTCACGACCAACGACCCATGTCCTGCCGTCGGCGCCATTTGCTAAGGTCTTGGTCCGTTGGGCTAAAGGTAAAAGGTTAACGAATCGCCTACTCAATCTAAGCCTTGTAGCACTACCTGGGGAATTTCTGGGGGCGTTCTTATTACGCCGCACTTTGAGTACCAGACAATATCATTCTTACATCAAGTACCAGGTATGTAGTACGTGGAAAGATGGTGCTACTGAGCACTGACTTTTACCCTGGTAATTGACTACGTTACTGATCAGCGACTCGGTAGGCTACTGTGATATGAGTAGAGCATTCTATAGATAATACGTTGCAGTCTTATAGTTTCACGAATAAGAGAATAATCCAAAGAATGGATTAACGCGGCGGATATTCCGTTAGTCGAGAGTAACGTTCTTTTAGGAATGTTCCCTGGGGCGGATAGCCCGTTAGACGAGAGTAATGTTCCTTGGCGCAGATAGGACTACGAAGTGAGAAGTTCTTATATTAGCAGACGAACGATCGGTAGCCATAGGAAAGTTCTGTAGGAGTACATCAGACAAGAGGAATTTAGGAGAGTTTGTGGCATGGGGTGGGACGAGTATGTCTGGGCGTCGAGTCCCGCCCCCCTATCTCTCACTTCTCTACCAGAGCACCTCCTCAGCTCTCGCCATCAATAAGAAGATCTAAATCAGAAGAAGCGAAGCACTGCTTTCCAGCTGCCAGAACCACCTGCGTCCCTTACCACTACCCTTACCACTACCCTAGAGCGGTCACCGCATCACACTACTGGCTTACTGTTCGAAGCGGAGTACTTAACACTAACACGATCGCTGATGGAGGTGACATCGTCAAACTTGCTATTCGACGCCGAATGATTTGGTTCCTTGACTCTCTGCAATCTCGAAGACTTGCACAACAAGGGATTTTGCTGCAGGGGCAATGTTGTGACTCATAGGCAACAATCGAACAACATATTCCGGTCCGTGTTAAACGGCGACAATATGAGTGTAGTCTTGGCACATACCCTACTCGTGGCTGGCGTACGCTACCAGATAAGATGCGAGAACAATACCGCAGCAATCAGCCAGTTGACCTAGAAATGGACAAGCCACAAAACAGTATAGCAGTCTTCTACGTCTCTGCCCATCCCGTACAACCTGCAAGTTTTACGCAGGTTTACCTGCTGGCCTACAAGATGTTAGCAGTAGTCTACGCAACAAGCATATAGTCGAACGGTCTCCCAATGTCCCTACCGCCCACAGACAAAGGAACAAAGAGGCAATTCGAGCGCTTTTACAGCTGCTAGACTGCGACTACTAGTTTAGAAAGACAGCACTCCTCGAATACACCGATTTCACGGTAGTATTCGTCGACATGGCGGGTCCTCCTGCCCTGCATGTTGAAGTCCCGGAGCCGTGAAACAATATCGACGTGAAGCTTGGTCGAAGCTCCGGTGCGTGTCCTGGCGTGTGCGCAGGATTGCAGAGAGTGTTCAGGATGCCGTTGACGTCGAATTTCTGAGTGATGGCCTTGATCGCTCCGAAAGTTGACTACCACCAAACGCTCCTCCACCACTATTGATAATGCAGTCAGTGTCTGCCCATCTTGGTCCCGATTCTGATGGACCTTCCGTCCAGGAGAAAGAGAAAGCCCGAGGTTGACTTGAGAGTGTACATGAAGGCCGTTGATGTCCGTACTGGTTCTCCATGACCGTGTGCGAAGTCCAGAGGTCCTGCCGCGGGGTTAGCCCGCGGTTGTCCTTCCACCACCATGAGCGTGCGAATCTCCTTCAGCTCACTGTAGGTCTCGGTGGTGAGCTTGGGTGGAGGGCGTAGCTCAAGAGCAGCTGGTGCGACCCCCGGTGACGCAGACGTTGTTGATCCGTCGACCTCTGACGATAATGACGCAGCTGACGCTCCGGTGATACTAGATGGCGATGATACGGCGACCCCATATGATGCTGTTGCTCTAGCTGGTGCTCGGGTAATCCACGATATGGTTGATCTAGCGATTCAAAATGTAGATGCTCCGGCAAGCTCAGGCGATGGTGATCCAGTGGTCTCAGGCGCTGATGCTCCGAATTGCGGTGGCAATCCAGTGATGCCCACCGGCTGGCGCTCCGATGACCTCACGTGCTTGTGCTCCGGGGGTCCCGGCCGATGTTATTCCCCGACGGGAATCTTGGTGTTTAACCACAATGTTTTCCTCCTCCGAGACCCGAATTTGGTCTCGATCAGTGTCGACGAAGCTCCCGCACCTTGTCGGTGGTTTTGCTCGATCCGGGGGGGTTGCGTGCGGTGCTCTCTGCGTGAGATTGAGCAACGGGGTAGAGGTGGACTCGTCGTACGCTACCTCGAAGGTGCCCTCGGTGAAGCTACCCTCGGAGGTTGGACCAGATGTCGTACTGGCGACCACGTGATGCTGTGCATCCGGTACGACCCCAGTGAAAGTAGGAGGTGCGACCTCGGGAGAAACGTAACGCGTTACCCCGGGCGAAACTGCAGGTGTAACTCCTAGGGATATCGCTCCAGCTCCTGATGAGCATGCTCCAGCCCCTGGCGCAGACGCTCCAGCTGTCGTTGACACTCCACCCCTTGGTGACGACGATCCAGACCTCAAGCGATGGAGCTCAAGAGACCTCAGAAAGGTCGATGTTCGACAAACCCAGATGATGATGAATCAATGATCTCGGGGCGAAGGTTTTACGCCGATCCCAGGCGCTGCTGCCCTGGCGACCCCAGGCGAAGATGCTTGAGTGGTCCCAGGCTTTAACGCTTTATAGACCCCAGACGATGAAGCCCCGCTGTCTGCAGTGATCTCTACTTCGAATTAAATCAGACCACCAAGTCCTCTTGGCGTTGCTGTAACGGCACCATGACCTCACCTTTACGCAGGTGATGGTTACCTTCCTCGAGGATGGTGGTGAACCCTCGTTTCATTGCCAAGGGCGGAGAGAAGACGTGGTACCCCAGGCCTGAAACGATCAAGCTGGGAAACCGTACTCGATGCTTCTTGCCGGTCTGGTCGACGATGGTGCCGTAGAGGATCCCGGTTGCAGTTCCTTGTAGCTCGTTCTTGTCTACAGTCACGATTGTTTTCGGTGTGTCCAGCAGCGCGTAGTCCTTCATCCTGTCCTTCAACCCAGGGATTAGTTCATCGTCTAGAAGGTGCCCTGCTGCGCCGCTGTCCACCAGCATCGTGATTCCGCAGCTGTTGGACAGAGGTGTTTGTCCGTTAGCAGACGCCATCCACAAGAAACCACCATGAAAAATGGTCGTTGAGATTCAAACTCAGCTTCTCGGCGTTATCAGCAAGAGTGTTGTGGGCGTCGAGCATAGCAACAGTGGCGAAAACGTTACCCTGTGAGCGTGGCGCTCCCTGCTGATAGCACTCAGTCTCGTTGTGAGTCGTGGTCTTGTGAACGGAGCACCGCTTTCCCTCAGCGCCGCCCCCGTCCCAGGATCCAGCGTTAGCTCCTGAAGTCTTCTTGCTGTCCTTGTTGATCTGCTTGGTGTACGAGCTGGGCCAGCCAAGACAAGCTTTTTATTGTTCCACGCACATTCCCATTCCGTTTTTTCGAACTTTGATCTGAAAAATTGACACGTTCCTCATCATAGTCTTCCCAAGGGATGGATTACTGCGCGACTTTTTTTTTTTTTTTTCGGGAGCTAAGGCACATTTAGAAAACAACAAAAAAACTTCATGACCAAAACTGACGAAAAAAAAAAGTGGTGCAGTAATGAATCCCTTTGTCTTGCCCGAAAGAAAGGCGTAGAAAAATTCCGTGTCAAAAAACGAAAACCCGGTGTGAGAATCGCAGATTTGTGGATCCCATCGTAATATCTTAACTTTGTGTAGGATATCGTAAACACGCCATATCTTTTGATGGAAATCGAATGAGGCGTTACTAAGGGTTTCAGTACTTGGGACATGCCTCAAGGAATGTTCACATCGAGTACCAGCAGCATCGGTTATCGGACTTTCGTATAGGTCTTAGTGTTGACATTTGACGGACATGGGCAGAAAATTGGTTTTTCTCTAATTTCTCGAGGAAATCAAATCGGATTCCAAAAAATTTAAGGTCGCAAAAGCACTGCCAGCCCAGTAACACTGTCGCCAAATTTGGAGGCATAAGAGATCCGAGTGGTTGCGAAAGCGCAGGACGAATACAAAAGCTGGTCTCGGCTGGCCCAGCTGTATCCTCTGGCAGTTTATTTGTGGGAATGGAGCAGTTGCGCGAGATGTGTCCTACCTCGTCACAGTCATAACAAACGACTGACTCCGCTGACATAGCGATACTACGTCCAGTGACCCTACCCTCCCCCTCGTTGCGGCGAGACAGGTTGTCTAGGTACAGATGACTCATTGTCATCTGGATCTGGGCAAGGTCAATGGTCGGATCACGATACATCACTAACTTGATATTCTCCTACTCCCAGCGAAAATCCTAGTCAATTCAAACGCTCCGTCTACGCATCAAGACCCACTTCTCAGAGTTGCTGTGCTAAGGAGGCCTGCTGTACATCAGGTTCGGCTTCAACTTTTGTTACCTACTGTGCAAGACCGTTCGCTCGAGGGTACGACTTCGTGTGCGAAAGGCTGCCGAGATCGGGGACTTCGACAGCAACAACAGCAACCTTGCAAACACCGTTGGAGGTCTCGAGATCTTCAGCGGCAGGGTGAGCACGGAGTTCAAAGACTGACGGAAACGAAACTTCTGGGTGCTTAGCATCAATGGCAGGGATGCCTACGCCATTATGAAAGGACAGCCCAGGTCGACGACGGCAACGAAGGGGTCGACCGCGATAACTGGTAGATCTCTAGCGCAGCAGCAGGAGGCGTATGACAGAGCGTCCCATAACCTCTACGCGATCCTTTTCATGATGACGCAGAATCCGGTATCTCTCATCGTACTCAAACACGACGATGCAACCGGTACCAGCGGCGACGGGCGGAAGACCTGGGAGGAGCTTCAAGAGAAGTACCTCAAGGTTACCGACAAAAATATCCGCGCCAAGATAGCAGAACTGGCAGCAACGACCAAGCAAGCCGGACAAGACCCGGACGACTGCTTCATCGAGGCAATCAAGCGCGCTGAGGTGGAGGCGATGAACGAGCCCATGGCCGATCGGCAGTTTGAGTGGTACCGTCCCTTGCGTACCGGTACTGCAATGCACCTGTGTATTATTTACAGCAGTACTCAAGGGTAGGCAACAAAAATATTCCTGGACGGGGGGGGGGGGCGGGCGGGGGGGGGGCATACTCATTTGTAGTTTGCCTTAGTCATTTGACCATTGACCACGCATCCCCTTCGAGACGGAGCACCGTTCCTACTCCTAATAGAGACACCTCCAACAATTGGGCGCTCATTACGTTTCCATATATTACATAGAAACCTTTTGCTAATCATATCCCCTTCCTGTTTGGCCGCCTGTGGCCACCATCTATCTCCTCGGATAGCGATCGTTTTCTCGTTGCTATCTAGTGTATCAAACTGCTCCATGCCACATTCGTCTATCTCCCTCATCTCCTCTTCTAGCGCATCCCGTTCCTTCTTGTGTGAAGTGGTGACCGAGGTAGGGTAAGGTAAGGGTAAGGGACGCAGGTGTTTCTGGCAGCTGGGAAGCAGTGCTTTCTTCTGGTTTAGATATTATTATTGATGGCGAGAGCTGAGGAGGTGCTCTGGTAGAGAAGTGAGAGGCAGGGGGGTGGGACTCGACACCCAGATATACTCGTCCCACCCCACGCCACAAGCTCTCCTAGGTTCCTCTTATCTAATGTACTCCTACAGAACTTTCCTATGGCTACCGATCGTTCTTCTGCTAATGTAAGAATTTCTCACTTCATGATCCTATCTGCGTTGAGGAACATTACTCTCGTCTAACGGGTTATCCGCCGTAGGGAACATTCCTAAAAATAACGTTACTCTCGACAAATGGAATATCCGCCGGGTTAATCCATTCTTTGGATTATTGTCGTATTCGTGAGACTACAAAACTGCCGACTATATTATCTATATATAGCCCACGAGTACTTCACTCATATCACATCAGCCCACGCTGAATTGTCGTATATGCAGACCACAAGGTGGTCGAGGGATGATGACAAAGATCATCCCAAACGACCTGAAAAAGGTGGTCGAAGATGTGACTATTCGAAACAAAAGAAATGAGGCTACAAATTCCCCCACACCTCGTAATAAGACCCAAACACTACGAAGGAGTGTTCACTGAGAACAACCGCCAGAGGGAGACCAAAGGGGAGGAAGACAGAACTGAAAGCGGAGGCGAAGGAGAAAGCAGCAAAAGAAAAAACAAAGAAAGACGAAGGAAAAGGTGGACAGAAGCCTAAGTGGAGGCTAGAGGAAGAAAAAAAACGAAGACCAAAGTGAAGGCAAAAGAAGGACGCACAAAGTTGTTACAGGAGCTATTGTGGGGAGCCCAAGGAGGTACGGACGGGGGTTGTTCGCCGAACCGGGTTGGCAAACCATCAAACTCTCAAACGGAGACAGGGATCACAATCCGAAAACATAAACATCCTGTAGTTGCCATGCCTTGTCTTGTGGCGAAGGTCCTAACATGGTAGACATCACGCAAGACAAAAGGGACACAGCTAGGGTGCTATGGGGGCTGCGTACACCAGGCGCTACTAAACCCGGGAGACGG
Source organism: Macrocystis pyrifera (assembly GCA_031763025.1). Taxonomy (NCBI): domain Eukaryota; class Phaeophyceae; order Laminariales; family Laminariaceae; genus Macrocystis; species Macrocystis pyrifera. The sequence continues at coordinate 11,690,873 of JASSKH010000003.1, forward strand.
AGCGAACAACGCGGCGTCTCGGAGACCTGTTCGTGGTGTGAATAATACCAGCAAACGTAGCAAGGTAGTTAACTCAACAAAAACAAACTCGACGACGGTGTCGGCAAGAAGATCAGCAAGAAGATCGGCCTAATGCGTGCAGTTCGAGGTGGTAGATATCGCGGGGCCCGAACACTAGCGTGTGCAACTCGGCCAACCGGGGCAACATCAAACGTGGTGTCGTTTGCCAGAGGGCAGAGGGGCGAGCGGAATACGGAGCAAGAAGAAAAGAGGAAGAAAAGGGAAAGACAAAACGAAATTCCATCGGGACCAGGAAACAGACCAAACGCTAGACACAGGTCAGGAGAAATCGATCGTGTCCGAACCACTATGTATGGCCGATAACTCGGCGGCCTTCCGGGGCGGCAATGCTATCGGGACCCTACTTGGCAAACATGGAAGAAACATGGGTGAGCTGGAAGCTCGACATAGTCCGAACTCGATGACCGTCTGAAACACGGGTCGGCGGATTCCGACAGAGGTCAGTGTACAGCCCAGGCTACAACACGATTTTACCTCGGCGTGGTATCGCCGATAATTGGCTGTAGGTTAGTGAAGTACAAACACAGATGTAAATTAGGGTATCGCTACGACTCAGCGGCCTGAACGTAAGGAGGCTACACGGAGACGTAGGCGATAAGAAGAAAAACAAACGAAGGGGGGGGGAGGCGATGATACTCCCAAACACACCCAAAAAAAGAAACATAAACGGCCTCGGATCAGTAGCCAATACGGAGTCGGTCAGGCGAAACCGATGGCGGTAGATGGAAACAAACACACCCAAGAAGCTGGCTGCTGATGACTATTGAAGACTAACGCTGAAGAAATACTCTTAAGATATTGTAGACTAACCAGAACCAAATACCCAAAACTAACAATAGGTTAAACCAAGGCTAACCAGGGGAGGGAGTGGAAACGGTGGGGGCTCCGCGGGACACATCAGAGTTCCGCAGCACCCCACCTGCTAGGCTCCCATTCCCATGGCGTTGAAGACACCACGATCCGTACACGGCGTTCCGTGCTGTAGTGTAGCTGGCGGGCTGGAGGTCGATCTTGATCGGGCCGGGGTCGTCCAGGAACCGGACGATGTAGGAGCTTCCCGGTGAAGGCTCCGGCGGAGTTCCCGAAGACGCGTCAGGGGGTGAGCGGTGAGCGATCTTGCCCAGCCACCAGAGGCCGTCGGGCGCCTTGTACCATATGTATGCTCCGGAGGGTAGGATGGTGGTGCTGAAATTGTGACGCCCAAGACTGCGAGAGACCAAGGTGTAGCCGGGGGCGAGGAAGATTTGTCCTTGAGATCGTGCCAGTTCGCGGTGAGCGGCGCCGATGCGCATCTGGCGGTAGAGGCGGTTCGTCTGGCGATGCTGGGTCGGTAATCCTGACCAGTAGAGTAGGATGTGACGCCGGAAGTGTTGAAGGTCCAGCTCGCGTTCCCAAGAGGGGCTGAGAAGTCCAGCCCAGTGGGCCTCGTACAGAACGGCGACGACCCCGCCGCGGCCGCGTACGAGTTGATGGTCAGTGATCTGCTCGACCTCGAGACGTTCCTGTGGAGGAGTGACGTCGTCGATGGTGACGTGGTAAGGTGGGGACTTGGCGGCAGAAGCTGTGAGCACGTATGTAGTGAGGTCCGCGGGCAGATGCTTGGGGATGTCGCTGGTGTCGTCGGGGTTCCGGCAAGGTTTGCATCGTTGGACGGAGACGCGTGGCTTGGAGTCCCGTCCCGGTAGGTCGGATGGAAGGTCGAGGAAAAGTATCTTGTCGTGAAGGGGGCGATTGTCGGGGGTGCTTGAGGCGGGCGTCGGTCCTGCGGCGAGAACCTAGAAGGGGCTATTCCAGTTCAAGGAAGGCTTCGTCCTGAGGACGGTTGCGTCGGTGCCCTTTTTAACGCCTTGGCGGATGGTTGAGGCGGAGTTGTAGACCCAAACCCAGCCGCCTACGGTGAAGGGGGGGGGTGCTAGGAGGGCGGCCATAATGGGTACGTTGCGGCGCTGGAGACGCGAGACGGCGAGTCGGTGTAGTTTGCGGACGAGGGAATAGGCGCGTCGTTGTTGGTCGGTGGCGAGGTTGGTGTAGACCAGGTGATCGCGGTCCAAGCTTTGGTGACCGCCGATGTTGTCGGGTTTGAAGACCGAGAGCGGGAGGCGAGGAAGGCGGCCCATGCGGATTTCGTTAGGCGCAAGTCCAGTAGCGGCGTTCACGGAGTTGTTGTAGGCCGACGACACGTGTGGAAGAAGCATGTCCCAGTCGGTTTGCTGTTTGTTGCCGACCATAGAAAGCATTTGAGGCAACACATGGTTGACGCGTTCGACGCCGCCGTTGGTGCAGGGGTGGTAGGAGCTGGTGTTGACTCTGTGGATCCCAAGACGGTCGTAGACGATGTTCGCAAGCTTGGAGGTAAAATGTAGACCGTTGTCGGGGAAGAGTGCAACCGGGCACCCCCAGAGAGGGATGTACTCGTTCAGGAAGATGTCGGCTGTGCCGGCGGCCGTAAACTGCGCCGCTGAAACGGCATACATGGCGGCACGGCGACTGAAGCGGTCGGTGAAGAGGAGGATGTGGACGTTGCCTGTATATTTCACATTCTCCTACTTTGTGAGTTCTACTCTCTATTGCTTTGCCACAAGCGCACATCTGTGTATCTACTTCCTCCTCCTCCCGGCTGTTGGTGTACCTCTTTCTTCTTTCTGGCAGGTCCAGGTCCCCTACACGAAAGCGCAGTTTCAGCGTTTTCGCGAAGTCCATTGGGCCATGCAAATACGTTTTCATTCCTATTCCTTCCCTCAATCCTACGTAGTATTTTTCCGATTCCACCTTGTTTCTTAGCTCTAGCCTTTCCCTTCTTTCTATCCTTTCTTTTACTTCTGCCTTGCACCTCCCAAACTTCCCGGCGGATATCATCTCTTCTTGGTTTCCCCTATAACCTTCCATACTTTCTCAACTACGCCGTCCCACCTGATTCCAGCTCACTCTTTTGTTACTTTCTCCCATACAGCTCTATCAACTATGGCTGGCAACCTCTTTTTTGGCATGTTCCTTACTTTATATTGCCATTGCAACTTTCTTGTGTCTCTATTTGTCTTGAGTGTGTGCATTCCCAGTTCTGCCCTTACTACTGTGTTACTAGTCGCACATGAGCATCTTAGGATTTTTTTAGCTGCTGTCATTTGTACTGTTTCCAACTGTTTTACGAGTTTCGCGTTCCCTTCCCATACTTCTCCTACATATTCTAGCTTTGGTACTATCACATTCATCAAGATACATCTCTTAATCCTAGTGTCAAGGTTCTGGTCTGTTAGGATCGCATCCATCTTGCCTACGTGTGGTTTACCCTTTCCTAATACTGGGGGGGGGGGGGGGGGGGGTAAATTTGTTGCTTGCCTTAGTCATTTGACCATTGACCACGCATCCCCTTCGAGACGGAGCACCGTTCCTACTCCTAATAGAGACACCTCCAACAATTGGGCGCTCAATACGTTGTTTCCATATATTACATAGAAACCTTGTGCTAATCTTATCCCCTTCCTGTTTGGCCTCCTGTGGCCACCATCTATCTCCCAGGATAGCGATCGTTTTCTCGCTGCTATTCATTGTATCAAACTCCTCCATGTCACATTCGTCTATTTTCCTCATCTCCTCTTCTAACACATCCCGTTCCCCCTTGTATATTTCACATTCTCCTACTATGTGAGTTCTATTCTCTATTGCTTTGCCACACGGGCACATCTGTGCGTCTACTTCCTCCTCTTCCCGGCTACTGGTTTACCTCTTTCTTCTTTCTGGCAGGTCCAGGTCCCCTACACGAAAGCGCAGTTTCAGCGTTTTCGCGAAGTCCATTGGGCCATGCAAATACGTTTTCATTCCTTTTCCTTCCCTCAATCCCACGTATATCTCTAAGTGTTTTTCCGATTCCACCTTGTTTCTTAGCGCTAGCCTTTCCCTTCTTTCTATCCTTTCTTCTACTTCTGCCTTGTACCTCCCAAACTTCCCGGCGGACATCATCTCTACTTGGTTTCCCCCTAGATCCTTCCATACTTTCTCAACTACGCCATCCCACCTTATTCCAGCTCGCCTTTTTGATACTTTCTCCCATACAGCTCTATCAACTATGGCTGGCAACCTCTTTTTTTGGCATGTTCCTTACTTTATATTGCCAGTTCAACTTTCTCATGTCTCTATTTTGTCTTAAGTGTGCGCATTCCCAGTTCTGCTCTTAATACTGTATTACTAGTCGTACTTGAGCATCTTAGGATTTTTTTTTAGCTGCTGTCATTTGTACTGTTTCCAACTGTTTTACGAGTTTCGCGTTCCCTTCCCATACTTCTCCTGCATATTCTAGCTTTGGTACTATCACATTCATCAAGATACATCTCTTAATCCTAGTGTCAAGGTTCTGGTCTGTTAGGATCGCATCCATCTTGCCTACTTGTGCCTTACCCTTTCCTATTACTTTTGCTATATGTGTATCCCAAGAGCAGTCTTTTGAGATCTCTACGCCAAGGTATGTATACTGGTCTACGATCGGCAATTCATCTTCCCCCCCACTTCCAACTGAAATTTACCGGGTTTACCTTATCTTCGTTGCAAACAACTACTGCGCATTTCTTGACGTTCGCCGTCACCCTCCATTTCCTGGTGTATTCTAGCGCCTTCTCTATTTGTTTCTGCAATCCTTCGGGTGTTTCTGATATCCCCACGAAGTCATCCGCAAACATCAATCCCGACACCGTGTCTTCCCCTGCCGTGACTCCCTGCCTTGCTCCCTCGACTGCTACTATCAGGTCGTTAATATATATCTTGAATAAGTTAGGTGACAACGTACATCCCTGTGCAACACCTTGTAAAATATCAACATACTTCGATATTTCCCCGTCCAGCATCACAGCACTTCTCGCACATTCCGTCATCTTTTTCATCATTCTCCACATCTTTCCTCTGATTCCTATTTCCCACAGTTTTTTCCACAATCCATTTCTCCATACTGTGTCGTAGGCTTTCTGCACATCTAGAAAGAAACAGTACCTTGTTAGTCCCGCGTCTTTCCTACCTTGAATAATCTTAACTAAGGCGTACATATGGTCCACGCAGCTACGGTTTGGCCTAAACCCTGCTTGTCCTTCGCTTATTTTGTCTTCCTTCTCCATCATCGTTCCCATTCTATCGTTCAAAATCTTTTCCTATTACTGGGGGTGGGGGATTTTTCTGGCATACTACTGTAAATCCTGCATAAACAACGACGCAACACTAATTCCTATACATTACGAGTCACTTGATAATAGACTGAGCAATCCGGCAGTCTAAGCCACGTGAGTAGTGCAGGTGACATGAGCTTAGTTCACCACGAGGCCACCACGAGGCTCTGACAGTGGATTCGACAGCGACGTCGAGAGCGAGGAAGAAGAGGACGAGGTGGAGGACGACAAGGAAGACGAAGACGAAGAACGGGATGAAGAAGAAGAAGAAGAAGAACAAGAAGAACAAGAAGATGGGTGGGGGGGATAGTGACCGCACGACGTCTAAAAAAAAGTTAAAGTTGATTCTTTAAGTAGCAGAGGCCGGACAGTAGTGCTTGCCAAGAGGAAGTCGAAGGAGGGCTCATCATCATCGGATGGTGATGAATAGGGGACGTAGGGGCAGGGGGCGGCGCCCTGCCAGGGACGGGGCAGGGGAGGAGAGGATAATTGCAACGGCCCAAACTTGGCCAAGGGGGTCCGGAGGAAGTGGTCGGAGGTTTACATAGCTATGTATGTGTCCTCTGCCTTAGTGGCGTCCATTCTGGGTTGTGAAGTCGACGGTTCCATCTCCCCTGCCAAAAACAGAAAATAATAAAATTAAAACACACCGCCGCCGCACACCTACTTTAACAACACCATTGCTTATATGTGCTCAACTATAAACTCTAAAAACTTGTCTTGCTTGTAGTCTATAAACCATACATACGGCAATACACACTAAATTTGATCAAATAATACACTCTTTTGTCAAGCAAGCCTTTTGCCAACTTTTTTCGCCGACACACTTGGACACGCACTGGACACATGCGTACATACATTAATTATGTGCTTGGTGTGCGCGCTACCAGTTTGCTCAAGTTGGAACGCAGGTTGAGATAACTAAACAACAAAAAAAGCGCACGTCGGTACGGTTTAGATGTGGCACGTATACTCGTATCGATGTAAAAGGGTTGAGAATGCTTCGAAACCAACCCAAACACGTTTGTTTTTAGTTTGGGAAGAAAAAATACTTATTAATAGAAGTATATTTTTTGGGGCAGGCAGAGGGGGGGGGGGGGGGGGGGGGGGGGGGGGGGGGGGGGGGGGGGGGGGAGGGAGGAGGAGGGGTTAGTGTGGGTGTACAAAAAAAAAAAAAATGCCTACCCTTCCTTTCAGTACTTGTTGGTTTCCTTCCACATCGAGCGTTTTTTTTTTGTTTTATTACGGGGGACCATACATAGTAAATAGGACCAAATAATGTTAGTAAAAATAGGTAAATATATAGGTTTTTATGTATACCATAGGTCCTATTAACTATTGACCCCCGTAATAGTCCGTTTTCTTACGTTATTATTACTGATTTCAGAGAAGTCAGCTAATAACAACGCTGGAACACCATCATAATCGTCATCATCATCATCATGTGTGAGTAGCCAGAACCCAACACGCAAGATCCTCGATTTTTCACAGAGTGTTTCGGCCGAGGTTTGACGCACGGACTAAAACCATCATTTATTTTGTGAATACCAGTTATACTGCTGCTGTGCTGCCGCTGAAAGCTTGCCAGGTTGCAAAATAAATGCCAACACACAGCAGTATTAATAATAAATAATACTATTAGTAGTGGTCGGAGTAGGTTTTGCAATCTGTGGGATCTTTAGGAGGGGTGTTTTTGACTTGAAAATTGCGTAGCGCAAATTGAGAAATTTGTTGTACATCACACTATTAATTAATAATAATATAATGCAATTCATTGATTGGCTCTGCACTATGCCGGCGTCCCCGGTGTCTTGGTAGGTGGTCCGCGAGCCTATCAAGATCAATTTCGTGAGTTCGAGTCTCACCGAGTGCATGCTCATGGGGACTTTTTCTTGCATAAAATTGATTAGCGGAAAGCGCGAGAGCGTGAGTTAGCTGTACATTCGATGAAAATCGACGAGCAGTGGGAATGCTGAACCCTATGCGCGATAAAAAATAAAGGCACGTACCGGGGGGGAGAAGGGACGACACCTGTGACCACGGCTTGTCCAGAAGATCGTCGAGGGTAAAAGCTCCTACGAGTGGGCTGGAAAGTAAAAGTGATGATGAAAAAAATAAAATAAATAAAAAAATACGAACACGGCGGCGGTAAAATAGGCACTAACTACCTGATATTATCACGTATACGTAAAAGCGCGAAAGCGTGAGTTGGCTACATTCGATGAAAATCGACGAGCAGTGGGAATGCTGAACCCTATGCGCGATAAAAACTAAAGGCACGTACCGGGGGGGAGAAGGGACGACACCTGTGACCACGGCTTGTCCAGAAGATCGTCGAGGGTAAAACTTCGTACGAGTGGGCTGGAAAGTAAAAGTGATGTTAAAAAAAAATACCTACAGCCCAATTCGCAAGATTTTTTTAAAAGAAAGGTACCTGGTATATTTTTATTAATAGTAACTCTATACTTGGCTTCCCATTTTATTTATTTATTTGGGATTCTTGTTCCATTTCTTTTTCTTTTTCTTTTTCGGTTTGGTTTCTTCGTTGCTTCTCTTTCTTTATGGTGTATTTTGGTTGCTGGCGTATGTATGCATGTTGTGTCGGCCGCACCTAGTGCGAAGACATGGTATAATATATTGCGTAGGCTATTAACGCATTACGGTGTGTTTTCTCTGTGTGGTAGTCTGTGACCACAGAGCTCGTATCTTTCTAGGGTGAAGAATCAGCACGGACACTGGGCTTGCCGGATGTCGACGAGTAGAAGAACGGTTTAATGTGAAGAACACACACACACACACTGCTGCCGTAATGCGACAAACGGCGCTGTACGGAATATGAAACCCCAAAAAAAAAACGCAAAGAATGCAACGAACGATGGTACACTGCTGTACAGGAGGCAGATAGTTATAGTATAAAAAAGGCTATATAGGCGTACCAGGTTTATCAAGAATAATACTCTGTGTAGTGTTGACCCTTTTTTTTACTGCGAAATATGATCCACTTCGAATCAGTCGCTGCTTCCCGAAGACTGCATGCTGTGGTGGTGGTGTTCCGCAATTAATTGTACGTTTTTTATATGCCCGCAAGCAAGCTACGTACGTACGTACGTACGCGCGTCCTACTTCCAGCGGGCAGTCTATGTTCATCACAGCCAATTTTATTTTCGTATATGTATGTGTTCATCACAGCCAATTTCTTTTCCGTATCGTTTCATTTTTTTTGCCAACATACGCAAACAAACGGGCAAATGGACAGCAAGCACGTCCGTCTCTCTTGTTCAGTCTTGTGATTGAGAGTCTTGTTCAGTCTTGTGATTGAGAGCAAATAACAGCGCAACAACCAATATACCGTGCAAGGGCAGGTACAAACAAGCAAACAAACAACCAACACCGCACCAACAACACACACGTGCGTCTACGGCTGACACGGCACTCACCAGAGACCAATGCCGCCACAGATATATCTTGTAGTAGTATAGGTGGTACGTGTTGCTTTGAGAGAGGAGGGAAGCAGTGTTGCTTTGAGAGAGGAGGGAAGCAGCAGCAGCAGCAGCAGCAGCAGCAGCAGCCGGATGGCGGCGGGGAGGGGAGGTCGTTCTTCGTGCAATAATATTAGCTCGGCGGAGCATGTTCCGTTGATGAGGTCACGAGAAGAAGAAGACAGCGGCGATTCCAAGGATGATGAACATAAAATCGGGCTGCTTGGAAAAAGACCACGAGGCGGAGTCGGCTTCTTCAGCAGCATCAGCGGCGCTGGTGCAGCTGGGGCGGTCATGTTTGCTCTGGCTTTAGCGGGCCTTGTGGTAATCTTCATCTCGATACAGAGCATCATCAGGACGCCGAGATCCCCTGCCTCTTCTTCTTCGCTGGCGTTGCATGAAGATCTGGACGAGACGATGGCGGGCGAGGTCGAGTCGGGTACGATTTTATGGCATATAGTAGCCCATGGTCTTGAGATGGCGTGATCTATTCTGCTCGCGGTGATGTTACAGCAGTACCAGGTAGATTGTATTGGTTTTAAAGACCCACACTCAGTATTAATAGTATAGTACCCGACCCGGGTATATACTCCACTACAAGCATGATCATGTTTTATTTTATTAATAGGTAACCTGGTGTAAAAAATGTTATTTAATAGTATACACGATATAACGATATACTGTACTGGTACCTGGCACGTGTGCTACTGCTGTACACTCGTGGGCTTGTACAGCAGCAGCAGTATGCATCAAGTGCTCCGCTCGGTAGCTCGAGTTCTGGTAGGTTGTGCGACGTGTGTTCTTATTTCCATCCAATGGCATTCGGTATCCAGCACATCATTGCTTTCACCAGAATGCCATTTTTTTTTTTTTTTTAAATCGTCACTTTCACTTTCCATCGGTTTTACCTGCCTCACCGATCTTCTTCTGGACAAGCCGTGGTCACAGGTGTCGTCCGTTTCCCCCCCCCCGATACGTGCCTTCATTTTTTTTTTTGTCGCGCATAGGCTATGCTCGTCGAATTTTCATCGAATTTTGCTAACTCGCGCTTTCGCGCCTTCAGCTGTTATTAGTAAAATCTAATAATCAATTTTTAAGCAAGAAAAAGTCCTTCGTACGAGCATGCACTCGGTGAGACTTGAACCCACGGAGTTTGTCTTAGTAGGCACGCGGACCAACTACCAAGCCACCCGGGACGCCGGTATAACGCTTGCCAGGTATACAGCACACCCAGTGTCAAAGATGTAGGGAGACAGCACTTTCAACCCTTGACAGACAGCAACTTTGCCTTGGCATGCCTTGACTGAAACAGAACTATGAATTTTAGTACCGCAGTCCCGTTTCGGGGACAAATCACTTGGGATTAGACTGGTTTGTCCCCAAATCGGGACTGCGGTACTAAAGGGGTTAATACCAGTTTTTAGTCTGGGATACTCGGCCACACACACCCTTGACACGCAGCGCACGCGTGACATGTCTCCTGACATATTTGCCCAGTGTCCCAGTGCCCGTGCTGATTCCTGATTCCTGACCTGACCCCTGCTGTAGGTGATGCGCATTTATTTGGGCGAGCGCAACATTATTCGTCGCGAAGTCAAACGACAAGCGTATGACACGCGCAATACGCACTATAGTGCAATATCCAACTGACACACGTTACTGCTGCTGCGCTGCTGCGCAATATGTTTCGCAGCAGGCGAAAAAATGGTTGCGGGGCCTTTTGCCCCGCAGGCGAAAAAAGACAGGGCTTTCCTCGGGACCGAATTTTCGTCTCGGGACGGGATCCCGCGGGATCGGCGTCCAGCAGTCCATCCCTCGTTTGGGCTACCAGCTGACGGGGGGCCTGTAGCCCATCCCTGCTGCTGAGCTCGAGCGTAGTCCTGCGGGAAATGCTTTGAGCACTGGACGGTGCTGCTCCTAGGCTGGTTCTCCTGGGCTTGCTCTCGTTCTCTGTCTCCTCTTGCTTCCTCCTCGCGGTCCTCTTGCTGGGCTTTTTTTTTTAATCCGGCGGCGTAACTGGCGAAATTCGCTTCAATCGCATTCCGAGTTTCCTCGGGTCCGCGATGATCGACGGGTCCATCTTGCAATCCTCATTACACGAGTTCTCCTTGATATATCAATTCTGCTAGCATAATCGATCACCTCGTGCAATGGATTGCCTCGGTTACGAGGGACAGTGGGTGAACAGCCGGGAGTTTGCCATGAGGCCAGAGAGAAGATCTTGAACCAGGTGTATATTAGAAACCACCGATGATGAAGTGAACGAAGGGGGCTATCCTTTCGTCCCAGGATTCCTTAAAGGTATCCAGATGATATTTCTACCAAAACCCATTCGGGAAATCATAAATCCCGCCGCATTTTTCCAGTTATACCAATCACACGTATCCGCACGATCAGACACACCAGTCTGGCGGAATATCCACTTATACCAATCACACGTATCCACGATCAGACACATCAGACATGGGTGCGACTTATCACGAACGGTTATGACCAACACGAAGAGCATCCCCTGATTGGAAGAAATCCTGCAGAAGGCACAGCGAGAGCAAGTGAGAGGCAACGAAAGACAGGCGTCACGAATCCCGAACTATAGATGACTTGAAGCGACGACGAAAATGTTACTACAGTAGCACAGTAGAAGGTAAATAAGACCGCCCTTATCGCTCTTCGGTCGCCCTGCTCGCTACGCCTGGACCCCAACAGTGTTAGTACTCCGACGTGTACGACAGAGGTGGCAGGTCTATGGCGGCAAAGCAACAGCGCGTTCGCCAAGCTTGCATCACCTTTTAAAAACAGAACCCAACTTTCGTGTTCACGGACAACCGCAGCCTTCGCTTCGGGTGGGACACTTCCTTCCCCCCACAGCTTCCCTGATGCGCCGCACCCATGCTACTTAGAGCAAAGCCTGAGACCCAACTTGGTCTGTTGGCGGCGTTCTCTACGGAGTTTTTTTTACCGTGTTCGCCACGGTGTTTTCACGTTCATTTTTGAGGCCTGCCAGAGTTGTGTTGCTTTGTTGTATGTGGTTTGTCCCTTTAACACAGTGGCTTGTTTTGGGACTGAAAGTTGCGCAGTAGTAGCTTGGAATTCCTGAGCTGTTGGAAATCTCAAAGACAAAACAATATTTCTACCCCGCCGTTTTATTGCTTGTTACCGGTATTCCGCTCGCACGGCATATTTCAAAGTCGTGATCATGCAGGGGGAGGGACTGAAGGCAGAGGGGGAGTGGGAAGAAACGAGGGGTAGTATCAGCGGCGCGGGTGCCGCCCCCGCAAGCAGACCGAACGTGTTTTTCATCATGATCGACGACCTGGGCTGGAATGATATTGGGTACCAGAGTTCGGATCTGTTGGGCATCACTCCCAACCTGGACAAGTTGGCTGCCGGCGGAGTGAAGGTGAATCGACCTAATATAACCCCTTTTAGGACTGTACTCTCATTGTCGGGACAAAAACGCTTGGAATTTGAGTCATATTTAGGTTTACGTACAAGTTAGCAGTAAAAGAGCTAGCTCATTACCAGCATCTTGATGCTGTCATGCGTCGAACACGATAAGAGACTGCGGGTATATTCAACGTCGACGGACGCGAAGGGGCGGGGTACGATTCCGCCGCCGCCGCCGCCGCCGCCGCCGCCGCCGCCGCTCGCAGACCGCCTACGCGCGCGGTCAGAACGTTTTTTTGTGGATCATACGTTGGTATCGGTGGCGTGATCTGTGCTCGGAGCAAGTGCTTCCACAACGGCAACGCTTGTGGGTGATGTCGGAATCATGGTCCTGCTGTGCTTTAATTGAAGAACGTATATACATACGGATGCTTGCTAGGACAGACTCGGTTTTCTCGTGGATGGAGAGTACGGGGTTCGCTTGCTATTCCCGTTTTCACACAGTTCCGGAATCAGTGTTACCTGAGCGCGTGCGGCCATGGGGGGACATGTACGTGTCGCGACGATATGTGTTCACGCGTGTGTAGACAGTAGAGACCCTTGGTGGCGGCGGGGTGAGGTTGTACACGATATCGTGCATGGCCGTAGTCGTATGACCATAGACCCTCGCATTCCTACAATGCCGGAACGGGGCACGTCGGGTTTTCACCGACCAGGCAGACGTTGCTTGCACAAAGCATGAAGCGCCGTAAGGTGTTCGGCGAGTCGTATGAAGGGTGAGCTGCATCCTACTAAGAACCGCTTGTGAGGCGGACTTGCATACGGGTGACAGCGTCAATGAGTTGATTTTTTTTCCGTTGTGGCCACTTCCAGAAAGCAATGGGGGTACACTATGTAACTGCCTCGTGGTGTAATTGCCTCGTGGGTGCCTTACCATAAACACTACGTGATACGATCATTCCCCTTGTGCGGAGTAAAGGTTCTCCATCCCTCAAAAAGAGTTGTACCGCAGCTCGATCGCCAGGTGTGAACGACCGCCAAACAAACAAACGATACCCTGTTTGCCTAGGTCATGTAGTGAGCGGCACGTTTCACAGCGTCGTTACCGACCGACACCAGCCTAACCTATACATTTAATGCAGAGGGAGGGCGGAAGAGCGAACGCATCTGGTACTCCCTTTCACGTGCGTACCGCCCCCCGTGAGTCTTCATGCTCTCGAGGTTTGGCGTGTTGCGTGTTCGGGCTGATTTCTTGCCCCTCAGGGGCTGATTTACCACCGCAGAAGCGAAGGACTCTCGAGCCGCGGCATCAATGCCAATGAGGAACGGAAGGGGGAGGGGGGGGGGGGTCACGACGGCAGACGCCAGCTATATACCAGTACGCGTCGCACTTCCACACACACACACCGCTCTCCGTCTATACTGGAGTATACAGCCAATCTTAAACATGGCAGTCGAACATTGTGACTAAGCGGCTGCGCCGTCCGCCTCCGGCCTTTTCTCTCGTCTCTGCCCCTGCCGCTGCCATGCTTTTCGGAATCGCCTCCCTTTTTCTCCCTTACCAGATGATGAATTACTACAGCATGTCCATCTGCACACCTGCGAGAGCAAGTCTCATGACCGGACGCTATCCCATCCGGTACGGGCTGCAGTACAACGTCATCCAGCCGGCAGCGCCGTGGGGTCTCCCGCTCACGGAAAAGGTGACAATTTTATCCAAAAAAGAGTGAAACGGCGTGAAGTCGGGCGAGCCGCACATGTTATTACGGGGGTCTATAGTTAACAGGACCTATGACATACATAAAAACCTACTGTATATATTTAGGTATTTTTACTAACAACATTTGGTCCTGTTTACGATGGTCCCCCGTAATAGTAGCAAGTGGCGTCGGCTACAACCACCCCCCCCCCCCCCCCCCGCCGGTAAAAACTTTTGGCGGTATATTCTGTGTCATGTCGATCTTCTGCACCACCCGGCACGCCATGAGGTGGTGTGAACGCGACGCTGACCGTTTATTTCTTGACGAAGTCGAGCTCACCCCCCCTCCCCGCCCGCTTTCCCCTCCCCTCCAAACCCACTGTCCGGTTGACCAACCCGTCTACCTCTAACCGGCCCATCCTAGATATTCCCGGAGTACATGAAAGACGCGGGGTATGAGTCGCACATGGTGGGCAAGTGGCACCTCGGCAGCTACCGGGACGTCTACACACCGCACCGAAGGGGGTTCGATACGTACCTTGGCTACCTGAACGACAAAGAGATGTACTGGACGCACCAGGTTTGTTCTGGAGGAGGTTGGGGGGGGGGGGGAGGGCACCAGAAAGGGGGTTATTCGCGTTGAACCTCGGATTCGAGCTCGAGAACGTATGATTTTTTGGGGAAGTTACGAACCAATATACAGTATCACAAGCGTGTGACCCCGATCCCCTCTACGTAGCTGTTGCGAGGGGCTGGTCTAACGAACGAAACTTCACGCCAGGATTATGGACACGCAACTATATTCAATGCCTACATTCTTGCCTGCTTGCCTGCTTGCCTCCCTGCCTGCCTGCTTGTCTGCCTTATTGCTTGCCTGCGTGCCTGCCTGCTTGCCTGCCAACTTGGCTGCCAACGTGCCTTGCCACAACCCTTGCTGCTATTTTTTGTGTGTTTCGTTGCTGTTTTCCTACCTTTGTAACGCGTTTTTTCGGTATGCTAGACTTGGACCGCGCAGCTGCACGGGCGCAAGTTCTTCGACTTCGGCTTCGGAAACGCGACGGGCTACTACGACGTGATTGACAGGAACGCTGCCCCTCTTCCCCCGGTTCCCACCGTCGACGACGATGATGGCGATGACGATGGCGTCGATGATGGTAATGATGATGATGGCGACGATGACTACGACGACGACGATGATTTCTCCACGGGGCCCACGAGCTCGTCTTATTCCTCCTCCTTCGCCTTCAATGGGATGTACTCCACCACCATCTTCCAAAAAAGGGCCATGGAGGTATTGCAGGTCTTGAAGGCAAAATCGCATGTTTTGCCTGCTTTATGTTCAAAAAGAACTTGCATACATGGGACAGACAGATCATTTACATATCATCGATTCCCACTTGTATCATCTAGATCTTTTCAGGGAAGACAGGTTCCTGATCTGTGTGATCTATACATGTTACCGGGTGGGAGCCGCGTAAATCTGCGCGATCTGTAGGGCATATATTGAAAAATACAGATTCCTGCACGTTATCTCATACTAGCGGCAGGATAGTAGGAGCTAGATGATCTACAGTAGATAGATAGATCGTGACCTGTCCGACGTGTGCTGTGCTGGCCACCCACCCGTGAAAAACCGTTCTTCTTCTTCGCCTTCTCTCCCGCACCTTTTTTTACCCGCGTTCCATATTTTCATGTGTAATTGTTACTCCCGCCGTTCGTCTGGGACGCGTGCAAGGACCAATTGGGCTACGTCCACAGCATTTTTGGCTCCAAAATGTCACTGGGACTGATGGGCCCTCTCTATTGAGGAAATTACCTAGTAAGACATAAGGCGTATGCCTTATTGGGGTGTTTTTTTTCTGATTTTTTTCGTCGTACGAGACCTACGGTGGACCATGGAGCATTGCTCAAAGAGGTTTATGCCGTAAATTGTTTTTTTGTACATGCGTTTTTTCGGCGAGAAAGTACAGAACTCCTCTCAAGTAAGGAGGGAAGCCTCAGAAAAAATGCAGGTAGAACCCCTGTGCTCGTAGCATATGTACGTCTTGGGGTTGAACGGGCCCTAATACTCTACCGCTCGACCACCGCCAAAGCTAAACTGTTTGTTGTTATTACCACCAGCTTTTTTTTTTTCGTTTTTTTTCGGCTGGCCTAAACGAACTTCGCGGCGAGGGAGGGAGGAGCCTTTTTTGTTCATGGATGAGGGTGTGTCTTAACCCCCCCCAGAGAGCATGGGAACGAACCGGATGGAATATTATTTGCTGCATGAATTGATGCTGATTGGTTGTGGGGAACGAATAGATTCAGTGCAGCCCGAGAAAAACTGTATATCTAGGAAGAGGAAGAAGAAGTGTTGCACCCCTTTTTCTTGTTTGGGAGGACCGAACGGCCCGACCGAACGGGAACATATAGGATCTTATTTGATGTAGATGGACACCACCGAAGATGGATGTGGACACCAATGTGCTCTGGCGTGTTCAAAAGATACCGTTCGTACTGATTCGGCTGGCGAGGCCCAGGATTCTGCATGGACCCAAACACGTTTTTTTACACAGGCACGGAACGAATGACCACGAACAGCCTCGTTCCGTTCCGCTCGTTCCCATGCTTCCTGGGGGAGGCTAAGACACGCCCTGACGAAGGCTTCTGGACGAATTGCTTTTCGTGCGGTACTCGTACGGTCGTTGACTTGTGTTTTGTCTGCTGGTTTGCGTGTTTACCGGTTCCAGTCGTACAACCCCGGCGGTTTCGTTCTCTCTAGCCCTCGCCCGCCCGCCCGCCCACCCCCCATGACGTCCACTACCCCTTTTTGGTGCATATTTTTCGTATATTGTGCCTCGACAGATCATCGGGGACAAGACGCCGTATGACGAGGAGCCGCTGTTCCTCTACCTTGCGCACCAGGCGGTGCACGACCCCTTAGGCGTGCCCCCCTCAGGTATGCTTCACAGCAGTATAGGCGGAAAACCTTATGCAAACAGATGTTGTGGCTCCTGCAGTTGTCGGTGCTGGACGTCTTATAGATGCGGCGGTTCCGCAAACACTCGAGAAGTTGTGATATCGATCGCGCTTGTTTGACGGTCCGTGTGGGGCCAGAAGCGAGAAACGGTTCCTGGGCTAGAACTTTGCGAGCTGCGTGGGGCTCGATGGGTGCTGGAGCCACATGCGTGCACTGGGTGTGTGTACTGTAGCAAAAGAAAGTTGTCGCGATAGCGTTGTTGGACCAAGCCTCGGATTTTTTTTTAATTTAAATTCCTTAAAAAAAATCCCACAGGCAGTATAGTGCCGTCGACGGTGATACAATTATATAGTAGCGACCACGATCCACGGTCTTCTCGGCAGCGAGGGCCTAAACCTGGACTTTTTTTTCGCCTGCGTGGGGGAGCAAAATCGATTGTGACGCCCAACAACACGAAGAAATTATTTGCTTGCTGTGTGTTCGTTGGCCGTTTTATCTTGTTGGGCCAGACGCTTTCACCGCGGAAGAATGGGCCGTCCTGGACGCCCTGGAGGAAGGCTCACGCTCTCCTCTGCGACTGCGATTCGCGAAAGTGAGTAGATCCGCTGTGGGCAAGCAGCAGCAACAGCAGCAGCAGCAGCCTCCGCACGCCGTACCGCGCTCAAGAATGCTCTTTTTTTATGGTTCGTGCCCTCTCTTCCGTCGCAGCAGCAGCAGCAGCAGCAGCGGCGCTTTCTGTCACCACCTACCTACCTCTTCGGTTCGGTTCTGCTGTACTACCATTAAGGGGGGAGGGTACTGCAGTAATCAAAACCCACGACGGACCCGAAAAGCACGTTACCCCGATAGGTGTACCCTCCATGTTGGCTCTGATTACTACTGTAATAAGACTCCGTAGTATATATTGATATTTAATAGTGTATGATGTCATTGGATTCGGGGTTAGGACGTGCGATACCCCCCCCCCCCCCCCCCCCCCCTATATAACCCCAAGCATCCAATATCGAACCCACGCACTCCACGATGGACCCGAAAAGCGCATTACCTCCCATATGTGTACCCTCCATAATTGGCTCTGATTACTAAGACTCCGTAGAAAATATTAATAGTGTATTTTGTCATTGGATTCGGGGTTGGGACGTGCGTTCCCCCCCCCCCCCCCCCCCCCCCCCCTATACAGCCCCAAGCATCCAACATCGAACCCACGCACTTTGTCCTTTCCCCCTCCTCTTCTCATCCCTCTTCGTTCGTTGCCTCCTCCTTGTGTCACACGACGCGTGGTAGGACAGGGGCGAAAAAAAAAACAATTCAATGTTTTTGTAGGGGCTCCTCTCGTGCCTCTTCTCACCCCAACAGCCACAGTTTTTGAGGGAAAAAAATGCAGCCTTCGCTGGTAGGCCCGATGCACAAGCCCATTAACCCTTCTAAGACTGCAGTCCCGTTTTGGAGACAAACCAGTCATAGTTCAAGTAGATTGTCCCCAAAACGGGACTAAGGTGCTAAAAGGCTTCATCCCTTTGGGACCCTCCCCCGAGATATATAGCGACCGAAAGAACGATACCTTTGGTGTTACCAACCTTCTACGAGCTATCCTGCTGTACGGGGAGGATCATGCTGCGCCCCAGGTAGTGTATACGTATATACACCTCCCTGCCTTGTAGCTCGGGACACCGATTATCGGTATCACCCCCCCCCCCCCCCCCCCTCCCCCAAATCATGCAGTGGCCGTTGCTGCCGTATAATCGTCCGTTTTTAATTTTTGGCCATCATTTTTTCATTCTCTGAAGTCCTTGTATGAGAGGGTTCACGAACAATACTGGTGGTGTTGTATCGGAAAAAGGATCCCACCCTGGGCGTAAGTGTAAGTACGAGGACCGCTTCGTCTTTTGATGTTGATGTCTGGACGATCCTTATCTGTTTTTCCCAGAGTGATATTGATTAGTTTAAAAGTGGATCGACCTCGTCAATGAGAACTGTTTGCACTCAAACTACCGCGCCGCGGCACGGCTCCACTCTCTCTCTCTCTCTCTCTCTCTCTCTCTCTCTCTCTCTCTCTCTCTCTCTCTCTCTCTCTCTCTCTCTCTCTCTCTCTCTCTCTCTCTCTCTCTCTCTCTCTCTCTCTCTCTCTTCTCCCCTCCCACTCATATACGTGGCACTTCGTTTATCTCTACAGCAACGCTAACACAACACAAACGCCATCATTATGTTGGTTGTTTCCCCCCTGCCCCCTGTCGCCCTGATTTTGTCTCGGACAGGTTTTGATGTACCTGGACAAGACGGTTGGCGAGCTCGTGGCCTACCTGGAGGAGGAGGGGTGGATGGAGAACTCGATCATCGCAGTGGCCAGCGACAACGGGGGCTGCCCCGAGGCTGGGGGCAGCAACCACCCTCTCAGGGGCATGAAGCACTCGTACTGGGAGGGCGGCGTCAAGGTGATTAATTACGGTCGGGGGAGGGACGGGGTAGATTGCGGTGTTGCTAGTCAGTGTGAGCTCTTTTTTTTTGCGAGATTTCATGGGCGGCGGTGAAAGTGGGGAGGTGAGGAGCCGCCCGTCAGCGACGAAAACACACAATGACAGGCAAGTCATGGAGGAGGGAACAGCGGAAGTGCGTTTTGCTCTTGCGGTGCGGTGCGGTTCGGTGTGGTTTTGCCGAACCGCACCGCACCGAACCCAACACCGAGCGATACGATTTGGCCTTTCGGAAAACCGCAACGCGCCGCACCGTAGGGTTCTCAAGTCAGTTTATTTGCGGTGGTTGACGGGGGCCGGTGAATGCATGGTGTGAGGGGTGGGATCAGCGAACACCTTCATGATGTTGCCTTTGCTCCTTGTCGCCGCCACTGTTGATGCTGCTGGTGCTGCCGCCCCCAACTACTACCTCTGTCGTCAAAGGTTGGGCCAACCATTTTTTTTTTTTGCGGGTAAAGTGCATCCCGCGGTTGCTCTCGCAATCGCTCAGCCCCCCCCTCCAGACTCTTGTCGTCCGAATTTTGCGATGGTTTTTCTTATCAGGTATTGCTCTTCCACTGGCATGGGTGTCACCCCTTCTGTCGCTCTCACTAGTATACGCTGCTTCTGGCATACCGGTACATATATTGCTACATGTTGTGCGTAACGGGGGGGGGGCGTACTCATTTGTTGCTTGCCTTAGTCATTTGACCATTGACCACGCATCCCTCCCTTTCGAGACGGAGCACCGTTCCTACTCCTAGTAGACACACCTCCAACAATTGGGCGCTCAATACGTTGTTTCCATATATTACATAGAAAAACGTTTTCCCGAATCTTATCCCCTTCCTGTTTGGCCGCCTGTGGCCACCATCTATCTCCTAGGATAGCGATTGTTTTGTCGCTGCTATCTAGTGCATCAAACTCTTCCATGTCACATTCGTCTATTTCCCTCTTCTCCTCTTTTAACACATCCCGTTCCTCCTTGTATATTTCACATTCTCCTACTATGTGAGTTGTACTCTCTATTGCTTTGCCACACGGGCATATCTGTGCATCTACTTCCTCCCTCTCCCGGCTACTGGTATATCCCTTTCTTCTTTCTGGCAGGTCCAGGTCACCCACACGAAAAACGCAGTTTCAGCGTTTTCGCGAAGTCCATTGGGCCGTGCAAATACGTTTTCATTCCTAATGGCGGGGGTGGGGGGGGGGGGGGGCAGTTACGCCATGGTGGGATTCCCAAGTACCTGGTACTATTTTTGTTTTGTTTTTATGAAAGAAATAAACGACAGCCGCCGGCGCAAATCCAACCAACTGAAGGGTCTGATGTTGCGCCCCATGTACGCACAATTCTGGCATGCATCATATATAGGTGCCTGCATTCGTCTACTCGACGAGCCACATCCCGGAGGAGGCTTGGGGCACGGAGTACAACGGGTTGATGCACGTGACGGACTTTCTCCCGACTTTGTCATCAGCCATCGACCTCGACCTTATCGGAAGGTGAGGGTCGGCGGCAGCGTCGGCGTCCGTACGTCGAGGGGCTGAGGGGAGGGGGGGAGGGAGGGGGGGGGGGGGGGGGTACTCATGCCATGCATGGCCCGTAGTCGTACGATCAAAGACACTCGCATCCCTACAATGCCGGGACAGAGCACGTAAGCTTTTCACCAACCAGGCAGACATTGCTTGCACCAAGCGCGAAGCAGCCCGCGGGGGGGGGGGGGGGGGGAGGGATCGTTCTGTTGGAGCGTGGCTGCAGCAGTAGTGACATTAGGGTCGTTTTTCGGTGTTTTGCCGCGATAGCGGGAGAGCGTTGCGGTGCTGCTGCTGCTGCTGCTGCTGCTATGTTTAGTTTTGACGCTGTTGTAGTAGTAGTATGGGTGGTCGGCGACGTTAGCGTTGGCAAAGGCGGAAGCAGCAGCGGCGTCGAGTGCTTAGTGAGAATGCGGTGGGTTAGTTTAAACCCCCCTGTACAGGAAGGCGAACAATTATCCGGTACATTTGGTTCGTAGTATATGCCGTACCACACGCAGCGCAACGCGCACCCAACGAAAATGGCGTTTACTTGGGAAGGTCTCGCCGATAACTTTTTCACTTAACGCGGCGCTCGGCGTTTGCGCTTTTTCCTCGTTGTCGGAAAAAAAAAAAAAAAAAAAAAAAAAAAAAAAAAATAAAAAAAAAAAAAAAAAAAAAAAAAAAAAAAAAAAAAAACGTTTTGGACATCTTCATAAGGCGTTATATACTACTTTGACCGAAAATATAGCACCTATTTGAACTCTGAGACCGATATCAAACGGTGTTTAAACTTCCGGTCAGAGTGGTATACGGTGGAGTCCCGTGTGCGTATGTAACTCAAAGTTATCAGCTTTAGTCGTAGTGCATATCGCAGCACTTGCGTAATGCGTTTGTTGGCGTATAATAATTGGCAGTTCTAAAGCGTTCGGTTGCAGGATATGTACCACCTGGTACACAGTACAGTTGTGGTGCTGTAGTGACAAAGAAGAAACGCATCGGGTTTGTGACGGACCGTAGCCATTGGTGCCCCCCCCCCCCCCCCCCCCCCCCCCCCCCCCCCCCCCCCCCCCCCCCCCACCCCCCCCCCCCCCCCCCCCCCCCCCCCCCCCCCCCCCCCCCCCCCCCCCCCCCTCCCCCCCCCCCCCCCCCCGCCACACAATGAAAAAGAATAGCGGCACCGCTATATATCTTGATCTGCGTGCGCAGAATTAAGTATGCGCGAAACCTATCGTGAGGTATGCACAACAGCTTCGCACGTCGGACGGAGTCACCATCTACTTTTTTTTCATCTGATCGTAGACCCTAACTTCGCCAGTATGAGATTTTTTGTGCAGAATCTGTACACATGCTGTGTTACAGGTCCCCGACAACCGAGGAAATATGTCCCCGTAGATAATGCACGTGATGGGACTCCCAGCCGGAAGCATGCGCTACTGCTGCTGTAGACGGTACCGATCAAGAAGCTGCGGCATCTCCCCTGAAAGATCTAGGTCATGGAGAAGTGGGGATCGACGATCTGTCTCCGATAAGTTTTGAAGGGACGCTTTTTCCATCTCTTTGCCCAAAAATCGCGGGGGAGCTTTTGAAGCCCACCCCAAAAAATTGTCAAGAAAACGCACCACAACTATGATATCAGGAGTATATGTCATAAGAAGTATCACCTCAGATATACGTCGCATTTTTTTTTTCTTACGTGCTCTCCACAAAAAGACAAAATACCAAAGTTTTATCAATCCGCCGGAGGAAATATATAAAAAAAAACAAAAACAAACACGCCTCGAACAAGCAACTCACAGTGAGAATACACGCATCCCATCCTCCTCCCCCCGCTACCCCTGTCTCTTTTCTCCGCCCACCTACCCTCTGTATGTGGTTTCATTCCTCGCATCGTGAACACTCCAGCTTCGGTGACCTTGACGGCGTCGACCACTGGGCCCACATTACCAGCCCCGACCTGATGGCATCGGTCGAGAGCCCTCGAACAGAGATGCTGTACAATTTCGACCCTTACGTCCTATGGGCCGACGGAGACACGTGAGCACCCCTCCCATCCCCCCCCCACACGCGTGCTTTTTACGTAGGACATTTGTTTTGGTGTTGTCTTCCGTAGCGAGTTTTCTCGAGGCGGTCGAGGGGGTGGCGAGGGGTTTACTCGGAGCCCCCATACACGCCATGTACTGTAGTTCGACGGAGACTTGCGAGCATTTATTTCCACTTCGTATGTAGACAAGTTCGCTGGCGTTTTTTTTTTTTTCTTGTAACGAGTCGATCGGAGGCCGGGAGGGGGGGGGGAGGGGGGTCAGTTTGTCGTTGTTGTTGGTTGTTGTTGTTGTTGTTGTTGTTGTCGTGCCCTTCTTATGTCCTTCGGCGCCAGTCGCCTTCACTGACGCGAGCGAGCGTCTTTGGCCATCACTTTTTTGACAAACCAAATTTACATGGGCGAGTCGGCCGGATGTGGGTGGGTGCGACCGTTTGGCGCAAGGCGATCGCGCGCGAAGGTGGACCGTTATCGTTGCATTTGTCTTATGAATGTGTAACTGTGTTAATAAATGTGCAGGTCAGACGCCCAGGGTGGGTTGACGTCTCCGGCTCACTGAAACTGGTTCCCTTTTCCATCAGACACGTTTTTCGTTCAGTTCACATGTATACATGATCATAATTATTAGTTTAAACAGCCGTGAAAAATCGAGGATTTCGCCTGAGCATATAATTTGTTTTTTTCACGGTACCGTTCACCTGCTTGAATCCTCACGCAAAGCTTTTTTTCAGTTTTATTTCTTCCCCTGAAACGTAAACCACCACCATCAAACCACCTACCCCTCTTGCAAAATTTCTACGCACCACTTCTGTCCCGAAATGTAATAAACGTTTTTATACTAATATTCCATTCAAACGGTCCTTATATTGTTTAGGGACAGAGTGCCATTGTTGTATGATAGTTGTAATATCATAGCGACAGCCGGTGGCGTTGGTTGTTGGTAGAGCCCATGCGTCGATAGAGTCCATGGCTATCAAACGGTGAACTCCGAATGGTTGGCAACAAAATTCACATTTCTTTCTGTGTGGTTGACGTCAGAAATGTTACGCACGGCGACAAGATAGCAGTAGCTTTGGTTGTTGGCGGGCATCATCTGGTGACGAGTCGACGCAATCTGTGTGAAAACTCTTGAGCTGTTTGATAAAAAAAAACATCAGAGACGACTGACTATTACATATCCGACGGATAAAAAGACGGCTCGAGCTCCGCCTTTTGATGTTTTCCTCCCCTTGTCTATGTATATACATAGATAATCGCGCAAGAGCGTTTCGTTTTTTTTTCGGTGCTCGCCGCCGGTCACTTGGTCAGGAGCGCTTTTTTTTTCTGTTTTTTGTTGTTGTTGTTGTGCTGTCGTCAAGGCCATTTGATCTCCTTGCGATAGCCGTATGATTTGTTTTGTAACGTTTCAGCCCTGGTGCCTGCTGACGCTATCGCTGACCTAATAAGAGCGCGGACCGGGACCTTTTTTTTGTTTTTTTTTTACGTTGTTTTTTTTTCCCCCATCCCATTACTACCTCCGCCCGCCATTCTCCTTCATCGTCCCCACGTTGTCGTTGCTCAGATCTGGGGTCATATAGTAGCTCCCCCCCCTATATGTAATATACCTGGTATATATAAGTTGAGTTGACGTCGTTATCGACGACGCTGTAAAACTCGCCTCTCACTGCGTGTGCTAGACAGCCAGGGTACCGTTTTTTTATTTTATTTTTTTTGGCGGTTACCACGCCTGGCGGTTAAGTTAGATCAGTTTTGTGCGGAGAGAACCTTACTCCGCACAAGGGAGATGATCGTATCACGTAGTGTGAATATGGTGAGGCACCCACGAGGCAGTTACATAGTAAACCCATTGCTGTCTCTGGAAGTGGCCACACCAAAAATTAAATCAGTTCATTGACGCTGTCATCCATACGCAAGAAAATCCGCCTCTAAAGCGGTTCTTAGTAGGATGCAGCTCACCCTTCGTGCGACTCGCCCAACACCTCACGGCGCTTCGCGCTTGGTGCAAGCAGTGTCTGCCTGGTCGGTGAAAACCCGACGTGCTCCGTCCCGGCATCGTAGGGATACGAGGGTCCATGGTCATACGAATACGGCCATGCATGATAATGAGTACACCCCTCCCCCCCCCCCCCCCCCCCGGTATGGGTTGGGTTGGCGTCGGTTGGCAACGACACTGTAAAACATGCCGCTCACTACGTGAGCTAGACATCCAGGGTACCGTTTTTTTTGTTTTTTTTTTTTGGCGGTCGCCCACAGCTGGTGGTCGAGTGAGATCATTTGTGCAAGGTAAAGAACCTTTACTCTGCACAAGGGAATTGATCGTATCACGTAGTGTTCAAGGTAAGGCACCCAAGAGGCAGTTACATAGTACTCCCATTGCTGTCTCTGGAAGTGGCTACACCGGAAATTAAACTAACTCATTGAAGCTGTCATCCATATGCAAGTCCGCCTCACAAGCGGTTCTTAGTAGGATGCAGCTCACCCTTCATGCGACTCGCCGGACACCTCACGGCGCTTCGCGCTTGGTGCAAGCAATGTCTGCCTGGTCGGTGAAAACCCGACATGCTCCGTCCCGGCATTGTAGGGATGCGAGGGTCTGTGGTCATACGACTACGGCCATGCATGAGATCGAGTACATCTCTCCTATCGAGTACACCCCCCCCCCCCCCCTTCCCCACTACGTTACATGCCTTGCATTTTTATCGCGAGAGGGGTTCATCACTTTCTTGCCTTGTCGACTCGCATCGATGGTGGAGGCTGAGTCGATTACCCTTTGCTTCAGTGTCGAGGCTACCGCTTGTGCAGAGTTTTTCTCGCTCCCTGCTTGACCGGCAACGTTTTAGTTGTTGTTGTTGTCGTCCTTAATATAGTGAAACGCGGAATGCTGCACGCCGGATGTTGTGATGTGGCATCCGAGCACACATTTTTTTTTTTTTCGCGAGACGTATCGAAACAGGAAACATAAGATACAAGTGAGACATCGCTGCCCCGCCACAACAAAAAACCCCTGACGTTTTCCGAGAGAACGAACTCAGTTGCTTTTTTTCATCAAAATACTCGTACTTAGTATGTCGGAACAAAAACGGAAGAAGGAGAAGACAATTTCATCCTTGCCGAGACAGGCATTTGAGCGCAAGACGCCTGCTGACAAAACCCTTCTTTCGACCTCGGGTGCCACTATCTACCGCTGTACTGGCATGCAGAATCATCGCGGCCGAGTACCCTCTAAACCAGGGAGCGTACCGGCAGGGCAAGTGGAAGTTCATTTTCAACGAGTATTGCCAAGGGTACTACACCTTCGACCCACAAGTCCAAGCGACGGTACGTCTTCCGCTGCTGCTGAGAACGATGACGATGATGATGTTGCTGGTGGCTATTGGCGTTGCTGTTGATGTTGGTATTGATGCTGCCGTTGCTGGTAGCTATTGCTGTTTTGCTGTTGCTGGTGGCTATTGATGTGTGTTGCCGTTGCTGCGGGTGTTGTTTCTTTTACGTCGTTATGGATGTTCGGTTCGCTACCTTCTTAATTCGTGCGCGGTTTTCCGTTCGGTGTGGTCCCGATGGTTGGACCACGCACGCCCTTCGACAACCGCAGCCCGAGCTGCTGTATGTGTTTACGCTCGAAACCTTCCCCCCAGCCGTATGTCTATTTTCCTAGCGGGTTTCTCGACCACAACGCTGACCGGTCGAGCGCTTTGTCTCATTTTGTTGGTTATAATACAGTACTACCCACTAATACTAGCCTTTGTTCGTCACTAGCCACTAAATAGCCTACAGCCTTTAACTGCTAGCCTACATAGCCAAGTAGCTATGTAGTCTTCTGGTGGTCGGTAGTGCTGCACGATCAACATTTTCAGACACCGCAAGTGACGGTGCGCGATGAGGGAGGGAGCATGAGTGATGGACTCGAACGAAACCCCTACCTCCATCCGCTGTCTACTGCTGCTTGTCCTCAGTCTTCGGACACTTTTTGTTTTGTGGTGCTCCCGTATGTTTGCTTGTTTGTTGTCGTTTTGTCCTTACCTGCCGAGACATGACAGCCGTGCGCCATACACGAAGAACATTCGCTCTTATTGTTTCTTATGGTGGGAATTCGTCGTTGTCAAAACACGTTTTTTGTGTCGCGCCTTGTCTTTTCTGTTCTCCTCGCCAGTCGCCTGATAGTGTTTTGTTTGGGTGTCTTTTTGTGCATCGCGTGCGAGCTTTGTGCATCAGCACCAGCATTGCGACGGGAAATTTAGTCCCGAGCTTTGTGCAGCACCAGCAGCACCGCCACCACGGCGGGCACTTTAGTTCAGAGCTGCTTTGGCCGAGAGAAGAAGGGTTGGGAGAGGAGAGAGGGGAGATTCAGTCTACCAACTGACGAAGAACGCGTGTTGTGTCCTCTTTCTGCCTGCCCGTGCCTTTCGTAAAATACCCGTCCGTCGGTCTTCTTGCCCGTCGGCTCATTCCCGCTTCCCCGACGTGTTGATCGACAGGACTACCTGACAAACGAAAACAACACGTGCTTGGGCGTACAGAGCTGCACCTACTGCGGGAGGACTTGCAGCGAGAACTCCTCCTACACGGACGGGCTGTTCAACCTGGAGACCGACCCCAGGGAGGAACACAACGTTGTGGACTTGTACCCCGAGGTTAGTTTTTTTTTCGCTGGCAGCGTCATAAAAAAACGTCAGGAGACCGCACTTTCGTCCTCGGCAGACGGCAAATCTCCGTTCATTTTCCTTGACGGACGTGGCAGACTCCAAATTGCTAGAGTTTAGTGTGGAAAAGTCTGTCGACCCTACACCCCCTGAACTGAAGACGTTTTCACCTGACTGACCTGGCCGTCTCCTGACATATTTGCCTATTGTACGTAGGTAGTTATGGCAGTACGAGACGTGGTGGGGGGGTGTAAATAGATACTGATTTTCGCAGGCTGGAGAGGAGCTCCGTTGATGTATACACACGGTATGGTGCAAAAGCCGACTAAGGCGAGGGGAGTATTTATACTGTTGTGTGTGGAAAAAATCTCTCAAGGTTAGTGCATGCAGCTGCGTGATTTTCGGCGCGTGGCCCCAGCGAAAAGGGCGCGAGGACCATCAACACACTTGTTGTGCTCTCTCCTGTCTCTCGGTAATGGTTGTATTCCCGACCACGCACCTACCGTCGCATTCTTCTGCCGTCGTATCTTTCCAGTGGTGTAGAGCCGTGTTTTTTTTCGGAGCCGCCTCGTATATCTCTGTCCTCTCCAGCCCCTAGAAAGCTTGCTCGGGCCGCACCAAACGATCGGTTACATTGAAGTTCGGGCTGTTGTCGCTGTTCGTTCGGGATTCGTCGTGAAGAGGGTTTTTGTTTGCTTCGAGCTTTCGGTGTGCTCTCAGTTGTCTGGTATGTGTGCGAAGGCTAGAGCTGGGGCGGCTTTAACTTTGTCAGCATTTGTCGAGTGTTCGACTTCAGGACAGCGTTTTACAGGAGGTGGATGTTTTTTTTCCACGAGCCCCGTGTGTTCGTTCTTTGCCCCATAAATACTAGTTCGGAGGAAAAAAAGCTGCCACCATTCCGAGGATCAGCAGAAAAAAAAGACACTTGAGGCTTGGGTTGCGCAAACGGAAACGAGTGGCTTAGGGTACGCAGCAGGTGTGCTTGTGTACAAACAAAATCACAAAAAAAACGTCCAAAGCGTGGCAATCGCCACAGCACCCACTCGCTTGTCGTCTATGCACTGGGTTCTTCCGCAGACGTTGCCCCTGACTCCCCTTCCGAAAACTCCCTTACTGTGTAGGTGGTCGACGGGATACGGAGCCGCATACAGGAAGTCGTGAACAAGGAGTACGCCAACTCCTCCTGCGAGGGCATCGACCCCGACGCTTACCACGTGTGGGCCGCGCACGACTACTGGGCGATGCCTTGGTTCGACTATCTGCAAGCATTGATAGCCGCCAACGAGAGCACAAGTAGATAGCCGCCAACGAGAGCAGAAGAAGTAGCAGTAGCAGTAGCAGTAGCAGTAGTAGCTCGGGTGGCGGAGAGGGTGGCAACCTGTCACGATAACTAAGGACTGTTCTTCTTCTGCCGCTCTTTTTTTCGCGGACAACTCCGCTCCTTCCACGTACCTAGTACGGTACGAGGGGTTGCGTTTGTTTCGGGTCTAAAACCGTTCACACCTCGGACTAACAGCTCATCGATTCTCGCTTAATGGTCTAGATCTTTCAAGGCAATAGCTCATCGATTCTTGATTTCGTATGATCTGGCTCATGTTGCCGGATGGGACCTGTACAATCGGCATACTCTGCAGCACAGGTGCTCCTGGCTGGATTTGTATTGTGCAGATCTTGCGCAACCTCTTATAACGGCCGGTGAGGAACTAGATGATCTACAGATAGATCATGACCTGCCTGATCTGTCCGAGGTGCAAACCATTAATTACCGATGGGACTTGTCAGCTGAGGAGGTAATACAGCAGTGACAAGCCCAAATACGTGGTCTTATCTCATATGGTCTTATCTTTTATTCTGAAAAACTTACGGTAATGCCAAGCAGTTTTTTTTTCTCGCGTAATTAGGCCGATTTTTCCTGGTCTTTATCTCCACGTTGGGCTTATCCCGGACGGTCTACAAATTAGTACACCACCGCTGTCCCCGATATATTTGTGGATCGAACGTGTTAATTTTATACGATATCGTTCGATAGATACCCGTAGCAGCCCATGTCGGTTGTGATTCGGGCTCAGCTTGCCATTAGGTCTCTTCATAAGAGTTGATTGTTGGGTAAAAAAAAGTGCAGAGCTTCTCCTCCGGCGAAGAGACTCAGAAACAGTAGGTTGCTACGCACCCTTATGCCGCAACGCACACGTCGGGGGTATCACCCGTCGTGGTCACCGGCAAGAGCGGTTGTTTTTGCCCGCCTCCGACCGAGAGGGGGCTCTCCCGCCATTTTTTTTATGCACGGCACGCTGTACCGCTTGTCTCCCGGACAGCCACCTTAGGAGTGTGCGAGCAAGGACTGCAGTAGCAGAAATGGACAGGACTGGCATTGTAATATACTCTTGTTCATTCTTTCGTGCACGTTTGTTGTTACTTTTTTCTAGGCGCGGGGGGGGGGGGACGAGGCGTGCGAGAGCATATTAGAAGCAGATGCCTATGTACTTGCCTTTAGGCGGCTGACGCGTGTGCTGTATCAACCCGGCCGAGGAGGAATAGAAAAACGGCACCGACGTCCTCACCGCTTCTTTTTTTTGTGTGGATGCGTTTGCATATAACACCAGTTTTGTAGCTCGAGTTCCTCTAAAACTTAAATTTTCGTTTTTCTACAGGAGGGCGCGGTCGGCGGGGGGAAGGGGATCGGGCGATCGTACTCGCTATCGGTAGGAGGTGATGTTCGTCGTGCGCTGTTCGTCGACTGTTTGGGTTCGCTAGACAGATGCCCCTTCCATAAGGTTTTTCAGCTATGTGGCACGATTTTTGTAAGCCACTGTCGGATAGTCGTTACCGTACTCGTGTCCGTGCGTACGCGCGTGGCCGAAGCACATTCGCCCGCGAGCTTTTCCAGACCAGCCACGTTACGATGGTCCAGGAAAAAAACGATACGAAAAATGGTCACCAGCGTTGGTGGCGAGGCCCGGATATACTTTTATGTCTTAGCTGGTCAGGGGTTCGCCCGTCTGTGTGACTTGGGGTTTCCTGTAGGATATTTGGTGTTTGGCCCGCGCATTTTTAGTGAGGGTCTTTTGATGAAAAAGAGTGGTGCTGTGTGGTGGAGACGGGGACAGCCCATCTACTTGAATGTAACACACCTCGGATAACGTAACACTCGGATAACACTTTTATCTACGTTGTGGGGCCTAACACAGGAACGAGGTAACATACTAACATAGTGTTGGCACTGGAGGCGCGATCACGGTAACGCGTTAACACAGTGTTAACAGGAAACCCACGAACGTGCACACGCCTTAACGTGTTGTTGCTGCTCGATCTCGTCCAGCTCTGGTACAGTAACATTATGCTATGCCGTGATTAGTCTTGTGAACTGACACTGTAACACAGTGTTAGGCTTTGACCAAACACGTACGTTATCACTCTAATATGCCCAGATCGATATCCGCATATTTACCAACACGACAGCATAATGTTGCTGTCGACGCAGCTTCAGGTATTCTCAGTTTGTAGAACTGAGTCTCTGTTTTGGTAAATGCGAATCTGTCTGTCTGTCTGTCTGTCTGTCTGTCCGCAAGGCTTATATTTTCGAACAATTTCCAATGGCCGATGTATAAGCTCGTTACAGATGATATTCGTACGACGTATTCGACCCTTACGGACCTTATGTACTGAAACATACCATACCACCAGGCAAATTTAGCCATATAATACATCCACGACATCGTATCATGGTGCTATAGCATGTATTTTACAGTACAACAGGAGTGGGTTACTCTTTGTGCCACAGCAAAATTATCTACGAGTACTACTACTGTAGTAGTGCTGTATCCGTCTCGAATAGCAAAAAAAATGCATCCTATCGCAGGTCTTTTACAGCAGCGAAAGGCAAAAAATGGTTTTTTTTTTTTTTTTTTTTTTTTCAGGTTTGGGAGGATACCGTAGGACGCCGCCGGCAGCAGTGGATTACTTTCTAATTTTCGCCTTTATTTGTTTGCGATCTTCATCGTATGTTTCGGTACTCGCAAATAATAACCCGCCAGTTGAAAATACATGTCAATCTGTCGAATGAGTAACAACCCACAAAATGTTTTTCATTGGCCAACAAAGCGTCGTCATTCGCATACGATAGCAGTAGAGCCTGGTATTCTCAGTTTGTAGAACTGAGTCTCTGTTTTGGTAAATGCGAATCTGTCTGTCTGTCTGTTTGTCTGTCTGTCTGTCCGCAAGGCTTACATTTTCGAACACTTTCCAATGGCCGATATATAAGCTCGTTACAGATGATATTCGTACGACGTGTTCGACCCTTACGGACCTTATATAGTACTGAAACATACCATACCACCAGGCAAATTTAGTCATATAATACATCCACGACATCGTACCATGGTACCATGCCACAAACGTAACATACCATATACTGTGCTTTTCCCGTACCATACCGTCAACACACACCATACCACATACGGTCGTTTTCCCATACTCCCATACACCATACCACCAACATATCCCATATCCCATACCGAGTTGGGGAGACGTCTATACACCAGACCAGGTACCTGCTACTGCTGTAGTGCCGTCTTGTTGTGCAAGGGTGGCGATGAATACAAGAAGAGTTGGCTCAGACGCCCATACTGAGTTGGGGAGACGTCTATACACCAGACCAGGTGCCTGCTACTGCTGTAGTGCTGTCTTGTTGTGCAAGGGTGGCGATGAATACAAGAAGAGTTGGCTCAGACGCTTGGGTCCTACGCTCAGTGCAGCGCATTGGCCGCTGGTGTGCCCGAAATAGATGAAAAACATTATCTACGAGTACTACTACCGCTGTATCCGTCTCGAATGGCAAAACATAGGCTTTTTTTCAGGTTTGGGAGGATATCGTAGGACGCCGCTGGCAAGCTCTTGCCCCCTAGAGCATGCATCTACCTCATTTCTTCGAACCCGTCAGCTATACTAGTTGATCTTTCCCGCCACCGAGCGGGTTGCCCGTGGGTTGAGTCTCTGTCGAGATCGAGCGTCTATCGTCTACCGTCGCACGAGCAGGTCTTTTACAATTGCTACTGTACAACAAACGTCTATCGTCTATCGTCGCACGAGCAGGTCTTTTACAGTACAACAAACGTGTCGAATGGCAAAAAAAGGGCTTCTTTTCACGTTTGGGAGGATACCGTTGGACGCCGCCGGCAAGCTCTTGCCCCCTAGAGCATGCATCCACCTCATTTCTTCGAGCCCGTCATCTATACTAGTTGATCTTGCCCGCCACCGCGCGGGTTGCCCGTGGGCTGAGTCTCTGTCGAAATCGAGCGTCTATCGTGTATCGTCGCACGAGCTGAAATAATACTTTTTTGGTGTACTTCACGTTTCCATTCGCATACTATAGCAGGTCTTTTGCAGTACAACAGGAGTGGGTTACTTAATGTGCCACAGCAAAATTATCTACGAGTACTACTGTACAGTGTAGTGCAGAGTGCTGTATCCGTCTCGAATGGCAAGAAAAATGCATTTCGTCTATCAGTACAACAAACGTCTCGAATGGCAAAAAATGGACTTTTTTCGGTTTTGGGAGGATACCGTAGGACGCCGCCGGCAAGCTCTTGCCCCCTAGAGCATGCATCCACCTCATTTCTTCGAGCCCGTCATCTATACTAGTTGATCTTGCCCGCCACCGCGCGGGTTGCCCGTGGGCTGAGTCTCTGTCGAAATCGAGCGTCTATCGTGTATCGTCGCACGAGCAGGTCTTTTACGGTACAACAAACGTGTCGAATGGCAAAAAAAATGGGCTTTTCTCAGTTTTGGGAGGATACCGTTGGACGCCGCCGGCAAGCTCTTGCCCCCTAGAGCATGCATCCACCTCATTTCTTCGAGCCCGTCATCTATACTAGTTGATCTTGCCCGCCACCTTGCGGGTTGTCCGTGGACTGAGTCTCTGTCGAGATCGAGCGTCTATCGTCGCACGAGCTGAAATAATACTTTTTTGGTGTACTTCGCGTTTCCATTCGCATACTATTCGTAGCAGGTCTTTTGCAGTACAACAAGAATGGGTTCTTTTTTGTGCCACAGCAAAATTATCTACGAGTACTACCGCTGTAGTAGTGCTGTATCCGTCTCGAATGGCAAAAAAAAATGCATACTATCGCAGGTCTTTTACAGCAGCGAAAGGCAAAAAATGGGCTTTTTTCAGGTTTGGGAGGATACCGTAGGACGCCGCCGGCAGCAGTGGATTACTTTCTAATTTTTTGCCTCTATTTGTTTCTCATCGTATGTTTCGGTACTCGCAAATAATAACCCGCCAGTTGAAAATACACGTCAATCTGTCGAATGAGTAACAACCCACAAAATGTTTTTCATTGGCCAAGAAAGTGTCGTCATTCGCATACTATAGCAGTAAAGCCTGGTATCAGTATACTATGCTACCCTATATATACCCCCTATACGATATGATATTTCCATAGTACTCAGTCATGTTTTTTGCCCCCTAGAGCATGCATCCACCTCATTTCTCATTTGGCCAACAACAACTTCGCATACTATAGCACAAGCAGGTATTTTACATTACAACAACAGGAGTAGATTACTTCTTGTGCGACAACAAAATTATCTACGAGTACTAACTACTATTAAAAAATTGCATAAATCCGGCGTCCCCGGTGGCTTGGTAGGTGGTCCGCGAGCCTATCAAGATCAATTTCGTGAGTTCGAGTCTCACCGAGTGCATGCTCATAGGGACTTTTTCTTGCATAAAATTGATTAGCGGAAAGCGCGAGAGCGTGAGTTAGCTGTACATTCGATGAAAATCGACGAGCAGTGGGAATGCTGAACCCTATGCGCGATAAAAACTAAAGGCACGTACCGGGGGGGAGAAGGGACGACACCTGTGACCACGGCTTGTCCAGAAGATCGTCGAGGGTAAAACCTCCTACGAGTGGGCTGGAAAGTAAAAGTGATGATAAAAAAAAAAAAAAAAAAAAAAAAAATACTAGTGCTAAAAAATTGCATACGAACTATCGTAGGTCTTTTAAACAGTAGCAGTTAGTTGATTACTGTCTACTTTTCGCCTTTATTTGTATTTTGCGATCCTCGTCGTACGTTTCGGTACTCGCCAAAAGAATGACCCAACATTGCATACTATCGTAGGTCTTTTACAGCAGCAGTTAGTTGATTACTTTCTACTTTTCGCCGTTATTTGTATTTGGCGATCCTCATCGTATGTTTCTGTACTCGCAAAAATAATAACCCGGCAGTTGAAAATACGTCAATCTGTCGAATGTGTAACAACACACAACAAAAAATGGGTTTTTTTCAGGTTTGGGGGGATACCGTAGGACGCCGGCGGCAAGCTCTTGCCCCCTAAAGCATGCATCCACCTCAGTTCTCATTTCGCCAACAACAACTATTTCGCGGTACAGAGATCTCTTGTCAATCTGTCGTTTACTTGTTGTTATAAACAACCGACATGTTTTGCTTTGGCCAAGAGGGCGTCGTCAGCTTTCTGACTGATTGTTGGAGATCTCTCCCCGTTCATGTTTCGTTTTTCATAGGCCAACAGTCTTGTATTTAGCCCTGCAACCCCAATTACACCTCAATGATATCGATCCCATTGCTGTGGTACTGGTGCGGGTGCTCGTGCCGTCTTCGTGTGCTGCTGCTGGATATATGTCCCCGCCGAGTACTATAGCAAGTGATACCGATAGTCAAGTAGACGCTCTGCCTGAGCCAAACACAGCACTCCGTGTGTGCTGGTCCCGACTGGCCTCTCCCGTCACTCTCAACAACTCCATCTGCGACTTCACAAGAAAAGAGACAAGCAAACTGAGAACAGCGCTCGAATGCATTTCATCGAGGGCAGTAACAATACATAACACCCTAACACAACGTTACCATGTTCGCCAGCACTACTAACACATAACATTGTGTTACAAATAACACACCAACGTAACATGACAAAACGCAGTGGTCAGCACTAACACTACGTTATCTGGACCCCTCATCTGATCGCCTTAGGCTCGGATAACGCAACACTTAACGTACGTTAGATACGTCACAGTCTTAGCCGGCCCAACGTAACATTATGTTAGGATGTTAGCCTAAATGTGGAGGTCGCTGTATCATTATGTTACGGTGTTACCGTCAGTAAAGATCTGGTGGTAACATTCCGGCACCGTGTTTCCATAAAAATCAATCCGGGTCTAACATTATGTTGCTGAGTTATCGTTGGGGCCGACGTCGTTCTAACGTAATTTTACTACGTTACCCTTTGGATCTTCCCGAGATCTAACATGTGTTACCTGTGTTGGTGATAAAGCGGCGTGGCGGAGAAACATAACGTATCCGTGTTATCCAATTTCGCCGACATTCCAGTAGGGGATACCTACAAAAATATCCCCGGGGGAGAATAGCATGGCATCCCCGGTAAAACAATGCCTCCATATTTTAAAACCCCCCAAAACAGGGGATATTTAGGAGGGATCCCCTAAAAAAAGCCTCATTTTTCTGGAAACCCCGCCAGTACGTTATCCCAGTAGTGGACAAACCTTGATAGTAGATCTTCTTAGGCACTCTGATTGGCTAGGGGTATGTTTGACGCGGCTTAATCAACTTTCGAGTCTTTCCCAGCCACAGCATCCCGAGTCATCCCGAGTCAACCTAGAGTCTTCCCAAGCTCAGCATCCACGCCGGCCGAGCCAACCTAGAGACAAGCACAGCATCCCAGCACTGACCACTGGCATAGGGTTCGGGGTAGGGTCAGGGTTTGGGTCGGAGGGTCGGCTTCAATCGTCCAACACAAAACCCCGCCCATAAAGATCTACTATCAAGGTCTGTCCACCCCTCGAACGGTCTCGGTCTGAAGGGATTACCTAGAGAGTGGTGTGTAGCGTCTATCTGCCGTGGGCTAGAGGTAAAGGGAGGCCGTTCGTTGTCGTACGTACGCGTTGCCTGCTCGTTGCGCGATGCAAGTTCGTGGAGGACAGACACAGGCCAACGCGGCGGCAGCCGCCGTGTTGCATGCCCAAACCTCGCGTTGCATTGAGATTGCCGCGGCAATACTACTGTACTGGTACGAGTACTATTTGCTATAGGGCAGCGCCAACGACGCGCGTTGCTCTGCTGTTCCCTAGGTATTGCCTCTAATACGTGCGTGTATACGACAAGGAGGCTTTGGGACTTTTGGTTATAGAAGACCCTAGGTACTAAACCCTAGCACAAGGGATTTTTGCTTATATTCCTGAAGCAGAATATTGTGC
The DNA here is from genome assembly GCA_031763025.1 of Macrocystis pyrifera. Taxonomy (NCBI): domain Eukaryota; class Phaeophyceae; order Laminariales; family Laminariaceae; genus Macrocystis; species Macrocystis pyrifera. Next base: position 11,727,501 of record JASSKH010000003.1, read on the forward strand.
TTGGCCGGTCGATGAGCGCGGTAGGCCAAGACGCGCTACGGGACTAGGGTCGCCACCGCTACATGCGTGTTCTACACGAGAAACTACCACGATATCGGTGTGGAAAATATTTGATTCCCAACGCCACGGACAGCGGAGGGGCGGACACTGAGTCAGAACGGCGTGAGTCTACTCTGCACCCGCGACGAGCACGAGCTCCGTGCACGACCTGTGAGCTGCATAATGGCACAAGGGAACAAGTTTCCCTCTCCTTCACAGGTGGCCGGAACCCCCCCCCCAGTACAACGTGGGCGTGAGAACATCCTTGTGGAGACATGAACCATGTAGTACACCATCAGGCGTACCGAATCGAAAGGTTGTCAACACAACAAGGACGTTTTTGCGCCCACAGTATGTAGGGGGGAAGGGGGGGTCCCGGCCACCTATGCTCCACAACCTCGATCACCAGTGAGTGCGCCCCGCAACGGGCGGAGGTGGGCCATTCGCCTGGACGAAGATCGACTAAAGGCGGAGCGCGCATTTTGGAATCAGGTCAGCTAAAATGGAGGCACTTTTCCTCATGGTGGACCTCCTGCGGTCATTCTACGTCAGACTCGACAGTGCAACCGCTCTTGGCATTCGGTAGCCCTGCGTCAGAATCGAGGTTGCGGCAGCCTTGCGGTCGTTGCTGCGAGAAATCCGACCTGAACGAAACGAAACCAAGCAAGACGCAAACAACGGGCACGGCACTGCCCATGGTCGCCATCCATCCGACAGCTGTTTCTCGTCCGTCGCTACCTGCAGCACCGTGTGGCAACAGCCGAGTGCGCTGCACTGCCCTTGCGCAAAAACGTCTCAGCTTTGTCGTTTGCGCGAGCCGATTGCTGCCATGTTGGGGCATACTCGAGCCGAGATTTCTGCCGCCCGATCCAGTTCTTTCGATCTGGGACCATATGGCGACCAACCGCACACGTTTTTGGGAGATGAACACTAAAGGCTCCAGTCGTTGCCATGGTGTGTTTGTGAGAGTCACTTAGCGTCTCGAGTAAGATATTAGTAAACACACAACAAACAAGAAAGAATCAGAACTATTAATAGTTTTTTCTGTCTCCCTCATCGTCCATCCATAGACCCATCCATCCATCCGCGCACCTCACACCCATCATCCAGCCACCCATGCATGTCTCCATCCTCCAGTCCATCTATCCGCGCAAACGAGCCTCTAAACGGACGAACAACCACGAGCCACCTGTCCGAAGCGTGTGGTACCTCGAGGTATACAGAAGTAGAAGCCATCCTACACCCCATTCAGAAGAAAGGCGGAGTTTCTCCCTCCCACTCCACCCCTCCGTTTCTGGTATTTTCAAACGACCTCTCCGTTCTTCCCGACCCCCCAAGCGAGCGCACACAGCCAGCCTCTTCACAGATTGTTTTTTTGCTGTCAAAGAAATAACACAGGCACCACACGGAATGTGTTTGTTGCTCGCAAACAAAGGGTGTCCGTCTGTGCCGACAAGACAAACGAGTAAACATACAAAGCGTCACTCGTGCAATACAGATTACGAGGCCCCAAACGCCCTCCCTTTTCGTCCTCTCCAGTGAGGAGGCGAGAGGGGGGGGGGGGGAGGGAGGGCAGAGAACGGGAGCAGAGGAGAGGGGTGGCCGATGTATCGGGCACGGTCTAACGGTGATCTGTCTATTTGAAGCCGTCGAGGGCCTGAGCGACGATGTCCCCGGCCGAGGCGGAGTCCATTGGCGTCGGGTCGAGAGAGCGGTCGGCGGCACTTTGAAGGGCCTGCCACACAACCAACAAGGCGTGGGGAGGAGAGGGGCAGGGGGAGGAAGGTAGAGAGGGGAAGAGGGGTGTGTGTGTGCTCATTATCATGCATGGACGTAGTTGTATGATCATAGAACCTCGCATCCCTACAACGCCGGGACGAAGCACATCGGGTTTCCACCGACCAGGCAGACATTGCTTGCACCAAGCGCGAAGCGCAGCAAGGTGTTGGGCGAGTCGCATGAAGGGTGAGCTGCATCCTACAAAATACCGCTTTTGAGACGGATTTTCTTGCATATGCATGAAAGCGTCGACGAATTGATTTAATTTCTGGTGCGGCCACTTCCAGAGACAGCAATGGGTTTACTATGTAACTGCCTCGTGGGTGCCTTACCATATACACACTACGTGATACGATTAAAGGTTCTCCCCGCACAAAAATGATCTAACTCGACCGCCAGCCGTGATAACCGCCAAACAAAAAAAATGGTACCCTGGCTGTCTAGCTCACGCAGTGACAGGCGTGTTTTGCAGCAAGCGTCGTTGCGAACCGACGCCAACCCGACCTATATATACCACGTGTATAATATAGGGGGGGGGGGGGGTGCTCGATGCCATGCATGGCCGTAGTCGTATGAATAGACCCTCGCAGGAGGAGGGGGGGGGGGGGGGGAATAGAGCGGCGTTCCCAACAGACCAGGCACCGTCGAACGCGTTAATTACTATAAATACGAGTGCTTACAACTACTGTCTCAGTACACTGTGATACTTTCCTATGTCACAACATAAGAAGAGCAAACTCCACCGACAAAGCAGCCGGCGGTTGGTCAGCCAAGAGGCTCGACTCTGCTGTTAGTACTGAGCACAGTGAAACATTTCACTACGCAACACGCCACAAAGGAAGAGGTACCAGAGTACCCGAACTTACCCTTTTGGGGCATCCCTCGGCTCACAACCCCGCGCAGTGCAGAACGCTTTTAACCCGAGGCTACAAGCCTACATACATCCCGCCTTCAGTTTCCATCGTAGGCCATAAAGCCTGCATCCATATTGAGTCGGAATCTTCTTCCCCCTCCTCTCATTTGTCCGCAGATACAGCAGGAACATCACGCAAAACAAGACAAAAAAAACGCGAGCAGCATGGAACTCATCAATTACATGGAGACCTTACCTGGTCTAGCAGCCTGTCGAGCGAGGCCAGCATCTGACTCTCTGCTACGTAGAACGGGAGAACCTAGGACAACGGAACGAGGAAAATGGCAAGAGGGGGGGGCGGAGAAACGGTTGGTGGTGGGGGGGGTGTACTCGTCTCATTCATGGCCGTAGTTGTATGTTCATAAACCCTCGCATCCCTACAATGCCGGGACGGGGGTAGGGGGGGTGGGGGAGGGGTCACAATGAGGTAGGTGGCAAGAGCCGCGAAGGACGCAGGTAATAATGGGCGAGCGAGAATCGCTGTTAAAAACGTATGCACGCGATAGCGATGAGTGTTGGGTCGACGAAAATTAACAGGCGGGGCGTAGGGCGGGGCTGAGAGGGGGGGTACTCACGTCATGTCATGCATGACCGTAGTCGTATGACCATAGACCCTGGGGCGGGGGTACTCATGTCATGTGGGCCGTAGTTGTATGACTAAAGGGGGGGAGGGGGGGGGGGGGGGGGGGAGGCGTGGGGAGCGGTTGCGGCGACCGTTCTAACCGCTCAACGCAAACGGTAAATTATCGGGGCCTGCCCCCGACCGAAAAAAAAAACACAAACGTTTCACCAGGATGTATCACACACCACGAATGCCACCTTTTTCGTTGACACGGCTGTGTGTTGCAGTGACGAGCTATTACGGGGGTCCATAGTTAATAGGACCTATGTTATACATAAAACCTATATACTTGCCTATTTTTACTAACAAAATTTGGTCCCGTTAACTATGGACCCCCGCAGTAGCAGTCTACATCACGCTTATTCTTGGTGCGAAATAATGGTAGCTCCTAAAGCCCTTGGCGTACTGCAGTGGGCAATATCGCATATAGTAACTACATTTGAAGTAAATCACACCGTCCACAGAGCACACGCATTCAGAGTACAATACATAGTCATACCCATCTCTTTCTCGCTCTCTCCCTCTCTATCTTTCTCGAACAACCCAACCAACCAACTCTCGGTCGGTCGGTCAGTCAATATATAAGCCAGTCAGCCAATCAGTAAACTAATCGTCAGCCAGCCAACCGGCCAACCGAGCAGTAGTCAGTCCGGCAACCAGCTACCAACAACACCAACCCACCAATCACACCCCCATCACCCCATTGAAATCACGGTAACTTAATCGCTCAGCCAATCAACCAACCAATCAATCAACTTAACTGGATAACCACAAAACCATAAATTCACCTAAAATTGACATGGTAATTCCATCGTACGGTCAGTCAATCAACAAAGCTGCCAATCAGAACGTCGGTCAGCCAATCAATCAGACGACGAGCCAACCAGCCAACCAGCCACGCGTCCGATCACGGCACCACTCACTTCAAATCACCACAATGCCGTCGTTCAGTCAGCCAACCAGACAGTCGGTCAGCCAACAAATCAACCAAACAGCCAATCAGCAAACCGGTCATCCAGCCAATCGGCTAATCCGCCAATCAAATAGGTCCGTCCGTCGGTCGGTGGGTCGGTCACACACACACACACCTGTCGAAGGAAGTCGGCGTCCAGTTGCACCTGCCGGAAGCCGGGGCCGGGAAGCGTGAGAAAGCGCGCCCGCTCCCCGAATGCCCTCAGCGCCACGCGGAAAACCGCGGCAAGCATCGCGTCGGCGGTGAACGATAAGCGCATCGCCCCGCTCAGCGTTACCCTCGTACCCATACCTTCACGTGGTGGGGGGCGGGGGTGGGGAGGGCGGGAGGGAAAGGGTGGGGACAAGGCGGGGTGGGACGGAGTGTACTTGATATCATGTATGGCCGTAGTCGTGTGACCATAGACCCTCGCATCCCTACAATGCCGCGACGGAGCACGTCGGGTTTTCACCGACCAGACAGACATTGCTTGCACCAAGCGCGAAGCGCCGTGAGGTATCCGGCGAGACGCGTAAAGGGTGAGCTGCATCCTACTAAAAACCGCTTGAGGGGCGGTGTTGCATATAGATGACAGCTTCAATGAGTTGATATAGTTTCCGGTGTGGCCACTTCCAGAGACAGCAATGGGAGTACTGTATAACTGCCTCGTGGGTGCCTTACCATAAAACGCTATTAATATGTGGTGCAACCATTCACTCGTGCGGAGTAAAGGTTCTCCACCCCGCACAAATGATACAAACCTCAATCGCCAGCTGTGACGGACCGTCAAAAAATAAAACGGTACCCTGGTTGTCTATTATTAACACTAACTCACGTAGTGAGCGGCATGTTTCACAGTGTTGTTGTCAACCGACGGCAACCCACCCTACATAAAATATATGGGGGGGGGGTAGTGTAATCGATATCATGTATGGCCGTAGTCGTATAACAATAGGGGGGGGGGGGGGGGGGGCGTACTCGTTTGTTGCTTGCCTTAGCCATTTGACCATTGACCACGCATCCATTTCGAGACAGAGCACCGATCCTACTGCTAAGAGGGACATCTCCAACAGTTGGGCGCCAACTAAGAGGGGGGAGGGGGGCGGGGTTGAGTTTGAAGCCCAAACCATACCAGATATATTCGTTCTACTGTAGATTGGGATAGGAAGGGGGGAGGGAAGGAAGGAAGGAAGGAAGGAAGGAAGGCAGACGAGGCAAAGCGCTCTTCGCGCGATTTTTGCTTTCCGTCGCTTTCATCGTCGTGTCGCTCAGTGTCGTGCCGTGATCAGAGTCGATCGCGAACGCGAACAACGCGCCGTACCGGCAGCTTCGGGGAGCGCAACACACCAGAAACGTTACCTCAAGTCCCCCCTCCTCCTCCGCTCCCCTCCTCGCTTCTCCCCCCCCGCCGTCCCTTTTCCCTCTTCCCCCTCGCTGCTGGCAAATAATGACTAAACAAAACACCGCCCTACAACCACGCCCTCAAGGCTGGAAAAAACTTACCTGATACACCAAATGTACAAAACCACAGAATCAGCCAAAACACAGGCTCCGATAAGAGTAGGTCGCGTGTGGGTAGGTAGGTATTGTAGGTCGGTCAGTCAGCCAGTCGTTCGGTCGGTCAATCGTTCCGTCGGTAGCTCTACTTCACAGAAAACGACAAATCATTAACAATTGGCGAGCGCCAGCAAAAACAGCTAAACTGCTCTTTTTTTTTCTCACACATTTCCGTGGAAAAAAGCTTACCGCAAAAATCATAAAAAAAAAAACATCCACTCGAAATCTCCTGTTGTAAACCTCTCACAAGCCTTTGAACAGACCTTGATAAACCTCTTGAAAAGCCTTTCGCCTCTTTCAATAACCGGTTCACAACCCTCCCAAAAGCATCTCCATACCCCCCTCGAAAATTTCTTATAAAAAAAGCACCTCTCAAAAAGTCACCATCTTCAACTACTGTCGTCGCCAACTCCAAAAACATATGTCTCTCTCTCTTGCCCTCTCTCTTGAGCTTTTCTCTCGCCCTCACTCCCCCTCCCCCCCCCCCTCCCGTGCTTCGTCTCGAAAGGGATACGTGGTCAATGGTCAAATACATGTCTGTCTCTCTCTCTTACCGTCTCCCCCTTCGAAGATGCGGTCGATGTCGCGCCGCACCCCGCCCGCGCCGTACGCGCCCCCCATGCCTCCGTTGCGCCCGCCGAGCGCCGCCGCGGCGCCGCGCCTGAGGTCCCTGTCTCCGGCCCTCGTCACCGAAACCGTCCCTGTCCGAACCTCGCCCAAGAATGCGCATACTTCCTGCGGGGCGAAATGGGAAGGGGTGGGGGAGGCGGTACGTTTGGGGGGGGGAGGGGAGCGGGGCAGGGTGCACCGCTCGACTTGGAGGACACACGCCGTGCTCGGTGGATGCTGGCGCGCTTGCCATGGATGGCAGCAGCAGCAGCAGCAGCAGTAGCAGAAGCAGCAGAAGCAGCAGTGAAAACGGCAACAAGCGCGAACTGAAGACCATCTAACAACAGCAACAACGACAGCAACAACAGCAACGGCAACAACAGCAAACAACAACAGCAACAACAACAACAACAACAACAACAACAACAACAGCAGCAACAGCAACAGCAACAGCAACAGCAACAGCAACAACAACAACAACAACAACAACAACAACTACAGCAACAACATCAACAACAGCAACAACAACAACAACAACAACAACACTGCGACCAAGGCGTCTGAAAGTTGATTGGCCCGTGACCCAACAAGATACTCGCGCTGCTCCACACAACGCGGCGGATAACGCCACCCATGGAAACCGCGACAGCAGAAATAAAAGGCACGCCCAAGTTCCGATCCAATCCAGTCAAGTCCCACCTATCACGCTATCCCCCTCGTCTCCCCTCCCTAACCTCGATCTGTTAGAAGTAGGAATGGTGCTCCGCCTCGAAATAGATGCGTGGTCAATGGTCACACGACTAAGGCGAGCAACAAATGAGTACGCCCCCCTGCCCCCCCCCAACCATACGACTACGGCCATGCATGAGATCGAGTACCTGGTACATCTCTCCTATCGAGTACACCCCCCCCCCCCCCCCCCCCCCCCGCCCCCTCCTCCCCTCAAAAACCCTAGCTCTTTCGTTCTGCGGCGGGCAAACCTTGACGCCGTCCTCGGCAAGCTCGAGAGCGTCTAGCACCGCTTCTCCCACTGATGAGGGCTCTGAGGCCGCAAACCACTCCCCGCCGCCCGGAGGTGCATCGAGACCAGCCTGTATTACGGGGGAACATAGTAAATAGGACCAAATATTGTTAGTAACAAAAGGAAAATATATAGGTTTTTGTGTGTACCGTAGGTCCTATTTACTATGACCCCCCGTGATGGTAGGACGGGAGAATGCGAAAGGCAACTATTTGTGGTGGTGGTGGTGGTGGTGATGGTGGTGATGGTGGTGGTGGTGGTAAGTAGTAGTAGTAGCAGCAGTAGCGGTGGCAGCAGTCGTCGCAGAAGCACACGTAGAAACACTAATTACCAAGTAAAGTAGTAGTGTCGTAGTAGTGTAATAGGTAGTAGTTGTAGCAGCAGCAGCAGCATAGTAGCAGTTGTTGTTGTTGTAGCAGCAGCAGTAGTAGTAGTAGTAGTAGTAGTAGTAGTAGTAGTAGTAGTAGTAGTAGCAGCAGTAGCATAATATAATATATGTATTATTCGTGTACAAGGGGGGCTTCGCCGCGGCGGGCTGACGCCCGCCTCGGCGGCTCCGCGCATGCCTGCAATGACCGAGGACCAGGGGCAGGTCGAGGCCGTAAATGCGACAGCACTGCCAAGGTGTGCATCGAGAGTAAATCGTGCTTGTGTGGAGAGAAAGAAAAACACTGGGAACAGATTCGACGACGAACCAGCAACAACTAAACTTCCGCGCATACCCGTATTGACCGAAGGTGTGGGCCACAAGTACGACCGGGCTGCCGAGGGGTACTTTCCGCCGGATTCGAACCGAGCCAGGGCAGGGTGAACCGTCCTAATACTGATGTGCGTTGACTCAACTTGCATCTACTGCAGTGCAACGTCCCATATGCTGATACCTTTCTGTAAGTACGAATTGAAATCGGAACGGTTTTCGTAGGTGACAAAAACACGATATCCCCTCTCGCACCCGGGGCGCGGTGCGAGCCAGCCGAGGCCGCCCCTTGGCAGGGTCGGGAGGAGCGAGCAAGGCAAGGCACGTCCGGCACAAAAACAACGCACCGAGATGTGGAACCCCATCTCAAGTTAAGTCGTCTCTGGCTCAAAACGTGATACAACATAGACTTTCAAAACGCCCATGGGTCATCCCAAATATAGTTATAGCAGTATCGTACCCCCCCCAAAAAGGGACCGCAACGCGAGGCGCGAATCTCAGCGGCGACTGTCCGAGCCCACCGTCGAGGGGAGAGGAGTGGAGGGGAGGGGAGGGGGGGGGGGGGGAGGGCAAGCGCCTCAGGAGCACAGCAGTACGTACACAGGCAGAAGCACTTGCCTTGCCTTCGACGAACGCACAGCCAAACAACTTTCCCCGTCTTACCTCTCATGGGTGCACGCATAGTGTTTGATCAGCGTCGCGGTGAGCAACAACAACAAAACAACAGCAACAAAACGACAACAACGTCTGCTCTACAAACTCTAAACCCACTCCTCCGGCGGTGGAACTCGGATGTGACATCATTCTCAGTCACTTACATGGTCGTGTTAGTCCCTCCTCTCCCCCCCCCCCCCCCCCCTCCCCGCAAGCATCGCTGCCTGATCGGTGAAAACGCGACGCGTTCCGTCCCGGCATTGTAGGGATGCCCGGGCCTACGGTCATACGACTACGGCTATGCATGACGTGAGTACCCCCCCCTCCCCCCAACCCCTCCCCCCTCACCTGCAAAACGTCCGCCAGGCCCCTCCCCGTAGTCTCCGCGTAGTGTCGTAGTGCTCCAGGATACGCAGAGACGCCGCCGACACACGGTTCCGCACCGCGTCCAGCTGGCGCCGCCGACCTAGCACGCCCCAGCTAACCCCTCCCAACCCCGCCGCCGCTGCGGCCGCCGCCATCGCTGCCGCCGCCTCCTCGTCGCCCCCGTCGAGGGAACGCTCCGTGAGGCCCGAGTGCAGCGTGGACGCGGAGCGGGTGGAGTGTATCGACGACGAGAAGTGGTGGTGCGGCGCGTGCACAGACTGGTCCAGGTTCGCAGGGAGTTGTCTGCGTTTGGGAGGGGTGGGGTGGGGTGGGGGGGGGGGGGGGGGGGGTTTGGTATTTAGAGGGGGGCGGAGGAGGTTGAGGGGGGGGGAAGGTAGGGGGTGGGGTCGGAAAGGGGAGAGGGAGGGGTGCACTCATGTCATGCATGGTCGTAGTCGTATGACCATAGACCCTCGGGGGGCATTGCGAATGAACGAGGGGAGCGAGGGTGGGGAAAAACGTGGAAACGGGCGGGAGGCGGGGTAGGAGTGGTCAGAAGAGGATCAGGAGGGGGGGGTGTACTCAATATCATGCATGGCCGTAGTCGTATGACCATAGACCCTCGCATCCCCACAATGCCGGGACGGAGCATGTCGAGTTTTCACCGATCAGGCAGACATTGCTTGCACCAAGCGCGAAGCGCCCTGAGGTGTCCGGCGAGTCGCGTGAAGGGTGAGCTGCATCCTACCAAGAACCGCTTGTGAGGCGGACTTGCATATGGATGACAGCTTCAATGAGGTAATTTAATTTCCGTTGTAGCCAATCCAGAGACAGCAAGGGAGTACTGCGTAGCTGCCTTGTGGGTGCCTTACCATAAACACTACGTGATACGATCATTCCCATTTGTACGGAGTTAAAGATTGTTCACCTCGCACAAATTATCTGACTCGACCACCAGCTAGCTGTGACCGACCGCCAAAAATAAAAAGCGGTATCCTGGTTGTCCAGCTCAAGTAGTGAGCGGCATGTTTTACAGTGTTGTTGCCAACCGACGCCAACCCAACCTATATGGGGGGGGGGGGGGAAATACAAATTTCAGTCCATAACGCGCGACGGTAAGTAGCGCTGACTAACGCCACAACAGACGAGAGAACACTCTCTATCTCTCTCTTTCTCGCCAGCGGACCCTACGGGACAGTAAAACATGAGTACGCAAAAACACCCAACCTTGCCATTAGCATACCTTGCTCTGCCTGTCTGCGTAAAATGCCCTGGTACACCTTCCAATAAGCGCGCTCTAATACCACACCACCATGCACTACAACAAAGAGCGCCTCCATGAACAGACAGATAGATCCGTTGGGACTCTTCTCCCGCGCGCCCGCCTCCCCTTTCCTGACCCACTCCCTCAACCGAATTCTGACCTGCACAGGATCTCCGGCACCTTGACCACGAAGGTCGTCCCCAGCCCCCGGCAGATACACGCCAACAGCAGCGTCACCTCGCCCTCGGCCACCCCCTCCCCCCCTCCTCCTCCTCCTCCTCCTCCTCCTCCTCTCTCTCTCTGCCGCCGCCTGGCATCTTGTTCTTGTCTGCGCCGGGAGACTGCAAGCAGGAGGATGACGAAGAGGCGTTTCCGTGCCCGGGATCCGGGGAGGGAAAGGGCTCCCTCAGGGCCGCCACCACGCCGTCCGCCCACTCGTCTTCCACCGCTGTCTCGTACTCGCGGCCCTCCGCCGGCGGCAGGGTGGTCGTGGAGGCATCAGGCGTTACTCCTGGAGGCGGGGGGCAGGGGACGGGGGAGGGGGAGGGGGGAGCGATGACAGACGATGATGAAAAACAACAACAACAACAACAACAACAACAACAAGAGGAGGGTGATGATGATGACGATGATTGTCATAGCACCAACATCATAATACCTACTGCCCTAAACAGCAAAGCCAACCCATGCACCTCCCCCCCCCCCCCCCCCCCCCCCCCCCCCCCCCCCCGCCCCCCCCGTAAAGCCGACTTACATTTAATGTCACTCTGTCCAAAAATACAAGGGACCGTTTGTACTACTGTAAAATATACACACGGAAACGGTCCTTCTACTTCGGGACAGAGCGGTAGCGAAACATCACCCCTCGTACATACGTAGTGAGCACCAGACCACCACTGCTGTCGTTTAGAAGAAGAAAAAAAATGATAAAAAAGCAATTTAGAAAAAAATAATATTAAAAAAGCAAGACAAAAAAAAAAAAAAAAAAAAAAAAAAAAAAAAAAAAAAAAAAACCAGAACAAACACATTCCCAGGCAAACAGCGTTACGTACCGGGGGGGGGGACAAAAACACAAAACAAAACAAGACCATGACCAGACCATGACCATCACCATGACCATGACAACAGGTTTTACCCGGCCACGCCCACCACTGCACACACCCGCCACGACGCCCAGAACGGAGGCCAGCCACAGCACGACGCCCCATAGCCCTAACCGGAGCTCCTCCGCCAGCGGGACCGGCGACGAGTCGAGCCGAGACAGAGGCCGGGCGCCGGAAACGATCTCGTCCGCACCCTGAGCGCCCCCAAAAGTAGACCAGGGGGAACGAGGCATCGGGTAGGGAGGGTTGGCGTGGGTGGGTAGGTGGGTGAGTGGGTAGGTGGGTGGGTGGGTGGGGGGTAAGCCGCTGAAGGTCTGAAGGCGAGCGGGGAACAGAGCATTCTGACTTCCCCACGGCTGCAGTGAAGTCAAGACGTTGGCGACACCACGTATCATTGAGTCCCGGACTTCACTTCGCCCCGCCTTGCCCCACCCCACTCCCCAGCGACAGCAGCGGCGGCCGCTCCCCGAACACCTGGCCGTAGTCATTTGACGTGATTCCATCCAGTCGCCCCCTCGTTCTGTCCCAGTGCCGTAGGGATGCGAGGGTCTATGGTCATACGACTACGGCCATGCATGATAATGAATATACCTCCCCCCCCCCCCCGCTGTCCTTGAAGATAGGTGGTGGCCACAGGCGGCGAAACAGGAAGGGGATAAGACAACCAACGCGTTTCTAGGTATGTATTACGGGGGACCATAGTAAATAGGACCAAATATTGTTAGTAAAAATAGGTAAATACATAGGTTTTTATGTATACCATAGGTCCTACTAACTATGGACACCCGTAATAGTACATAGAAAAAAACCTACACGTAATGAGCGCCGAAACGTTCGAGGTGTCTCTATGGGGGAATAGGAACGGTGGTCCGTCTCGAAAGGGATGCGAGTTCAATGGTCAAATAACTAAGGCACGCAACACATGAGTATGTTTCCCCCTCTCCCCCCCCCCTTTCCCCCCCTATGCCTTTACAAAATAACAAAAACGCAAAAAAAAAACAAAAAAAAAAAAGCCTCATTATTTCACCTTGATCAGGGTTTCCAGAGCGCGCTCGACGAGCGCCGGGAACTGCTGCCCGTCCGCCGACCCCGACCCACCACGCCTCCTCCTTCCTCCGCCCCCCCCGGCCCCTCCTCCCGCCCCCCAGCCCCCAACACCACCAGCGCCACCGCCAGCCCCCCCGTCCTGCGCGTCTACAAGGAGATCTTCTGGAGGGACGCCTTGTCGCAGGGCGGCGACCAGGGAGGTAGCCACGGCTAGCGACGAGCGGCAGAGGACTCGGAACGAACGCCGCACCTTCATTAGACAAGAAAAAACAAAAAATATGAACCAACACAAATCGAAAAAAAGGAGGGGGGGGGGGGGGGGGGGGGGGGGGGGGGGGGGGGGGGGGGGGGGGGGGGGGGGGGGGGGGGGGGGGGGGGGGGGGGGGGGGGGGGGGGGGGGGGGGGGGGGGGGGGGGGGGGGGGGGGGGGGGGGGGGGGGGGGGGGGGGGGGGGGGGGGGGGGGGGGGGGGGGGGGGGGGGGGGGGGGGGGGGGGGGGGGGGGGGGGGGGGGGGGGGGGGGGGGGGGGGTGGAGACCAGCGGGAGAACGGGGCAGAGCGGGGGCGTCAACGGCGCAAAGCAAAAACAAAAATCAAACAAAAAACAATCACACACACAAAAAAAAATGATGTAAAAGCAAAATCAATCATGCATGCACGCATGCATGCAAACAAAACAAGCTGACGAGGGTGTGTGTGTTTGGTTTCGTGTGTAGGGATGTGCTGCACCGCACCGTAGTAGTCCCTCATGACCGCGGCACACACAAGCAAGGCCGAAACAGGTTGGGTACTATACCGAGCCGTGCATACATACATACATACATACATACATACATACATACATACATACATACATACATACATACATACATACATACATACATACACATATATTACATACATACCAAGACGAGCGATTTTTCGGAAACTCGGGGGCGTACTCCATATAATGCATGGCCGTAGTCATATATATGACCATAGACCCTCTCATCCCTGCGTACAATGCCGGGACGGAGCACGACGGGTTTTCACCGAACCAGACAGACATTGCTCGCACCAAGCGCGAAGCAAGCACCGTGTGAGGTGTCGGGGCGAGTCGCACGAAGGGCATGAAGGGTGAGCTGCATCCTACGAAGAACCACTTTTATTTGAGACGGATTTTCTTTCATACATGGATGACAGCGTCAATAAAAGGACAAAAACAAAGCCCGGCCGCCCACTGACACGTTCCACAAAAACCTACCTCGTTTACATCTACAGTATAAACGCCAAAAAATCTCACACGAATTCACACGAATTCCCCCTCCGAGACCCTCAATCAAAGTTCGGGAGCCCCATAGTTTTCAGCAGGTGTCATTATAACTTTGTATCACAAAAAGTATTGCAAAGCCCCATCCCCGCTCGGAGAAAGTGGGGCGGGAGAGAGGGGGAAACCCTCTCGAGGTTGACCGAACCAGCAGCAACCCACACCTCACGCTCAACACCCGTATCCTCGAGTCAAGCTTCCATCCCAACTGGCCATGTCGAAAGTTTGTACGCCAGCCTCCCCTGGGTAACTCGGGCTCACATACAGAGGCGTGGTCATGCCTTGATAGTGAACATTTACTGAGCTTTTTTTTTGCTTGGCGCCTATAGCCGACCCACCGACCCGAACCTACAGTCCCAACTCTATAACCCGAACGTTACAGCAGTGATTAGTGCTAGGATGCCGTGCTTGGTAAAACTCTACGCTGATTCGGCCGGCTTTGGATGCTGTGCTCGGAAATACTCTGCAGGTTAATTTCGGCCGACTCTGGACGCTGTGGCCTGGAGAGACTCCCATACGTGCACGTCGATTGGAGCCACTCTACAATACCCCACTCCATCTTTAGCCAACCAGAGCGCGCCAGTGGCTGCCTCGGGGAACTCCACTATCAGCAGGTCACCACTACTGCATACCAGGTACACAGCCTACAACTTGCCGGAAAAGTCGCCTGTTGGGTGCAAGGTACATACGAATCGGTATACAGAGATGAGCTCCTCAAGTGAGCCACATGCTCAAAGCGGTTTTGCCGTAGAGTTCCACCAATCTTGTTTCTGAGGTTCCTGACTCGGGACGCTTAGCATACGTCTCTCACCCAACAGCTGATTTGGAACAACAACAACAACAACAACAAAAGGAAAAGCGCATTTCAACACGATAAAAAAAAAAAACACACACACACACACATTGTCTTAGGTGAAGAAAAGACAAAAAACACAAAAAACACAAAAACATTTATAGCGACAAAAAAAAAAGGAACTTGTATTCCGACGAGTTTGGGTTTCAGTTAATAAGGGCGCACCGCCATTCAGAAAATTATTTTAGCCGAAAACAGGCTAAACCCATATCATAGCACCCGTCAACAAGGCAAAGGAGGTCAGCAGGTGAGGAGCCTCGCATTTGTTCAGGCGCTACTGTGTGCCAACTCCGCCGTGCTGGGTACGTACGACGCACGCGTCTCTTAATCTTGTTTCGACCTCAGCAACCTCACCTGACCCCGCTTAAACTCCTGAGCGAACTCTTTCGCCCTCTGAGCTAGGTGCACCTATGGCAACGAACAATGCCAGGCGTTATCGGCACCGGGAAAGGGGAGGGGAGGGTTGGGGGGGCGGAGTGGGGTGGCCGGGCAGGGGGTGCTCATGTTAGGGGATCGGAGGGGGGGGGGGTGTACTCGATAGGAGACATGTACTCGATCTCATGCATGGCCGTAGTCGTATGACCATAGACCCTCGCATCCCTACAATGCTGGGACGGAGCATGCGGGTTTTCACCGACCAGGCGGACATTGCTTACACCAAGCGCGAAGCGCCGTGAGGTGTCCGGCGAGTCGCATGAAGGGTGAGCTGCATCCTACTAAGAACCGCTTGTGAGGCGGACTTGCATATGGATGACAGCTCCAATGACTTAGTTTATTTTCCGGTGTGGCCACTTCCAGAGACAGCAATGAGAGTACTATGTAACTGCCTCTTGGGTGCCTTACCTTGAACACTACGTGATACGATCAATTCCCATTTGTGCAGAGTAAAGGTTCTCTACTTCGCACAAATTATCTAACTAGACGACCAGCAATGGGCGACCGCCAAAAGAAAAAAAGAAAAAAAAAAAACGGTACCCTGGATGTCTAGCTCACGTAGTGAGCGGCATGTTTTACAGTGTCGTTGCCAACCGACGCCAACCCAACCCACATAATATATATATATATAGGGGGAGGGGGGGGGGGGTACGAATGTCATGCATGGCCGTAGTCGTAAAATCATAGACCCTCGCATCCCTATATACAATGCCGGGACGGAGCACGTCAGGTTTTCAAGCGCCGACCAGGAACATTGCTCGCACCGAGTGCGAAGCATCGTGAGGTGTACGGGCGAGTCGCAATTAAGGGCGAGCTGCATCCTACCAAGAACCGCTTATGAAGCGGGGGTTCTTGCATGTGGATAGCAGCGTCGGGGGGGGGGGGGGGGGGGGGGGCGGGGGACGTGGAGTAGGGTGCACTCTGACACTTTGACAACGTGCGGGATGCAGGGGGGCAACGAGCACAAAAAAAAATGCTCACCAAAACCAAAAGACAAAGCAAACCCAACGAGCGAACAGAGCAAACCAAACAACTTGAACAGAACAGCAAAATAAAATACATAAATAAAAAAGGGGGAGGTAAAGCAGTCAAGAAAACCGCAAGTGGGTGGGTGCGTGGTCCGGGGACGATGCAATATTCACCCCCCACCCTCCCGCTATGGTCATACGACTACGGCCATGCATGAGATCGAATGCATCTCTCCTATCGAGTACACCTCCCCCCCCCATCCCCCCCCCCCCCTCCCGCGCGCCCAATTACAAAGGAAAACAAGCAATACAAAACAAAACCACATGGACTAAAGTCAAACCAAGGAACACGCCAGTCAGTGCGCGCACACTGCCTGCCGAAAAGACAGACGGGGCACTGCTGTTCGACACTTTTCGAGCACTAGCACCCTCCATCTTCTTTTCTCCTTCCGCCACTCGGTACCAAAAGGGGCGCACACGCAAAACAGCGTCCGTATCAAGAACGGCAACCAGGCACTGGCATCACACGATACACCCCCCCCCCTCTTTAGCCGCCCCGCCTCGCCCCGCCCCGCCCCCACCCCGTCCCACCCCACCCCACCCCTCAAAAACACGCCTCCTGAGCCGACCTCTCACCTGGGGCACATGTGGATCGACCGTCTCGATGTCGGACACCAGCTGCTGGACGGCCGCCACCACCCCCCCCAAAGCTACCGGGTCCAGATCCCCCCCGTCTCCCGGCCCGACCCCCCCCCCCCCCCCCCCCGACCCCGTGCTGTTCCTCGCTTACTCCCCCCCCCCCCCCCCCGCTACCACCGCCGCCGCCGCCGCCGCCGCCGCTGCCGCCGCTGCCCCAGCTCCAGAAGACGCCCGCGGCCGTGGCTCGGCACTAAGAGACTGGTCCACCTTGGCGTAGAGTAGATCGAAGAACTTGTCGACGCTGGACTGCACGAGGGATACGAGCCCTGCTTGATCTTCTTTTCCTCCTCCTCCTCCTCCTCCTTCTCCTCCTCCTCCTCCTCCTCCGCCGTGCTTTCCTTTCGTTTCTCCTCGCTCTTGCTGCTGCTGCGAGGGCAGCGGGGGGGGGGGGGCGAAGACGCACTCTGCTGGAAGAGCTGTGCGTACAGCTGAATCGTTCTGTAGGTGGGAAGGGGGGGGGGGGGGAGAAGAGGAGCCAAAGGATGCCACGGGGGGGAGCGAGGGAGGGAGGGACGGAATAACGGAGAAAAATCGGGACACGGTGGGGGGTGGGAAAGAGAGAGAAAGAGAGAGATGAGGGCGAGAGGAAGGCGGTGATACAGCAAGAGAGCAAGAAGGGGAAGGATGATGAAAAAAAAGAGAGAAATTCAGAAAAAGAGACAAAACGAAAAATAAAGCAAAAAACGATCTGGTCAAACGCCCCGAGATAACCGATGACGAGCATCCTTTCGGCGAGACAACGACCGAGCGGTATACAGTATACAGCCCGTGTGCGGCCTTTCGTGCCCCCTTCTTGTGCCAGGCAGGAAGGCGTTACGTTCGGGCGACGGCAGCGAACCAAAAGCTTTTGAGACAAATCTAAGCAGTGACGAAAAAAAAAAAAAAAAACGATTACGTAACAAACAAACAATCTTGTCTTTGGCCGTGCGTGCTGTGTCTATAAGCCGGCTCTACAGCTTGCTGCTCGCTGGCTGTAACCGAAGGCACGGACGGCGGAAGCCTCGACAGGAACGCTGTCTACGAGTATATGCTCCAAAAAGTCCACATCCGCTGTACCCACAAAGCCCTCGCGCCTGACTCTCTCCGTTGAACACCTATCATACGCACATAGTGACCGCATCGCAACCCCCCCCCCCCCCCCCCCCCCCCTCCCGCCCAATACACCATACCCACGCCCCCTTCCCCCGTAACACACTCGCCCCTCTCCTATTACACCAGACCTAGATACTAAATGCCTGCCTGGTCGGTGAAAACCCGGAATGCTCCGTCCCGGCATAGGAATGCCAGGATCTATGGTCATACGGCTGCGGCCATGAATGACATGAGTACCTCCCCGCCCCCCCGCTTGAGGCATCATCTCAACGCCCCTCCCCCCCCCCACGCCCAAAATACACCATATAGATGCCCTCGCCCCCCCCCCCCCCCCTAGTATATATATGATATATGGGTTGGGTTGGCGTCGGTTGGCAACGACACTGTAAAACATGCCGCTCACTACGTGAGCTATTAATAGTAGTAGTTGTCGTAGTAGTAGACATCCAGGGTGCCGTTTTGTTTTTTGTTTTTTTTGTTTTGGCGGTCGCCCATTGCTGGTCGTCGAGTTAGATCATTTGTGCGAGTTAAAGAACCTTTACTCCGTACAAATGGGAATTGATCGTATCACGTAGTGTTCAAGGTAAGGCAGCCAAGAGGCAGTCACATAGTACCCCCATTGCTGTCTCTGGAAGTGGCTACACCGGAAAATAAATTAACTAATTGAAGCTGTCATCCATATGCAAGTCCGCCTCACAAGCGGTTCTTAGTAGGATGCAGCTCACCCTTCACACGACTCGCCGGACACCTCACGGCGCTTCGCGCTTGGTGCAAGCAATGTCTGCCTGGTCGGTGAAAACCCGACATGCTCCGTCCCGGCATTGTAGGGATGCGAGGGTCTATGGCCATACGACTACGGCCATGCATGAGATCGAGTACATCTCTCCTATCGAGTACCCCCCCCCCCCCCCCCCCCCCCGCCCTCCCTCGCCCACCTGAGGAGCATCGGCAAGAATCCCTCCGCGAGTTTTCCGAGGCAGGCGTCAAGGCTGACGGACCGGTCCTCCACGAGCGCGCCCTTCGAGGCCGAGAGGAAGGCGTGCAGCTGCTTGCGGTGGGCCTCGAGGTACCGCTCCTTAAGCCCCGCGGCGTCCACTCCCATGCGGAGCAGGAGGTCCGCGTGGGAGACGAGGGTGTCCCTGCTTACGTCCTGCCGCCCCATGTCCATGCCCAAGCCGAAAGCCCAAGTCCAGAGCACGCGAGGATGCACACACGCGCGAAAGAACCCAGATAAAAACAACGGCAAAACAGACAACAAGAACAACAACAAAACGAAACACACGCAAAAAACATACAGAGAGAACGAAACAGATAGGGCAGACAAAAGCGGTGAAGGTGTTCAAATCAAGGCGGCATACACGTAGGAGGGGTGGGAAAAGGCGCGTGGTAGCAGGACACCAAAACGCTAAAAATACAAAAACGAAAACAGACACACAAGTGAAGGCGGACCGACTGCAAACAACGTGCGGGTGTTAATGGCCCGACCACTCGGCCGTAAGGCGGGACTTGCGTCGGGGAAGATGAAAAACGCGAAGAGAGAGACAAGAGAGTTGACAGAAACCAAGAAAGGCGGCAGAGAGAGATCGAGAGACACACAGGGAGACACAGAGAGGCAAACGCGGCCATTGGCCCAGCGCCATTCTCACCCTCTATATGAAAACACGAAACCACGAAAACAACCAAAATCGGAACAGAAACGTACCTAACAAAACCAAATCAAAATAAAAAAAGAATAACAAAAATTAAATAAAACTAGACTACAAACTACGAAAAAAAAAGGTAACCTAAAGAACTAAAAAAACACCACAAAAAACAAAAACAAAAAACGAAACACTCAGACATGATACAATAAAAAAGCGAGGAAACAAAAAAAAATAACAACGCGCTCACCGAGCTGTTGACCTCTTGCTGCAGCTTTTCCTGCAGGCGGTTGATCGTTTCCTCGCAGTCGCGTTGAATGGCGCCGAACGAAGACACGTGCGAGTGCTTACGCAGGATGTCCTTGGTGATGGTAAAGTACCTGTCGAACGAAAGCGCAGGAAGGGGGGGGGGGGGGGGGGGGGGGGGGAGGGAGGGAGGGAGGGAGGGAGGGGGGGGAGGAGGGGGGGATGAGAGGTGTGGAAAGCGAAACGTGCGCATGGTTAGAATCGGCAGCGCCCGGTACCGCAGTTTTCCGCCGGGTGTTTGTATTGAGTCCCGTTTTCTCGCCTGTTCCGCTTCACCCTTAATCCGTTGGACCACGGCACGCGCTGCGCCGACACGTGTCGCTATGGGTAGGGTACCGTCTGGATCGCAGCAGCAGCAGCAGCAGCAGCAGCAGCAGCAGCAGCAGCAGCAGCAGCAACCACAACAACACCATCAACAACCAACCACAACAAACAACAACCCCAACACCACCACCACCATCAATCGTCGCATCGAGGACAAAAAGAGCGCAATCCACAGCAGCAGCAGCAGCAGCAGCAACAACAACAGCATCAGCAGTGTCATTAGTTTTACGTGAAACGCTCCAAGAGGAACAAACGAAGAAACGAACGTTTGCGGTGCGCGCGCATCCCCCCCCCCCCCCGCCGCCGCCCACTAACCTCCCTCCCTCCCTCCCTCCCTCCCTCCCTCCCGCGCCCGACGCGCACCCCCTCCCCGCTCCCGACGCGCAGGCGTCTCAACCTGATGGCCTTGGCGTACTGGCCCTCCTGCACCGCCTCCTCGAGCTTCTGCGGCAGCTGGAACAAGAAGTCGAGGCGTTTCAGCAGCCGCCTCACCCGAACCAGCTTATCCATCTTCGACCGATTCCCTGGCGAACGAAGGAACGCATAAATCGTCCATCGCGGGGTCCGAGGAAAGAAAGGAGTACGCAGAGAGACTAAGGCGAAAAAGCTGGGGACGTGCCATACGATACTATGTACCTGGTATGACCTACAGTAGTAACTCGGATACATGAGATCATCGATTCCCACTTCGTGGTCTGCTGCCGACCTTTCAAGGCAGATCTGTTCCCGAACTTGTAGGAGTGAAGCTCGTGTTGCCGGGTGGGACCCATATATAACCCGCGTGATCTAAACTTAGGACATGTTTGTTTCCTGGGTTGGATCTGTACTGTACAGGTCCCGCGCAAGCTCTCACGACGGTGGGTGGGGAACTAGATCATCTACAGATAGATAGATAGATAGATCATGACCTGTCCGAAGTGTGCTACTGTAGTATGTATGATGTGATGCTCGTACTGCTGTTGTCGTAGACTGAGGGGGGCTCGACTGACCGGGCTACACAGTAAAAAACGCGAGAAAGGAATGGTTGCAACAGAAGGCGTCGTACGTGCGGGGATGGGGCTGCGGGCTCGGGAGGCCGAGAGCGGGAGAGAGAGAGAGAGAGGGAGGGAGGGAGACAAAGAGAGAGCTGAAAAAGCCACACCGGACGAGAGGGTGAACGAGAGAATGAATTGAGAGAGAGAAACGAAAGGCCGAACGAGAGGCCGAACGAGAGGCCAAGCGAGAGATCGAATTAGAGACCGAACGAAACACCGAAAGAGAGACCGAACGAGAGACCAAACGAGATACCAAACGAAAGACCGAAACAGACACCGAACGAGAAACCAAACGAAAGACCACACGAAAGATAGAGCATGAAGAAACGAAACGAGAAGGCCGAACGAGTTGACGATCGCAAGACCAAACAAATTATCGAACGAGACCCCACGCCAGGAACAAGGTGCACACATACACCTGCGTATTTTTTCCGAACCGAATCTCCACCCTTCGCGTCCTGTTCCCTCAAAAAGTTGCAGGGAAAAAAAAAATGACCAACTTCACGCGATGCCAATGCCGCTGCCGCTGCCAATGCCAATGCCGAAGCTGGCGTACGGGTACATGCTGATGAAAACGGCAATGACGGTTCGCATCCGAACAACGCCGCGAAAGTGAAACTCGTATTACAACTCAACGGTGTTGTTCAGTACTACTCTGGCCAAAGATGTAATTACCGTTGGATAATGACATCAGAGTCCACACGGTTATTATATTTCCGGCCAACGTGGCAGGGTATACCAGGTAGTAGGTATACTCTGGGGTATCCAGGTACCAAACCTGGTCGTATTGGTCACATCCGGGTAAATACCCGGGTACATCTAGGTTGTACAAGGCGCTTACAGTACCAATTTCCTTTCGCTAGTCGTGATGCTCTTCGTTTTTGGGGTTGTTTAGACTTCAAGATTTCAACGGCTGGTGGGCCTTTCGTTTTTTTTTCAGCTGGATAAAACGGTCATCGGAATTTACCTTGCGTCGCACCCACGTCCGAACGCCTCCGAACGGGAAAACCTTGTACCTGGTACACCCTACGAAATACACCGTTGGGTAGATCGATTGGAACACATCTCACCCTCCAATGAGGCGTTGACCGTGGCGCTGCTTTCCGAAATGCGGTCCATGCTGCCCTTGAGATCTGCCATTTCCGTCTCCATGCCCTCCACGTTCTGCGCCATCTTGCGGATGGTGTCGGTGGCGCTGATGAACTTGTTGTAGTTCTCGTACACAAGCATCTGCATGTCCGAGTCCAGCTTTTTCACCTCTCGCACCTGTGGTCACAAAAGTTGATTTCAACGTCCCCGCATCCCCCCCCCCCCCCCCCCCCCCCCCCCCCCCCCAAATAAAAAAAAAAAGAAAACCCGCACAGCCGACAAGGAAAAAAAAACATTTCGCGCCGGTTAGGCAGGGGCACGTTGTATGCACGGCAGTGCGCGCAACTCAATGTGATATGATGTGCATCAACCATCGTTGTCGTCTGGCGAAATTCAAGGGGGCGGGCTATATGCTATGAATCCGTACATGTGCAATAGTGTTCGCGACCAACTTCACCAGAAGGAGGAGAATTACCAATAGGATTTCTCATTTCATAAGCGAGAACCAAGGACGGGGAGGAGGAGTATGTTTTTTTTTATGTTATCAGCGAGGAGTGGGAAGGGGGAGGAAGAGGAGGAGGGGGAGGAGGGAGGAGGAGGAGGAGGAGGAGGAGGAGGAGGAGGAGGGAGAGGAAGAGGAGGAGGAAGGAGGAGGAGGAGGAGGAGGAGAAGGGGGGGGAGGAGGAGCAGCAGGAGGGGGGGGGGGGGGGTAGCGGAGAACATGCGGATGGCGCTGCTTTGTGTTGACCGCTAAAAAAGCAACTTCGCAGTTAGGATGCTGCTGGTCGAGCTACAGTACCACACTGCTGTCTGTAACGCAGCGTCCTCTTCTACGGCTTCTGCTATTGCTGCACTACTGCAGCCTGAAAGTAGGATACAGAGTATGGCCTCCACACTGCTGCGGCTGCTGTGTGGAGGCCGGCCGGTAAATTCCTCAGAAATGCCGGCAATGGCGGCATTTCAGAATCTGGGATTTAGCTATCTGAATCTGAAGCTGCACAGCACGTTGGGGTCTCTATCGTTCGCTCGAAGGCTCGGTATGTTTTACTGAACCGTCCTAAAACGCCCCTGCTGCTGCTGCTACCGCTGCTGATGCTGCTGCTGCAACCGTTGCTGCTGCTGCTGCTGCTGCTGCTGCTGCTGCTGCTGCCGCCGCTGATGCTGATGCTTATGCTGACAAAGACACGCCTCAAGGACGGTGCAGGCCGTACCTCCTACCGCGCTCGACGAACATACGATCGTAGCAGCTACGAGAAGATGGTCAGCTGTACAGAGCCACCAAAACACTCGCCCCCCCCCCGCTCGACAGCCTCTGGTACTACAGTACCACGCAGTGAAGAGTACTACGTAGTGAAGAAGAAAAACAAGAATCGCTTTCAACGAGAACCAGGAGCAGCCATCTGCTGCAAGAAAAGACGGCAATCACTGCCTTTTATTTACGGGACCTCGATATTTTACTTGTACAACGCCCACGTAAACCACTACTCGTACTACCGTTGTTGCGCCATCTGATAAATCAAATGAGGTTCGCGTACCGTGTTCTCTTAGCTACCTGATTTCTCTCAGCTTACGGCCCACAGCGGGCGCTCTGCTCTCTGCCTGTCTGCCTATCTGTTTGCATGTCCGTTTGACCGTCTGTCTGCCAAGCCGTCTGATCGTTTGTCTATCTGTCGGCCTCTCTGTCTGTCTACCCTCTCCTCCTCTACCTCCATCTCTCTTCCTTCCTCTCTCTCGCTGTGCGCATCTCTTGCTCTCACCATCTCATCGTCCTTCCTCAGGAGCGTCTCGACCTTCTCCTTCTGGAGGAGCCCTCGCACGTATTGCCTTGCGTCGAAGTTCGTGCTCTCCACGTCCGAGGACCTGTCCGCCCCGCGCTGCATGCCGTAGTAGCTCGCCAGGAGCTCCTGCATGCGTCCTCCTCCTCCTCCTCCTCCGCCCACCCCCGCCATCGTCGCCGCGCGCTCCTCCTCGCCATCGCTGTCATCGCTGAACAACAGAAGCCGAAGCCATACGCGAGACACACAAGAGATGGGCATTATTGCACGCCACGCATCAGTCAGATCACATTCTATTAATGGCTCATGTAGATATAGATAATCGAGGTCCTACCCTGCCTGCCGTTGTAAGATGCTCCCGATGAGTACGAGTGCTACAAAAAATCTGTTCGTACACAGTACTGTACGTATCCAACTCCAAGAAATATGTGAGTGCTCCCACCCAGCAGCATGAGCTGTGAGAAAGTACGTACGACGAACTAGATCATCGGACTCGTTCCGTACGAGTACAGTTCGGGAATATTTCACCCTGAAAAATCTACTGCTGTATGTGTACCACGAAGAGTTGGGATCGGTGATCTGTACGTTTGTTGTTGTTGTTGTTGTTGTTGTTGTTGTTGTTGCTGCTGCTGCTGCTGCTGCTGCTGCTGCTGCTGCTGTGCGGGGGAAATGTTGATTTGTGTAGGGGGTCAACCCAACCCAAGCGAGACACACGTGTATGCCTTGTAGTGTGGATCAAAATGTGCGTTGCTGGGGTGGGGAAAGAAAGAGCGAGTCTTCGCCTGACTGCGATCTGTACGAAGGGGGGTAGGTTTTGACTGAAATGGTACAAAAACATCAAAAACATGGCCGTTTTTTGGGAGAGCACACAAGTAGGGCTTGCTGCGACGAGGAAGGGGGAACGCCGGAGCACGAGAAAAGCGTGCCAACGCGGGTTATGAACGGGGGGTGCCCCTCTTTGGAGTCGACTGATGCAGCAGTGACAAGAATTCTCCGCGTAAATCGGAAAGTCTGTCACCGGGGAGGGGGGGGGTGACAGAACACTTCCAGAGGTGGTATGATATGTGTCATGGGACAAAAGTCGCTTCTAGCACCCATTTCCGCGATAAGTTCCTGTAAAACACCAGTGCAGGACACAACGAGTACAGCGTTCACCTCTCGTGCCTAAGCAGAGCTGCCTCAGTCATCGTCGCGTCCGTATGTGCTGTCCTGCGCCTGTAATGCTTTGATAATTCTGCGAGCGGCGGTTCCTGAAATCGGCCCTTTTTCAAAACGCCAACTGTAGAACATGCAAAACTCTGGCCAAGCAACCCGGGTGTGGACGGTGGAATAGCGGAGGAGTAGCAGAGACATATTGTGAAGTGGCGAGAGAGAGCGCCCGAGAGCCATGATTTCCGCGATTCTGATCATCAATCGCAAGGGCGAGATCATCATCAGCCGATTCTACAGGTGTGTTGACGAGAGCATGCAGCTGTCTCACGGCAGAACGCGAGCAATCGCTATCATATTGGCGGTTTTTATTTCGGACGTGGTTTCGTTCCATTTACGCGTCCTCTCGAGGGACTCCAGCGAGCTCCTCTCATACTGCGCTGCTCGCTGCATGACACCGATCTGCTTTATGGCACTTTCTTCTTGCGCCGTCTCTACAAGCTGAGAGAGCGAAAGCGCCTTGCGAAGGGTTGTGTTTGAAAGTTACTTGTATGCTCAGTTTCGAGAGCCCTCGGGTGCTAGACCCACTGCTACAGACAAAACAGCCTCTACAAGGTGCGAAGTCACGAAGGGAGATTGATCGAACTGCTTCAAGACAGTCAAGTTGGAGCGATCGGCTTCTTCTCCTATATTCTGGTGTAAACGGGTTCCCCCTGGGGTTGATATATTGTGCTGTACCAGGTATAACATAATCTCGCACCTGCTGTAAGCTGCTAGATGTCTACAGCGGTTTAGCCCTGGCATACAGCAGTACGTAGCCCTGCGCGGAGAACGAACTTCCAGGCACTAGCAGCACCTGTCTCGCTGTCGTCGCTGGTGTTCGTGCCGGGCGCCACCACCATTTTCGGGAGACCATAGCAGTAAATAGGACCTGCCGTAGTCACAAAAAACCTATGTATTTACCTATTTTTATCAACAATGTTTGGGCCTATTTACTATGGTCCCC
The DNA here is from genome assembly GCA_031763025.1 of Macrocystis pyrifera. Classification (NCBI taxonomy): domain Eukaryota; class Phaeophyceae; order Laminariales; family Laminariaceae; genus Macrocystis; species Macrocystis pyrifera. The sequence continues at coordinate 11,753,797 of JASSKH010000003.1, forward strand.
CGCAATACTACAGCAGCACCTGCTACCTGCTACTGCCGATGGTCACCGCCGAATGGACGCCGACGAAAATGCCCTGTCAACTACTGTCAACACTACTATTTTAAGATCAATAACTGTCAACTGCTGTCAAGCGACCGAAGGCGGTCTTCGTTCCTGTCGCCTAAATAGCTACCAGGTATTGTAGATGGTGTACAGCAGTGTACACGTTACTCACGCCAAGACAGTCGGTCTATTTCTACTACTGTAGATTTGTATTTGGTAGGGGTTAAGAGCTTGGGGCCGGGGGGGTCTGGGCCGACGTGCAAGATAGAAATTGGCCGAAGGACAAGGCTGTTGCGCGAGTTTGTGTGCGGCAAGGGTGCGCTGATGTTCCACATCATTGCGATACCCCAAAGAAACGGCACCCGGTAACGTTTGGAGTACCAGGTGCGTGGCAAGACGGCGAATCTGCTGCTGCTGATGCTGCTGCTGCTGTTGCTGTTGCGGTGCAGTGCGGTGTGAGTCTCATTCCCGATGATCTGACGACGCGCTCTCGATATTTGCTCCTCGTTGCGATGTTGCCCGGCCGTCTACCTCCACGCCTTCGCTGCCCCCCCCCCCCCACTCCCCCTGTCCGTCACCGCCTGCTGAAACGACGACATATGTAATGTACATGTGATACCTCAATGCGTATTGGTATACTACGCGGCTGTACGTGTACGCGAAATCGTGGCGCACGCTTGCTGGCTGGTACCATATGGTTTGGCGGCAGCGTGGCTCATTCATCGTGTCGGGTCTTGATTTGGCCAGTGCTATGCTTGCGATATACCATACATACGGTATAACATGCGGTGTAACACGCGGCGATGTATCATGCGCCTCTTCGTGCCGAGCAGAGATGACGTGACGAGGGCGGCCGCAGACGCCTTCCGGCTGAAAGTCATCGCCTCCAAGGAGACCGGGTCGGCGCCTCCCGTCAAGCTGGTGAGATGAGCATCACGACAACGACGACAAACTTTCGCACCTCGGGCATATCAGACAGATCACGATCTATCTACCCGCAGATCTATCATCTACAGCAGTTTCTCCACCTACCTGCAGCTGTGGGAGGTTGTGCAGGATCTGCAACAGTACGGATCCAACACAATAAAAAACTGCTCTACGTACGTACGGTAGATCGTGCGGGTAGTTTCGGGTGCCCCCCGGCAACACGAGCTACAGTATATTACGGGGGGGGGACCATGGTAAATAGGACCCAATATTGCTATTTACGGGGGTCCATAGTTAACGGGACCAAATTTTGTTAGTAAAAATAGGTAAATATATAGGTTTTTATGTACACCATAGATCCTATTAACTATGTACCCCCGTAATAGTAAAAATAGTGAAATATGTAGTTTTTGTTGTGTACGGTAGGTCCTATTCAGTTTGGTCCCCCGTAATTAGTAGATCATTCTCAAGATTATTTTACTTGAAAAATGTACCGCAGATCATCAAACTGGGGGATCGATTGTCTGTGGGTTATCTGTTCGGGGTGCCAGGTATGCCACATTGATACTGGTAACAAACAACGATTGAGTACCACTATTACGGGGGGCCATAGTAAATAGGAGAAAATGTTGTTATTTCGAGGGTCCATAGTTAATAGGACCTATGGTATACATGAAAGCCTGTATATTTAACTATTTTTACTAACAATATTTGGTCCTATTTACTATGGTTCCCAGTGGTGATAAAAATAGGGAAATATATAGGTTTTTGTGTGTACCGTAGGTCCTATTTACTATGGTCCCCCCGTGGCAAGCTGACCACTGCTGCTGCCGGAACGGACCAGTAGCCGCGGTTGCTTTGCTTGCCCGCTTACTTACTTATTCACTTACCACTACCACTGTCACAACGAAGAAGCAGCCGCGCTTGCTCACCACAACCTCGCCGGGCGGGCTGGTTTTGCCTCCTTCGGCGCTCTCTCGCTGTTCACACTCGCCTCTCTCAAATATATCCTCTGCAGCTGGACGGCAACAGCTTCCTGTACACGAGGCACCTCAACCTCTACCTCGTGGCGGTGACGCGCGGCAACGTCAACCCCGCCATGGTCTTCGAGTTTCTCTACCAAAAAATTCGGATATTCAAAGCGTACTTTAAGCGCGACTTCGACGAGGACACCCTGCGCAACAACATGACACTCATCCTTGAGCTCATGGACGGTGAGCTGTTGTTTATGTATATATATATATATATATCATGGCTGGGAGGAGGAGCGGGCGGGCGGGGGGGCGGGCGGGCGTGCCGCTAGAGAAACCCGTATTTTTTTTTCGTTTCTTTTCGTCTTTTTTCGTTTCGTTTCGCGAGGTGTTGTTGTTTTGTTTTTCGAAACCGAGATGGCAATTACACCTAACGTCGACTTCGTGTACGTAAAGAGCTTTTAAGTTTCAGAATGGGCGTTTAATAAAAGAAAAAAAAAAAGCATTCCAGGTTTTTTTACAATATATCGAGTGCAGCACCACGGCGAGCACCAGTTAACGATTGTCGTAACCGCTTCGTATGTCAATGAGCACATGCAGGTCCTTACTCTGCGCCCCTTACCCTCGCCCCCCTTGCAACATCAGGCCGGTCTGTCCCATCCAATTATCGTGCGATAGTATATATCATTATTTATGTTGTACAGACGACGCTGAACTTTTTCACGACCTACGCGTCTCTCATCTATCCTTATCTCTCCCTCTTCCTCTCCCGATTTCCCTCTCCCTTCCCCTACCCCCCCCCTGTTGCCTCCCTTCCCTCCTCTCCACTACCCCTCCCCCTCCCGTATCCCCTCCTCCTCCCCTCCTCCTTCCCCTCCCTACCTCCCCCCCCCCCCCCCCCCCCCCCCCCCTTTCCATACCTCCCTCTCCCCTGCCCCCCCATCCCCTCCCCTCCCCCTACCTCCCTATCCCCCCCCCCCCCCCCTGCCTGCCTCTGCCTTTCCCCGTCTCGCGCGGCGGCAGAGACGATGGACTACGGCTATCCCCAAATTCTCTCCATCGACGTGCTCCGCACGTACATCAACCTCGGCACGATACGCTCGCTGGACGGCGACCCCCAGGAGACGGGGCAGCTGACGAGCCAGATCACGGGGGCCATCGACTGGAGACGAGAAGGCATTCGCCACAGAAAGAACGAGGTGATTTTTTTTTTGCCGTGCTTGTACTCGCATGTGTCAACACTGGGTCTGGGCTTGGGTAGCGTCTTCTTGTTTGGGTTTGAAGGTGGGCTTGGGCTTGGTCTTGGGCGGTGCTGTCCTGGGCTGCGCCGGGCTCTGCTGGGCGGTAGGGTGGGCCGGGGATGGGCTGGGTACCCAGAAAAAATCGATCATACTGCTTGACGATACTGGAGGCCATTGCCAAGCCCCCTACCCTCGCCCCCACGCTTCCCGCCGGCCGCCAGGCGTTGTGAAGAAGCAGGGAGGGAGGAAGGGAGGGCCTTGTCGTTGGGGGGAGCAACTCAGCTGCGGTATATAAACGCATAATTTCCTCCACCCCCCCACAAGCTGTTTCGCGAAGAACTGCAGCCGCATGCGCAAATTTTGTCGCCCGCGGTAAAAGCGAGGTCACTGCGCGCGCGGTAGGAAAACTCGGTAAAAGCGACCGGAAAAAAAGAGGTTTGCGCGGCGTCACCCACCATCCAGAAGGCTCGCCTACCGTCTATTGCTTATGTTCAGCTCCTGTGAAGAACGCTCGAAGCGCGCGCCGCACTACAAGCTGTCCGTGCTGGCACTGTCTGTGCTCGGGTTGCACTCGTGTGCCAGGTAGAAGGACTATTTCTCGCGATTCATTGATGCTTGGCATCTTTTGCCTAACCTGATTGACGACCCTCGGTACCCCTTTTTTTTTGCGGTTCGGTTTCGTTTTCGGTTGGGCTGAGTTGAAGTTGAGGTTACGGTTCAATTTCGGTTTCGGTTCCGGTTGGGTTAAAGTTAATGTTGCGGTTCAGCTTAATCGGTTTCGGTTTCGGTTCACGCCGCCGGCAGGTGTACATCGACGTCCTGGAGTCGGTAAACCTCCTCATGTCCTCCAATGGGGCCGTGCTGCGAAATGACGTCAGCGGCAAGGTCATCATGAAGACGCTCCTGTCCGGTACGTGGCGCTGCCCCGTGTGGCTTATTTCGGCGTTCACAATCGGCACTCGCTCTTGCGCTACGCCCCCCCCCCCCCCCAATTAATCACCAGTGGGCGTTCCCTGCACCCCCCCCCTTCCTCCCCTTCCCCTCCCCCCTCCTCCTCCCCCTGCCCGAAAAATTCGCGCGCTAACTGCGACGTATCCCTATCCCGCACTGATTTGTATTTTTCTACGGCAGTACAAAGTCCGACCTTTTTTCACTGCTGTGTACGACTGACTCATTTGAGTTTCTGTACATGTATACCACGCACGTATGATTTAGTACGCGAGGGGACAATTATTCTCGGTGTGTGTGTCTCGGCGCGGAACCTGTTGTTGTCCCTGGGCAGGTATGCCCGACTGCAAGTTCGGGCTGAACGACAAGCTGATCATGGAGCGCGACGCGACCGCTCGGGGTCGGCCCGACCGACGCCCGTCGGTGGCGCTGGACGATTGCACCTTCCACCGCTGCGTGCGCCTGGGAAAGTTCGACGCGGACCGGACGATCACCTTCATCCCTCCCGAGGGAGAGTTCGAGCTCATGCGGTGAGCGAGCGAGCAAGCGGGATGGGGTGGGGTCGGGTGGTATGGTGGGTTAGGGATTGGGGATTGGCGTCGACGAGGTAATTGCGACGACCCCAGCCCCCAGGTTGATTTTTTGTTGTCGCGTTGTTGGATGTATGTATCGTGATCGGGTTGCGTCGCGATTGGGTTGGTTTTTTTTTTCGCAGACCGTGCTCTGCAATGCGACCTCTGGTCGCATTTGCGATCGCGCGCGCGAAGGCATGCCCCCCGGCCGCTGCCGCCGTTGTGTGGCTTTCCTTCGACGGCGACGGCGGCAGTCTTCGAGCCCTATTTTTATGTGTTTCGTTGATTGCAGCAGCAGCCAGTACGACAGAGCAACCGGGCGCTGTGTCCGCAAGATATCGAGGTCGTGGTCGTACTCGTGTTTTCTCGAGGACAACGGACGGTTCTTCGGCGTCAGCGATTTGGTGCGTGTTTTTTAGTGCACCAGGTATAGCGTACGCGCATCGGCTCGGGGCTGACGAGGGGGGCTTGGAACTCCTTGGTGCTAGCACAGAGAGGCGGGGGGCGCGGGGCTGACGAGGGGGGCTTGAAACTCCCTGGTGCAGGCACAGAGGGGAGGGGGGGGGTACTCATGTAGTGCATGGCCGCAGGCGTATGACCATAGACCCTCGCATCCCTGCAATGCCGGGACGGAGCACGTCGGGTTTTGACCGACCAGGCAGACTTTGCTTGTACTACGCAAAGCGCCGTCAGGTGTTGGGAGGGGGGGTGCACTCATTATCATGGAGGGCGGGGGGGGGGGGGACTGGTTGGGGCGTGGTAAGCAGTGCTTACTCTCTTGTTCAGTACTCGCGACAGGCACGGGGGGGGCGAAGGGGGTTAGGGAATGGGGGGTCGCAATGTGTGCTTTCTCTTGCTACAGTACTCGCAGCATACGTATTTTTGACGTGGGACCCCTTCAAGCGCTGTCAATGTCACGCGAGCGGCGCTAGAATGAGTTAAATGTGTTTGGCCGGGCGTGTGTGGCGTTGCGTTGTCTCCGGGCCGGGTCGATCGGTGACCACGGCCGCGCTTTGCGCGCCGCTGCGATTTTGTTTTCGTTTCCACGCTGCTCCCTCCCTGTGGCGCTTTGCTTCCTGTGGGCGCTTTCTTTTCCTGCGGTGGTGATTGCGTCGGTCGCGCCCCTCGTGATCGTAGAATTTACCAGCGTTTTCAAACCTCGAAACATACCGGACCTTCAGGTAGCACCAATAATATCACCTGATGGTACGACTTTGCAGGTAGCCCGCACATTTTTTTTTTCAGGTTATCCATACCGCGCGGCGAAAGCCGCGCTCGGCTCCGATTCTTAGCCTGGGTTTGGCTTGGAGTTTAGGGTTATGTGATTGGGTTGGGTCGACGCCCTCTCTCGTGACTGGTAGAACAAACAAAACTTGCGAAAACACCTAGAAAAAACAACAAATTGGAACAGGGTGTAATATTTTCGCTACATGTGGTATATACGCTACGCCACTCAAACGCGCGAGCAGGTACCGGGTCGCGGACAACGTGAACCTCCCTTTGAGGATCATACCCGCGGTGCAGGAGGAGGGAAGATCGCGCGTTACGATCAACCTCAAGGTCTCCGCGGACTTCAGCTACAAGCTGTTCGGCAGCAATATCGTGGTCAAGGTGGGATGTGGTATTGGTGCTGCAACGGCCGGCCGGCTATTGATAGTATGAGTAGCTATCTTTTAGTTTGTTGTTGTTATTTGATTCGTTCCAAGTCCCCTCTGACAAGATGAACGGCGCTGTTGGTTAGCGGTAGGGTTGTAGGGACCGTACGGCTGGCGAAACACATAATCTGCGCTGCTCTATCCATGGGGACCAGTCGGCACGTTTCACCTTGTTATTATGAGCGTGTATGTCGTCGAACCACGAGAAGCTGACCCCCCCCCCCTCAAAAAAAGTGAGTACCCCCCCCCCCCTTCCCATTAGGAGTAGGAACAGTGTCCCGTCTCGAAAGGGATGCGTGGTCAATGATTAAATGACTTTAGCAAGCAAGAAAGGAGTGCCCCCCCCCCCCGCGCGCCCCGGTCCTCTATCGCTTTTTTTGTTTGTTTTTGGCGGTCGGTCACAGCTGGTGGTCGAGTTGGATCTTTTGTGCGAGATGTAGAACCTTTTCTCCGCGCAAAGGGGATTATCGCATCACGTAGTGCTATAGTAAGGCACCCGAGACGCAGTTACATACTAGGTACTTAGTACTCCCATTGCTGTCTCTGGAAGTGGCTACACCGGAAATTAAATTGACCCATTGAAGCTGTCATCCATATGTAAGTCCGTCTCAAAAGCGGTTCTTAGTAGGATGCAGCTCACCTTTCATGCGACTCGCCGGACACCTCACGGCGCTTCGCGCTTGGTCCAAGCAATGTCTACTTGGTCGGTGAAAACCCCGACATGCTTCGTCCCGGCATTGTAGGGATGCGAGGGTCTACGGTCATACGACTACTACGGCCATGCATGAGATCGAGTACATCTCTTCTATCGAGTACCCCCCCCCCCTCGGTCCTCTCGCTCACTGCTCCTGAGTTGCGTTGAAATGAGCGCTCTCCCGTTGCTTCAAACTTCCTCCGCGATATGCTTTCGTTTTTTTCCGTGCCGCACTCGCCGTACGCCTCAATTTCAACCCCAACCCGAATCAAGTGCGACCCACGCAAGCCAAGCGCGGCTCACGCCAGCCGAATACACCGAACGCGTGTGCGTGCCGCGCGTCGTGTCACGACATACCTGGTAGTTGCAACTCCTATGCCAATGAGTTCTATTCATTGCTTGAGGCGTTTCGCGAGGGGTTGTTGACATATGATCCCCGGATTGCATGTGTGTGTACAAGCAGAATCATGATGAGCCCATCCCACGTAAGCCCGTCGACACCGGGGGGGGGGGGGTCGAACAACGTCGCAGCCGAACTGTACGAGCAGCTCCTCAGCTGCCAAATTGTACGAGCTCCTCCGCGTCATGAAGAAAATGCAAAACCTCCTTCGCAGCAAAAAAAAAAAATGCGCGAAAGCTCCTTCTTGTGCAGCAAGAAATTGTGCAATAAGAGAGAGCATCTCCAAAAACGTAACTCCGCACGCCCCCGTCGCTCAGTACCCGGTACCAATCTGGGCGGGAATATAAGGACCGTTTGGTCTTGATGTTTACAAGCCAAATGCCCTTGCGTTTCCGTCCAGAGAGAGAGTGGTATGATACGCTACGGTTAAAAACGTTGTAAAGTACAGGGAACCAACAAAACGCTCATCTCTTCTTCACGAACGACCCTTGACGCCTTTGTCGTAGGTCCCGGTGCCTCCGAACACGGCGCGGTGCCACATCCACGTCGTGGCGGGACGGGCGAAGTACGAGCCGGAGCAACGCGCCATCGTTTGGCGGATCAAGCGCATCATCGGGGGGGCCGAGGCCGTGTTCGCGGCGGACGTGGAGCTGACTCCTAGCATCCGAGAGAAGGCGTGGTCGCGGCCGCCCATCCAGGTGCGCAGCTTTAGCGAGAGGGGGGGGGGGGGGGGGGGGAGAACTTTAGGGTGAGGAGGGAGGGGGGAAGGAGGGGGCGGGCGGGGGGGGCAGGGAGGAGCGGAGAGAGGGGAGTCGGAGGAGAGGGAGAGGGGGGGGGAGGGGATGTACCCATGTCTTGCATGGCCCTAGTCGCAATAACGTAGACCCTCGCATGCCTACCATGCCGGGACGGGGAGGGGAGGGTCATGGCTGCATCGTTTTCGTGTTGTGTGTCATGCGATAATGTGTGTGCTCTTGAAGTTCGGTGAACGTGATGCCCAGGTTTGCTACGATGCAATTGAGCAGATTGGCGCACGTCGTAATGGTGACGGTGGAAGTGGCCAATGAGACTTGGCCATTGCTACCCTAACACGTAAACTGTGCTGCAGCGTCCAACAATGCGTGAGTGATGCATACACACATGACAATATTACGGTCTGCAGAATGTGTGTCGTTTCTCTCCCTGAATATTCATAACACCCTTGCCTATTGTTTTCCCACCCTCACCCTCCCCCCCCCCTCCCGAAAAAAAAAATCAGGCTGAATTCCAGGTGCCGATGTTCACATCGTCGGGGGTGCAAGTGCGATTCCTCAAGGTTTACGACAAAAGCGGGTACCTCACCAAGCGATGGGTCCGATACATCACACGCGCAGGGCACTACCAGATCCGAATCTGATTTGAGATGTAGCGCTGTTTTTAATTGCTGTCGAAGCCGGAAACAAAGCCCTCAATTGTGGTTTGACTTTAAGCGTCGACCAAGCTGAGGTTACGCTTCTGTCATCAACAATAAAATTAAGTGGCGGCCCTGCCCTGCTTGTTTTTTTGCATGGTCTGTCTGTCTGCACGTATTTGTTTCGCGGGCGAGCGGGCGGGCCGACCCCCCCCGAGGGCGCTGGGGGGTTTTGTTTTTTATGGACTCGGTGCTATTCGCTTGTACCTGTGTGGTCTTTCTGGTGTAAATTTAATATTTCGGTTCTCGCTGCTGGCCGCTCTTGAGTATTTTTTTTTCGGGTTTATGTGCGTGTTTTTTTTTGTGTGTACCCAGAGCCCCTTGGGGAATGCTGTTCGGGGGGCAAAGGAGAGGGCACTGCTGTTTCGGCTCATATTTGCAGCAGGCATTCGTGTCGCTAGACACAGCAAGCTCTTGTTGAAGTCGCGCTGAAAAATTGTGCCACACGGCTGATGATGTTTTTTCATTCGCCCAAGGACAAGCCCAACCTAACTTGCGCCATCGATGACGGTGCTGGGTGCACTATAGCTCGACTCCTTTCAGATTGCGAATTGAAACAGTTTTGGTCCCTGCCGGTTGTGCTCTCGGCGAGGTATTTATGCGAGCAACATGGTTCGGTAGGGGAGGTGGCGAATAAGAACTGTGCAGGCATTCAGTACGTGCGGTTTTGCATTGCCTGGGCTTTGATGAATGGGCCCGTGTTTTTTTTTTTTGTTGTCGCCCGCGCGCTTGAGATGCAGCTCCCCTCCCCCTCTCTCCGTGTGTGTTTGATGGTGGTGTTATTGCTGTGCTACTGGAGATGTCTTCTGCTTCGCTCTTTTGGTTACCTCGATGGACGGAAAGCACTGTATTGACAACCATTTTGGTGTGTATTTTTTCTGCCAACCAGCCTGAAGTGTACGTGTTGTGGACGGCCCGGCGTGGTGGACGGAACTCATTTTTTTCTTGTGTTTCAGTTGTTTTCTGATCCCCGACTGTGTATCTATACACCACCACAGAGTGTGTCTGTTTTTTTCTCATGTGTTCGCGAAGCTCCTCGCCCGTGAAGACAAAAATAATAGGGGTGCAAACCTTGAGTTGATGTGCCGTTCCACCGATCACTGTAGGTCATCGTTGAGCGGACACTCGTGAAGACGTTGACACATCTTCTTGAACCCCTCACCCACCCTGCGTCGGCTAGAAGCTGTCTTCACGAAAGCCTCGCTGTTTAGACCCGTCAACTGCCCCCCCCCCCCCCCCCCCTCTCTGCCGCATGATACCAGCACCCAGTGACCCCATCGACCACCTAGAGAAGACAGCACGCAGCAAGCAGTGCTGTGGCAGCAGAGTCGATCGCGCGGCGTGCGTGAAAAACGCAGGGAGGAAGATAAATAAAGTGCCTCGGTGTCATGTATGAGCTGATGGATAAATGAATCTTGTCGTTTTGTCTACCTGGTGGTTTATTAGGATATCCCACACGATGTGCGCATGATGCATCGCACGACGCAGAAGCACATCTGTCGAGTTTCTGAGCGCTTGCTGCAAAAACTTCAACTTGCGCTGCGTGTGGGTCCGACAGCGATAGATAGACCACGCATATCATCTACAGGCTGGTCTGATGCTACACGATGAATAGACTAAAAGCTCAACAACTTGAACTCTCAGTTTGTAAAGCTGAGTCTCAGCTACGGTAATTGCAAACTTGTCTGTCTGTCTGTCTGTCTGTCTGCCTGTCTGTCCGCATTGCTTATTTTTTCGAACACTTTCCAACGGTCGATATATAAGGTCGTTACAGATGATATTCGTACCACGTATTCGACCCTTGCGGACCTTATATGCTGAAATATACCTTACCACCATGAAAATTTAGCCATATAATACATCTACGACACCGTACCATCATACCATACCACCGACACACCGTACGATATACCGTGTTTTTCCCATATACCATGCCACCATACCATATCACATACCGTGTTTTTTCCATTTACTAGTATATCAAGCCGTACCATCATACCATATCACCTGTGTTTTTGCCATATTGTATACATATACCAGGTATCAAACCGTAGTACCATTATACCATATACCAACATACAGATATCACATCAAGTACACAAGAAGAGCATACGTTGAAGGTGCAACGTGATAAGTGAGGTGAAGGTGCAAGGTGGTGAGGTTATATATGAGGAGGTGAAGGTGCAAAGGGAGAGCGATGACACCAGGGAGAAGCAGCAGCCGCAACGGCAACAGCAGCCACGTCTGCAACAGCAGCAGCAGGACCACAAGAGTATATATATGCTGAAGGTGCAAGGTGATGAGGTGATATATGAGGAGGTGAAGTGCAAAAGGAGAGCGATGGTACCAGGGAGCAGCAGCAGTAGCCGCAACGGGAACAGCAGCCCCAGCAGCCACGTCTGCAACAGCAGCAGCAGGACCAAGTGGGCCCGCTAAGCGCTTGTGACGATCGCCCCGACGAACAAAAGCAGCAACGAGTGCACAAGAGCATGCCATCGCTCGGTATATATCATACTGCTGTACCAAAACGCTTGTTGGGGATTTCCTATGTGACGAGCGATGGCAGAGCGTCAAGTGCACCAGAGCATAGCCTTCAGGGCGACAGAGCAGGAACGAGTATAGATACTGCTGTATCAAAACGCTTGTTGGGTATCTTATATGACGAGCAATGGCAGAGCGTCAAGTGCACAAAGGCATACTATGCTTTCAGGGCGACTGAGCAGGAACGAGTATAGATACCGTACTGCTGTTCCAACACGACATGTACACAAGAGCATGCGAGCGCGCGACGAGCAGCACCACAAGTACACAACAAGAGAGCTCGTTTTACAGTCTGTGGGCTCGGATCTTTTGGTTGGTAGGCTGTTCAGATATTTTGCTCGGCTCCTGTTGGGATGAAGGTGCGAACGACCCAACCCCTAACCCTAACCCTAACCCTATCCCTGAGCCCAAACCGCAGCCAAAAAGGGCCAAACTGGCCATAAACGCGGCTGCGCTGCGTTTGTATCGAACCGGGAAAATTCTCAATTGCGATTCCGAAGTGCAGACCGCGCTACGCAACTTTTAAGTCAAAAACACGCCTAAAGATCCGAGCTCACAGATTGCAAACCTACTGCAACAAGAGCATTCCTTGAGGGCGACAGAGCAGGAGCTAAAAATATTAATAACTTTACAGTCGATTACTTGATACTTCTTCATTTTGCGATCCTCGTCGTATTTTTCGGTACTCTCGTAAATAACCCCGCTATTGGAAGTACATGTAGCTTGCAAAGTTGAGTATCAACTACTTAATCAGTCGAACTCACAGCTGACGTATTTCATAATTTTATAAAATACGTGTCACTCTGCCGTTTGTGTAAACAACCGGCGTGTTTTTCATTGGCCAAAAGAGCGTCGTCAGCTCTCTGACCGCTTGTTTGGGATCTCATAAAAATCGCGATCTGGGGCCGCAGAGTTCACCGGGCGGATCGCCATCGTGTGAGCGCTTACTACCCGCCAGTTGATCTTTAGTTGGGTTGGGAGTTGGAATTACGGCCTGTGTGCCGGGTTGTGCTGTGCAGTGTGTGGTGGTGTTTGTTGTGCTGCGTGTGCTCGATATAGTCGGGGAAATATTGTGGTCGATAATATCCAGTTACTACGAGAGGCTGTCGGTTGAGTCACCCGCGCTGGATCGGGGTGCCCCTCCACGCCGCCGACATTGCTGCTGCTGTAGGGTGATAGCTGCGAGTTCATACTACACCGAGAAGCGGGTTGTACTTGAGCTGGGGGTTTGAATTGTATGGCGGTGCTTTATGTGCGTTGTTGCTACAGAGCTGTGGCTGCTCCTGCTGCATGCTGTGGCAGAGCTGTGCTGTGTGCTGTACGATGTGCTACACTATGATAAATAAAATGTCCAGAAAAGCTTACTAATAATACCAAATAATATTGTACGTACTTGGTCGGAAAAGTGCCCATATGGATGTACTTATTTTGGGAAAAAACCTTATTTCGCGCTGGTCGTTACGTGTTTTGGCATCGTGTAAGACTCGATAGGAGCTTTTTCCCTTAATCTTCCGTAAATAAGGGCATATTCGTAGTCTTAAATGTGTCTATTATAGTACGACCACGAGTAGTTAGTATCGAATACTTTGTAACCGTCGTGCGTACAAGCGCAATAAATGTCAAGAAACCCCGCTGCAGACCACTGTGCCGCCGTAAATCTGTTACTTTCGTCATTCCCACTCTTCTTGTGAAGTGATGGCCGAGGTAGGGTAAGGGTAAGAGACGCAGGTGGTTCTGGTAGCTGGGAAGCAGTGCTTCGCTTCTTCTGATTTTAAAGATCTTTTTTATTGATGGCGAGAGCTGAGGAGGTGGTCTGGTAGAGAAGTGAGAGGTAGGGGGGAGGGACTCGACACCCAGAAATACTCGTCCCACCTCACGCCACAAGCTCTCCTAAATTCCTCTTATCTGATGCACTCTTGAAGAACTTTCCTATGGCCACCGATCGTTCTGCCGCTAATCTAAGAACTTCTCATTTTTTTTATATCCATCAATGTCATTTTCCAGCTTAATAACTCGTACAAGGTTTCACCTTCAGCGGTCTTCTTCTGGACAAGCCGTGGTCACAGGACTTCTCATTGTATGGTTCTATCTCCGTCAAGGAACATTACTCTCGCCTAACGGGCTATCCGCCCTAGAGGACATTCCTACAAGAGCATTACTCTCGACTAAAAGAATATCCGCCGGATTTGTCCAATCTTTAGATTATTCTCGTATTCCTGAGAAAACAAAACTGCAAACTAGTTTATCTAGTCCATGAGTACTTCACTCATATTACACTAGCCCACCCTGAATAGTCGTATATGCAGACCACAATATGGTCGAAGGGTGATGGCAAAGCTCATCCCACACGATCGGAAAAAGGTGGTCGAAGATGCGGCTATTCGAAACAAAAGAAATGAGGCTATAGATTTCCCCACACCTCGTAATAAGACCCAAACACCACGAAGGCGGGGTGTTCACTGAGAACAACCACTAAAAGGGAGAGCAAAGTGGAGGAAGACAGAACTCAAAGCGGAGGCGAAAGGAGAAAACAGCCAAAGCGAAAACAAAGAAAGACGAAAGAAAAAGGAGACAGGAGCCGAAGCGAAGGCTCAAGAAGAAAACCAAGACCAAAGTGAAGGCAAAAGAAGGACGCACAAACGTATTAATAGAGCCATTGTCTGGGACTCAAGGAGGTACTGACGGGGGTTGCTCGCCGAACCGGGTTGGCAAACTAGGAAACTCTCAAAAGGGGACCGTGATCACATACCAAAAACATAAATATCCTGTGGGCGTCATGTCTTGTATCTTGTGGCGAAGGCGCTACAATAGTATACATCACGCGAGACAAAAGGAACACTGGGGAGTGCTATGAGGGCTGCGTACACTAGCGGCTACTAAAACCGAGAGACGAAAACATGCTGACGACGCCAGATGTGAAGTGAAGGCCGAGGTAGGTAAGGGGTAAGGGACCCAGTGTATCTGACAGCTGGGAAGCAGTGCTTCGCCTCTTCTGATTTAGATCTTCTTTACTGATGGCGAGAGCTGAGGATGTGCTATGGTAGAGAAGTGAGAGGTAGGGGGGAAGGACTCGACACCCAGATATACTCGTCCCACCCCACGCCACGAGCTCTCCTAAATTCTTCTTACCTGATGTACTCCTAAAGAACTTTTCTATGGCCACCGATCGTTCTTTTGCTAACACAAGAACTTCTCATTGTATGGTCCTAGCTCAGTTAAGGAACATTACTCTCGTCTAACGGGCTATCCGCCCTAGAGAGCACTCCTAAAAGGAAGTTACTCTCGACTAACGGAATATCCACCGGATTAATCCAATCTTTGGATTATTCTCGTATTCCTGAGACTTCAAAACTACAGACTATATTATCTATATCTATAGCCCATGAGTACTTCACTCATATCCCAATCTGATAATAGTAGGCTGTGAAAGAGTCTGGTGCATCACTACTACTAACAACACGAAAAAGTCTAATTCGCTTTCATTTTGCGATCCTCGGTGTGGTGCAGACATCTTCTTTCTATATTATTTTGTCTGTCGAATACTTTGTAACTTTTTGTTGGGGACACTATAATTCGCTTTCATTTTGCGATCCTCGGTGTGGTACAGACATATTCTGTTTAAATTGTCTGTCGATTACTTTGTGACCGTCATGTATTTCGATTCTCTTACATTTCGCGGTACAGAAATCTTTTGTCAATCTACTATTTGCTTTGTAGCAAAGCACACCGCAGCCGCAGTATCAACTTCAAAACGAAAAGTAATTCGCTTTTACTTCCAATCCTCTGTGTGGTGCAGATATGTGTGTTCTGCCTACTCGTCTGTCGATCACATTGTTGCCGTCGTATATTTCGTCTCCCGATATCAGATAATAAATACCTGGTAAATTTTATTTTTTGCAAGCTGTACCTACTGATCCACTACCACCTGGACTCTGCATTACGTTTTGATAGCATGCTTCGTAAAATGAGTGTGTCTTTCCGTACGCAGAGACGGGTAGGCTTCCGGCTTCCATCGTTGCTCGGAACCGGAGCCGTGGGCCGTGGGCTCTTCGTAGAGGCGAAGGGAGACATTCTGCGATATGCAGATATCGGCGAGCTGGGTTCACCACTTTGTAGATGTAATAATTTTCGAGGGATATTCCTATTCTCTGTATGAGCTTGTACTGCGACTATAAATAGCCTACAAAAAACGTGGAGGGGGTGGGGGACCGGAGGCGAACAAAGCTCCGTGGTGTATGGTGCCCAGCACCATGATTTCGATGCTGGTTCACGGACTTCGACGCTTTTTTCATTGTATCCGACGATTTCTGACCGTTTACGGCTCGCGCTACGCGCTCACGACCTCCGGCGGCTCCTGCGGAGGGCTACTTATTTCTCTGCACCTTGTGTGGGAGTTGGGTGCCAAATGGGATCACATCCGGGTGGGATCAGGTCCGGATGGGATCAGGAGAGCCAAGCAGGGTCCTGTTTTATTTTCTCGCTTTAATGGAGAGTATTCCGAGAAAGTTATTTATCTACCATATAGAGAACTCTTCTGATATCGGCAGACAGACGTGGTTTCCCGTATACACTATACCGCCGTATGGACCAGGCAAAGCCACAACCTATTGGTGGCTGTTGGGGGGCGGGGCGTCCTGCTTCCACCGTGCGATCGTACTGCTGTACTGGCTTACCACTCTGTCCCGTGATATAGTAACCTTTCGGGTTTATCTATGAGGCGCGCGAGCGCGAAGTGCGAGCTTTTTTGCCTGGTTTTCCAAGGAAAAAAGCAGACGTTCAGTCTGAGCCAACCCCGCCTGCTGGGGTGCCCTTTGTGCCGGTGCCGACTGGTCTCTCTCGTCACTCTCACCAACTCCAACTGGGACTTCACAAAAAAATACAAGCAAACTGAGAACAGCGCTCGAATGCATTTCATCGAGGGCAATAACAATATTGAATACCTGGTACAGAGTATCATCTCCCCGCCGTACCACGTAAGACGCCTCCGCCCTTCAAGATTATGGAGGTCGAACGAGATTTAAGGGGCATCGGTCGGTCCGTGGGCGCGGCATAGGCATCACCGTCCTCTACGGAACGCACTATAATGTAATACTCCTGCGACCGTCGTGGGAACTACTGTAGGTACGAAGTTCCAGCACTCTCACGATAGCACGCACAACTCAATGCAAGGCTGGCGCTCTTTCTCCAGCATCGGTACTACAGTAGACTACACGCCATAGAACCGTTGTGTGCGCGTCGTCGCCGCACAGCGCGAACCACCACACATCGCAAGCGCGATTTTCCTTACACCTGTCTAGACGTCTTACTAATGTGATTCTCCGTAGTCAAGCGTTAGACTATCGTTTTAGCGCGACATCCTTTACCAACCGGAGCTCGCTTTTGGTGCAAGGCGCAAGATTGCTTTCAGTGGCTCGGCAAGAAGTTGTGCACACGCGCCGACACCGGATCACGACGTACGGCGTCCTCTTCCTCGGGCACCAGAGCCGGATTAAGCTTCCGCTAGTAGTGCTGTTATGCGTGGCACTATGCGTAATATAGACACATGAACTTCGTCGAGGCGCTTTGCTCGCCTCTGTGGTGGAAACCCCCTTCCCTAAGTATCCCCTGCGTGGTACGCCCTGCAAGCCTTCCACGCCGGACTTTGACTTTGACTTGGGTGGGCTCGCCCCCCCGCACCGCTAACGCCATCATTACCATCTCTCCGCCTCTCCCCTTCACCGAGGACGACTTCGACAAACCATTCGACGCTGATTTAGCCCGCACCCCCCAACCCTACTCCACCGCCTCTGTTTCTGCTCAAGACTCTGCTGCCAAGCCTCCAGGAGAAGCTCCGAGAAGGGCGGCGCGCCTCTTTGCTTCGCTGACCGTACCACATGTCGTCCCTTCACCATCAACCTCTGGCACTTCTTTCGCGGTAGGCCGCTCTTTGGGATTCAGATCTGCCACAGACGTTCGTCATCAAGAGGAAAAAAACGTCTGGCAGGGTCCAAAGGCCGCCGGCGGCCGACGCGGCGTCGAACGCTTGTGAAATCAGCCCTCACCAAAGGTCGTAGGGGAGGGGGGGGCTTTTGCCCCCCCTATTGGCGATGCATGTGACCGACAAGTGGCGACAGTTCAGATACAAGCGCTTGGATTGCTGTTCCAATACGTAGGCTGGTCCGGTTGGTTGCGAGCTTCAGCCCCGAACGAAAGAAGTTGATGTTAAAAAGACGGTCTTGGGGTTAAAGAGAGAGAGGACTAGATAGTGAGATGATAGGCACGCCGCCATCTGTCAACTCTTTCCCGGCAACACAGGTGGCTTGGACACTCACTCTCCTTGCACAATGTGGGCGCAAACAAATCAATGTGGAGACATTGAATAACGTGTAGCACACCATTGTCAGGCGCACCGAATTGAGAGGTTGTCAACACATTGTGGGGTTTGCTGCATTGTTGAGGTATCCACAAGATTTTTTTCACGCCCACATTGTGCAGAGGGGGTGTCCCGGCCACCTGTGAAGATGCACGTTCCAGGATGTTACCAGGTCGTTGTGTTGACGGATCTACAGCAACAACAATGTCCCTTGATGTTTGCTCGTGGAGGTCGATACTTCCTTGAGGCAAGATAGTTACTCTGTGCTATTATCGATTAGCCGACGAAAATTTCGCGTAACGTACTTCTACATGCACGAGCATGCGCTACGATCTGCGATGTATCGACATACGTAGCACCAAAGAACGCGTTCCAATCCCGTCATTCGATTGTACGAGTACAGAGTATCGTAGGCTAACGAGACATTGAAAACGACGGGAAGAAACCGCTAACTACAGGAGCACACACCAAACATACCACTAGTATGTAGGTAGGTACGTTGGTCTTGAAAAATTACGTATAGACATTGTAGCTATCAATGCCACCTTTAAATAGCGCATAGTACACAGACGGACCGCATAATGCGGTCTGACACGTTAATGCTTGAAACCATACTCCCATGCTACTGAGCGCTGACCACAGATGACTGCATTGCCGATCAGACACTCGATACGCTACAGCAAAGTACCTATCACCAACACGACCCCGCGATGGAGGCGACATCGTCGAAGTTTTGTCCCACATACACAAAATAATGCCTTAACCCACCTGACTTACGTAAGCTAATTCTTACTGACTACAACTATTTGCAGTCTCGAAGACCTGCACAACAAGTGTGTTTTTATGCTGGGAAGATGCCCTACGGCGAAGGATTTGATGGAAAAACTATTTCAGTGTGGACGCGTTCTACGATAGAGGTAGCACAAATCCACCACTTTTTTTCTGAATGACGGGGCTTCTGAACCCAAAATCGTCGGAATGGCAATCTTGCTTCGAAAAATAACTTTTCGTATACTTGAGCCATGGGATTATTCATCGGTATACAACTTGATTTTGCTCAAGTCAATTTTCGGGGTGAGGTGTGGAGCTCCTAAAGTGAGAAGCTTCCGAAAAATTAGAGTGAACCTCAATCGTAGAACGCCTATGTGGACGGGGGCAATATGGGTGCAGTCTTGTCACGAAACCTAGTGGCTCAGCAACACTACCAAATCAGATGCAAGAACAGCACCCCAGCGATTTTGAGCCGGATAACCTAGAAATGGGGAAACAAACTACGACATAGAATCATGTTATGTACGTCTCTGTGCGCCCCGTTCAATCTGCATGATACATACCAGGGTAACCTGCCAGCCTACAAAACTATCATTAAACGCGACCAATATTCCGGTCTGTTTAGCGACCAAGTTCAGAAGATTTCGGTAGTAGTCTACAACATTGACCCCGTTGCGAACGATCTCCGACTGCTCCTGCCGCCCGCAAACAAAGGAACAAAGGGGCACTGCCAGCGCTTTTATTTTACAACTGATGAGCACTGCAAATTTTATTTCATGAAGGCGTCACCTCTCGTATGTACGGACTTCCCGCATGTGCGCGTCCACATGGCGGATCCTCCAGCCACATACATGTAGAAGCCCTGGAGCCGCGAAGTGATCGCGGTGTGAGGCTCGTTCGAAACATCCGACCTGTATCACGGCGTGTGCACAGGATTGCAGTCCGTAATCCCGCGGCCTTTTCAGGATGGCGATGGCGTACATAGATCGTCTGAGCGGTGGCCAATGACTCCTTGTCATAGTATCACGCCATCACGGTTCGGAGATGGTGGTGTTGGTCGGAAGGGAAAACCCACTACTCTACTCAATCAACTCACGTTTACATTGTGTTGGGTATATTTAAGGGGACGAATGCTCAAAGTATTGAGAGTGTTCCTGAAATGTTTTGTGATGTTTTCTTCACTTGAAGAGCTCTCTATGCCCCCCCCCCCAAATGACTTTTTTTAGAACGAATGCACACTTAACCCGATGAAAAATCAATCCTATGGCCTACAGTAGGTCTGTGCAATGAAAGTTGTTGTAAAAACGCACACGAGGGTTGAATGAGTTCCTCAGTTAAGAAGAGCCCCCATCACCCAGAAATATTGCCTCATACGGCAAAAAAAAGGGCTACCCCTATCGTAGAAACGTGTCAAGGATAATCTACGAGGCTACTCTCGTCAGTGAGTCAGCGCTGACTGAGTAGACTGCTCGTGTAGGTTATCGCTTCAAACCAGCAGATAGGCGTCCCAGTTTGCTCCAAAGCCGACTGCCACCAACAGCTGCGCCTCCAAACGTTGATTTTTCAGTCAGTGTCTCTGTCGTTGCCCCGATTATGATAGGCCCTGCTCCGTCCACGACGAAGAGAAGGCCCTGAGGTTGATTTGAGAGTGTACAGGAAAGGACGTGGATGTCAGCACTGGACGATTCTCCGTCACCGTATGCGAAGTCCAGAGGTCTCGCCTGCGGTTGTCCATTTCCGCTACCGTGAGCGCGATAATTGTCAACCCCCTCCGAACTAAAAATCGGTCTCGGTGCTAGGCTTGGCTCTCCTGTAGAGGCTCAGGCGATGCGCAGCTCACGAGCATCTGGTACGAGCCGAGGTGATATGGGCGGTGTCAATCCATCGACCTCGTCGGGTGATAATGCTCCGATGACTCCAGGCGATGATGTTTCGTCAGTCCCAGTCGATGCCGCCCCGGCCGCCCCGGGCAATGGTACTCCAGCGACCTCAGAAGACGTTGATGCTCCAACGGTCCCAGATGATGGCGATCGATCCAATGATCTCGAGCGATGATGCCGAGTCGATCCAAGTCGGTACTGTACTCCAGCGATCCCAGGCGAAAGTGCTCCGGGGGGCCCGGGCGATGACGCTCCGGCGACTCCGGGCTGTTGTGTTTTGGCGATCCCTAGCGACGACGCGCCGGTGATCGGCCCAGTGGTGCTGCGCCGATTCCGGGCGGTGATAGTGCTTCGCTTTTTGCACCAACCTCCGCTTCGAACTAAATCAAACCTACTGTATGTCCTTTTCAAGTGGCTGTAACGGCACCACGACGCCACCCTTCCGCAGGTGGGGGTTGGCTTTTTCGAAGGTGGTGGTGATCCCCCGCTTCATTGATAAGGGTGGAGAGAAGACGTGGCACCCCAGGCCTGGAAAATTTTGACTGGGACACCGCGCTCGATGCGTCTTGCTGGTCTGGTCGACGATGGCGCTATACTGTAGACGGTTCCAGATGCAGTCCCGCGTAGATCCCTGTTGCCGGCGGCAACTATTGTCTTCGGTACGTCTAGCAGCGCGTGCTTTTTTTTTTTTTAATCTTCCGGCGGACTGGTAAAAATAAAGCTTAAGCTCACCACACTTCCACGTTCCAATTTCGTGTCGTCTGTCAATTTAGCCCATAGCTCCCGTTGCAACATCAGAACGGGCTGCTGTTACCACTGGAGTTTGGGCACGTTGACCCGACCTGACCCCCCAGAGGAGCAGGTGCGGTGGAGATGGCCACCCGGGAGAGTCATCTCTTCCGGGTAGTGTGGGACTTGCGCGAGCTCACCCACTAGCAAAAACCAAGACTATGAGACCTTCCCGCCGGACTTGGTCCAGTTTCGGTCCACCCTAACCGTTGGGGCGTTGGTCCTCATAGTAGTTCTTCACGCGGTCCTCCAACCCGGAGATTAGCTATATTTTGCGCCACTGTCCACCAGCATGGGAAACGAACAAAAAAAGGAAACCTACGTACGCACGCACGAGGTACACAAACTCCCTTCTGTACATGCTTTAGGCTCAACCTCGACCGGTCCGATTGGTTTCATTCTTGTTGTTTCAAAGCAGAGTGCCAGGTAGTCTTTTGATTGCTCTCTTTGCCATCCGACAACGTGCAACATGCTCCAACGTCAACCACTCATATATTGGTTTTCAGACAGAAGGAAGGAGAAACCTAGATTGGTTTCATTCTTGTTGTTTCAAAGCAGAGTGCCAGGTAGTCTTTTGATTGCTCTCTTTGCCATCCGACAACGTGCAACATGCTCCAACGTCAACCACTCATATATTGGTTTTCAGACAGAAGGAAGGAGAAACCTGCGTTAGAATACAGCACGGACAGAACCCTAACCTATCGCCCCGAGAGAAAAATTCTGTCGACATTCTTGTCTAACTCTTAATATTACTACACGTGGTTGCCACCCGACAATGCGCTTGTTCAAAGCTGATCACCCATAAAACAACAGTAAATATTGATTTTCCAGCAGAAGAGCAGTCCCATCAATAGTACTACTATTACGGGGGTCCATAGTTAATAGGACCTGTGGTACACACAAAAACCTATATATTTACCTATTTTTACTAACAATATTTGGTCCCATTAACTATGGACCCCCGTAATTAATACTACGTTTGTCATTCGACAATGTGCGACATGTTCCAAGCGCCATTCTCCCATGAACACGTTCATCATATCTGTACTATACTATTCAACGCCAAACACGTAATGAACTATACTTCCAATAATTCCAAGACATTGATCCTTTGAGGGCTGCAGTCCCGTTTTGGGGCGCAAATCACTCCAATTCTAAGCAGTTTGTTGTTATGGTCTTAGACCATTGGGCTACTGTGGTGAAAGGTTACCCGATCGCCTACCCCCTCTAAGTCTTATGACATTGTCCCCAGAGCGGAGCTGCAGTCCTAAAAGTAAAAAAATAGCTTCCACCTCTGAGCCACAACGGCAGACGCGTGCTACGATACAGGTACGTGTACAGGTAGCACAGTTCGGCTCTTTTTTTCTAAACGACGGGGCTCCTTGACCCGTTTAGAACTGCAGTAAAAGTTCCGTTGTGGGGATAAATCACTCAATTTTCAAGTACTTTATCCCCTGAACGGGACTGCAGTCCTGATAGTGTTGACCCATAATCATCGGGGTAAATTCGTTCTTGTTTCGCTAAAATGACTTCTTTTTTTTTTTGTAAAACTTGAGGCCACGGGAATATACTCGTCGGGCACGCACTTTCAATTTTTGTTGGTGCCAGTTTTTTGGGTGACCTCCTTATGTCGTACTAACAGCATGGAGCGCCTCGAGCGAGGAGTCTGAGTAAATAATGGTGCGCCTCTACTGTAGCATGCGTCGATAGCAATTTCCACCTCCGCGAGTCGCAAATTAATTAAATACACAGTAATTCATGCTATATCCCATTTACCTTCCTACAAATGTGCAGCGCTTGTCTCCAATCATACCATCCACGTAAAAAGGGAGTAACCGCTATATAATCTAATGACTTGATAAAACTTGAGACACGGAAGCACCTAATCGTTTAGAGGAGACGATACGACAATGCATTCGTAGAGGATGGGTGGAATCAATTAAATAATTTCTCGGGCTACAACTGCATTGTGAAACAAATATACGAGGTGTACGCGTATATATATATTTTTTTTCAGAGGACGATACCTCCAGAAACAAGGCAAAAAAAAAACTTGAAATGAATACCTAATTTTGCCCTCCGGCAATGTACATTATATATACCTGGTATATACCAGTAGCTTTTATGCTCCTCAAAACCCGTTGTCCACGCGATCGAAGTATCCCACGCAGCTTGCAAAAGGTGAGTTTCGACAAAATCCTCGATCTCACAGCTGTACGAATAGCTGCGTTTTCTTTTGTTGTTCGAAACAAGCATGTCCCAATCTGACTTGAATCGAACATTTTCTAATATGCAGTAATAGTAGTAGTAGTAGTAGTAGTAGTAGTAGTAGTAGCAGTAGTAGCAGTAGGTAGTAGTAGGTAGTAGTAGGTAGGTAGTAGGTAGTAGGTAGTAGTAGGTAGTAGTTAGTAGGTAGTAGTAGGTAGTAGTAGTAGTAGGTAATATAGTACAGTAGTAGTAGGTAGTAGGTAGTAGTAGTAGTAGGTAGTACAGTAGTAGTAGTAGGTAGTATTTAATAGTAGGTAGTAGTAGTAGTAGTAGTAGTAGTAGTATTACGGGGGTCCATAGTGAACAGGACCTACGGCATACATAAAAATCTATATATTTACCTATTTTTACTAACAAAATTTGGTCCTATTTACTACGGCCCCCCGTAATAATAGTAGCAGCAGTAGGAGCAGTATTTGTGCCCATCACTGTGAAAACCAACAACAGCCCGCTTTTGTCCTTCTTGAAGGATCCTACAACTTGCACCTTCCTCCCTTGGTAAACCCTCGGTTACTTTGTTGGAACATACCGCCCGCACGGACGCCCTTTTCTACCGCCCCGAGAAGGGATTACGTAAGCTTTGAATAGATTGATGATCGCCAAGATCGACAAGCAGCGCGTTTTTGTACGTCAACCCGTTCAGAAGTGCAGCCATTTTTTTCTGGACGAACTACTTGGAATTAGTGAAGGATATTTTTCGCACTAGACATGGCGGTAGATGACTGCGGATGCCGTACGTATGTATGTATGTATGTATGTATGCATGTATGTATACCACCCGGACTGGAAAAAAAAAACGCGCCGCTTTTTAGTCGTCGACCTTTAGTCCGTCGGCGGTTGCTGTTACAGTAATAGTAAAACAATATACCCGTGGCACATAACTTTTACAACTGGCCCAACTGCGAATATTGAATCAACAATCATCAATCATAAACCACCAGCAGTATTGTACAGTACCTGATACGCAACCTTTCATCGTGCATTAACCCTCTAGGGGACTTGGTTCAGAAGGAAAAACGATAGAACGTGACGATTTGCAGCAACATAACGCGGCCACTCACTGCGCGATCGGGGGGGGGCGTTGATACACGTTGGTGCCCCCGAGTCACGATGCGCGGAGTCGTACGGCACAGGCACGGGCCAACAAAGGTCCTGCCCGTACTCGTACTACTGCTGGGCGTTCACGCTGTGCTCGTAGACGGTTGATAGCATCAAACATTTTACGCTTAGCAATTGCTTCGGGCGCTATCTTACGGGAGTGTCAAAGGGGTGTTAACCCGCTTAGGGCTGCGGTCCTGTTGTGGAGAAGAAACACGTGAAATTATGGTCAAATTGAGGTCCATGTACACTGCAGTACTACAAGGGTCAACAGTAAAAGGGTCTATCACAGTAAGCACGGGTCTATCTGCGGCAAGTGATGGCGGGCTATTACGAGTACGGCGGCGGTATCAATAATAAATAGCTGCCACGCTAAGGGGCCATCATCTGTGAACAATGGAATTCGTTGTGTACCTACGGTATATCTTCAGGCAGTAGGATCACAATTAGTTCGTTGCCGTCGGTTTTTTTTGTTTGTCCCTTGACCATCTTTTTCATCAAGGTCTGTGTGTTCGTTTTTTGTCCCTTGACCATTTTTTTCATCGAGATCTGTGTGTTTTTATTCGGTGAGGTGGAGAGCTGTCCTTAAGTGAGGAAGAGCAGCCTCGGCAATTAACGTCGTACCCCTATGCTGTCGCACGCGTAATTTTGTTTTGAAAAAAATCAAATCGTCATGGTGCAATACTGCCGGCGTCCTCAGTGGCTTGGTAGGTGGTCCGCGTGCCTATCTACACGAGTCTGTCGGTTCGAGTCTCACCGAGTGCATACTCGTAGGGACTTTCACCTGCCTAAAAAATGATTAGCGGAAAGCGCGAGAGCGTGAGTTAGCAACATTCGATGAAAATCGACGAGAATTTTGAATGCTGAACCCTATGCGCGATAAAAAATGAAGACACGTACCGGGGGGGAGAAGGGTATGACACCTGTGACCACGGCTTGTCCAGAAGATCGCAGAGCGTAAAACCTCCTACGAGTTAATCTGGAAATTATACCTGGTAAGTGATGATTGATTGAACACTGCCCGGCGGTATATCTGCCCTCCGCCGCTACGAGCAGTATCGGCGCTCTCCCATTAAACGGGGGACCACAGTAATCAGGACTAAATATTCTTCGTGAAAACACTGTAATATGTATGGTTTTGAGTATATGGTGGGTCCTTATTACTATGGTTCCCCGTAATAGGAAAACCTTGCAATCAGATGCGAAGGCCAACATCCTTGTTATGGCGGAGGAGCAAGAAGCGGGTAGATTTCTTCCTGAATAGATAGGATGCACGCTTGTCTTGGTGCTTTTCAATTTGCAGGCTAGACACATCTTCTAAACAAGATAGGGCCGATACTGTATCCTATCCACAGTGTGTCTTTTTCAAGTCTTCGATTCGACTATGTCCTACCCTACTTCAAAGCCGCCTGGAGAGCCGACATATGTATATACATCGCTGCACATATTGGCACTAATATTTACAGTAGCATAGAGTGTGTTGAAGCAGTGTTAATAGTACTGCTTGGTATTCTTGTTTTTTTATCCTCCGACAAGGTATCGTAGTACAAGTATATAAAGGTCCGGACACACACCGAGGTTGCGATGTTAGGATATCAGGCAAGGAGGCATTATCGTGTAGGCATCTTCCTCCGGGTTTGTCTCCTTACGCAGACCCCTTGGTCTCGCTCACTCACCACGTTGTGCTAGAACCGAGCTTCATACCGTCCGATCGACACCTACTAGATATCTCCTCTTGTTGATAGGGCTTCCGATGAATATCTGAACAGAGGAGGCTCGACTGCACCTTGCCCTGAGCACTGTTCGCTAGTACATATGGACATCCTTACCAACTTCTACGTTAAACACGGGCATGTATTCTAAGTGCTACGCGCCACCTTCCCGTATGTCCAGTGCCGGCCTCGTGTAGGTCTTCCAGGGAAACATGGTAGGTAGCATTGCTATCATATGAGCCCACCCTGATGAACCGTACATGCAGATATCATATGTGGAAGATGCGGGTAAGGGAAGGCGCCACGAACTATTCGACACCAGCTATGTAGGGACACAGAACGATCCTCTCCAAGGTTTTCCTATCGCCGCAAGAGCGGGAGGAGCCAACTCCAAAAACCAGCCAGGGAAGCATCTACCTGAGAAGTTTTTTCGACCTTGAAAAGTTTCGCGCCCCTGTTGGCCTCTGAAACAGCGTGTCGGAAACGGCTGAGGTTTTGTTGGCGTCCACGCAGGAAACAGCGAGAGCGTGCTGCTCGCGAAAAACGTCTTGCGCGCGGTGTTGGTGGTCTGTCATCAGGTCGCAACACACGAGCTGATCGCGGGGAAACAAAAATGATGACCGACGACACCGGTGCCTTCGGTATTCCAGCGAGAAAGGCATGGGAGCTTACGGCCCACGCAGATTGCGTTGAGAGGCTATTCCTGTAGCTTGGACCGAATTCGTTGCCTTGGAAAATTCTACGTGAGCAAGTTGTGCGCGTCCCAGCCATCTTGCCGCTCGTTGACTCTGACCACCATGATGGCCAACATTTACGCCATCACTGCGAACAGCAATATTCAGATTGGGTGATGGGAGCTTGTGGTGGTTTCACGAACACCAAGAGCTTGTACACACGCAGCGTGTGAAACCTGGGAACACAGAACTAACGGCAGAACGTCTTCTCAGAGAGAATACTGAGCTGACACTCCCAAGGAGAGACACATTTATTGTGAGTTGGCAAGTGCCTTCGACCGTAAAATCGGCAGCCGTGACAGCGAACACGTTGGCGTGGGGGCCGAATCGAAGCGGTTGTCGTGGACGTGTGTCACCGCGGAGTGTGAACGGGAACAGAGCCGAACTAATCAATGCTCATCGTGACGCGGAGCCTTGTATGAAGTGGCAGCCGAGTCACAGGCCAGTGGACGAGCAAACCGAGAGGGTTCTCGAGCTTGGCGCTTAAGAGGTCGCCGAGTGGTAAGCTTGAATGAACCCACGGACGAATAAGCAGCGGTACGTAAAAGGCGAATTGGCTCGACACGCTCCCGGCGCCGCTGTTTGACTTGAGTGCAGAGGGAGAAGGAAGGAAGGAAGGAAGGGAGGAATAGGTCGGTCAATGAACTAGCAACGCGGATGCCGTCCGTCGTCTGTGGCATGAAGAAGTTGTTCCCTGCGAGCGGTCATCCCAAAAATCCCAGAGAAGGGGAGATGCTTGTGCTAAGGGAAACACATGTGTTGATCCGTGCTACGATAGAGGTATGTATCACTTATTTGGCCAGAACATTTCTGACTCACGGGCGGGCTCCTTCAGGGCACTGAGGGACCCCGATGACATCTACCGAAAACAGTTATAACTTTTGGTGCTATCAGCCGTCTGCGAGTCGTCGAGAGTTACAGGTAGCCCGTGTCGTAGGACCCCATCCATTGTGGCTCTGGAACCAACTTGTATATAACCCCGCCAATCACGCAGTTGCCGCTCGCTGAAATCGCCTCTATTTTGGCGTCAATTTCCCCCTCTGAAGTCCCGAGAGGGTTAGCTCAGGAACCACCGTTGGAGTGCCATTATCAGTAATGTGTTCCAATAGGGCATGCCTCGCATCGTCCAGGCCATGGGGTTGTCCACATCTTGATTCACGTTGTGCCACTTTTTTTTCGTGAGACAGACGTGGAGCTTCTAAAGAGAGGGTCCTCATGAACTAATACCTGCCAGGAGCTATAACCCTAACACAGCGGACGCCACACGTCTATGGAAAACACCATCGGGCAGGGGGCCGGGAAACACGTCGAAGGTCATTTATCGAAATCATGGAATGGGCGCATAGTAGGCCTCTACCTGCTGTTCCCCGCTCCCAGTCGGCGCGCGAACAACGCGAGGTGAAGTTCCTTTGCTCTGTTAGGCAGCCGCCTTGAGAGTGAGTGCTCATGTCGGCCGTGGACGCGGCGGGGGTGCCAACGAGGGGAAGGTGGAAGCCTCAAAAGCGGCGTACCCAGCGAGGCTCGGTGTTTGCGCGGTCAGGCAGAATGGGTATCGTCAAGACTAGGCGCCGAAGCCGGACTTGGGCCGCAACGACGGTCTGAGAGGTTGTTACGGGCGCGAAGCACGCAACGAGGCGGCGACGACCGGTCAAACCCGCCGAACGTTTGAATCGCCAGACGAAGGAACCCCCCCAGGATCAAGACGATAGTCTCAAACTGCTCGCGCGGCGCCTGCAAATATAGCGGTCACTGTTGTCCGAGTGGGTCTGTATGCGATCCGAGGAAAACGCGTCGAAGGGAGGGGGGGCGGGGGGGAATTCGTGGATGCGGCCTGACCAGCGACCACGGCGGTGTCGCCAGTCTGCGAAGTGCTCGTTGGAGCTAGTGAAAGCTGCGATGTGTCTACGATAGCAACCGATATTCAACGGCGGCATCTGTGCGGTGCCCGTGCGGCCCACCGGTGGCACGACGCAGGCGAAAACAGAAGCAAAGGCGGTGTCAGCGGCGCTAGGACTAGCCGCTTTTGACGAAGACGGTGATCGCCGCTGGATTTAACGAACGCAGCAGCGTCTTCCCTTTGCGCATGGGCTGTACAAACCCCCCCCCCTCCCGCTCAGGCCACGACGTCGAGAATCATATAGGCATGCCTACGACGAGGACTCGTTGTCAAGTTAATAATAACCGCAATTCGTCGAGACGTAAGTGTTGCGATATGATGATTCTTACCCTGGCGATGTACCAATGCGACGATTCCCATCCTGACAATGTATTGTTGCGATGAATATGAACCTAGAGATGGTCTGTCGGGATGTTTTTCAGCCTGAATGATGTGTGCTCAGCGTAGATATGGATTCCAACGTCGTCACTGGGGGGGGGGTTACTCGTGTGATTCATGGCCGTAATCGTATGACCATAGACCCTCGCGTCCCTGCAATGCCGGGGCGGAACACGTCGAATTTTCACTGACTCAGGCAGGCAATGCTTGCACCAAGCGCGAGGCGCCGTGAGGTGTTCGGCGGAGTCGCGTGAAGGGTGAGCTGCATCCTACTAAGAACCGCTTATAAATCGGACTTGTGCATGGGTGACAGCTTCAACGGGTTGATTCAATTTATCTGTGTGGCCATTTCCGGAGACAGCGATGGGAGTACTACAGTAAGTATCTGCCTTGTGGGTGCCTTACCATAAACACTACATGGTGGGATAATTCCCCTCATGTGGAGTAAACGTTCTCCACCCCGCACAAAAATGTTCTATAACTCGATCGCCAGCTGTGACCGAACGCCACACCCTAGTTGTCTTGCTCACGTAGTGGCATGTTTTACAGTGTCGTTGTCAATCGACTCCAACCCAACCTATATATGACATATAAGCGTGGGGGGGGGGTTTCCACTTGTGCAAAGTCATCAACCCTCAGACGTGGTCCTTGCCCTCGAAAATCGTGGAAACCTGAGGGGGGGTGAGCAGGAAAGATTACCCCCAACGACACTATCCGGTCGGGGAACCAGCCCACCCAAACCGACATTGGGACTCGGCGAAGGGCGAGAGTTATAATCGGTTATGCTATGGGGAGACGTGGCAAGCTTCTCCCTGTAAGCTCGCCCGCGAAATAGCCCCCCCCCGACTGTTCGTATCACCTACCAGGTACGTGTTTAGGCATGCCATACTACGGTAGACCAGCTTCCTTCGCACGATCCGATATGTTTACTTGTGATACCCGATGGACGTCTACGTGTATCTGACCATCTGGGCAGAGGGCTTGGCTTGGCCTTCGCCCCAGAACCAGGTTCCCCATATATGTGCAAGTGTTTCACTGGTCATGACACGATACTTGCTGTGTACTGCTGCGGTTTGAGGTGTGAAGTGTTGGTAAGTCTGATTGCAGCTGGAGTATCGTGCCAATTGTCATCATACTTGCCAATATGTATGCCTTTTTGAGTATGCGGCATTTTTTTACTACGATGACTACTGCTGCTGTTTATAGTGCCACCGTCGGTAATAATCTGTACCTGGCAATATACACTGCTGCTTCGGTAGATCTATTTAATGTTTCATAGCTGCGTACCTGGTATCATAATTTCATACGTAGCGACCATTTCTTTGGTTGATTGAAGTATCAAGCATTGAGTATTGCTGAGAGAAGGTAACAATTAACCTTTCGCGTTCGACGTTTCCTTCTTACAACGCAGGTACCAGTATAGTCTCGCACCAGTCCTCAGTGGCTTCGTAAGTGATCCGCGTGCCTACGAAGATCGATTTCGTGGGTTCAAGTCTCACCGAGTGCATACTGGAAAGGGTTTTTTCGTGCATAAAAAACAATTCGCGGAAGGCGCTGAAGAGCCACATTCGATGAAACTCGACGAGCAGTGGGACTGCTGAACCCTATGCGCGAAAAATGAAGGCACGTACCAGGGGGAGAAGGGACTACACCTACCTGTGGCCACGACTTGTCCAGAAGAAGGCCGCTGAGGGTAAAACCTCCTACGAGTTAAGCTGGAAAGTGAAAGTGATGATTAAAAAAATAAAATAAAAAATGTGCAGGTACCTTTACGAGTATTTGCTGGTATAAGGATGTTCCACAAGTACGAAAAAACCACATCATCAGCGGTCAAATTACTTTCACGTACGTACTGGCTTTACGTCGACGGCTGATGGTGATGACGATGACGATGATACTATATAGCCTGGTATTGTTTTTTGAAACTATAACTACGTACGTTGTTGTGCCTGTTTATAGGAAGCATGTATTTACATCACCCAAAGGGCAAATCTATTTGTCTTTCCCGTGCTTGCAGTGTACAAGAGAGCTTCGTAGAGCGCTGCAATAATAGAAGAAGAGTGTGTCCCCGCCCTATTCAACTATCCGTACGACTCGTTATTTCGCCTTTCATGTTCATCCCGCGTTCGGTGCAACACAACCAACCAAACAATCATGCATGAACACAAGCGTTGTGTGAAACACTGCTTGTCGACGTCCGCCATCTTACTACAAGTGCTGGTTGTACCACACGTACTCACGCAACGACATTATAATCATCTCGTACGTTGTTTGTTTCCGCACGGTGGTGGTGGTAGTGGCGGTGGTAGGTGTTGGTAGGTGGTAGCGATGGTAGTGGTATTCCCGGTGGTGTCGGAGTTGGTGCTGATGGTGGCGGTGGTGGTGATGGTGGTGGTGGTGGCAGCTGTAGTGATTGTGGTGATAGGGGTGGGGGTGGTGATGGTGGTGATGGTGGGGGGGTGGTGATTGTAGGTGTGGTGGTGGCGATCGTGGTAGCGGTGGTGGTGATGTCGGAGGTGATATTGTTGGGGGTGGGAGTAGTGGTGATGGTAGAGGAGGAGGTGGAGGTGACGAAAGTGTTGGTGACGTTGGCCGTAGATGTTGATCGTGTTGGTGGTGATGGTGGTGGTGGTGATGGTAGTGGAGGAGGTGGTGGTGGCGAAAGTGTGGGTGACATTGGTGGTGGGTGTTTGATGGTGTTGATGCTGTTGGTGTTAGTGCCGGTGTTGGTGCTGGTGTTGGTAGTACTGGTAGTGTTGGTATTGGCATTGGTGTTGGTCTCGGTGTTGGTGGTAGTGGTACTGTATTACAGTGGTGGTGTTTGTGTTTGTGGTTGCGCTAGCGTTTGTGCTTGTCGTGATGGAGGTCGTGTTGTTGATGTTACTGTAGTGTTGTTGGTGATGGAGGCTGTGGTGGTGTTGATGGTCATGTTGTAGATTTTTTTCCGCCGTTGACCGCAGACTTTCAGAGAAGCGCAACGCATATACTTAAGTGTGTTCAGTTCTACAAAGGAACACCAAGAAACTTAAAATTATAGACAACCGAGGAACGAGCTCACTCACCATCATGATGCCTACCAAGCAGTCTGCAGAGAGCAGAGGAACAGGATGCAATGTTGACAGCATCATGATGAGCGTGCCCCGGAGGTTCTCTGAGGATCTTTGCGGGATGCGCAACATGCCTCCGGCCTATCTGAAGCCCTGGTGCGTACACGACATATTATCCACACGGTGTAATGGGGTCGCAGGGTGCGGGACAGGGGTGTCGGCAGTTACACACGCCGTGTTGATTTGTTAGATCTTTGTTGTCTCTTGTCTCCCCGAACGGCTCACAGTCGAACAAGGCAGATTGATCAGACGGGGGAAGGTCAAAGCAGATCTGACTATCTCCTATTCTCAGCACCCTTACCGCCTGTCAGAAGCATCACGTGACGTGTCGCAAGAATCTTGAACAACCATACTCTTGGAGTATTTCATACCGTACATAGCTACATAAATGCATGTATGCGCAATATCACTCATAATATAGGTCCACCCTGAATAGTCTGTCGTAGATGCAGGTCCCACAGGAAAAAAGAAAGGATGGCAAAAACAACATCCGGAGATTGAAAAGGGGCAGGTAACCGGTGGAATCAATGTCCCGCCTCACCGTTTAGTCTCCTTCGTGACCAGATCGTGGAACAACTTGATCTTCTTCTATCTCTGAACGAACAACAAACATGAGTAACAACGAGAGCCTGCCCAATAGGCAAACCTGGCGAGGGATACTACGTCTCTCTGGCAGTCATCTCACAATTGGCGTCGACAGGGGTTGCGTACGCTTGTCGCACGGCGGTGATGTGTCTGGCCTCTGTAGTTGCGGCGGGGGGGTCTATCGCGGATGCTCGAGCGTGGGCAACGTTAGATGGCACGGTCTTAGCGCGGTCATGACGGGTGTGCAGTCCGGTCGAACTGACTGGAGGCCGTGGGTTCACCATTGTCTCGTCGCACAGTGTAATATTTTTCCTGCTCCACTGGAGCGGCAGGAGCGCTGCGCACATGAGGTAGCGTACACCAAGACGAACGAGGGCCTTCCGGCCCAGCAGATGACTTAAGACACAAGGGGCTCGGGTGGATGGCAACAAAGTGCTCACCGGAGAGGGTTTCTTTCTTGCAGACCTGTGCCGGAGAATATGGACGATGTGAAAGATAGAGTGCCCATCGTGGTTGCGAGGAAACGCCGATCGTAGCCTCGGTGCTCAGAGGCGGGGGAATGGGTTTTGAGGAGCCGCATCATCGACTCATGTCATATACCTAGTAGTAGTTCGTGGAACTGGGGATTCACTAAATTTCTAATATTTCTTCATATGCGGCTCATCAGAGGGGGCTAGTATTATGGTAATGCCTTGAAGGACCATACAAGGACGGTAATTACCTGAGTTTAGTTATTGGGAACGTATTCAGGATTGCTTGGGAGGTGTATCCAAGATGACGAAACAGGGGACGGGCGGGACCAATGTCTCGCTTAAACTTTTAGTCCCCTTCGTGACCAAATTGTGGATTACACTGCTCTTCTCCTATCTCTCAAGCAACCAACACACGCGAACAACAACAATAACATGCGCAAATCTGGAAAGGGATACTATGTGTCAGGTAACCACCTCACATTTTTCAATACCCGTTCTCATTCGTAGTACTACTTTAACTATAGAGTTGTGGTCCCGGTATAAGGCGACCCAGTGACAAGGCGCTTGGAGTAGCCTTATAGCCGTACTCACCTAATAGCTGAATAGTACCTACCAGGTATATAACGCGACACGCTTCAGAAAGGTGCCGTACTTTCGCCCTATATAGGTACTATTCAGCCGTGTGGCGAACTTAAGACTATACTAAGGGCCAGCTTTGGGGTTTGGAGCTGCAACAGCACGTGGGTTCTACTGTGTGCTCCGGTCGTGACTTTGCTTACAAGCTTGACACTCGGTTATCTCAACATCACTTCATTAGAATCATCAGCGGTAGGGCGCAGCTGTGAAGCAATACAGTACTACCTGGTATATCGTATTTCACTGCATCGGGTGGCACCATGAGTTCCAAATACCTCGCGCTACACGAAGGAATGCTCGACACTGAGGCACACTCACTACAAGCTAAGAGTAACGCCCTAACGACCCCCGAACCAAATGTTCAAATAGTTAACTCTGCCTTAGCACTACTAACGCCCACTTGGTTGGCCGACCTCTGGGTATAAGGCTCTTGCACATGCCATTCTCGCCCTGCGCAACGCATGGCATGCTTCATCGGTGGCGCTCGCTTCGGCGCGCTCTTTCAACTGACCGAAGGGCACCAAAAGATCCCCCCCCCTGCCCCGTTCTCTTCGCTCCTTCTTCTACTTCGCTTTCATCGGAGCGCCCTCCGGGTGGACCCTTGTTTCGTCCTCCACATGGAGCCGCAAGGCGGTGACGATATCTTCTTGTTCTTTATACGTATGCGCATCCAATTCTTGACTGCGGTCATAGTGTTGTGTGGTCGGGGGGGGGGAGGGGCGTTGCCTGGCTATTTTATTATGTATCGGCGTCGTCTGAACAAGGCGACCACCCCCACTATTCAGGTGCTAGGGCTATAGGCTCGTTCTTCTACTTCGCTTTCATTGGAGTGCCCTTCGGGTGGACCTTCGTTTCGTCCTCCACATGGAGCCGCAAGGCTGTGATATCTTCTTGTTATTATACGTATGCGCGTCCACTTCTTGACTGCGCTCATAGTATTGTGTGGTCGCGGGGGGGGGGGGGTGTTGCCTGGCTATTTTATTATATATCGGTGTCGTCTGAATAAGGCGACCACCCCCTTTATGTAGTTGCTAGGGTTATAGGCTTGCCCATATAAATAGAGGATATAAAGGATAGCTACCATGCCACCCAGCAGTAGCCATCAGCCTACACCGAGTCGCTGATCGGTAACATAAGCCGTCTGTAGCAAGTAGACCACAGAACCAGGAGCCGCGCACCACACGGCCAATGCAGAGTTACTGTTAAGATAGGTGCAATACCTATATTGGCGACTGGCCTTGTATGCGTTCCTGGTCGTGTCAACGTCATTTTAGGTTGCCTCAAGGCCGTACTCGCCTTACAGTGTAAGGTGTTATGATACTGCCTTGAATGAGGCAGAAAGCCCGGTAATTACCTGGGTTCAAGTATTAGGATCGTATTTGTAGTACTTGGCAGGCGTATCGTAGATGGAAAACCAGGGGTTTTCCCAGCGAGGTACGAGCTCGGCTCTTAGCCTTCACGTGCACGAAAGGAATAAAACTGCTCTTCTATCTCTAAGCAGCGAAGACACGTGAGTACCAACGAGTACCGACTTAATAGGCAAATCTGCCCAGGGGTACAAAGTGTCTCGACCTTGATCTTACCAAGCCACTTTTTTGTGGCATAGGACGCGTTTCCAGAGATGTGGACTGGGTTTAGGTGGTTCTTGCTGTATTCCGCGTTATTTTTCTTCTTGTTTTTGGTATTCAATTTTCCCTTTTGCATTGAACTTCTTCGCCTCCACCCGTTGCGGGTGGCATGGCGATGGCTTTCGTCGACGGTTTATTCCTGCCCCTTCGAGCTATAGGCCTTCCTTCCTTCCTTCCTTTTTTATGTACCTTGTCGGCTTCGTTGCTTCGCTGTTCAGAGGTGTGGGAGTAGGCTTTGAGGAGTCGCATGTTCCAGTCATGTTCTAGTTCGTGGAATCGGGGTTTCCACAAATTTCCATATTTCTGCATATACGGCTCATCAGAGTGGGCTAGTGTTATGATACTACTGCCTTGAATGAGGCTGAAAGCTCGGTAATTACCTGGGTTCAAGTATTAGAATCGTAATTGTAGTTCTTGGGAGGCGTATCGTAGATGGGCAACCAGGGGTTTTCCCAGCGAGGCACGAGCTCGGCTCTTAGTCTCCGCGTGCACGAAAGGAATAAAACTGCTCTTCTTCTATCTCTTAGCAACCAAAACACGTGAGTACCAACGAGTACCGACTTGATAGCAAAACCTACCCAGGGATACAAAGTATCCCGACCTTGATCTTAACACGCTACGGCGGAAGGGAGCAGCTTGTGAGGGCCACCCGCCATGCAGGCTACACTCCCCAGCAGGAAGTCCATGTCCCCGGGCCTTCGGTCCCGGGCGTGAAACCGCGATGGCGCTGGGGAGGTGCTGGTCTGAGGGGCCAAGTCCGGCGGCTGGAGTGGGGACTGGGGTGGCCGTCGTCACGGACGCGGCGAGGGGCAGGCTCTCCGCTGAGGCCCCGGCCTCGGCAGCACGACGGGAAATCACGGCGCTGGTCGCCCGTGCAATCCGCAGAGCTTCCCTGGCGCGGAAGGTAGACTCCCTGGCGCGGGAGGCGGAGCGTACTGCGTCCTCGGAGGCCGTGACGGCGGCCTTGGAGGCGCTGTCGGCATGCCCCGTGGCTCTGGCAGCGGCGGCGACGGTGCGAGCGGCAGCTGATGCTTCTTGCTCGGCCGCCGTGAGCGCGTGCGCCCGGCGTCTCGAGGTTTGTTCCGAGGCGGCCCCGAAGGCCTCCGCGGCGGCCAAACCCCGCACGGTCGCGACGACGTCGGGTTGAACGTCAGCGGCAGCAGGAGTCCGCTCGGCCCCGACGACGTCGGCCTGGTCAGGCGCCGGGCCTTCCGCCTTGATCCCCGCGGCGCGCCCCGAACTGGCGGGCCAGTGCTGGAGAATGGCCGCCCTGTCCTGGGAAGGGAGGGAGGTCCAGGTTCCTGGTAGCGGGAGAGGCGACGCGAGGACACTGTCAGGTCCCGCGGCCGACAGCCCTGCGTCCCCCGCGGTAGCCTTGTACGTAACGGGACCACCACTGGCTGCATTTCAACTTTTACTATTATTAATACTACTGGTACTACTACAGTATACCTGGTATATACTACAACTACTATTAATACTGCTATTTTATAAAATTTGAAATACGTCAGCTGTGAGTCCAACTGATAAATAGTTGATACTCTACTGCTATTATAATAATACCATTATGTACTATTAATACTATATTAATACCTGGCAATACAGTACTAACATACTATTACGGGGGTCCATAGTTAACAGGACCTATGGTGCACATAAAAAACTATATGCTTGCCTATTTTTACTAACAAAATTTGGTCCCGTTAACTATGGACCCCCGTAATACTACTATTATACTACCTGGTACTATATTACTATTAACACCACTATTAATACTATTAATACTATTCTACGAGACTCTGTTACGAGTAGTACCTTCGTAGCTCCTACGAGTACTCGTACCTGGTTGTTGTTGTTGTTGTTGTTGTTCTCACATCAACTCTCTAATGAAGGAGTCTGTGGATACGTGGTCACAGGATTGCGCGTCACACAAAGCTGCTGGAGCCCTATTAATAGGAAGATCCGAAACCCATGAAAAAAAACATTGCGCTGGGATGCGCGACGCTTCCCACCTAAAAATACACGAGAGGTACACGAACCAGACAAGGAAGGCGCACACAAAATGATATCAAAATGTTGCAAACTGGTACAGCAGAACAGTAGTATATTAATAGTACGAGTAGTAATAGTTTTGGGGTCGTTTCTGGCTTTGGTGACGGCCACCGGCCACCTTCCGTGCTTTTTGTCACGCGGTTCGGCCGGCATGCCACATTTCATTCCAAATCCTAAAACCTACACGTCGCGGCGCAACTTGGGCATGGTGCACAAGTGGTGCATGGTACCAGTCTGCGGGTACGTACTCAACGGCAGCCGCAGCGGTAGCAGGTAATGGTACACATATCAGCTACAGCAATACGAGAACTTTTGTACAGCAGAAGCAGCACACCAGTAACTATTTACCAGGTATTTGACAAGATACCAGAGGATACCGTTTCCATTTTTCCATACTCTGGTGCAGTATGTATGGTATGGTATCAATACGTACCAGCTGCCAGGTACATAATTAAAATCTCGAGATCTGGGCTGGCAGGCTGGTGGCTCGAACAAAAATAATGGAACCACAACCTCTACCGGGAAGCTCACTGACGTTTTTGAGACGGGCCGAAAGGCCATGAAATCGACCCTTTCGCCACGACCAGACCCACATAAAACCAGGCCCTGCTCACCAACGACAGGAGCCGGGCTACTCTCCAATAAAGGGCCGTGCAGCCGACCTCCCCGGCGAGAGAGAGAAAGAGACTGACCGTACACCTCTACTGCGAGTGCGAGGGAAACTCTCAGTGATGTCGAGTGCCGCACCGGCGGCAGATGGAGACGCGCCGAGGACAAACAACGGCGACCGGGGGGGGCTATCCTCCTCTCAACAGCAGGTGGGTTTGCTTGTGTTTTTTTTTTGAGCGAACGGTTGAATTTCTTCACCAGTTGTTTTGAGTTTTTGACGCGAACCAACCCAACTCGCAACTGGCTTGGTTGTGCGCGGGAGGGCGGAGCAGAGGAGCTTTCGAGGCTCCAGCTAGCTGGTTGCACAGAGAACCGATGGCCAGGCGCGGGTTGCCACCCCACAGCTCCGGTATTTTTAGCCGCAGGGCACTCGCAGTCGCGCCCCCCCTCCTTTGTTGGCCACCTGCCGGACGTGCAGATCAGAAGGACGAGCACCCACATTCTTCAGTCGGACCTGTAGTGCAATCCTGAGGCCGTGAATCATTCCGGGGCCGAGGGTGGATGGGGCAGGAGGACCGAGGGTGGACGGGGCAGGAGGTGCGCACAGCCCTTACCGCACCAGCTGATCCCCACAGGGAACCAGCTTGCCTTCGCGGGGCAGACAGGGTATGCGCTTGATCAGACACTTTAGGGTGTGTGCCGAAACTTCGCGAACAACCACCGCGGTGCAAGCTGCAGAAAAAAAAAACGTCTTCGGTTCGTGATGCCCGCGAACAGCTGCTCGATAATCGGATTCGATCACTGTTAAGTCTGTCTGCTGCGCCCCCGCCGGGAAAGGCTTGTGTTTGTCGCGGGACAGCCCGCCTCATGGCGCACCGTCCCTCGGGCGAAGGTCCGCCGCAACGCTGTCGGCACCAGCTCTGCTGTCCCACGAGCGCGCACCCTCGTGGATCCGAATTCGTCCCCGTCAGATGTCGGAGTGCTCCGATTTTTTGCGGACGACTTTTTATAGAGTCGACCACAGCTCGAAGTCTGGGTTACCTTTTCGCATGGACGGACGTTGTTTTGTATTTTTTTGCCCGGCTTCCTGAACGAAGCCGCCGCGTTCAGTGGCTCCTTGCGGGCGCTGCCTCGTTTTCCCTCTCGACGTGTGACAATACCCGCAAGTCACGGGTGTAGCACAGCCGCTCTCTGGCGTTGATGAGGACTTTTGTCACTCTCGGTCGTTTGTCCATCTACCTTGTCTGATTGCTACGATTTACGCACGCGATACTTGTACACCAGAAAGATTTCGGCAAAGACGGACAAAGACCGAAGATCGCTGTAAAGCTGACCCATGATGGTAGACTATTCGCGACCTCTCTCATTCATCACCTAGAGCAGCAGCACGTATTACCGGTGTCTGCCATTTTTAACAACCATGAATTTCACATTCATGTATGTCACATAGAACAGCAGACAGACGAGACAATCGCCCTGCTACGTCCGTATGAATACGAACTCTCTAAGCGTATATATGATATCTTGCGCGTCCCCTTGCTTTCTCTTACTCCAAGTTATCTCCCAGGGGTAGGATAGGCGGCGTGGTAGCCTACCTCAGACCTGTCTCGACGCATTAAAAACAAAAATAATGCAATGTGCAGAAAAAAAATCGAGAGGGCTTGTGGAGCTTGGTACTTCTGGTTCTTTACTTCCAACTTGAAAGTCAAAAGCACTGGTTGGTACGAGTAGTATGGATGTATAGTATATACCTGCAGCAGGGTATACGATACTCGTATAATATGCAGTTCTCCTCTTTGCATCTATCAGGAAGGCAACATCCATCTCTGACACGTCCTTATTCTTCGCCTTCTTCAGCTGATGTGTCACAATTTTGTAACTTTTCTGTTTTGATGTTTTGATAACTTTCCCTCTGTGTGAAAGTACCTGGCAGGCGTGCAGTCTCCACGTCTCGGGCCAAGCGCTCGTGGGATCGTTCGTGTGCGGGGCTATACCCGCCCCCACCACTCACGATTTGGATAACGGTTGACTTGACGAGTTGGCGTAGATCGCTGCTATGTATGCCTATTTTTCAAGATCAATTTCGTGAGTTCGAGTCTCACCGAGTGCATGCTCGTAGGGACTTCTTCCATAAACAGTGTGTGAAATTGATTAGCGGAAAGCGCGAGAGCGTGAGTGTACTGTACATTCGATGAAAATCGACGAGCAGTGGGAATGCTGAACCCTATGCGCGATACAATGAAAGGCACGTACCGGGGGGAAGGGACGACACCTGCGACCACGGCTTGTCCAGAAGATCGCTGAGGGTAAATCCTCCTACGAATTAGGCTGGAAAGTAAAAGTGATGATTAAAAAAAAAAAAAATGCCTCGCAGTGGTGTGAGATCCCCGACTCCTTGGCGAATACATCATTCTCCACGTTCTCGGAAAGTAGCAGCAGCACCGCAGCAGCAGGCGTAGCCTCTTCAGCGAGAGTTACAGACAGACAGCAGCAAAACCTACGGTATGAATATATACCGACATATCAGTATGCTGTACTCGTATGAACAGTTTACATACGTAAGTACTACTGCTGTAGTACCTGATACCTGGAATCATACCAGCTACGAGTATTATTAGTAAGTCTCGTCCCTGGTACAAAGTACAGGTACACGAAGCAGTACATACCGGCTGTTTGCAATGATACCTGTGGAAATTCAATCATGTTTTATCAAGTTTTGATCACAACTCCCCGGAGCTCCCCATCAAATCAAACATTGATTGTTAATAGGTGCTGCTGTTGTATTTCTTTTATTTGTACTTGCGGTATCCTGTCCCCAAGTTTGCTTGTGTACGGCATGTTGTCGTAGTGCGATCTTGGTCGCACCCGTGATGTGAATATATTCGAGCCCAAAAGGCACGTTCTTCACACTCGTCGATGCTGGTGTAAAAGGAACAGCAGTCCCGTCGGCTTCGGTTGAGCGATCCTCAGTATCTATCCGCTCCTTCTGCGTTCTGCATGGGCAACTTTTGAGTTGAAGGTGTAACATCAAACATCATCGTCCTGGTGCCTGCCTTTCAGTCTGCTCAACTGCTGCTGTTGCTGTCGGCTGTGTGTTCTTCACATCAAGCAGTTCTTTCTACCCGTCGACATCCAGCACAACCAGTGTCCGTGCCGATTCTTCAATCCTCGAGAGATACGTACAAGCTCTGTGTGTTTTGTGTTCACATCCAATCGTCCTTTCTACCCAGCTTCATCAGTACACCCACTGCCCAGTATCCGTCCTGTTTCCTCATCCTACTGCTGTAGAGAGATGCTACCGAGGAAAGCTATGTACTCAATGGTCAGACTACTTGTTTGAGAGACAGAGAAAGCCCAAAAGCAAAAAAAATCACAAGCTCTGGTTACAAAACTACTCCACAGAGATACCACGTTGTTATGCCGCTATAATAGCAGAGTAGACAAAGCAATGCCATGCCATCGTACTGGATACACCGGGCACGATATACACATTTATGAAAGAGAGAACGCAAGAACCAAAAAGAAACATATCGAAAGAAAAAAGAAGAGACTGAAGTGTTGTGCTTCCGGTAGATGTGGCAGACAATACCGATACAGAACGAGCTTGAAAAGAAACAACACATACCACTACATATGAACAAGCGTAGAGACTGAGAACCCAAGGAAATAAGGGCCCATGTTATCGAGGACTTTTATTTTTTTCATTTTGATTTGATTTTTTTAGTAATCTAGTTTGCATCTGATTGGCCGAAGAGTGAATCATCAGGCAGGCATTATCAAGGCAAATTTGAAGAATCGATCTGAGTGAAAAGTCTTTTGGGACTTTTTTCATGTGATTTTTTTTATTTCAATTTCGAATTTGGGAGTTGATCAGCCTTGATGCAGCATGTTCATGGTGGGTCAACACCCCCGGTGGAGTCTGGGGTGATTCTTGGCCGCTTCGGTGACCACAACCGAGGCGATAACACGCGAACCTCGACCGGAGCAATAGCCGCGCCCACGGTCACAGACCATAGCACATCGTACCCCGGCGGTGGCGCCTCAAAAGAAATCATGGCGGCCGCATGCCCAATTTTTCGGCCTTCTCGATCGGCCAACCATCACGAAAACCGAGTAAACGAGCTAAAAAACAGAGGATACGCTCGAGACCTCGATAGCTGCATCACCGTTGCTGTTCCGCATGTGGCGCTTGAGGGCTCCCTCCGCCCACCCAAGACACCCTGAGGGTGATGACTTCCTATATATCCTGCGCCAGCAATAAGAAAAAGAGGCTGGCGGCGGCGCGCACGCGACAATGCAAACCTTCGCTCTCGCCTACGCTCGTCGCTGTTGGCGGCTCGGCGTTGTGTGACGCGGTGCGTTATTCCAGTTATTCCGAATTATTTTTTTTTTGACAGTGATACGAACGCCGTTTCCCGATAGGACGCAAACACGTTTTTTTTTTTCGAAATCAAATTGAAATTCATTGAAATCAAAATTTTATTTCCAAATTACGATTTTTTTTTCGTTCCCCGTTAAGATGGGCCCCAAGAGGCAAACCAAAGCACAAAAAAAAAGCTCGTTGCTTTGAAAAAATCATAATATATTTTCTGATATACTACAGCACTATTAATTCAGGACACCGATAAATACTAAGAAAACGAACCATAATAAATCCAGCTTGAGATTGACAGGGACAGGAATTCAGCGATCGTTAAAATGTGATGGTTTTGACGCACCCATCCTCAAATATGAAATCCAGCCTGGACAAGAAATCCCGCTTCTTTTGACGTAGGTGTCCCACAATCCTTGGTGTCCGATTTCTATTTCATCGCAAGGAGTAGTATGGCAAGGGCACGACACGCATCCTACTCGGATTTCGCCCGGCGATCAACACGCTGCTCGCAGACGGTTGATATCACGGAAGTTACCATGATTGTATTGGTCGCGGGTTCCAAAGGGGTTTATATTAATAGTCAGGACCATGAGTGCACGTACATACATATTGGTACATACCTGGTGCCTGTTGTGTATTATGGAGGTCACAGCTGTACCGGTTGTATCATAAGCAGATATCGTTCCAGGTAATACATACTCGTATCATATACGATTCGGCACAGAGTTCCGGTATACCAAGGTACCAGGTATACCGGTATTACGCGTACCCATATACGGTACGATACCAGGCACCCGCAATTATCAGGGACATGGTATTGATATCATAGCTGTCTGTGCTGTTTTGTCGGAATGGCCGGAAAGAACATGACGATCTTTGATATTTGTATGGTTGTTTTTCGTTCGACTTCTCTATTTTCACTACGATCGTATACAGATATCCACGAGTCGTCACCCTAACAACACACCCAAAGAGTAGGGAGGCTTGTTCCTCTCTATTTTCACGACTATCGTGCGTTTTCTACGCTGCAGGCAGCACTCCAGACAGCAACCGCGGTATTTAATAGTCACGAGCTAGTTTGTTGTGGGAACGGGGGGAACTCTATGCTGTAGTTGAATGGATATCCGCGGTCATGCTCCTATTAATAATATAATATCAATATTAATAGTTCAGTTTGCACATGGATTTCATTCACGTCATGTGTTCGCCCTCGTCTCGTGCATTTTTTACTGGTAGGTAGGAAGCGTCGTGCTTCCCAGCCGATTTTCGATTTGTATGGTTTTCGGATCTTCCCAGGGCTCCAGCACCTCTTGTGTGACCACGTGGCCACGGACTCCTTGATGAGAGTTGATGTGAGAACAAAACAGCCTTATGGTGTTGTTATAAAAGCTTGGATTGAGTTGGTAACTTTAACAGTAGTGGCCCAACGGGCTAAGACCTTAACATATTGCGTCTATCGGCCGGGCATGGGTCGTTGGTCGTGGCTTCG
Organism: Macrocystis pyrifera; assembly: GCA_031763025.1. NCBI lineage: Eukaryota > Phaeophyceae > Laminariales > Laminariaceae > Macrocystis > Macrocystis pyrifera. Next base: position 11,798,071 of record JASSKH010000003.1, read on the forward strand.
AATCTCACGTCCACCATGAAAACGCTTTTTGAAAGTGAATTTCCTCATGCTCAAGTCTGACGGACAGTCTTCCTGGGTCCCAAGAAATTGTCAAGGACGGCGGACTACGTAGGCACGTACGGCCGGATATGAAGACCAAGCACCCCGCTGTTCCGAAGTTCCGAAGGGGGGGGAGAGGAGAGCGTTGTAAGGCTTAGATTAGGTAGGTATAATAAGTGGTTAACCTTTTACCAGTAGCCCAACGGACTGAGACGTTAACAGCAGCATGATACGATGGAAGAATGGACGCCGGAAAGTTGATGGAACGTTCGTCTCTACCGCCTCAATATGGTGGTGACATTTACGTTCGAGTATGTATAATTGTAGCAAGTTCAAGATTTTTGGGTTTGTGTACCACTATAAAATACGTCGTATGTATATATACCTGGTACGTATTATAGTGTCCGTTGTTCCTCTTTTTGTTCATCTTCACCTTGGCATTAAACTTATACATACATGCATATATATTATATGCATATGCATGTTGTTCTCACGTTAACTCTCAAACGAAGGAGTCCGTTGTCACACAAAGGTGCTGGAGAGCCCTATTGCGGGGGACCATATTAATAGTAAATAGGACCAATGTTGTTAGTAAAAATAGGGAAATATATAGGTTTTTGTCTGCACCGTAGGCCCTATTTACTACCTGGTATATATAGTCCTCCGGAATAGGAAGCTCCGAAAAACCTTTAAAAAAAACGAAATTCGGCTGCCTAAAAATACACGGGATGAAGAAGGCGCACACAACATGAAACCGGTGTGCAAACTGAACTAACATGGCCGCGGGTACCGGTATACCAGGTATCCTCTCAACTACCAGGTACAACATACAGCAGCAGTAGAGTTCCCCCAGTTTCCACCACTAACCAACTCGTGGCTGCTGACTACAGCGGCTGCTGTCTGGCGTGCTGCCTGCACGGTACGAAACGCACGGTAGTCGTGAACACATTGAGGAAGACCCTGCTGTCTGAGGTGCTGCCAGAGCGACGACTCGCGGACATGCCGTGAATGTGGAGCGATCGAACCTAAAACCACCACACGAATTATCAACGATCGCCATCTCTTCCCGGACTGTCTTGACACAACAGGTGCAGCGCAACTATGATACAACGACCCTGATAATTGCGGGGTTCATTCCCCATGAAGGGTATACAACTTGCCAACACTACAAAGACCAGTGACGTTAATAACAAGTACGCTACTGCCTCGTAAAAAACAAAACCAGAAAAAAAACGATGACTGCTTCTCTCGTGATGGTGTGCGCTCCGATCATGGGTCTCCATGTGCCATCCTGCTGCCGTCCGTTCTTCATGGCCGCCTCATCGCCTTAGCTCAATCCGCCCGCTCCTTTGGAGCGGGCGTGCTCTCGTTGCCACTCCCTTCCAGTCGGTTCCCCTTCTCCCCCGTCCCGAAAAACAAAATGCTCTTCGCACTCACGGTTCTGATCTGAAAAACGAAAATTCTCGCGCAGGGTGAGTTCAATCCGTCTCTTCGCCGCTCATCGACGCTCTGTCTCCCTCCTCCTTCGTCGTCGAATCCAGCCTCCTACAGGCGCAGTAGACTGCCGTAGTTTGGCCTGTGGTGGCGCCTGCCTCCGCGCACGAACATCCCGATTGAGCATCGCTGCTCTGCCGCTGCTGCCTAAAAAAAGACGCGCGAATCGTTGGTCTCCGTGCCTGACGCACCACGTACGACCCAAATCTACTGCCGCCTGAGCCTCACGGCCACACGCAGCAGCAAGAAGGTATCACTCCTTGAGGCTGAGTCCGGCCATACACCCGCCAGAAAGACCTACCCCACTCGCTACAAGCCTGATAGGGCATGCCTCGCATCATGCCTTGCCGAGGCAGCGAGGGGAACGGAGGTATGTACGTACATACATGGCGTACCCTACGACTACTTGTCGTATGATATGTGATGATCTCGATAGTACAGCAGGTACTCAAGTACCTGGTACATCCGGCACACAACGCACACCGCCGAGCACCAGCCCATACGCGCAAAGGGCCCGTACCGCAGTTACTACAAGCCGACAAACCCATGCAGCATTTATTATATAATATCATACACTACAGCCGTTCAACAAAGTCTCTCGGTTGTTTGATATCCGCGACCTTGGAACCTCGCCGCTAATCGGCTCGGATGTTCGTGCGAGCTTCCCATCAACTCTAGGAAACAGTCCGAGCCCGCCCCCCCCCTCTCCCTCTTTTGGGGCGTTAGGGTGGAATGGTGTGAAATAAACGATCAAAGCCTGGCTACCATTGCTCGTACTGCCTGGGCTTTCCGTGTGCTCTCCCTGGGTTCGTTGTCTCCCACCAGCGTCTTGGATAGAGCTTTCTGGGATTTTTTCCATGTATTGTTTCCCCTCTTTCCTCCAAGTTGTTGGAATGCCTCTTTCACAAACTACAGATTTAAAGTATCCTGAATCTTCGAAAATCTACGAAGCTTACCAGGTACGTATAGAGGTGGTCCGCGAGCCTATCAAGATCAATTTCGTGAGTTCGAGTCTCACCGAGTGCATGCTCGTAGGGACTTTTTCTTGCATAAAATTGATTAGCGGAAAGCGCGAGAGCGTGAGTTAGCTGTACATTCGATGAAAGTCGACGAGCAGTGGGAATGCTGAACCCTATGCGCGATAAAAACTAAAGGCACGTACCGGGGGGGAGAAGGGACGACACCTGTGACCACGGCTTGTCCATAAGAACGTCGAGGGTAAAACCTCCTACGAGTGGGCTGGAAAGTAAAAGTGATGATGAAAAATAATATATATATATATATACCAGGGCAGTGAGGTCCCGATAAATCGGTTCCGTGAATAGCGAAAGTGCCCATTTATATAGTGGTTCCAAAATCTCTCGTGACCATTGCGGCCCAATAGGTTTCACCCCCCCCCCCCCCCCCCCCCCCCCCCCCCCCCGAAAAAAAAAACGGGCCATTGCTCCATAAGCAGTTATCCGTTATCCCGACCGCAATAGCGGCTCCCACACCTTTCCCAGTAAGAAAATCCACCAAACATCTGTGGAAATCCACATTGTGTGCTGTGTGCACGAGGGAGCACAAGGGGTCTTCAGCAAGACAAGATCTACTGCTGTGCATCTAGATCTGTCAAATCGCGCAAAGCTTCCTTGTACGAGTGCATTATCCTCTTTGTTTACTGCTATGTTGCATATTCACGGTATTGTATACTTTTTACTGTACGTAATACTGGTACGACAGCGTATATACTGCTACTAACTACTGAACACTACAGGACGTTATGTGGCACTATCCAAGGTGCTATTATATTATTAATAATAGTGCTACTGCTGTAGTTTCGTGTGAAAAGCCGCTGTAGTTGCGCACTTTGAGCGTTTTGCCCGATGTAGCGAGTGACACCTCCATGTTCGGAGGCCTCTTGAATAGCGGTATCACCCTATAAAGGTCGGATGAGCGGGGGGGGTTGCCATGAGTACATGGCGGCATTAATGCCTCTGACAATAGTTTACACCTCTCGTATATCGAGAACTCCACTGACTTGCCGTATACTCGCACTCGATGTCGACGGGTAGAAAGAACGGTCTAGTTTCAAGAACACACACTCGTGTACCAGGTATACAACTTTGGGACTTGAAAGTATCGACTTTCATGTTTGCAATAGTGACGATTACAGCACCGCCGGCCACACCTACTGCTGTAACATCCCGGGCTGTTGGGGTACAGGGAGGTGTGCCCGGTGGAGGCAGCTGACGAATCGCCCGATAACATCTCCCAGGAGTCGGACTGTGGAGGTGTGCCCGGTGGAGACAGTTGACGAATCGCCCGATAACATCTCCCAGGAGTCGGACTGTTCGTTATTCGGGAGCTAGGAAGCACGTCCTGATGTGATCAAGGTAGGAACGGGCGTAGACCCGAGCCCTAACCCTACCCTGACCCCAAACCGGCCGAAAAACGGGCGAGAAACGCGGCTACGCCGCTTTCCTTTTGCATTTTTTTTTTTTATTCCGAACCTGCAGACCACGATTTCCCCCCCACGCGCTGATAGTTTCCCGGAAACTTCCCGGAACTATCCTACCCAATGAAATGAGAATACCACTGACACGGTGCCCGGAGTCCGAATTCCGAACGTCCGAAGTGCACTACTGCTGTAAGGGAAGCTCCACTACTATTAATACTATTGTGTCTACGACACGCGCGCAGAGCAGCATGGTGATACTTCTGTCGCTGCACGCTCTTCCCGTTATCATACACACGGCATAAGTGTGTTCGTGTTGGAAATCGTAGCGGCAGTTTCGGCATATCGCAACTTCGAATCTTCGATACCTCGTGTTTCGCCCCTCATCCCCTGGCAGCCCCCGTGTTTTTTATGCTGACATTGAACAACGGCTCTGGTGTAAACCAGAGTATACAACAGTAGTAATATACAAGGAATCAAACATCCAAATCGTATCGATACGTACTTTTTAATCGCGCCAAAAACAGGGACCCCGTTCAAAAAGAGGACTACTATGAATAGTAACGCCTCCACCAAAAGAGATACTCTCCGAGTCCTTCGGCTGTCGCTGCAGTAGCAAAGCCACCGCATCCAGAACATGAACTTTCCAGACGGTGCTTGGCGCTTTCGCCACCACGCTGTCGCGCCGTGGGGGTCATCCCCGCCCGACGGGATCCGTCTAAACCTCCGGAATGGCTGGGATGACCGGAGGAGAGCCAGCGGGGGAGAACGAATATTCCGGCTGCTTAAGGCCGCGGGGCGCAGCCCGCGATTGTTGTAGTCGAGAGGCGTGCTTCATTTTCGAAATTTTATTTTAATGATCGAGTCACGGGTTTGCGAACGAAGAGGCCTTTTGCTCATAGTCTCCATGTTCGGCACCCTGTAAAATGAGAAGTTGGGGCCTGGTACGTAGACTCCAGCGGATTCCAGGAGCGAGTTCACCGGGCATCGCGCCAAACACCACATGTTCCCGGTATGTCACTGCCCCCGTAAGGCCTCGGATCGGACGTGGTTTCCACATCCCTCTTTTTTTGTAGGTTGTAGAGGTCATGGACTGGGGTAGGGCTGTTGAAACCCGATCCCTGGGGTTTTTTGTGTTGGATATAGGATGGAATTTTCATTGTTTTGGCAATAATGGGGGTCTTGGTCTTGTATTTCCGTCTCGAGAAAACCTGTTGTCAAAACGTCACGTACAAAAGTAGATGATGTTGAAATCTTGCACACCGGGCGACGTACGTGAGCTCCCCACCACGGCCACGATACTTGTTACCTGAAGCTGTGTGGCTCGAGGTTGGTGCTCCGCATTTTTCGTCTTCTGTCATTCGCAAAAGGCGAACATAACCCTGTGTTCAAAACGGCCTGCGGCCACGGACGGGTTTCCCACAAGTGGATGATCATACTCGTCTCACTTTCCAGTTTATCTGAAATCTGAGCCCCCCATGTTGAAGTATGACTGGTCATCCATCCATGGCGGTTATTAAATGTACAATGGTGGGGAGGGGGGATGAGGACCTACTGCCGTACTTTATACAGCAGTGCGTATATATGTGACCCCGGATCCGAGTTACTAATACTATTAATAGTGACTGGAAGGAGAGATGAAAAAAGGCGAAGATATTCATTTTTTTTTTTTTTTTTTTTCAATCACTTTTACTTTCCAGCCTAATTCGTAGGAGGATTTACCCTCAGCGATCTTCTGGACAAGCCGTGGTCACAGGTGTCGTCCCTTCTCCCCCCCGGTGCGTGCCTTTGGTTTTTGCGCGCATAGGGTTCAGCATTCCCACTGCTCGAATGTAGCTATAACTCACGCTCTCGCGCTTTCCGCTAATCAATTTTATGCAAAAAAAAGTCCCTACGAGCATGCACTCGGTGAGACTCGCACTCACGAAGTTGATCTTGATAGGCTCGGGGACCACCTACCAAGCCACCGGGGATGCCTGATGGGATGAAGAAAACAAATAAAACATAAATGATAATTAAATGGTCCACTCTGAGCCTCCCACTGCTTTTTATTACTCGGACTGCCACCTGGCGCGGATGTTGTACATAAACGTCGTCGTTGTGCATGCTGTTTCATCCAGCGCCACTGCTGTGCTCTCGAGTTCTGTATTTTTTGCGTATGTTTCGCCGCAAAGTTATGTGTGGTTCACTCCGTATTATATATTCCCCAATCGACCTTGATGGGACGTGTGAGCGATGAGAAATGAAGAACGCGGAGAAAAACTCGCCTTGTATTTGGTACGTACAGATTAGTTTGAGTACCACTATTTGATCAATAAATATTTTGATGAGTACCTGCTAAAGAAGTATTAGTACCAGGTATGATTAGTACTTTAGGTGCGAGTTACTGGTATAGAATGTCGTACCGGTGTGTGTTGAAGTGGTTATATGGTCGCTGCAGACCCGACTGCGCTTCGTTTCGCCGTGAACTAACGGAGGAAAGATACTCATTCAACATGACAATATTGATAGGTCGACAATATTGGTACCTGGTAGGTCACTCATGTGTTTGCTTTCTGGTTTTTTTTTTTGTTCATTTCTTTCGTTTTCTCTGTCATAGGATGTGTATGTCGTGCCTGTCGTGTCCAATAATCGACATGGCATTGGATTGTCCACTCTGCGTAGGGCCCATCTTAACGAGAAACTTGTTTTTATAATTCTCCGCCAATACTTTTTTCGTTTATTTGATTTGCATCTGATTGGTCGAAAAGTGAATCATCAATCAGGCTTTTTGACATTTGATTCGAATAAAACGAATAAAAACGAATTCGACACGAAGTCTTTTGGGACTTCCTTTGCTCTTCGGTTATTCGATTCGGGGAGTTTGTACAATTCGACGTGGCATGTTCCTGAAACCGAAGCAAGCCACGCAAAGTTGAGCCGTGCTGTCGACTGCTTCACGTGTGAGATCCACCATTCCCGAGAGACAGGGCCACCGGAGCTGTCGCCGCGCGAGGTCCGACGGCCCCTAGCACAGAGTAGACCATCCGCGGCGCCTCAAAAAGTTACAAGGTCGTGGCAAACCCAGGTTTTCATCCCTCATCGCCTCGCAAACCACACGACCACCGACCAGGTCACGACTTCGCTCAAAAGTTCGATCGCTGTATCCCCGTCGCTGCTGTCTGCTTGGGGCTTAGGGGCTGCGCCAGCCAGTCAAGACGTCCCAAGAGCGATAGCCTCTTCGGCGATGTCGGCAGAAACAACCGGCCGCTGACAGTGGCGCCCCGGGGAGGACACGGGTCGTCGCTCGCCTCGTTGGTTGGCCTCTGGTGTTCGTTGACCCTTGTGCGTTATTCGATTTTTTTATACTATGCTATTCCTCGACAGGACCCGAAGGCGTAATTTTCACGAAATTCCATTCAAATCAAATCAATTTTTTTTTTTTCCTATTCGATTATCATGAAAAAGGTTTCTCGTTAAGACGGGCCCTTACTGCACAATAATGCAGTATCTCTGTGGCGTAGTTTCGTGACTAAAGAACTTGTATCTCTCTATTGAAAGGATAAAATAATCGGCAGGGGCACTGGTTGTGCTGGATGTCGACAGGCAGAACGAACGTTTTAATGTGAATGAAGAACACGCACGAGGATGCTCTACCGTCGAGTATGCATGTCCCAGCAACTTTTTTCTTTGTTTTGTTTTCTTTTCACCCTACGACGTGCATCCCGAGTGCTTGCTTGACCTTTTTTGGGGTGAAAAATGTTTTTCACGAAACACACAAAAAATGATGCAGATGAGATTATTTGTTGTCACGAGAACGTCCGGAGAGAGAGAAGGATGGATAAGGAGAACGAAAGCCAACAAACTTGAAAACCAAACCCCTTTGGTACCGCAGTCCCGATTTGGGGACAAACTAGTCTAATTCCAAGTGATTTGTCCCCAAAATGGGACTGCAGTACTATTAATAAAAGGGTTTAAGTAGTCGGGGCTGTTCCTGAATATAGATAGCTATGTACTGGTAGCAGTACTATTAATAAAAGGGTTTAAGTAGTCGGGGCTGTTCCTGAATATAGGTCGCTATGTACTGGTAGCCCTTTATTTTAGTCTTACAACCACCCCTGCGGGACCCCGAGATGGCGACCCAAACGATGCCATTTTTTTTGTGTGTTATGAACCGTCTACAAGCAGCGTGAGCACTCCGCACCACGGGTAGGGTCGTGGTTAGCACTTGCCCCACGAATCCTTGCATTGTGAATCCGACAGCAATTTGTATCATCCCCGAAGCACGCAAGTGGCCGTCGGTGTACGTCGTTGTCACGTTTGGTCGTGATGTTTATATCTTTATATTCCCCCCTCTGACGTCCCATTCGGTTTTTTGTTGTGATGAACCCGGGTTGATTCTTCGTCAAAAAGGATAACTCACTACACAGAATGAAGCAGGCGAGGGAGGAATCGACCTGTGATGCCTGATGAAACCCCCGACGACGTTTATGAGTATGTTCTTTGCATTAAACCGTTCTTTCTACCCGTCGACATCCCGCACACCTGGAGTAGTGTTTGTGCCGAATCTTCTATCCTAGAGAGATGCAAGCTCTTTTGTACGCACGAGCGTGGAATATAAATCCTCAAGCCTCATGATCGGTTCATGACTCGGTGCATAACTCATTACATTATAGTTTCGCACTTTGCACAGGCTGGGACTGAGAGGTTGTTGTTACCGTATGTCGTTCGCCTTTGGTCCTTGCTTCTGTGTGCTGGCTCCTCAAGGTCATCTTAAGGCCGCGCTAATCGAAGAACATTTTTTTTGCAGAATTTCTATATTTGTCATGTTTCGTCAAGAGACGGAGGCATTCTGCCCATGATTTTAATACCAGGGTAGAAGGCAAAATAACAGGAACGCAGGAACGCGTAGCGTGCACATACAGACAATGTTTGGGGAAAAAAATGGAAAATCTGGAAGATGACAAAAATTGCGCGAATATAAAATGTTAAAGTTGTGGAGATTCTTGGAAAAATAAGTCTCCGATCAGACCGGCCCTTATTGCTCTATCATGTACAAGGTTCCCCTCCGCAACATGCTTGAGGGAGTGGCTCAAGAACGAATTGAAAACGATACAGCATGAATATCATACTGCATACGCAAATGCTACCATATTATTAATAATACGACGTTATGACATATCGGCATACTGCTGTAGATGAAGACATGTGCAGTAGTAGACCCTTTCAGAACTGCACCTGTTTTTTGTGGACACAACATACGTGGAAATAGTGTGAAACTGTTACTACTATTGACTGAATCGCTTTCATAGATGCTCGTGATGATTCCGCCAAACATTGTACCAGGTATCATATTGGCAGTATGTTAATTAATGCATGTCTGTGTTGTGGCGCTCACGGCGAAGAAGGCCTCTCTCGCACGAAACCGAGGACTGCCGGCAAGAAAAAAAGTTTAAAAGCACTCCACGCGTGACATGCGGCTCACACCGCACACACGCGCGTCGCACACGTAACACAGCAGTAGTACAGTAGTCGGATAATATTTTCAGAAATAGAATATTATGCACCGAAGAAGGGGCTACCACTCGACTCTCCACGAAAATCGCACTGGTTGTACCTGTGGCAACATGCATGTATCACACGTCACACGACAGCAGAAAATCCCCAGTTCTACAGATCGCAGGGCCCGATTAAAAAACAACTATTAATAGGAAGCCACAGCAATACAGCAGTGTGAACAAACTACCGCACACGCGTGATGTTGCTTGCTGCTCTTCTGGCGGGCGGCAGGCGTTTATAATATAGCGTTGTAGCCAGCTGGTTGTCGCACGCGCCCTGCGCTGCTCATTTCCTGGTTGTTGGTTGTGGTGTCTGGGTTCCGTACGTGATACAAAAAAAAAGTTGGAACAAAAAAGTAACAACTATATCGGGTACATGATCTCTGCGAGGATCGAACTCACGGCTTTAAAATAAAAAATCGGGCATCGTGACCTTACCGTATTACCAAAGATCAATATAGCCAATATAGCCTGGTATCAGACTACGTATGCCAATGGAAGCGCAAAGAAAAATCGGGCATCGTGACCTTACCGTATTACCAAAGATCAATATAGCCAATATAGCCTGGTATCAGACTACGTATGCCAATGGAAGCGCAAAGTTTCCATAAAAAGTTTGAATTCCAAAGATACCCGTCAGAAGTTTTCAGGTACAGGTTGGTATGGGCACGATTTTTTTTAACGAAAAGTTCCAAACTTTTGGAAAAGCCCGAAAAAAACAATTCTGGGGCCGATGTTGGGCAAGATCGGCTTCAAAAAAACTCTGGCCGATGTTTGGTTGGAAGCGGCGAGATTCCGAGTCCTCGACAGACATCGATCGACAAAACCAACGACTGCGTCATGAATTCTGAACGGAGTGCGCTCGTTAGGGGCTCCGACCCACGCTGGAGTCACTGTCTTCACACAATGGCCGGTGACATGTGAGGCCGTCATATGTCCTCGTTGGCCTTGCCCGTCACCAAGCGGGCTGGCCGTGGGCTGAGTCTTTCTCGAGCGTCTATCGTCGCACCATCTGATTTTTATCAGCGTGTTGACAATTTGCAACGATAAAAAACAAAATTGCGCCGCCTGCAGCCGTTAAAAGAAAAGAAGACAAAATCAAACGTTTTTTCCCTTGTCTGCCACAGCGGCGGTACGAGCATATTTTCGGCTGTTCTTTGAACACAATCGTTTTGAAAAAACTTTCGGACTTGCCGTTTCCATGGGCATAGGTCTCAGGTACCAGGTATTATTTTCACGACGCGCACGATACACCGCACACACCTGCGCAGCAGCACAAGAGAGAGGTGGTGACGACAGATGACGGTCCACAGCCTGCGACAATGCAACTAGCCACAGCAGTACACCACAGACACTGCGACACGCACATGCTGCTGCTTGTGCTGCTAGGCGGGGTTGTAAACGTTGTTTGCGTTCTTTCCGTGTTGTCTGATGTCTAGATTTCTGGGGTACCAAACGTAGGAAATAAGGACAGTTGAGGTACTCACATTCAATCCAAACGGTGCTTACATTTCCGTCCGGAGTGTGTGTGGATCTGTCACATAAGAGCAACAACAACAAAAAAAAAGTAGATAGTGGATTACGGACCGCAGGCTCCGATAAACACAACCAGCCACAATAGTACAGCGCATATAAATGTGTCGCACACGCACGGCGTGGCGGCAGCGTTGTCACTTTGTGCTCTGTGCTTGTTGTCTGTTGTCTGTTGTCTGCCTGGTGCATGTCTGGGCTGTGTGCCCACGAGAGCCTAGGGCCCTAAACAGACAACATTCTACCGCTACGTACGTACAAAATATGACCTCTCGTACTAAAACGAGGGGAATCACCTTATCAAATCCCGCCGAAAAAACTGTGAGCGCTTGCCACGCGCTCCACACTGCTGTACGGATCGCGCCCGGATCTTGACCAACGTGTCTGGCCAGGCTTCCAGTTTCGACCACTTGGCGTTTCGCCAAAAGTCCTCGTGCGAAGAGCTCTGTTCGAAAAAATGAGGGCTCTTCACGGGTCATGAGTCGACGAGCGGGTCGGGTCAGAAGTTATTGAATTCTCGGGTCGGGTCGGGCCGGTACGTGTTCAAACTCTCGGGTCAGGTCGGGTCACCCTTACCCGACCCGGGTCGACCTGACCCGCGAGGTTTGACCCGACCCGTAAAGAGCCATGGAAAAAATACAAAAAAAATCACGTATCGTCAAACCAAATATTGTACTATTACGGGGGTCTATAGTTAACAGGACCTATGGCATACATAAAAACCTATATATTTAGGTATTTTTACTAACAATATTTGGTCCTGTTTACTATGGACCCCCGTAATACTGACTAACCCATATAGGTTGGCCCAGCCTCTTCTTAAGATCCCGGTACGGTCAACCTTTTTAGTACGTACTGCAGTCCCGTTTGGGGGACAAACCTCGTCGAATTTGAATGGCTTATATACCCGAAACGGAACTGCAGTACCAGAAAAGGGTTGTAGGGGCCGGTCTTGCTTAAAGGACAAAGTTGGTTATTTTTTTTTTTCATTATTTCGAACGATGCGAGTTGCTTAGTTACACGGCCGCCTAACACGTAGGAAGGCCCTTTCATCTTTTTTGCCGGAGATCCTATATACGGTACCTGGTACGTGATACAAGGCGCTTTGCTCCGCAGGCGGCCTACGCCGCCCGCTACGCTCGCTCAGGATGAAAAAGTACGTCAAATTATGCGAAGCGGACAGAAGTTCATGCTTGAATGATACAGTTTGTTAATGATTGTAGTTGCAAACTGGCGACTGGATAATGCCAAGAGTCCCGCCGCCATCCTTCAGGAGAAAACTGCTCGGACGCGACATAAGCTTCACGTCGCGGATGTCGTACGTACGTACATACCCTAGGTAGGGTACTTATTTTTCGATATTCTCTGTGCCTGTACTCGTATGTGCGTACGAAAGATGAAGCACAGCACGACACAGCAACACAGCAAAAACAATGAAAATGAAACCGGAAATTTCTGAAAGAAATAAAATTCCTGTCCCCGTTCGTGTAATAATTTACTACCTGATTGGAACACCTTACATCAGTCAAAAAGAAAAAATGGAAAAAAAAAAAGAAAAAATCAAACAGCAGAGCTTCTCTCTCAGCCTCGTACGCCGCCCGCCCCTCTCGCGGCCATCTCGCCACCGATTCAGTCCGGGTAAAGCTTTCCCCCCTCTCTTCCACAGTGAGCCCAGTCGACCGCCCCGCGTGAATCCCGATGCTCACCGTGGACCTCGACGCAAGCTCGACAATGTTGGTGCTCATTCGGGGTATCTCCCTCTTGTGACTTTGAGCCCGGTCGCAAAAATAAGCACCGCTTGAATATTTTCTTACAATCCTGAACGACCCTTAAATACTCTTACATACTCTATCCAAAATCACAAATGGAGGCCAGGCAGAGCCCATTGATGCATCCCTCGTGTCTCGAGGCACACGCGACGCCTAGGCACGAAAGCAGCGACCGCGCTCCTTGCAACCCCCCCTCTACCCGCCAGCATCCGCTGACACCCGCGACGGTGCCGGGTTCGCCCGCGCCACCGTGCTCGGAGTACACGCACGCACACGAAAAAAAAAGAAGAAAAAAGGAAAGAAGGACTGAAAGTACGAAGAGCAATAGAGAAAGCAAAGACCCGCTGGACAGGTCCGGCAAGTATTGAATGGAGGCGATTTCCAAGTGGGAGCTCTGAGAGGCCAGGGATGTACCAACCGAGCACGCTCAGAGATGGAGATCTAAAGTAAGTAGTTTTATGATATGCGACGCTGCGCCGTCCGACCTACGCAAAAATTCAGAAGTAGGTGTATCTCCTGATAATGTTTTTACGTAATTTTTTCAGAAAAAACATGATTGAAAGATATTTTCTTCGATTCTCCGCCTTCCACCACCCCACACAGCAGTTATCGATAGTTACAAATCTCCGATCATCGCGAGTTCCTCGCGAAAATTCCATCCTACCATATAGCCCTTTCAGTGCCGCAGTGTACAGAAACCAAGATTTTATTCCAATTCCAAGCGTTTTGTCCCCGCTGCGGGAGTCGAAAAGGGGTTAAGTTGAACGTCTACATATAAGCGTCCTGTTGACCCTGGTACTATGTGCTGCTGTCGCTAAGGCGAGTCACGCTGCTCTTGTCCTTGCATGCAGCCCTACACCCCAACTCCCACGAGTAGCACACACGCCCGGAAGCATCGTAGTCACTTTGCGAACATGAGTTTCGGTTGCCTAAACCGAGCTGCGATTATCCACAGCGGTATGGCAAAGCTTTGTAGTTTGATGTACGCACATGATAAAATATGCTAGTACCTGGTGGCATAGTGGGGTAAGCAATACTCGTTTAGTATGCACGTGTACTCAAGACGCAAGGCCTGCCCCAAGTTTTCTGTCCCCTAATCTCGCTTCGAATATAAACCGGTTTTAGGTACACGTCCGAATGCAGCATGTGGAAATTGCCGCGGAATTTCCATACCTAAACAAGTATTCAGATATAACAGCAGTCAACCGGAAACCCAAGGCTCGGGAAGACAATTGACGGAGACACAGCACGTACAGAAGGAGCAAAACACAAAGAAAGGAGGCACGGCAGCAGCACAGCATGGATGGGTTCTGACCGCGACTAGGAACCGTGTCACCTGTCTGCGTGATCTCCTTCTTACTCTGTTTGATATCGGTGTCCATGTTGCCATTGTCGTCAACTCCCTTCCCCCTCGGACAGAAGGAATAAAACAAGGAGGAAAAAAGGAAAAGTAAACACGGATATGGCAAAACAGATTGAAAAAAAAGTAGGAAAAAAAGGTCACACCGTCTCCTTCGTGTGTCTGTTTTTCACATCAAACCGTTCTTTCTACCCGTCGGCATTCAGTTTGTTGTTGACGGGGGTGGTATTATGAAGTATTACTGTCGCGCTCTCCCGCCCCCTCGGGGATGAAGCCCGACTGTCCGAAGGACTGGATGAGTTATACTATACATCTTTGGGAGGTGGCAGGGCCGCCCCTGAGGCGGTGGGTCCCCGAATGTTCGGATGAATGGATGGGTTGGATATCGAACGAGAATCAACTTCTGTACGATATGACACCGATATATATTAACAACCAACTGCGTAATCGATACGATTACAATATATGATACTTTGAGGCTTTCCTTCGTTCTCTGCAATGTACAACGAATCGCGGGGATACCAGGGGATGGAGGCCACAACACGTTCGATTCGATATATCGTATCTTTCGATGCGATGTCCCAACAGTTTTTATTGTTGTACTATTAATAGTACCAACACTTTTAATGTACATATCATTTATTGTTGTACATATCGTATGTACATCACACAGGTGGACGGGATAACATGGTACTGCTGTAATATACCTGATGAAAGATGTGTACGTATGTGTGTCAAATTTTCGTACTTTTGCCAACTTTTCTCTCCGTACAAAGCACTTTTTTCTCTCCGTACAAAGCACTTTTCGGCAAAACACCAAGTACTAGGACACGGGAAGCCCGGCCGGCCACATTTGTCGAGGTCTCGGGCGCGATCCGTGCACTCTGGAGGGCGTGGCGGGCGCTCAAACTTTTTTTTCCAGCGGGAGTGGATAAGACGATTTTCCTGGTTTTCAGTACGAGAGACCTTATTTTGTACGTATGACAGGTAAGTGTTGTCTATTTCCTCCCCTAGGCTCTCATGAGCTGTGAGCAGACATATACCAGGTACACAACAGACAACATGCACAGATCCCATGGTTCTAACGCTGCCGTGCGTGTGCGACACACCCATATGCGCAGTGTTGCTGCGGTTGATTGTGTTTGCCGGAGCCTGTCGTCCATATTCCACCGTCTGCCATATTTTTTTCGTACGTACGTACCCAGGCTGACGTATATCCATCCCTGCACATTTTTTTGTGTTGTTGCACGAAGCACGGACCACCGCCCAGACAACAATAGCAACAGCGCACAGAGCGTGCTTACCTCCAGCTTCCTACAGCACCGCAACCATGCTGCCCAGCAGCAGCAGCAGTGGGCACACCTTGCGCGTATGGATGATCGTACTCCGGCTATCAAAGTTGATTCGTCGGAGATTTCGATCGATCACTTGACCACGCCACGACCACATCATCATATTTCTCCCTGCTGCTTCTTCTGCATTTTGCTGTGTGTGTGATCCAACATTGCCACTGCTCCAGCTGTGCTCAGCACAGTGCGCCAACAGCAGCAGCAGGCAGGGTAATATGCGCATGTGGAAGCTCCGCGCTGTACGCTCAGTACTACTGTAGTGTTCGTTGTTGTTGTCATCGGCATTGGCCTATGCACGTACCTTCCGCAATGTGTGACCGGCATTTTTTGCTCGGTACCGATTATCCCCGGATCGATATATTCGTCGACTCGAGTACAACAAAATCAAATCGTTCGTACAACAGAATTCGTACCAAACATACTGACGGTAGTTGCTGACTGCTGACCGATAGAGCCAGCTGAAAGGGGATCAGTACACATATCTTCTGCTGTCGTATCATATCACGTGGCACGTTACAGCAGTGCTGCTGTATACGCAGTCGTATCTGTACAAGCTGCTCTACTGCTGTAGGAGATCGTGCGATAATATTATGTTTCAGATTGCGTAAAATACACAACGTGCCAGTTATACGAGTACGATACTGCTCTATTACTAGCGTAGATGTGTAAATGTCATACTGCGCTCGATAAAATTTTCGTTTCCGAGGTTCGACTCGCACCGTCCGTCGACGCTTTTTTTTTTTCTTTTTTTGTGTACTTTTGACGCAGGGTCCTAGGAACCCAAAAAAACGTGAGGTGGTGCCTTGTGGTGATGTCTACCCACACCAGAAACGAAAAAAAAAAAAACTTGGCTTCCTTGGTACCTTTTGAGCAATTTCCATTTTTTCGCATTTCATCCTGAAGTAATCTATCATTCTGAAGTCCGAAAATATCCTGTTGCGTACGTTTTCGCCGCATACATGGAATTGATCGCCGCGAGTCATCTGTTCAGGATCAATATCCACTCACCGGTACCCTATCATACATGTTTGTAGTAATCCCACACAAATTCCGCAAACAGCGTAAGTCATGTCCTCAAAAATATGTGTGTTCTTCATCAAGGATGGGTGGATGCAGCTACTACTTCTAGACAGGTGTGCAGGATTTCATACGAGTATGATTTCGCTCTTGCGCCACTCCCCTATACGTACACTATACGTACACCTCCCGGAGGGGAACCTTGTATTACTTGACAGGGGGTATGGCTTGTGCGTGTTCATATCAAGGCCACGCTGGCACCCTAGCGTCTCCTGGTCCCCGGGTTTCCGGTTTCTCTAATATCTGGATGCTTATCGCAACAGGAAAAAAAAACGTGGCTCTTTCAACACGCTGCGTTTAGAACTTCGGCTGGTTCGTCCTTACCCGAGAGCCACCGTGGCTCGAAAGAGACTCATCACAGCAGCTTGTGTTTCTCCCGACATTGATCTCCGACGGGTTCTCAACAGAGGCTAGCACCTCGACTTGGAGGTGCTGCAGTGGTCGAATTTGGTCGATCTTCGGGGTGCACAACGGGCCAAAAAACTATCCCCTGTTGAACGTTTGCACTTCACTTGCGCACCGCTACAGCTCCTCGCAGGAAACTACAGCCCGCGGAAGTGAGGGATGCTCCCGATGGGGTATGTGTAGGCGCCGGGTGCGCCAGACGCGCAGTCAAAGGCAGCCAGAAACGACTCGAGAGGTTTTCATGTACTCGAAGTTGCGAGCGAGTAGCACGAAACGCTCGCCGAAATGCCAAAAGGTTTGATTTCACTTGCTGTGCACACGCAAGGGAGCATTACACAATGGCTGCGACATCACCGATGAAGAAATGGCCTTCACTAAAATATTGCTCCCCACAGGCGGATGATTTTATTTCTTCAGTTATCGTCGAACAGATGCTGCGGGTGGCAAAACTACGTTTCCATGATGGATATGAAGTTATTATTAGTATGTTATTGGGCGAGAAAAGGACTAAAAAGCGCAGGATTACTATTGTGTATCTGCATCAACTATTCTACAACTACGAAATACGGATCGTGATTGCAAACCCCTTAGTCTAATTCCAAATCGAATGTATACCTTCCCGAAACGCCTACGCGCGGGCGCTTGACGACGCATTCTTGAGGGCATTAATAGCGTCCCCTAAATACCGTTCTTTCTACACGTCGACATGTCCGTGCCAATTCTTCAATCCTAGAGAGATACAAGCTCTGTGGTATCGAAACTACGACAGAGATACGACGTTGTTGTGCGGTATGCGGAGTAGACAATGCAATGCCATGCCATCGTACTGGATCCGACAGGCACGTCATACGGGCTCTATGAGAGAAAAATCGAAAGAAACAACGGAAAACAAATCGGAAAAACTAAAAATCGGAAACGTGTCGTGCTCCCCAGAAGATATGGCAGACAACACAGAAACAACAAAATAAACAAAACTACCACATTTACAGAGTATTGCCTACGAACCTAAGGGAAGAACATGCAAACCGGAGCACAAAAAGAAAACAAACAAAAATCACCCTCCAGGCGGCGGCAGCAGTTTGTGGTTCGAGTATTAATAGCACAGACAGGTTAAACTACTATTAATAGTCGATCTGGTACCTTACTATCCAGTCTGCCGCTCTTCTCCCTGCTTTCGTCAACCGTGCCCCACCTTCGGAGAGGATGCGTCAGGCAATACCTAAAAACTACACAGGCTCGTCGTCCACCCATGAAAGAAGACCTTTCGATCATAAGACCTACGATATGACAATGGAAACGCGAAGCCCAAAAGATTTCTTTCAAAACTATTGCTTTACGAAAACACCCGAAATATCCTCGTTTTTTTTTTACTTCTTTTTCTGACGGCTGCAGGCGGCGCAATTTGTTTTCTCTCGTTCCTAATTGTCAACACCCTGATAAAAATCAGCTCGTGCGACGATAGACGCTCGAACTTGATGTAGACTCAGTCCACGGCCAACCCGCTTGGTGTCGGGCAGGGTGAACGAGTGTGGATGACGGCATCGAAGATAAAAGGTGGATACATGCTCTGGGGGGCGAGAGCTTGCCGGCGGCCTCCTGCGGTATCCTCCCAAACCTGAAGAAAAGCCTGTTTTTAGCCATTCGAGACGGATGGAGAAATTTTGTCTTCTGTTTTGTACACTTCCAACGGCTACTTCTTTTTTTTTATCGTACGCCTGGCCAGCGCCCGCCACACGTCACTGGCCATTGTGTGAACACGGTGACCCAAGGGTGGGTCGGAGCTCCTAACGAGCGCATTCCGTTCAGAGTTCGTGACGCAGTCGTTGGTTTTGTCGATCGATGTCTGTCGAGGACTCGGAATCTCACCGCTTCGAACCAAACATCCGCCTGAGTCTTACTGAAGCCGATCTTGCCCAACATCGGCCCCAGAATGCTTTTTTCGGGCTTCCTGGCAACTTTTTTTTTTCTAAACGTGCCCATTTTTTTTTTTTTTTTACTCATCACTTTCACTTTCCAGCCTAATTCGTAAGAGGTGTTACCCTCGACGACCTTCTGGACAAGCCGTGGTCACAGGTGTCTTCCCTTCTCCCCCCCGGTACGTGCCTTTATTTTTTATCGCGCATAGGGTTCAGCATTCCCACTGCTCGTCGATTTTCATCGAATGTAGCTAACTCGCGCTTTCCGCTAATCAATCTCTTAGGAAGCGTGTTCTATTTTTTTTTGGCGGGTATCTTTGAAATTCATTTTTTTTTTTTTTTTATTTCTTTTATTTCATCATCACTTTTACTTTCCAGCCCACTCGTAGGAGGTTTTACCCTCGACGATCTTCTGGACAAGCTGTGGTCACAGGTGTCGTCCCTTCTCCCCCCCGGTACGTGCCTTTAGTTTTTATCGCGAATAGGGTTCAGCATTCCCACTGCTCGTCGATTTTCATCGAATGTACAGCTAACTCACGCTATGGGACCTTTGCGTTACCATTGGTGTAGGTCTAAGCACATAATTTTTTCCTCCCACATATTATTAAATAATATCAATATCAATAGCAGCCTGTCTGATTTCCTTCCGTCAGTTGTGTTCTGATTCAGATGTTTTTTTATTGTGTTTTTGTTCTTATTTTCTGGTCGTGATTGTGTTTCGCACCTGGTACGGTGGCATTTCTCTTGCTTTAACCATGAATGCGCGATCATTTTTCGTTCTTGATATTCCTGTCTCACACTAATCTGTGACCACGTGATTAGTCCCGGGTTCGAGTATCTCTTTTGGGATAAGCAATGAGGACGGACACTGGGTGTACTGATGAAGCTGATTAGAAGGGACGATCAAACGCACAGCAGAGGAAGACAGATCAAATAGTGAAGAATAATTAAAAACAAAAAACAAATAATAAATAAGATCACGAAATTCACGTACGGAAGGACAGAATAGACACGAACGAAAACGCGACGCCGCGCCCTTCCCAGCAGGAGACTGACGAGTGTTCAGTCAAGTATAGACGACACGCTATCATATTATACTCGCGTGCATAACAGATATATGCCTGACGTATGATTCGCACTATTATTATTGATAATTTAATGCCCTACCGGTGCCGACCTGCGATGGTACGCAACGTGCCTCAAGTAAGTTGTTAATAACACTGCTGCTGTAGGACAACCACTCTAGGTTCGGGGCTTGGTAGACCCCTTACCCCCCGCACCCGGCGTTACGTGCTTCCGGTGCGATGTGGTGCGGATGGAGCGGTGTGCGCGCAGCAGCAACAGCGTTATGCGGCAATGGTGGGGAAAGCAAATAGGGCATAAATTAAATTGCGCACGACCCTCTCTGTTCGTGGCTACTGCCGCTACTTCTGTAGATTCGCGGTACTCCCTGTATACTTCCTGCGGGTGATGCAGCAGGATGCAGTACGGTCAGCAGAGATCCAATCCAGATCAAGCCGGATGCTCAGGCTGCTCGAGTCTTTTGATGCAAATGCGGTGGGTGCAGCTCAGGTATGCATGCATGCACCCTGAGAACCTCTCAATCCCGCTGCTTTTATGTGTCATACATGTGTTACGACAGCAGTATATACCTCCGAAAAGTTCACCTGTTTTGGTGGAGCCATGGCCCGAAATGAGCCAGACTTGCTACATTATATACCGTAACTAGCTGTAGAAATATTCCAGGCATATCGTACCTGGTACCTGGGGCCAGGGATCTGATGTCAAAACTTGATTTTTTTTTTTTAAATTATCTTCCCCCGTCATACGCCGTTGTGTCGAGCATTTTCTTCGAAACTGGGGAGAGCCCGCCAAGTTCCGAGAACAGGCGGGGTGGGATCAAGGATAAAGCAAGAGCGGCCGTTGTAGGCTTTATATATATATATATATACCAGGCATCTTGATGTCCTAGCTATGTACGTATTCTGATGTACCGTGCATAGTTATCCTACACAGCTCACTACAAGCAGTTGTACAGCATTGACGGCTACGGTTGCAAAGAGGGGCGAAATACATGTCTCTCTACCGTTATGTGGATAAACTACTTGTAATTGGACTGGTTTGCCCCCAAAACGAGTCGGCAGTTCTGTAAAGAGTTTAACACGCACCGGGTACATACTGGCTGTAATGCGACCCCTCTTTTTCCGAAGGGAGAGGGTTTCGGGGAAACTCTAATTTCAGGATATTTTTTTTTGCCGCAGTCAATCGCGCCCCCTACTTGAACACACTGCGTTTAGACCCCCGGCTGGTTGGTGCCTTGCCAAAGAGCGGGTGTATCCGCCAACGTTTCGTTTACAACGACTTGTGATTCTCCGCCAGATTGGCTGTGCGCGCTTTCTGAACAGAGGGGCCTGGCTGCCTATTGTGCCCTACCGGTACATGCTGCAGTGGTCGAAATTCGGAAGACGCGAAAGAAAACGAAAATAAATACTCTCAACTGACAGTTTGCACTTCGTTCGCGGACAGCTTCAGCTCCTCACAAGCAACCACAGCCCACTGCCTGTTGGGTGTGTGAGAGCGTCGGGTGCACCAGGCAGCCATCGTAGGCAGCCAGAAACGACTCGCGTTGTGTTCTCATGTATTCGGAGTTCCCAGCCAGCAGCATGAAAAATGTCGCAAATGACAGAAGGTTTATTTTTGCGCGCCTCGCCTATTGATAGATTAATAGCTATTAATAGCACTGTGGGCACCGCACCCATAGAGAAATGGCTTTCACCGAGAAAGGGCTAGTTTCCTCGCGGACGTGTTGAACTATCAGGTGTTTTATGTTTACATTTAATACCAATATTAATAGTAAGACCTATGCGAATGGAAACGCGAAGTCCAAAAGTTTTCTTTCAAAAACTTTGCTTTGAAAAAACAGCCGCAAATATCCTCGTACCGCCGCTGTGGGAAAAAAGGGAAAAGATGTCTGTGTGCTTTTTTTGTTTTTTCTAACGGCTGCAGGCCATTGTGTGAACACGGTGACCCTAGGGTGGGTCGGAGCCCCTAACGAGCGCACTCCGTTCAGAATTTATAACGCAGTCGTTGGTTTTGTCAATCGATGTCTGTCGAGGACTCGGAATCTCTCGCCGCTTCGAACCAAACGTCGGCCTGAGTTTTTCTCAAGCCGATGTTGGCCCGACATTTTTGCTTTTTTTCGGGCTTTTCCAAAAATTGGGAACTTTTTTTTTTCTAAACGTGCCAATAGGAAGTGTGCTCTATTTTTTTTTTTCGGCGGGTATCTTTGAAGTTCAACTTTTTATTGTACTTGGCTTTCTCATTGGCATAGGTCTAAAAGCTGACGTCCCCGAAAAAAGTGCGGAAATTACTATCGTGTGAGAGGTAGTAAGCTATTTGGCTAAAAAAAAAGGAATATTAATAGTAAAACTGTGTACGTGTTTTTTTGCAATGCTATGATACCCCCACACACGGATGCTGTTTGCGAATTCCCTAACTCTTATGTCCACGTCGTATGTGTTTTTTGGCGAAACGCCTACTTACGCCTACGTACGACGAGTATTGTTCTCGAGATTTCTTTATTTATACCAAGGGGGATGCTGCTCCTACTTTCACGAAGTATACCTGTAATAATAAATTTTACCAAGTGCGGATATTACTACGCGCTACTATTGATACCACTCCTGCTGCGGATGTCATCCTATTAACCAAGTTTTCTTGTATGGCGATTACCTGGAGTGTAAACATGCCAATATTATTATATTGCTGTTGTACCGCCAGTACAGCGGTAGTTACTGCTGCCTGCTTCTATAAGAACCACACTCTTCTATGCGGCTGTTGTTGTGCTCGTCGCAAAGTGCAACAACAGCAGCAGCAGTAGTCAAGGTAACGGGAATGATACTGTTATACAAAAACAAACAGTAGTAATAAAATAGTATGGATCGAATGTGATTCCCTGAGCGGTCAGATTTTTCGCCACGACGGATGTGTCACTCGCGGAGATGAAGCCGCTCGTTTTGTTTTTGGACGACCTTTTCGTCGTTGGGACCGAAATGTCAAGTATATATAATATATCCAAAGGTACACTTGGTCGTATCAAGGACGGTCAACTACCCGGTATTAACCTGGTAGTGTCTAATAGTCTGATGCACAACAAAAACGAATCATCCAATAATCCCATTACCTTCAGTAGTGCCGTTCTATCTGTAATCCGATACCACTACGGCCGTACGTAGTCCGGTATCAGTTGTTCCGATTATCCCATAAGCCGAACCCCAACAATCCACTAATAACCCGGAACCGAACCGAAACGCTTCCAAGGTGAGTATCCCGTGGTGGAACGCTGCTGTCCCGCCGCAGCGGGCACACTTACTACGGACCTGGTATTTCTTTTCGTACGGCTCTCCACCTTCTGCCGCGAGGTGTTGAGAGTTGTCGAGGTCACAAACCCCGGCGCAATGCACGTGCAAAGTACTACCCGAACGAGTTGGGAGCTTGTTTGCACGAATATGTTTGGACGGCTTCCCGGCGGGGCCGAGGTGTTGTCTACAGCGGCGCAGGTGCCCTCGTCCATGTGCCTTGAAGTTTGATACCGCCGGTGTGCCTTTCCTTCAAAAGTTTTTGATTCAGTAAAATTGTGGTACTTGTTGCCTTCAGGTGTGGGCGAGCGGCTGAAAATGAACCAGGCATAGATATATATATATATGACTGATAGACGATCATTAGCCGTTCACTACTGCTACTACTGCTGTATCTAATGTATATCATGATGAGGGGGCTGATGCTTGCGGTGTTTTCCTCTATGAATTTATACCAGTATGGCAGTCTCTCTGCATGAGTATATGTACTACTGTTCCTAGAGTTGAATAATTATTTTCCTGTCGCAAAGGTTATGCTTCGTACGTACTCCTTTTCCAGAAAGTTTGTTTCCGAATCGTTGGCGCAGTTCTAATCGCGGAGGGGTTTCGCCCTTTTCGGACTGCAGTCCAGTTTCAGGGACAAAGCATTCAATTTTTACATAGTTTGTCCCTTAAACGGGACTGCAATCCTGGAAGGGTTAAGAGTGTTTTTCTCGAGCTAACACTACATCTTCTGCTAAAAGTACTCCGAAGTCTGATTCCAAGTCACGGAAACAGATGGGGACACTTACTATGTACCAGATTGATTGATTGGACTCAAGGCTGACCATGCATGAACCTTCACGTAGCAACGGGGGCGGTTCCTCGCAGATCTCGATCGTTACTAGTACAAATATATTATTCTATCGAACTATTTAACAGGTGTTGATATTCGCGCGCAGCTGCTGCTGCTGCTGCTGCTGCTGCTGCTGCTCGTGTGGGTTTTTGCTATTTCGTCGCGTTCTGTGGCGCACTCGGAGTTTACGTGGTGTTCATTGTTTATTTTTGCGCGCTGAACTGCTGTGAGAGTGTAGCTGAACCTCCTGCTGCTGTTTCTGCCGCTGTTGAAGTTCGGGACGTTGTACCGCTTGTCGGTTTCCACGCCCCGTTTGTCGGTGTGCGCTGGTTTGCCGTTGTGTTCCGCGTTGAACTTGAAAAATATTTGCTTGCTGTAGATCGGAGTTAGGCCTTGAGTTTCTGCCACCGCCGCTGTAAGTGATACTGCTGCGGCTGGCTGCTTTCTGCGCAGTGTGGTACCTTGTATATATATATGCCTTATGTACGAGTTGAGATGCTATCATACATACTCGCTATTTTTGGGGCCAAGAACTACTGCGCTCAATCAAAATGTACGCGCTTATGTACGTACTGGTGTCTACCCATCTGAACCCGTTCAAGACTGCAGTCCCTTTTTGGGGACACTATACCTGAATTTTGAGTAATTTGTCCCCATGACGGAACTGTACTCCCTTCTAAAAAGGTTGGTAGCTAATACGAGTATATTTATACTAGTAGAACAGCGTAGGTGGTGATTTATTCCCAGCCATTTTTTTCCCCCTCCAAATACAGATTGCAGAAGGTACCCCTTTTCTACGAGAGCGATGGAGGTACCTGTCCCCAATTAGAGTTGGTACCGGCCCCTTGCAGTCAGTATATAGTGGGCGAAAAAGTGAGGTGCCTTATTGACCGTTTTCCCTTATTTTGCGAAGTCCCTTAAAATGGGTTTGCCTACGATACGTCACTCGCATTCATGTACGAGTATACTTAGATCGAGCGTACCATTAATTATTATTATTAAAACTTATTTTTACGCACACCTGTTGTGTACCTGGTACGAGACACGACGAGACAAAGGAAGACGGACTCGCCGTAGACGTTGGTTGATCGGGTCGGAGTTAGGGTTCTGGTGTTTATCCTCTTTTCTCAAATTATTATAAGTATTATAGTTCGTCCCCAACAGGAGACTGCAACCCCTTCAGTACCGCAGTCTCAATTTGGGGAAAAAACCAGTATAATCCCAAGTGATTTGTCCCCGAAACGGGACTGCAGTACTAAATGGGTCAATAGGAGGGGGTTTCATTCAGTACGTAGTGCAGGTACAGCCAGCAGTAGTTCTATTTTTATCGTACACAGCAAGTTCGTCCATCAAACATTTTCTCGAATACGTGGTAAGCCACCAGGAACAACCTTATACCAGGTTGCAATGATACGTGCCACTCTGCCGCAAAAGTAAGGACTGTTTTACATTGAATATCAATATAAAAAGGTGTGTTTTTTTTTTCTTCGAAACAGGGCGGTGGTAGCTATTAATATCATACCTGGTAATTCCGAACATATCCGCCGTGGTACCGCCGTGCAACAATACGAACGCCTGCAGTTATAGAATTATTCTGCAATGCCTCCGCCGGCGTTTGTGGGAATCCCCCCACCAGTATGCCAGTGTGTTGCTGCTGCTGCTGCTGCTGCTGCTGTACGACGAAAAAAAAAACGACAAGGGCGATCCTACCGTCCGTCTATTCCATACCGGCACCAGGTACCAGTCATCATGTATAAGTCTGTTGTTGACATTTGCAGAAAGATTTAGCGAGGAGAACCGAGTATCGTCAGACGGCCTGCCGCGCTGCACGCGTGTCGTGTCCCAGGTAGCTTCCTTGTGTTGCTCTTCACCCTAATCTATACGCACCCCCAGCAGCCCAGGCTGCTTTTGTGTGTGACCAATGGGTGCTGCAGTCTGAATCGTCAGATTTTTTCGACCGTCCTTCCCTCTGTTTCACGTATAAAAAATCATCTGTCTTCGTACAGTCTGTGACCACAGATTTAGCGTCTCCCCAGGATAAGGAATCTGGACGGACACTGGGTGTAGTGTTATAGTTGGGTAGAAAGGACGGTTTAATGCGAAGACAATATGTATATATTATACGCAGAATCGTGGGTTCATTTCTGACACTCTGTTCACGCTCGCTCGCTCGCTCGCAATCGCGGTTGTCCTTGCTGCAGGGCGATAATCCCCAAGGTATTTCGTACTACAACATGTATGGCGGGGCGGGGGCAATGATGGGTCAGCAGGTTCCGTTGATGGTGCACTCTCTGCAGCAGCCACCGCCGCCGCCGCCGCAGCAGCAGCAGCAGCAGCCGCAGCAAACCCAGCAGGGGGGCGAGAACCACGCCATGGGGGATCTCGGCGGGCCTTGGGAGCTGGCTTCTGCGCAACATCAGCAGCAGCAGCAGCAGCAGCGACCTGCGTCTTCCCAGCAGCAGCAGCAGCAGCATCAGCAGCACCACCAACAACAGCAGCAACAGCTCCACCACCTGCAGCAGCAGCAACACTCTTTGGTCTACCAACACCAACAGCACCATCCGCTACGGCCGCCGCAGCCGCAGCTCCAACAGCAGCAGCAGCAGCAGCAGCAGCAGCAGCAGCAGCAGCAACTGTCACAGCATGGTGTCGCGAGCAGCGGCATGCGCGGGGCGGGCGCGTCCTCCGCGCCCGGGACATCCCCGGTCCTCAGTCCCACTTCGGAAACGCGGCCTTCGTCGTCGATGGGCAAGCTCGGACAGGCCAAACCTCTCGGCGGGGGGGGGCGGCAGCGGTGGCGGAGGTGACGTAACGGACGATAGCCCGCCGCTGGAGGCGCTGCAGGAGCACTATCACATGTCTCTCGAGCAAGGCAAGCAATACATGTGATCATTAAAAAAAAAACGGAGCAAATTACAATGGGAAACACCAACAAAAAACGTCACGTCCCCTTTTTTTGTTTGTTCCCATTATACGTTTTAGGTACGTAGGCACTGCAAGAGTTTATCCGACTTCATATTTCAACCAGGCAGTATATACTAGTACAGTTAGTGTCTCCGAAAACGTGGGTGGGTGCAGCTGGAAAGGGTCAAAAGTTGACGAAGCCTGCGTCGCGCGCATTGCGGTGTGGCGCGGTGCGGTGCGGTGCGGTGCGGTGCAGTTTGTTTTCAAAGTCGATTGCGAAGATGACGCCCACGAGAGCGAGCAAAAGGGACGGAGAGGGGGGGGCGGGGGGGGGGGGGGGGGGCTCACCCGAGAGGTTGATTCGGGAGTCGACTGATGTGTTTTTTTCATCTACGTTTGTTCACTTGCAGGCTGGCTGCCTGTGCTGTTGCTCCTGTCGTTTTTTTCCTCTACGTATTGGTTTCACCATACATACTACGGCCGGAATGTACGATATGATATTGGGATGGGATGTGACTTGCTCCTTCTGTATCCAGGGCACATAGAACTGATAAAATAAACGTTGAGTCGTTGGTTGATTGATGATTGGTTTGTGCGCTTCCGTCGGGCTCGTCGCACGGAGGGTTTATTCCAGCCCGTCGAGCGGATGGTTTTTTTTTTTCTTGTTTTTGTTCGCCTGTTCGCTCTTCGCTCTGGGCTCTTCGCTCTTCACTTGTCCTTTCGTTCCGTTGTTTTGTTGTTTTGTTTTGTTTTGTTTTGTTTCGTTTTTTTTTTATCCGACTTTTTGACCTTGTTTGAGTGCCCTGCGGCTCCACAATAAACGAATGCCGGCCAGTTTACCACGACTCTGGTGTTTCAACTGTTTGTTGTTGTCTCATTATTTCGGATCCGCGAGCCTCTGGACGGGACGGGACTCCCATCGTTTGGTCTATGCACGGAAGGTATATATATACACGAAACGTCGGACCATTACTCCGGCCGGGCTTCCTCGCCAACGAGTCTTCGGCCGTAGGTTTTGCAGGCTTGCCCCCCCCCGCTCCCCCCAACCCCGCCCCCCCTGCATTTTGCACGTCATCGTGGTCGTGTTCTTTCCGCTCTTTCCGTGAACCTCGTCAAATTTTCTGTGGGACACACGATTAACAGGATGAGATATCATACAACGGTACGTGCGGGGTTGGAGTTGAACAGCCTTCACGGTCACATCTACTGCCTTGAATGTTGACATCTCCTGTTCGATTATCGTAAACTCGTCTATGTATATATATAAATATAATGTGTATACCTGGTATGTAAAGGGTACCAATATGCCAGCTTAATTACTGGTCCCTGTGAGACCAGCAATATATTCCTTTCCTCACGCCTCACGCCTACCGCATAGAGCGTTGAGTTCGCACAGTCCTCAGCGCTCGTTTTTCTCGACAACGGTATATTGTAAGGGTGCTAAAGTCGAACATCGACCCAGGTATTTATTTTGGGAAGGCTCTCGCCCAAATCTTTCTGAAAAACACCCTTGTTATCCGGTATTGGCATTCGGTATTGGCAGCCTTGGCGTGCTGGAGAAATCAAGCGCTGAGAAACGATCGCACCCCCCTGTTCCAACTCCGCTCTCTTTACCGTCGTACTTTTCTTCCGTGTTGTTTTTGTTTTTTCTTGTTGCCTTCCTCCCCCCCCCCTCGAAAGGGTCTATGGTCATACGACTACGGCCATGCATGAGATCGAGTACATCTCTCCTATCGAGTACACCCCCCCTCGAAAACCAACACTTTCCGACCCCCTCAACCCCCAACGCCCTCCTCCCCCCACCCCACCCCCCCCCGCCGACACACCCAACCCTAACCTCCGCACCCCCACCTCCGCACCCCCACCTCCACCCCCTCCGTCCTCTTCCCCGCGTGTGCGCATCAGCCGCGCGCGCTCTGGGTATCTCCCTGAACAAGCTCAAGCGTGCGTGCCGACAGTACGGTATCCCACGTTGGCCCTACAGGCAGGTCAGGAGTATCCGCAGCACCATCCAGAGCCTGGAGAACGCTTTGGAGAAGTGCGACAGCGAGATCGAGAGGGCGAGCCTCAAGGACCGCCTGGAGTCTTTGGTGAAGAAAGAGAGTCTGGTGTGCAAGTTCGCTAGCTGCGGTGAGGGCACTCTTGAGGGGGTTTTTGGTGGTTTTTGTCGGCACGTGGGAGGCGGTACACGGGGGGGTAGGGAGGAGAGCTGTACTCGTGTCATGCAAGGCCGTAGTCGTACGGCCGGCCCCTGGGGGGGGGGGAGATGGGGAGAGGTTTGTCGCGGGTTTTTAAGTTCGCTGCGCTAGATGTGGTGAGGCAGTTGAGTTGATTTTTGTAAACACGGAGGGGGGAGAGGAAAGGGGGGGGGGGGGGGGTGATGAGGATAGGGAGAGCTTTTGTCATGGGTGCTGTTTTGCCGTACACCGATATGGAGCTGTCGCGGTATTGTCAGATCTAATGTGTTCGACCCCTGGCAAACATTGAGTGCAACCTCCTGTGTGCCGCCAGCACTGTGCTGCTGTTGTTGCTGCCAGCTTCAGATACAAAAGAGTACATACACCAGACAGATGACGAGCTAGATCATGGAGCTCCTATCCTGGCGGTATGAGATGTCGCGGGGGATCTGTAAGAGTACAGATCCAACCCGCAAACATATCCCCACAATAGATCATGCGGGTTACACAACTCCCACCCGGCAGCATGAGCTGCTGTAGGTTATACTGATGAAGAGACGAGGAATATATTTTGTCCTGAAAAATAGATTGCGGACCTCAAGGTCGGAATCGATGATCTGTGCCAGGTGTCAAAGAGTTGAAGCGATTGGGGGTACTATTACGGGGTACACAGTAAATAGGAAATATTGATGGTAAAAATATAGGTAAAATATGGATTTTTGTGTGTACCGTGAGTCCTGTTTACTATGGCCTCCCGTACTATGTTCTTTCATGAACTTGGGGTTCATACGTGCCATGTTTTTTTTTTTCTTGTAAAATGTGTCCGCGGACGACAAATAGAAAAGACACAAGAGACACATATACAAAAAAAACGGTGATTGATGGAGCCGATTCAGTGGAGATAGGCCTATGCTACTCGTACGAGCGACTTGACTGGCTCCGGGGTTTTGAGATGCCGTCCGCTTTTATACGGTGTATGTTGGCTTGTTCGCTTGGGTGTTTTGTTGGTTTTGTTGGGCGGTGGGGCGGTAGTTGATATTGTTGCTGCTGTTGTTGTTGCGATTGGTGTGGTTGCTGCTGCTGCTACTGGTGTTGTTGCGGTTGCCGTTGGTGTGGTTGCTGCTGCTGCTGTTGTTGTCGTGATCGTTTTTGTTGTTGCTGCGTCGTGGTTAGACGAGACTACGCGCGGAGACGTTTTTGGCCCCTGGCTCTCCATTTCATGAAGTTTGTAAGATAGCAGTTATTTTGTGTCCGGGGGGGGGCGTGCGCGCGCGTGTGTTCTCACCCAGACTGTGGTCCGATTTCTCTTTTGTTTCTCAGGGGCGGTCACCCTCGTGATCATTTGTTCTCATCCTCGTCTACTCCGGTAAAAGCCAGACATCTTATGTACAACAAACAGTTAGTTGGCAGTTCTGGTACCAGACGTCGTACGTACGTGTTTTTGTATACCCTTTTGCCCTAGTGGTTCACTTGGGTACATACAGCAGTATTATCGTTTCGAGAGGTCATCAGCTGTGAATCCGAGAGAGTTCTATGTTAATTGTACCGACCGTGATATGTAGTATGTAGTCTACTCTGTAGATGCTTAGGTTTGCGTTTTGTTTCTGTGTTTTACTCACGGCCGGATGTCGGAACATGTATGTTCGCGTATGCGCTGGTTTGTGATGATGCAGGCCTGACGGGACCACTTCGGAACATGCTGTTCAGCTCCAAGCCAGAAAGCATCTGCGACGTCCTGATTAAGGTGAGAGAACTGAAACGATTCACATTGTTCAGTGGCTGGAGGGCTGCAGGTAGTAAATGAAAAATTGTGTTTTAACGTGTGATTCCTACTGGTGTCGTAGACAGCAGTACGAGTGGAGTGGGTGCAATGGGTAGCCGGTGGCCAGTACGTTTGCAACAGGCAGTAGTAGGGTTGGTCGTTTACACGCTACGTTTCTCTCTCTCCTCTTGTACGTTTCTCTACTCCTACTC
Organism: Macrocystis pyrifera; assembly: GCA_031763025.1. Taxonomy (NCBI): domain Eukaryota; class Phaeophyceae; order Laminariales; family Laminariaceae; genus Macrocystis; species Macrocystis pyrifera. Next base: position 11,829,232 of record JASSKH010000003.1, read on the forward strand.
TTACTTTCTTGTCAGCACCTCACTCTATTGTGCACCACCAATCCTCTACTGGTAGTAGCGCTCTACTCCACCGCTGTACTCTACTTTAGTACTGCTGTCCCGTTTTGGGGACGAACTACTTGGAATTTGACTTGTTTGTCCCCAAACCGGGACTGCGGTTCTAAAGGGGTAGGACCGCACTCCCGTTTCGGGGAGAAGTCACTTGGAACTTGGCTCAGGTATATACCAGTATGTTCATGTACACCAGTGCAGCAGTTAAAGGGTTGGTTGACGACATACAGTAGTGCTGTGCCCCACTCAATTGCACTGCTGCTGCGCTGCTGCCGATGGTTCTTTTTCCGTGTCCTTTCGGCTGATCCGTAAGTCGACGTACCCCTCGCACCGGGGTCGTTGTACGTGAAGCAGTAGTCATGTCCAGTCGCATCCCCCCTCCCCTCCCCTCCCCTTCCCTCACGGCGTCTCATAGTTTCCTTCTTCGTCGGCGCCTTATTACTTTTCTTCTCGATTGGCGCCTTTGTTCGCCTTCGTCGGCCGGCGCCTTACATTTTTTTGGGGCGTTGCCGCGACAAGGAGCTGGGCTCTAACGCGTATATTTTCGCTGTCTCTGTTGTTGTTGCTGCTGCTGCTTGTGTGTCTTCTTCCTTTGCAGGACATCGTGGAGCAATCGGGACGACCGATCGGCTTGGGCTCGGGGGGTGGCGCGACCAACCAAGACCACGCTTTGACGGCAGGCGTGAAGCGCAGGAGAGGGGAGATCGATGGGATGGGACAAGACGGGATGCCGACTGGCTTCGGGTCGGACAAGCAGCACGCCGCGTGGTGAGTTAGGGGGTGTCACTTGGTACGAGCTCGTTCTGTATTATTACGCAGGGCCATGGTAAATAGGACCTACGGCACACGCAAACCTATGTATTTACCTATTTTTTCTAACAATATTTGGTTGTATTTACTATGGTCCCCCGTATTAGTTATGTACAAAAGTCCATTTCAAGGGACCATACTGCGTTCGATATTTGAAGTCCCTTATATGTGTACCGACGTCACCTATCAGAGTTGGTACCGGCCCCTCACGTCAGCAGTGGGAAAAAATCGTGGCAGAAATTTGAGGTCCCTTGAATAACGTTTGCCCTTATCGCGGGTCCCTTAAAAGGGAGCCCTCAGAAGGGGCTACCTACTGGCTGCTGTAGTGGACAGGATTAGTACCTCCAGGCAACTACCTGGTAACATCTTGTACAAAAGTAAGAGAACGAGCAGTGCAGTGCTTTTTACATGTTTTTCTGTGAATCAAGCCGTTTGGTGTATGCTATGGTGTGGCAATTTTTATGGAGTCGGAAAATCCCGAAAAAACTTCTTTTTTTTTTTGCCCGAGAGAAAGAAGACTGCCGCGGCTTGCGCCGTTGTTTTTTGTTCATTGTTTTTGTTGTTTTATATTATTGTATTGAGAACAGGATTACTGCTGCTGTAGCACCCTCAGGTCACTGCTTGTAGAGGAGTAAGAGCCGTACCAGCATTTTATCTTTTTCGTGAGTTAAGCCGCATGTTTCTGATTCCAAGTTGTCCTGTGGTTGATATTTTTCATGATCATAGCTGGTCGGAAAATCCACAAAAATCGGGTTTTTTTGCCCGCGTCAAGATTCTGCCGCGGCATGCCTCGTTGTTGTTCTTTGCTTTATTATCACGGGGGTCCATAGTTAACGGGACCAAATCTTGTTATTTACGGGGTCCATAGTTAATAGGACCTATGGTTTACATAAAAACCTATATATTTACATATTTTTACTATCACGGTTTAATAGGACCTATGGTATACATAAAAACCTATATATTTACCTATTTTACTATTACAAAACCTATATATATAGGTTTTGTAATAGTAAAATAGTAAAAATAGGTAAATAGGTAAATATATATATTTACTAAAATAGGTAAATATATAGGTTATAGGTAAATATATAGGTTTTGTAATAGTAAAATAGTAAAAATAGGTAAATAGGTAAATATATAGGTTTTGTAATAGTAAAATAGTAAAAATAGGTAAATATATAGGTTTTGTAGTAGTAAAAATAGGTAAATATATAGGTTTTTATGTATACCATAGGTCCTATTAACTATGGACCCCCGTAATAATATATTAATATAATAGTTGTTTCACTTGTTGTGTTTTTTTTGTCGTTGTTGGTTTCATTTTTTTAGTTCCCAGGATGCCGACGTAGACTTTTAGGTTGTGTTTTGTCGTGTTTTCGTCCTGTCTACGTGATCGTTGTTTTTTTTGTAATATGGCATGCCGAATCCGTTTCTGGTGTTTTTTTTTTTTTTTTTTTTTCTATGTTTTTTGTGCTGTCGTCTTTTCCTATTTTTTTTGTTAGCAGGATGGCGAACCGACATGTTTTTTGTCGTTTGCTTTATTGCTTTTTTGTTCACTGTTCTTGTCCCGTTGTATAATAGGCGTATCATGTTCGTTTAACCCCTTTTAGTACCGCAGTCCCGATTTGGCGACAAACCAGTCTAATTACAAGTGGTTTGTCCCCTAAACGGGACTGCGGTACTGAAAGGCTTAATTAAGTCCTTCGTGACCAGGATGCCGACGACCATGTTTTTGTTGTTGTGGATTTTTAGGCTTCCCAGGTAGGCACTACCGCCGTGGTATTCGTTTTTTTGTTTTTTTTTTGTATCCTGTGGTCATTTTTTTGTTTTTTTTTCTTGTTAATTGAAGATGGCGACCGATCCATGCTCTTCTGTTGTTCGCTCCTGTCTTGTAATTTATTGATGGACTGCGTGCTCGCGTCGTGTCTTACGTTTTCGTTTTTTTTTTGTATGTAACCAGGATGCCGACCAATATGTACCGGATGCCCATGGGACACGGTGGTCCAATGGCACCCCCTCCGGGGATGGAGATGGGGATGCAGTACTTCATGCCTCCCGAGGCTAGTGTCGGTATGGGCTATATGGACGGCGGCCAAGCACACCACCACCACCCTACGCCGCCGCCGCCGCAGCAGCAGCAGCAGCAGCAGCAGCAGCACAGCCACAGCCACAACACCCTCAATCACATCAGCAGCAACAGCAGCAGCAACTCATGCTCTTGCAGGTTTGTCGGTGAAAAGTTCACTGTTAATAGTAGAGAGTTTTCGCGCTTACCTTGCAAGAGATAAAATTGGAGCGCTTTGATGCCGTACGTACCCTTCTGTGAGCGAGGGTCGAAAAGTCGGGGCCGTGGGGTGGGGGCCAGTGACCGAGCGAAACGGGCGGTTTGTTCTCAGGGTAGTGTATGCTCAGTTCAGGTTGTATATAGCTGAAACAATCAAACCGTTTGTTTGGCCCCCTCACCCTCGTCACGTAATACGCTACCACCGCTGTAGTATGTTAGTCAGTTCGGGTCAACTGCACCGATCAAGTCGATAGCTTGCCCCCGCCCCCCCCGTCCCTGGTCATACGACTACGGCCATGCATGATATCGAGTACACCCCCCTCCGTCGCTCCGCGCTTATTGTTATTACGGGTCAACTACAGTCGCCCCCTTACATGGTGATGGTATACCTCGAATTATAGATGATAGCATGCACCTGTCAGTTCGAAGTATAGATACGGTATGTACGTGTCAGTTCGGGTCAACCGAACCAATCAAATCGATCGCTCGGCCCTCCCCACCGTCGGACGAGGGGCGACTCGAAAAAAACGCAGATACGTGCCAACAACAGTACGTATATGTACTCGTATCGTGTCATACCGCTTAGGGTACGGAAGGGAAGGGAGAGTCTTGCCGACGGTGCGCCGCGGCTCTCTTTCCCCCACCTGCATTGGCCTTGTTCCGGCCCCTGAGGAACGGAATGGAACGGGACGGGATGGAATAGAACGAGGGGCGGGCGCTGAGCGCGCCAGGATTTTTGAAAAACACATCCTTCAAATTCTAGTAAAAGTAAAAGTGTGAGGGAGTGGCTCTCGCAGGCAGCGAGCACCCGCTTTTGCTTTTTTTTTACCCGCTTGCGAAAAAAAAAGTGGTGCCGTGGTTCTTGGAGGCCCTGTACGCTCTACGTACATATATGCCAGGTATACAAGTATAGGACATTTGTGTCGGTACAAGTGGATCGTCTCTTTCTGGAAAAATCTCTTATCGGTAGAACTTGGCCTGGCTGATTGGTGTCACACCCCCGCTCTTTCTCTCGCAAAGGATGTAAGAAATATTGTTTGTTTTTGTGAAGTTTCTGCGGCGTTTAATTGTTCTACACGAGCCCAGCGCCCGCCCGCCCGCCCGCCACGCTGACGGCCGCCTTTTTTTTTGCCTCACCTTGCCGGGCTCCGCTCCGCCCCCTCCGTCCCGCAGTCCAACCCGGGGTTTCCAGTGCAGGCGGGATTCGTTCCCGTGGGGTACGACTTGTACAGCCAGGCACCACCTTTCGCGGGGGCGGGCATGGAAGGGCTCCCGGCCGGTTCGCCTCCTGCTCCCCACCCGCTGGTTCCGTACATGCAGGCGTCGCGCCTTCCCGCAGGGAGTGCAGGTGGGCCGCGAGTGTTTTTTTTTTCCCGCGGGAGGGGGGAGGGGAGGGTTTGGCGCTTGTTCTATCCCCCCTGGTACTTATATTTAATAGATGCCGGAGTATGTCGGTAGAATAAAATACCGGTATGCTATCTGGTAAGTGGTGCAATGCGTAGTGCGTCGTGTCGGGATTACCGCTGTGTTAAGATTTACTGTATTACGGGGGACCATAGTAAATAGGACCAAATATTGTTAGTAAAAATAGGTAAATATGCAAGTTTTTATGTATACCATAGGTCCTATTAACTATGGACCCCCGTAATAGTAAATTATGTTATCCAGCAATGTAAGGGTTTTAGGGCCGTTGTGGCATTAATATCAAGGCTAACCATTGTTTGTATTTACGGATAGAGCAGTTGGGAGAGTGCGAGCGCCATGCGTGCGTGCACCGGAGTGTGATCGGCTCCTCGCCGAAGGAGATCGAGGGCGACCTGACCGACCGGCCAACCGATCACCTACTTTTTCGTTTTTGTTTTTTCTCGTGGTGGTTGTTGTTTCCGACGCAACAATGGTTGGCAAGATGTTTACGGCAACTGCTTAGGGCCCATCTTATCGAGGGCTTTTGGTCCTTTCAATTTGGTTCGATTTTTTTTTTCCTAATTTAATTTGCACCTGATTGGCCGGAGAGTGAATGACCAGGCAAGATTCGAAGGGGCAAATTAGAAAAAATCAATTTGAGTGAAAAGTCTTTTTGAGACTTTTTTCGTGTGATTTTTCTAATTTCAATTTCGAATTTGGGAGTTGATCAGCCTTGATGTAGCATGTTCATGGTGGGTCAACACCCTCGGTGGAGTCTGGGGTGATTCTTGGCCGCTTCGGTGACCCACCGTCGAGGCGATAAAACGCGAACCTCAACGACTGGCGACTGGAGCAATAGCCGCGCCCACGGCCACAGACCATAGCACATCGTACCCCGGCGGTGTCGCCTCAAAAGAAATCATGGCGGCCGCAAGCCCAATTTTTCGGCCTGCTCGATCGGCCAACCATCACGAAAACCGAGCAAACGAGAAAAAACAGAGGATACGTTCGAGACCTCGATAGCTGCACCACCGTTGCTGTTCCGCACGTGGCGCTTGAGGGCTCCCTCCGCCCACCCAAGACACCCTGCGAGTGATAGCTTCCTATCCTGCGCCACCAAAAAGAAAAAAATGCTGGTGGCGGCGCGCACGCGACAACGTCGCTCTCGTCTACGCTCGTCGCTGTTTGTCGGCTGGGCGTTGTGTGACGCGCTGCGTTATTCAAGGTTGTATCGATTTCCTTTTTGTGTGACAATGAATGCGCCGTTTCCCGATAGGATACAAACACGTTTTTTTTTCGAAATCCAATTAAAATGCATTGAAATTGAAATTTGATTTCCAAATGATGAAATTTAGTGTTCCCCGTTAAGATGGGCTCTTAGGCTGGTTGTTTTTTTTTGTCATTGGTTTATTTCTTGATGCTTGGTTTATAGCGTTGTTGATTCCTGTCTCTTTGGTTCTGAGTTCCTGTTTTTGTAGTTTCTTGTTAGTCGTTCTCCCCTTTTCTCGTTCTGAGGGCTCGTTTTTTTCTTGTCGTTTATGGCTGGTCGCCGGATCATACCTGCTTGTGCCCTATTTTACCCAGTGTCGGTGGGGTCCCCCGTATACGGAGTATTGTGCGTATGCCCTCCGCGTTGGACCGCCCGTCTGGTGTCGGATATCGGTGTGGACGAGGCCTTCTTAGATCACACCCGTTTTTTTTTCAATTTCCATCCCCCGACGTTCGGCGTTTCTTTTTCACGTTCATGCATGACACGAGTAGACCCCCCGCCCTCCCCCCCCACCCCCCCCCCCCGCGCGCGCGCCTCATCCTCCCCCACTTGCGACGATTTTTTTATAGTTAACCCCACCCGCCGCCGACCCCCAACGATTTCTTCACCTCCCTCATCCCCGACTTTTAACCTTTGTGTCGTATCGCCACAGGCGACGCGATGCGATTGTCTCACTACCCCCAGTGGCAGGGCATTCCAGGTGTCAGGGGCGAGACGGGGGGGCTAGGGATGGCGGCGATGCTGCAGCAGCAGCAGTTCATGCAGCAGCAGCGACGCTTGCATCAGCAACAGGTCCGTCCGTCCGTGCGTCCGCCGGTCGAGATATTTCGTAACATGTACTACAGCAGTATTCATGGATCCGTATACGCGTTTGCCGTGTACGAATGTTGGAGAGCCAGTACCAGTTCGTCTCGATGGGAAGGAAAACAGTATAGAGAAATTCGGGCAAATATAGAGAAATGCGGTACGTCATATTTAAAATACAGTTGACTTTGGTTGTCTGATTGGATCGGAGTTGTTGCTGCTGTTGTCATGGGTGTGGCTGTTGCACCTGCTACCTGCTGTTACTGCTTCGTCCTGACTTTCCCACGCGCACCGACGTCCGCCCGACTCGGATCAGTGCGCGCGTAAATGGTCTTGGTCCGATCGTCATGGTTTCCGCTGCCCCCACTCCACGGTTATACTCTGGGAGCGTGACGCGCGCGCTATACATGATCATCGTACGGTGAAAGGGAAACTCTCTTTACGTACGACGTATGAATATCTCGCCAGAAAATCCCCCCCCCCCAGAAAGAAAATACCCAGATTCCATCTCGCCCGTGTTCCTTACCTTCTTAATTTTTTTCGACATATGGGTTTCCTCTCTCCTGTGCTCACCGTTTTTCCCTGTGCCTTTCGCCTCCCTCCCCCCCTCCGCCCACCCCGTCACCGGCCCTCCTGTTTTCTACGCGCGTCTCCCAGCCCTTCGCGTACGTGCCTACGCAGTCTGCCGGGGTGTACACGCGAGATCAGCTGGGGGGGGTGCAAGGAGGAGAAAACCCGCAACAGACGTCGCAGCAGCAGCAGCCGCAGCCTCCTGCGACGTCGCCGCAGCAGCAACAGCAACAGCAGCTCCACCAAGCTTGGCAGCAACCGACCGGCGCAAAGACTCAAGAATGGAACCCGCTGTACCCTCAGCGCACCACCCAACCACCCTCTGTTCAGGTGGGTCAGTCGCAGCCGCAGCGAGACCAAGTCACTTCTCCTCTGACTACCGGTGCTGGTGGCCCAGGCGGTGCCGGAGGAGGCACCGGCGCCGCTAGTGCCGTCGGCGTGGTCCCCTTCGCCAGGAATGGCCCTCTTGAGGCGGGGAGCCGCGGGGTGTCCGGTGAGGCGGCGGCGGCGGCAGCGTACTTGCCGCAGCAGTACCCGGCGCTGGCGCAGCAGCAGGCCAACCGGACGGGTGTGCCCGGGTGGGGGCAAGCCCCCGGGTCGTCTCCGCCGTCCCCTCCACAGCAGCAACGGCAGCAGCAGCAGCAGCAGCAGCAGCAGCAGCTGGTTCCCCGGGCTGGAACTGGAGGGGTGGGGATAACGCTTCTAACGGTGGTGGCGGCGGCGGAGGAGGAGGAGGAGGAGGGGGGCCGGAAGGAGCACTGGCGCAAACCAACGGCGGTGCTGGAATTCCATCCCGGGAAGGCGAGGAGAGCTTACAGCATCAGCAGGCATCGGGCGGCGGCAGCGGCGTTGGGCTGAAGCAGCAACCGGCACCGTGGTCCCCGTCTGCCGGCGCGGTGACTGCGTGCTCCGCGGAGGAAGCTGAGCTTCTCGTGGCCGCCGCGGACGCAGGGAGGCGCACGGCCGCAGCGCGCCAGTCGGTCTCGCCCCCGGGTAACCGCTCGGCCGCGTCGAATCCGGCGAAGCACCACGAGGACGGTAGCTCTGACGCGGAAAGCCCGTCTTCTCGCCCTGCCGCTGCCGCCGCGACCGTGGCTTCAAGAACGGGGGCGGCGTCTTCAGCAAGAGAGGCGCTGGAGGCGGAAGGAGGCGCGGCGGGGACGGGGGCGGGGGAGGGCACGCCCGCGCGGGGACCAGGGGACTCGAAGAGTTGCTTGGTGGCTGGCCAAGCCACGAGCGGTTGCGGCGGCAGCGGTGGGCCCGAGTCGGAAGGTGCGGATCGTGGTTCCGGAAACGAGAATGAGAGGGTTGCTGGCGCGGGCGAGAGGCAGGCCTCCGATACGGTGATGGTTCGGCTTCCGCCAAAGCAAGAGCCCGGCGTCCACCACGCGGAGGAAGGGGCCGGTGGAAGCGGGGACGATCGTGTAGACGGCGGTGGCGTTGCGCTGGCTACTCGCGAGGGAAATGAGCAGCAGCAGCAGCAGCAGGCCCCGAAATCCTCTCTCAAATCCACCCCCAGCCCCAGCAGGGAGGATGCGCGGGCTGAGGCTAACAAGAGGCCAGTCGGCGGCGGCAGCGTAAGCATCGGGTGGCAGGTTCAGGCGAGACGCAGCTCTAATCACGGGCACTCGTCGTCGTCGTCGTCGTCGTCGCCCTCCCCAGTGGCGGCAGCGGCGGCCATGACGACGGGCGGCGGGCGGCCGCGATCCCCAGCGGCGGTAACGACGGAAAGCGGTGACCGCAAAGCGACGGATGCCATACAGGGCTCGCCGTCGAGCAGGGTGGCTGCCGGGCTTCCGGAGCAGCAGCAGCAGCAGACGCCGCCGGTGCGCAAGGTCGTTGCGGAGAACGGAGGGGCAAGCTGCCGAGGCGCGAGCATGAACGGTACGCCCCCAGAGAATAGCGTGCCTGTTCAGGAGTAGGTGGTGTCTTAGCAGGTGACGGAACGTGGTTGTGCTCTGGCCGAGGGAGCGTAAGAGGGAACCCCTGAATTTAGAGATGCCGCCGCGGCCGTTTCGGTTGTGCTTGTCGGTAGTGTTGGTGGCGGTGATAGCGGTGGCGATGGGCGGCTGTTTTGAGCTATAAGCGCGACGCAGCCAAACAACGACAGCGGCACGATTTTTGGCGAGGCAATGGCGCGGTATGCCAAACAGTACAGCATATCGACGTACTATTCATAAACAGTAAAAATCCCTCTTGCGCTTGAAGAGGAGAAACGGCCTGACTACCGCACTCTTCGGTACGAGAATAAAGGCGCACGTTAAAAAGTGTTGCGGAACGTGGTCGGAAGGTGGGAGGCAGGGTGGGGAGGGGGGGTACTCATGCCATGCATGGCCGTAGTCGTATGTCCATAGACCCTCGCATCCCTTTGATGTCGAGACGGAGCATGTCGGGTTCTCACCGACCAGACACTGCTTACACCAGGCGCGAAGCGGACGGGGGCGGGGGGGGGGGGGGGGGGGGATGCTGAAAGGTTTAACGAAAGCAAGCGTTATCGATTTTTGTTTAGTTGTATAGCGCGCCCCGGGCTGGGATGGAGAGGAGGCAGTAGACCGTTTTTCACGCCCGAGGTAGGGGAGAGTAGGTGAATTTAAATGGGAGAAGAATCGCCCATACAGCCGCTGTGCCTATAGCCGCCGGGGTTAACTCCTACGCAGCTCTGCCTGCCCTTCATGAAATCTTCTTGGGGGGGGGGGGGGGGGACGGGGGGGGGTCAACTAGTGTACTACCGCTTGTGGCAGCTTGGTACCTTGTGCGAGCAAAAGCGGTCGATTTTTCTCCCACTAACACGTTGGGTGGTGTTGAGATTGTGACTTTTGGTGCACTCTACCGGCGTTAGAACCGATGTAGTTATTATATCTGAAATGTCGGGAGGGGTTTCATTGAAAACAGAGCGTTTTTTTGCCGCGGGGCTTGTAGAGCAAGCAGGCAGGCACGGGGGGCATGCGGGAAACCGTGTTGAGCGCGCTCTTTTCCATAAATTCAATAGCCGATCGATGGTTACTATGGACTCGAAAGAAAGCGTCCTCCAGTGCCGTGTTGTTTGCCCCGCGGCGGAAGAAAAATAGTTGTTTTTTTCTTGTTCAGACTGGTGGGTGTGAGGGTTAGGAGGTGGGGTGAGGTTGTGGCCGCGTTTCTGGCGTCAACTGCTTTGAGAGGTAAAAAAGGGGGGACGGGAGGGGGTGTTTGGGGGGTGGAGAAGAGAGTTCAATCCTCTGGTGGATGATGGTGAAGACGATGACTATGCTGTCCGAGTACAATAAGGTTTGTTTGCAGATACGGTATATCTGCTTGTTATGTCCAATCCGTGGAGCTGTAAAATACGCAGTGAAAACATTCATTTCTGAGCGGTTTGCCATGTTTTCCGTACCCACCCCATCTCCCACCCCCCAGATAATATTTTCTTTTCGTTTTTTACCTGACGCCGGCCGACGTTTTTGCTTGGTGAGATGAGGTAAACAAATATAGGGGAGTATTTATCTACTTTTCCTTGATGTGTCTGTACTCTTTGAGCGTTCGATGCGGCGCATGCGGGACGGGACAGACAAGGGCTGCTGCTGCTGCTTCTGCTGCTGCTGCGTTTTCACCGCGCAATCGTTGGTTAATGTGGTATTAGTAGAGACCGTGTAGGGTACGTGGTATGTGCTGCTTTATTTGTTGGCTTGTGTGGTGTTTTCTCGAGGAGAGCGGGAAGCAAGTCAGGCCAGAGAGAGGGAGAGAGGTTTAGCTTTGGTCGGGGTCCTATCACACATTTTCTTGGGAGACGTTGTATGGGGAGGAGGACGAGGAGGAGGAAGAGGAGGAGGCACGGACGCTTAACGTGCCTGCGTGTGCGTATTTTGTATGTGCGTATGTGTGCGTGCATGCGTGTGCGTTTGTCTACTTTAACTTGCCGTTGTTCTCGTGGCGGTACTATCGACAACTAGGAGGTGTAAGTACGTACGTCAGGCACTGACTGACCTGAAGTAACATCAATAATTAGATTCGTTGATGCTCCCCCTACGGACAACCCAGAAAATATCAATGAACACCCCGAGTAAATGCTCCCCAACCATTTGCCAACTATAACAACCACTGCCTCGTCAAGTATGATGGCGGCAAGGGGAGAAAAGGGGGCCGAGGGAGTGGGGGGGGGGGGGGGGGGGGGGGGGGGGAGGGGGCGGTGATCGAAATCCTGCGGCGATTTTTGATTGGTTGTTTTGATTTGTTTCGCCTTTTTTCGCCCGGGGGGGGTGGAAGCACATCCTACATGGTGCTTTCCACGGAGTATTAATTGCTTGTTTGCTACATCTACGTCCTTTTTTTTTCCTTGCGTGTCAATCGGTTGAGAGGGGAGGGGGGAGGATTAAGGGTGGGTTGTGCTGTATATTTTCTGCCAAAAAATGTACTTCTGACCCCATCTATCTACATATATAGACGTATTATGCTTTATTTCTTCTTACTCTTTGCGTGTTTAGTTGTTTTTCTCCTCTTTTTTTCTTTCTTGTGTGTTTTGGTCTTTGTGAGGAGGATGCGCGACGGGTGGACGGGGTGGGGGGGGGTGTGAATAGTGGTGATTGTGGACAATGATGGTGATGAGAATGAAGGCCACACACACAAGGTTCATTTTGCGTGCTTTTTCTTTTCGACTGGAGGGGTATTCGTTCGTTTCGTCGATGTCACTGCCGTTGCGCGGTGATTTGTTTGTTTGGTTGGTTTGACTGATTGGATGATTTTGATGGTTGGCCGTGTTGCGCACCCATTATCTTGACGATACGGATTATTAACAACACTTATAGTTACGGTTAGTACTGTTTACTCGTTCGTACACTGAACTACTGCTGTAGGTGCTACTACTGCTTCGTGTAGTGGTGTGATCGCGGTGGTGGGTGGTGTGGTGGGTAGCTACGGCTTGGTGGCGGTATGGTGAGCAACAGGACGAAGCAAGCTCCAACCAGTGAGCGCGAGACGAAAACAACACAGGTTTTTTGTTTTCTGCTGCTGCTCTTGGTTGCGTGCTGCTAGATATCCTTGTTGTTGAGCATGACCCCCCCCCCCCCCCCCCCCCCCCCTGTCGTTATTGTATTGCCCACCCTCTTCGTTTTTTTTTCTTGTCTGTTTCTGGATGTTGTACGAAGCAGTCTTCGAGTGCGTTGATGTTGTACGAAGCAGTCTTCGAGGGCGTTGTATTTGGTCGCGATGAGTATTATTATAATGTATTCTCACACTCGAGAAAGAAGGTTGCACGTCATCTTCCTATAATATAATAGTACAACGAGCGGGGGCGCAGCATATACCGGCGAGGCACGGGAGGCGTTTTTTTCATGATGCCCGATCGCCGGCTCTTTTTTTTCTTTTTTTTTTTCTCTGATTTTTTTTTCTTCTTCCTTTGGGGGGTATAAAATGGCATGCATGTCTGAATGCATGCGAGAGGGAATGAACGAATGGGTGAATCCAAAAAAACGTGATTTATGGATTTCTGATGGATGGATGGGGGCGTGTGTCGTCGCTGACCGCCAGTCGAACAAACGCTCCTCACTTACTTTCCTGCTAACAGAGAGTGGGTACGACTACTCCCCTCCTTCTTTCATCTTTATTTTATAGCTATCTATTTGGTATACACTGGTATTGGGTTAGATTGGAAATATGTATGCAAGGCTTAAGAGTTTTCACTCGAACGGTAAAATTATTATTGCCCAATTATTATCCAGACAAAACTGGAGGCACGAGAGAAACAGATTTCGAAAAATTGAATTGTCACCTCATAAAGTAAGCAGCGCACTCGGGGACATCATGGCAGCGCGTATCGCTGGCTCTGCCCTACGAACAGTTTTTAACTTCCGACATGTTTCTGTGTACCGCGCGTAATGCTTCTTATCTACAGTGAATTATTCGTTGATTGGTCTCTGCTCCGTGATTCGCGGTTGCTTTGTTGTTTCTTGTTGGCATGGATGGGGTGGAATACTACTCCACTCCCCGTTTTTGTTGTTAAGGGGGGATACTGCTGTATTTGCAACATGAAGCAGCAGCAGTGCTAATACGATAATACTATTAATAGTTGAGGTGCTATTACGGGGGTCCATAGTTAACGGGACCAAATTTTGTTCGTAAAAATTGGTAAATATATAGGTTTTTATGTATATCATAGGTCCTATATTAACTATGGTCCCCCGTAATAGTAGGCTCTCCACTGGGCATACTCGCCGAGTTTACCCGAGGTCTTCTATAAAAAAAGCACAACAACCAAAGTAACAAGTTCAAACGTACGTGTCTTTTCTTGCGAAAGTTGATGACCTCCTCGTGCGAGCGTCCGTCAATCAACCTCCACAATTAAGCTGTACACCGGGGTGTCAGCATGGATGGGTGGAATATTACTCCCCGTTTGACGACTGTAGTTTGTGAAGGGGGGGCTCTGCTGTGTTTACAACATTAGTGGTGGTTTTTACAGTAGTGATAGTACAATAAATAGTTTGGGTGGTAGTAGGCTCTCTAGTTTAATGCATCATTACCCAGTTTACCATCATGCATGGTCTTGTAACAAAAAAAGAGGTAAAAAGTACGTACAAACAAATGTGTCTTCGTTTTTTTCGAAATTGATTAACCTCCTCGTGCGAGCGCCCATCAGTCAACCTTCATAATTGAGTACTTAGTCTAGTACACTGGGGAACAGCAGGGCAACGTATATTGTTGGCGCTTGCTCAACATTTTATGGTACTACGTATATATATAGTAACCAGCTTGACAGGTTAATTTATTTACGTGGTGGCATGCCCTGTACAGGCAAACAAAACACTGCCCGTATACGCTATTATTAAATGTTCCAAAGCGGTGCTGGGTTCTCCAGTATACACGCGAACAGGGAGGTGTGAAGCGGTGACCGGACCGAGGTAGGTTAAGGGTAAGGGACGCAGGTGTTTCTGGCAGCTGGAAAGCAGTGGATGTGGGTTCCGGGTTCTCGACCAGACCGTCGCATGTGGGTGTTGTGCCGCGGAGGTCCTCGCCGAGGTCGTGGATATCCGTAAATCTTGCAAGGCACTTCGCTCCGCGGGCGGCCTATGCCGCCCGCTAAGCTCGCTCAGGAAGGAAAAGCACACATCTAATTATGCCAAGCGGACAGAGGTCCATGATTGGACATAGTTTTTTTTATGATGATTGTAGTTGCAAACTGGGGACATGATAATCTCAAGAGTCCCGCCGCCATGCTTCAGGAGAAAACGGCTCGGACGCAACTTACGCTTCGCGTCGCGGTCGGTTCCACCCGTTACGCTCGCTCACATGTCGCACGTACGTACATACCCCAGGTAGGGTACTTATTTTCTTCTTTTGATGTGCTTGCTGTACGTACGAAAGAGAAAGCACAGCACAGCAATACCGCAAAAACGATGAAAATGAAACCGAAAAATTCAAAATTTCGGAAAGAAAAAAAAAAAAAAAACGTCCCCTCTCATGTAATTTTCTGCCTGATTGGAACACCTTGCACCGGTCACAAAAACAAAAAACATCGAACAGCAGAGCTCTCTCAGCCTCGTAAACCGCCCATCCCTCTCGCGACCACCTCGCCACCGATTAGGTCCGCCACAGTGAGCCCCGTCGCCCGCCGCGCGTTAAGCCCGGTGCTCACCGTGGCCCTCGTTCGCCAGCTCGACAATGTTCGTGGTGCTCAGACTGCGTAGCTCTCTCTGTGAGTCTCAGCTTGGTCGCAAAAATAAGCACCGCTTGAATATTGTTTTACAATCCCGAACGACCCTTATAGACTCGTACATAGTCTATCAAATTCCACACATGGAGCCCATTCATGCTTCCCTCGTGTCTCGAGACACACGCGACGCCTAGCCACGAGTATGGCGACCGCGCTCCTTGCAACCCCCCCTCTACCCGCCAGCACCCCGCTGACACCCGCGACGGCGCCGGGCTCGCCCGCGGTGCCGTGCTCTGAGTACACGGACGCACCCGAAACGAAACAAGGAAAAGGAAAAAAGAACTGAGATGCAAAAAAAATAATAGAGAAAACAAAGAGCCGCCGCAAAGGTCTCGCGAGTAATCGAAGGAGGCGGTGTCCAAGTGGGAGCTCTGAGAGGCCAAGGATGGACCAACCGAGCACGCTCAGAGAGTGAGATATCTTGTACGACTGTGGTCACCCTTATTATTCCTGGACTAATTGTTGTCGTCAGCAGAGATGTCGCCAGCAGTGACATTGTCCCGTGACAAACAAGTAGTCACTGGAGATTGGAATGCAAGGCCCTTGCCTCGAACACACACTTTTCCTCTCCATCATCGTTGATAGTCGTTTCGTGGGATCGTCCGTCCACGGCATTATTCGGTAAAAGGGTGGGAGCTTCCACTCGACTTCTTAAACTTCTATTTGGAAGTCTAAAACTTCCAAAACTTCCATTTTGACTTCCATATGGAAGTTATGGAAGTGAAAATGGAAGTAGTGGAAGTGAAAATGGAAGTTGTGGGAGTCAAAATGGAAGTTGTGGAAGTCATAATGGAAGTCGGGTGGAAGCTTCCACAATATGTTGGCTTCCAAAACTTCCAAAACTTCCTTTTTGACTGAAGTCAAAAACTTCTCTCTGGAAGTCAAAATGGAGGTTCTGGAAGTTGAATGGAGAATGGAAGTCGCGTGGTAGGCTCATACCCGACTTCCGAAAATTCCATTTTCACTTCCAAATAGAAGTTTTGGACTTCCAAATGAATGTTTTTTACTTCCAAATGGAAGTTGTGGAAGTCAAGATGGAAGTTTAGGAAGTCTATGGAAGCACCCAGTGGTATTCAGCCCGGAACATTTGCCGATCTCTCTGGCGTTCACTGAGCGTCCAAATTCGCAGTAGATGGCATATAGTCGCGGGATTGTTTTCGGCGTCGCCATGGTCAACCAGGATCATAGAGAAGTGCTTTTGCGACTTCTGCTGCTGTTCGCTGCTGTGTACATGACGGTATCTCTCTTCAAATTCATCTCATTTATCATGGGTGGTGGCATAACATTGTGGTGTTGCAATATATCACACCACCCATCAGCCTCTGCGATAGCTCCATTTCTCTTACATACAACCAGGTGGACCGAAACGTAGGATCACGAGTTCCTAAAAACTACATTGGCATGGCCACGTTTATGCGTAAAATAGGGGAGTACATGGAATTGAGTGAAATAGTGGCTGGAAGATTTGTAAGTGAAATGGAAGTTAAACAGAATATTTGGTTTACATCCACTCCAGACGGATGCTGATGAAAGTTCTCGTGTAAACTGAAGTAAAATATAAGTTTCGGAAGTTGAATGGTGGAAGCATGTGGAGGTTAAGCTTGCATATGGTAGTGAATATGTGCTTCTATGCACGAACCTGGAAGTTCACGTGGAAACTATAGTTAAATGGAAGTTGTGGAACTTGAATGGCAGTTATGAAAGTTGAAGGGAAGCGGATCCAAGTTCTTGGAAATAGGCGTAGGTTTCGCTTGCATATGGAAGTGGATAGAAGGGTCTGCGGTCGTACATGGAAGTTTTCCATAGTACTAAAAGTCAAATATAAGCTTTAGAAGTAGAACGGAAGTGGAGGCAAGTACGTGGAATTAGGCCAAAGTCCCACTCGCATGTAGGAATGGATAGAAGCATCTGCAGACGTGGATGGGAGTTTTCCATGGTAATAGAAAGCAAACATATTTATTGGGAGTTTAATGGAAATGGATCCAAGTACGTTGAGGTGCGTGAAAGTATGTTGAAGTTATGCCTGCATACGAGAGTGTATAGAAGCTTCGGCGAACGCTGATGTGAATTTCCGTGTAAGTACGGGTTACATGTAAGTTTGGAAGTTGGATAATTGGAAGCAGATATCTAATGCAGGTGAGTGGAATTAGGTGAAGGTAAGCTTGAATATGTGAGCGGATGGAAGCGTCTGCGGACGTAGGTGGAAGCTTCCATTAAAATGGAAGTTAAATGGGAAGATAAAAGTAAGCTGTAGCCATTGGAAATTTAATGGAAGCGCATGGGAAGTACGTACAAATAGGTGAAAGTCGCGCTTGAATACCGAAGTGGTCAGGAGATTCTGCGTACACCGATGCGAGTTCGTCGATTTAAGAAGTAAAATGGAAGTTTGGAAAGCCTAACGTAAATTGTGGAAGTTCAAGGGGAGCGGATGCGAGTAGGTAGAAGTAAGTGGAAGTTAGGGTTGAGTGTGGAAGTGGTCAGAAGATGCTGCGGACGCCGATGGAAGTTTCCTTGAACGTAGAAGTCCAATGGATCTTCTAGACGTGAAGTGGAAGTGGGTCACAGTAGGTGGAAGTATATCAGGGTGTATGGAAGCTTAGAGGACGTTGGACAAAACAAAAGCTTCCACCGAGCATGTCCGTGGAAGCTTCCACTTTGCGTTCACTTTGGAAACTTCCATTGGCTTGCACTAGCTTCCAAAATGAACTTCCATGGACTAAATGGAAGCTTCCACTCGACTTCCAAAACTTCCATTAAACGTCCTTGTCGACTTCTACAACTTCCATTTGGAAGTCAAAACCTTCCAAAACTTCCATTTGAAAGTAAAAAACTTACACCGTTTTGACTTCCACAACTTCCATTTGGAAGTCAAAAACTTCCGTTTTGACTTCCACAACTTCCATTTGGAGGTCAAAAAGTTCCTTCTGGAAGTCAAAAACTTTCATTTGGAAGTTATATAAACTTCCTTTAGGAAGTCAAAATGGAAGTTTTGGAAGTTTTCGACTTCCAAATGGAAGTTTTGGAAGCTTCCACTCATTTATCAAATAATGAGGACCACCGTCCGTACCGATCCTATACATATTTAAATACCAAGACCTGGCCTGTCCTACATGGTACCCTCTAAGAAAGGGAAGTGCCATATGATAGATGTCGAGTCGAACCGGGGGGTCCTCCCCACACACGCGGACAGGGCAAATCACTGCTGTACGTTTCAGGAAAGAAAGCAAGAATACGGGAGAAAGGGGAATCACAAGTCGAAAGTCCGCCTCTGCTCTGCCTGCGGCTGCTGCTGCTCTGCTGCTGCAGTACTGGTGTGTCTTGACTCTGCTGGCTGCTTTCCTGTTTTTTTTTTGTATTTGGTGTTTTCGCCGGCATTTCGCCACCACTGAAACTTGTGACTTGACAGCTATGACAGCAAACGCATAATATCTTGGTATGGTTCACCAAGCAATCACTTCATTCTTTTCAAAACTCGACATTTGAACAGCGCAAGACAGAGCATCACAGGAAGGGGACTGCTCTCCTCTGTGTGGTGCTACTGGTGCTGCTCCTGCTTGCTGCTGCTGCTGTTGGTGGTGATTTGTGTTGTTGCTAAGGCCTTTCTTTGCTGCAAACGCCCAGACAATCTCCTTGGAAGCCTCTACTCTGCAGATTGCGTGTTCTTTGGTGTTCTATATTTATTTACTGATTATGATCTGCCTGTTATATAATTTGCGTATTATTTGTTACCGATAATGTCTGACTGTGCGAAAGTCGCCAGACTAATCTTGTTTTAAGGCTATTTCCTATGCGATACTCTTTTTATAATATCACGCTTCGCTTGTCGTCACGTACAGTAATTGTATGGGTTTTGAGTATTAATAATACGTATTTCATTGTGCAGCAATACTTGGGTGGAGCCCCTGAAGGGCCGTATATGCAGATTCATAGAAAACTCAGGCATAAAAACAAACAATCTGGGTAATTCGGAGAATGGATCGAAGATGCGGCACTTCACCACCCACTCCCACACCTCTAACTTGCAAGGCTGTGGCCGATTACACGTGGACACTGCGAATCAGACAACAGCAAGTCCGCAAGTACGGATACGCGAAAGCAGGCAAAACAAGCTAGAACTACCCGGACGCTAAAGCGAGGACTTAAACTCGAGGAAGCGGTGTGGCTCGCGTAGCCAGGAGCGGCATAGGCTAACCCGAGAGCAAGACACTAACAGAAAGAACAAAACATTATCCGTTACACTACCCACTGCGAAGGAACGGAGTGCTTCGAGAATTAAAACGAACGGGGGGGTAACGCAGCGGAAACAAGCGCTGGCGCGACGGAGCTCACTCGAATAGTGAGAACAGTGTCGGAAAACAGGAAATCACGCAATCAGAGAACCCATGACAGCCCAGACCTGATCCCATAAAAGCGGGCAGAAAGGACGCGTGCGAGATTTCGCCGACGCTGAGCGCGCTAGAACACAAAACATACAGTGACCAGACATCGTTCCGGCCTATTGTTAAGGTCTGAGTCCGTTGGGTTATCGGTACAAGGTTAACCAATCGCCTACTACACAATCTAAAGCTGATAACACTCTGCAAAATCGCGCGGGAGAGGGCGGAATGCAAACGGTCGCTAAAGAACGACATCTATCACCTCGGCCTGCTTGGGGATATTGTGAAGGCGGAGGGGGAACGGATTAACGGCAAATGTGGTCAGACCTAAACCGAGGGCAACCTGTACGATGCG
Organism: Macrocystis pyrifera; assembly: GCA_031763025.1. Taxonomy (NCBI): domain Eukaryota; class Phaeophyceae; order Laminariales; family Laminariaceae; genus Macrocystis; species Macrocystis pyrifera. The sequence goes on from JASSKH010000003.1 coordinate 11,848,837, forward strand.
TATAAAAGGCTCACGACGCAGGAATAAGAGATGCCTTCAACCCTAAAACGGGAAGGCGTCCAATGCGAAAAACAAGAGGGGGGCTGCCAGAAGAACACGATGTCGCGCGTGCAGTGTACTCTTGGGTAGGATCAAACGCGGCGGTATCCACCGTCGCGCAAGAAGAAGCGGGGGTGGGTGTCAGACACATTCCCGGAAAAGCAGTTGGGGGTCTCTCTCTGTCTGGGAGACGGGTCCCAACCTGTTCCCTGCCTTGCTAGGGCCTCGTCATCGAGGCCGGGGTGGGAGGCGCATTCGCCTGGACCGGTCGTGTCTGCGGTCCCCGAGACATTTCGGGGAGGGGCAGGGGGCTCCCGACCGGTCCGCCTTGACCGGGTGGGCGAGACATCCGCCATGTAGGCGGGAGGCATTTGAAGCGGGTCCACAGCAAATGGTGTTGTCAGCACGGCCCGGGTGGCACGCGGCGTCTGACCTCTCAGACTACCTCGTCGTAACTCGTCTGGGTAAGAAGGAGCGCATTTTGGCGCCAAGGGCGTAGCTGCGTTTAAGCCCTGTGGGGGACACTTGTTCTCCATCAGTTTAGTGGCCTCCGGCGAAACGCCGTGGGTCAAAGAAGAATCTTCCGCAACGCTCTGGTCAGGACGAAAATCAAAGCTGACAACGCTCCGATCGTCTTCGATAATAGTGCGCAGTGGGAGATTCCGACGACGCTAGTGTCAAGTGTAAGGTAATACGGACCTAGGGGGCCGACTACCGCTAGCAGGTTGGTGCCTTTGGCTCTGTTCTTGTCACTCACACGAGGTGCTTGACGATTTTCTAAGCTCTTGTGTTATTTGCTGTTTGCCTCGCCAGATGTCTCCTGAACGAAGGGGCGAAGCGCTCATCAGAAAGCAGGCGATAACGCATGCCAGGTATGATGAGGGGACGATTGCGACAAACCTTAACGCCGTAACAGGGGAGAGGGGGTATAACGCCGCAACAGGGGAGAGGGGATACCATAACAGCTTGCACAAAGAAAATCTAAATCTGTGATCCCTCCCCTCCCCCCCTATTATATATAGGTTGGGTTGGTGTCGGTTGGCAACGACACAATAAAACATGCAGCTCACTGCATGAGCTAGACTACCACGGTGCCGTTTGTTGTTGTTGTTTTTGGTGGTCGGTTACAGCTAGTCGTCGAGTTAGATCATTTGTGCGAGGTGAAGAACCTTTACTCCGCACAAGGGGGATGATTGTATCACGAAGTGTTTATGGAAAGGCACCCAAGAGGCAGTTACATAGTACTCCCATTGCCGTCTCTGGAAGTGGCTACACCGTCATTTAAATGACCTCATTGAAGCTGTCATCCATACGCAAGTCCGCCTCGCACGCGGATCTTAGTAGGATGCAGCTCGCCCTCCATGCGAATCGCCGGGCACCTCACGGCGCTTCGCGCTTGGTGCAAGCGATGTCTGCCTGGTCGGTGAAAACCCGACATGTTCCGTCCTGGCACTGTAGGGATGCGAAGGTTTCTGGTCATACGACTACGGCCATGCATGAGATCGAGTACATCTCTCCTATCGAGTACCCCCCGTTCCCCCCGAACGATGAGCATGCCATAGAAGAGGTTTCCAGCCGTAGTTGATAGAGCTGTATGGGATAAAGTAACAAAAGAGCAAGCTGATTTAGGTGGGATAGCGTAGTCGAGGAAGTATGGAAGGATGTAGGAGGAAAACCAAGAAGAGATGATGTCTGCAGAGAAGTTTGGGAGGTACAAGACAGATGTGGAAGAAAGGACAGAAAAAAGGGAAAGGCTAGCGCTAAGAAACAAGGTGAAATCGGATAATCACTTGAAGATATACGCGGCAATAAGCGAAGGAATATGGATGAAAACACATTCGCACGGTCCAATGGACTTCGCCAGAACCCTGAAACTGTGATTTCGTGTAGGGGACCTGGACCTGCCGGAAAGAAGAAAGAAGTGTACCAGTAGCCGGGAGGAGGAGTAAGTAGTAGATGCACAGATGACGGGGATGCCCTCACATCTAGTGTTGTTGGTGACCGGCAAGCTATGATAGTACCCCACAAGTCTGGCAGGTCCTGTCACAAGTTGTGTGGATATCCCCGCCCTACAAGTTCTCTGGCTTGTTGTCCGAAGAAACTCGTGTAACACTTAGCTTTGTGTTATAATGGGGATTCGCTTACATGTAGGGCTGGTCATTTTCGACAAGCCATATCATTGATAGTACCCCACAAGTCTGGTATGTCCTGCCACTGCGTACAGTAGCAATTCGGGCATCTTCGTACGTTTCTTCTATTGTTATGCTCCCTTTGTTACGTCTCGGGAGGGGGATTTGGAGTTGATCATGTCGGCATGGGCACCGCTCTCGTCAGAGACAGCACAGTAAGCAGGTGACACGGACCATGCCACAATACTCCTGTTCCTGTTGTTGCATTCGGACCCCGCAGGCTGCGTGCTGCACACTTAGGCAACCACGCCTCGCTGTTTGCTGTTTACCGTTGTGCATCGACGATAACTGGCCGGACGTATCATCTTCGTCTCTACATGCATATATACAAGGCCTCCTTCGGAGTGGGAACAAGATGGAGTCGTTTCTTGTACCAATACGACTTCGTTTGGTTGGCTTTGGGCTATTTCCGCCAATTTTTGCGGAGTAGCCCAAAACCAACCAAACAAAGTTGTGTTTGTGTAACGAAAATATTTCTCAGCAGCTGTCATGTGTTTTTTCGTCTAGGGCACGGTTTACATTATAAGTATTACTACTATGAACAGGGGTAATACGTACCAACATGCACGAAGGAAGCATTCACCCACGTTCGAACAGACCGACTTACCCACCTACCTACACACCCACCCACGAATCATCGACAAACCCACCAACAGACCCACCCACCCACAACGTGGGCTAGTGTTATGGTATCTCCTCTTCCCTGTTGCGGCGTTATGGTTTGTAGCAATCGTCTCCTCGTCATACCTGGCAGGCGTTATCGCCTACTTTCTGATGAGCCCCTCGCCCCTTCGTTCAGAAGACATCTGGCGAGGCAAACAGCAACTAATACAAGAGCTTATAACATCGTCAAGCACCTCGTGTGAGTGACCAGAACAGAGCCAAAGGCATCAACCCGCTAGCAGTAGTCGGTCCCTAGGTCCATACTGCCTCACACTTAACAAAGCGGACACGTACACAACACACTTCGAAAATCGGCGTGGGAAGCCTTTTCAGGAGCTAAGCTTCTTTTGAAGCAATTGTCGATGGGCGGTGCGCCACTTTGTGGCAGGAGCAACTTCGTTCAGGGATTTCACGAGTAGCACACATCATGGATCCTCTCGGGGACGCTTCCTTCTCCTCATATGAAGAACTATGATACTACCGTAGGCTGGTGCAACGGTAGGAGGCGAATTCTCAGGTCGTGTTTCCGGCGCTCACATACACACACACTCGGCCGAGTGTGACTGCCCTCTTAATTAGCAGACTTCAGCTTCCCCCCTCTTAGTACCTCATTGTACAGAAACCTCAATCCGACTCTGATTCCAGGCGCTTTGTCTCCACAGCGGGACTGCAGTTCTAACTCACTTTGTTTTTCTTTCACAATATGCACCGCAAATGACATTGTATTTGCTACGCCGCGCTGCGCTGATAATTGCATTTTAAAGCCTAATGCTAGTGAGGTATAGAGCCACTCACCCGAGTAGCGTAATCGCCCTAGTGAAAATAATAGCACCATCCCCTCCCCCCCCCCGGACCGTAGCTCTGTATTTATGTGCACTGTAACTGCTCTCAAGTATTGGGTATTTTTTACAGTAGTCAAAAGGTTAACGAATACGCTAGCGATGAGCACAGCGTCGCGCCCGACCGATTGACACCATCGCCGCCAGAAAAAGTTGTTCCCCCTCGTATCGAGAGCCGCTGACAGCTTTGTGTCTTGACTGCCCATCTCTCGATCATCTCTCAGCACAACAACAACGGTCGAGAATCGACCAATTTGTTATTTCGCTCCTCGTTGACTTCTCGCCAATAAAAAACCTGCTCCCCACCCCCTTCCCTCCCTCGCTGATGCCTGCCACCCCATCTATGCGCTTCGCGTGACAGGCTAACACCTAAAGAGAAGAAGGCGCCAGTCGCGCGTCCTACTTACGCCAATTAAACCATCCGCAGCGTGTTGCCAAAAGCGTCCACCGTGAAGGTCTACCATAGGAAGCAGCTCTGGACGCGAAATCTCAGGGCTTGTTCCCCACCGACTCTATTCGGTCAGTCCACGAGGGGAAGCGGCCCAGGGTACCCCCTGCTACGCCCCCCCCTTCCCACCCTTCACGGGAAATTAAATTAACTCATTGAAGCTGTCATCCATTTGCAAGGCCGCCTCACAAGCGGTTCTTAGTAGGATGCAGCTCACCCTTCATGCGACTCGCCGGACACCTCACGGCGCTTCGCGCTTGGTGCAAGCAATGTCTGCCTGGTCGGTGAAAACCAAGTATGCTCCGTCCCGGCATTATAGGGATGCGAGGGTCTATGGTCATACGACTACGGCCACGCATGAGATCGAGTACATCTCTCCTATCGAGTACCCCCCCCCCCCTTGCCCCCTCCCTCCCGCCCCCGCTCGCCGCCCCCTCTTAACTATATTTTTTGTCTGGAAGTAAGTGGAGTCTTAGGTATGATACAAACGAAGGGTAGGGCTGTGAGAGACGCTGGAAACCGGGCGACAGGGGCAGAGAGGTGGTCTCTGCAGCAGAGAGCAGTAGCTATGGCTGTCGCTGCTGCTGCTGCTGGCTGCTGGCCTCGTCGCAAAAGTAGTTCGGTAGGTAAAGTAGGTGCGCTGTAGGCGTTTACGAGGGGAAGGGGAGAGAGGAAACGGGACATATTCACACGTATGTAGGACAGATCGTGATCATCTAGATCATCTCAATCATAACCTGCCGTTATGACGCGAGCCACACCGCTTCCTCGATTTACGTCCTCGATTTAGCGTACGGGTATAGTTCTAGCTTGTTTTGCCTGTTGCCGCATATCCGTACTTTCGGATTTGTTGTCTGGTTCACAGTGTCCTCGTGTGATGGGTTACAGCCTTGCAAGTTAGAGGGGTGGGAGTGGGTTGTGAAGTGCCGCATCTTCGATCCATTCTCCGAATTCTCCAGATTGTTTTCGTTCATGCCTGATTTTTCTATGAATCTGCATATACGGCCCTTCAGGGTGAGCTAGTGTTATGGTATACCCTCTCCCCTGTTGCGGCGTTATGGTTTGTAGCAATCGTGCCCTCATCATACCTGGCAGGCGTTATCGCCTGCTCTTCTGATGTGCGCCTCGCCCCTTCGTTCAGAAGACATCTGTCGAGGCAAACAGCAACTATTAATATTATAACACAAGAGCTTAGAACATCGTCAAGCACCTCGTGTGAGTGACCAGAACAGAGCCAAAGGCATCAACCTGCTAGCAGTAGACGGTTCCTAGGTCCATACTGCCTTACACATAACACTGTTGCGCAGTATCTTCACAGTACAGATCCAACCCAGCAAACATGTCCTATATACCATGCAGACTATACGGGTCCCGCATGGCAGCGCGAGCTGCTGCTGTAGATCATGAAACGCGAACCGACCTGCCCGAGGTGCGGAACAACAAGTACCGTAGGAGATACACTGTTTTTTCTTGTACATCTATCTCCGTGCACTTAAGAACCCGAAAAGGCTGACTTTTGACGCGCGCCCTGCGGCTTCACCTCACTCAACAAGACACAGGCCGCACCGAACCAAACGAGCCGATTCAAAGTCGAGGAAGGCCGGCCAAAGGTGGGTGATAACGATGGCCTGCCCTGGAGAGCGTGCTTTTCGTCGCGAGGGGTGTGCGCCATCGCCGACAAAATCCCCGAGAATCGCAAAAAATTCGAGGGGGATGACGAATTTCGCCTATTATATTGTGGGCCCCTCGAATCTCATCCCAAATTCGAGGGGGTGGGGGGGTCATGACTGTCTATCGTCGGTGGACACGAACGAGCACAGATTTGGAACATTGCTCCGCGGAGGGAAGTCTTTCGGCTTTACGTATGGCCTCTAACGGAACAACTACGCACTGCCTGATGGGGTGACCCCTCGGCCCCCCGGCATTCTGGACAGGTCGCCCAGGTCACGGCGGAGGACCTGGCGCAACAGCGTTCCGTTGCGTTTTAGATCAAGAGCCAATCAATGTCATTTTGGCGGACCGGTGTTGACCGCCCATATTTAAAACGTGCGTGTTTTTTTATGCAATGTCTCTCGCCGGAAGAACCAATATAAGAATGGAGTCGCACGAGGTCAGGGCCATCATCATGGGAGATATTTTCCCCCCCCAGAATTTCCAAAGTTTGGAAATTTTAGATTTTTTTTATCGAGATACGGAGGCGTTCTGTCACGATTCTATTAAATTCTTCAGAAGCAAAAAACATCATAAAAGTTGAATTTCACATTTTCGAGGGGGAAAAAATCATGAAAAACTGCAACATTAAAAAATTGTGCGAAAAACAAAAAAAAAAAAAAACTGGATTTTTTTGAAATTCTGGAAAAAAAGCTCTTCTCCGACATTATTGACCCTCAGTCGAGGGAAGGCCGGATGCTTCACAGCTAGTAATAGCATTTTTGACGGTCGGGGGACGCCAACATCCAACACACAAGATACGTACAGACGTGCGTGCGGGTCTGATACTTGGGTCAGCGGGTAATAGCCTCGTCATGAAACGTTTTAGTGTTAAGTGTAAGGCAGAATACCCCTATAACATTAGTATGTGCTACATTTACCACCCTGTGAGCGTATCTACCAAAAAAATGTTTGGCACCAATTTGGTTGGGTTTGATGTAGCCCGTTTCCTATCAGGCACGCACATAATATTGATAGTAATCCCAACCCACGAAAAAATGAAATCATCCTCGAAGGCTGTGGGGAAAAAAGTGACCCGAAACAACGCTTTCAACCTAATCAAGTCTTGCCTTTTGGGGTTAGCTCTGTGGGTTGGATAGCAAACGGAGCAGCTCCTCGTGTTTGCTGGTTTCAAGACATTTCAAAAACCCAACCGAACTGGAATATCGCAAACACGCCACTTCAGAAGTTCGGAGTGGTACAGTAGGTCGGTCACAAGTCAACAGCCGATGACATTGTGATGACCGCACCCATCTACGTAAAAAGAGTGCGAACTGGCAACATCACTCCAACATGAATGGGGGGGGGGTCACACGCGAAGCCGAGGGTGGGCCGGTTGGGTGTTTCGCAACGTGCATGTATTCGGAGGATCGACGTCAACAAAAAAGAAACAATAATCGACGAGCAAGTGGGAATGCTGAGGACGTGGCGCGCGATAAAAAACATGAAGGCGTGCACCCGATGGGGGGGGGTGTGCTCGATAGGAGAGACGTACTCGATCTCATGCATGGCCGTAGTCGTATGACCATAGACCCTCGCATCCCTACAATGCCGGGACGGAACATGTCGGGTTTTCACCGACCAGGCAGACATTGCTTACACCAAGCGCGAAGCGCCGTGAGGTGTCCGGCGAGTCGCATGAAGGGTGAGCTGGATCCCACTAAAAACTGCTTGTGAAGCGGACTTGCACATGGGTGACAGCTTCAATGAGCTAGTTTAATTTCCGATGTAGCCACTTCCAGAGACAGCAATGGGAGTACTATGCAACTGCCTCTTGGGTGCCTTACCTTGAACACTACGTGATGCGATCAACTGCCTTGTACAGAGTAAAGGTTCTTTACCTCGCACAAATGATCTAACTCGACGACCAGCTGTGGGCGACGGCCAAAAAAAAAAAAAAAAACGGCACCCTGGTTGGGGGTGGGGATACCCACTATCATGCTTGGCCGTAGTCGTATGACCAGATGGGGAGGGGGGGTTACTCGATATCGTGCATGGCCGTAGTCGTGCGACCATAGACCCTCGCATGCCTACCATGCCGGGACGGAGCACGTCGGGTTTTCAACGAATGGCCGTGGGGGGTAGGGAGAAGGGAAAAGAAAAGCAACGTGCTGTGACCACGTACTGTTGTCCAGAAGGCCGTTTGCATGTGAAAGAGCTGGAGAGAAAGAATAACTCAAAATGGTGCCGCTCCAAAACATAAGAAAAACGCATGGAATATAAGTGTGCGGTTTCGAAAAGTCAGCTACTACGACAACTTTGGGAGTCGGTTCGCGACCGAAAAAATGTGAACAGACTAAAAAACAAAAAAAAAACGCGAAAAACAAACATGGAGCAAAGAAAAAAAAAAAAGTGCGGGTCGGCAAAGTCAGTTACGACCGCAAAGGGACCTCTGCGCGACATTCAATTTTCATGATGATATCGGTCTGAGCTACGGACTGCTGTAACACCAAAAAATTGGCAGACCGGACCGACCTTGTCGGTCCACCCCAACAAAGGAAAAACGACCACAAATATTTTCGGTAAATATATTCCCAACCGAACGTGCCTTTGAAATATACTTGGTTTAGGGGTACGTAAAGGTGGGTGAACTTAGTTAATGAATGTCTCGAGTAAGCATGAGTGCTGATTTTATTTTATTCTTATTTATTTTATTTTATTCAGGGCGACGATGTGGTGCATTGCATCATCCGTGAACGCCCTCTTCTCCCCCTCCGTCCGCCGGCGCGCGCCTTGTGTCACCGACCTGCGGCGGCGGCCTCCCCTCTCCACGAAACCCTCAGCACCTCCCTGATGTTGCCCTTCCCCGTGTCGACCACCACGGCGTCGGCGCAGACCAGACGCCCGTCCGCGGCGACAAGGTCGCGGAAGTACTGGGTGCTGCCCCCCGTGCCGAAATAGAAGCGCTTGGAGGCGACCAGCGCCTGTCCGCCAGGGGCGAGGTGCTTTAACACCATGTCGAGAACCTGGCGTATCATGTAACACGGGAGCGGAAAAGTTACAAACAAAAAGTGCGGCGCGACATGAGCATTGCCACAAAACGGACAGATCATCGCATGATCTAATAGCATAGATCCAACCCCCAGGACACGTGTGCCACTGCTGCAGATAGACAGATGACGCAGATTGTGTACGGCTCGCACCCGGCATCATGAGCTACGAGTAGATCACGCATGATGAGGGATCTACCCGCCCTGAGAGAAGTCTCTGGATGATTGATTGGGTGGGGGATCGGGGATCTTCGTTCGAGATGTGAAAATATTTCATTGTCAACGCCGGAGGGAGGATCCATGCGAAAGGTACTCCAGAGGGTTGGTTGCACTACTGCTGAGACCAAACGTCTCGCATCTCAAACAGACCCATGATCTACCTGTCTACTGTACGTCATCTGCGGCGCAGGATCTGAATCGCAGCCCAGATCCAACCCCCAAGAAACACGCTGCCGGGACCATGCACGCTATATACATACATACACACCGCTCCCACCCGGAAAAAATGAGCTAAAACCATACCACAAGTAAAGGTCAGGGATCTATCCATCTATATATCTGCCCTGAAAGATCTAGATCATCAAAATGATCTGTAGATGATCTGTCTGAATGTGAAACATTTCTCGCAGACGGGGCGCGGCTCCCCAACAGACGAGCTGGGCTACCAGTATTTACTTTCTAATCAGCTGTCAATTGACTCGCTCCGTGTGTGCTTTCCAAGCAGGTCTTTATGCCCCCTCCGGGGATCCTCTTCTTGCATCCCCGGTTTTTTTATCGAGATTATTGCAGTCACATTTCGTCGTCGTTTTTGACTCCTTAGGAATCTCCTCAGGTTTCGTGGGCTCGAGGTCATTTTTATATAGGAAACAGACCACAACAAACCATCGCAACCAAGTTGGCTTACAACCAAATTCTTCGCGAAACACCCGAACATTTCAATCCAAGGAGTCTGTGTGTTTCGGGGAAGGAGTAGAGGAAGTAGCCCATGAGGTTGCGTGTCGGGCTACAAGCAGTAGCTGACACTTCGTGTCAAACGTCGGCTGTAGAAGGGTGAGTAAGGTATTGAGCCCTTCCCCTCAATAAAGGAGGAGGAGGAGGAGGAGGAAGAGGAGGAGGAGCCTCAGAACGTTTCATGCAGGAGGCTCTACCCCCCTTTGCCGTGGCACACACGAGAAAAATTGAAGGGTGGTGTGGTTGGACGACACCTTTGCCCACGTCGGACAGACCATCTACAGATATATCATCCATAGATATATCATCTACAGATGGGTCATCTACAGACATATCCTGGCCTGCCGTTACCATATATTGTGCAGGGTCTGCTCAGTACAGATCCAACCCACGAATCCTGTAGCAGCTAATCCAGGATATACGGCTCCCACGCGGCAACATGATATTACATTGTGTTTAGACAAACATCATTAGTAGTAGTACTAGCGCTAGTAGTGGTAGCAGTGATAGTAGTAGCAGTAGTAGTAGCAGTTGTAGTAATAGTAGCAGTCGTGGTAGTATTAATAGTAGTAGCGCTAGTTGTAGCAATAGTAGTAGCAGCGTTAGTAATAGTAGTAGCAGTAATCGCAGTAGCAGTCGTAGTAGTATTAATAGTAGTATTAATAGCACTAGTAGTAGTAGTAGTAGTAGTAGTAGTAGTAGCAGTAGTAGTAGCAGTAGTAGTAGTCGTAGTAGTAGTAGCAGTAGAAGTAGTAGTAGTAGTAGTAGTAGTAGTAGTAGTAGTAGTAGTAGTAGTAGTAGTAGTAGTAGTAGTAGTAGTAGTAGTAGTAGTAGTAGTAGTAGTAGTAGTAGTAGTAGTAGTCGTAGCAGTGGTGGTAGCAGTGGTCAGCAGTAGTAGCCCCTGCACAGCTAACCGCGTGGAGGAAGCCGCAACAGAGATTCAACAAATAAACAGCGGTATCTGCAACAGAAGCGCGCTTGTGACGCGGCTCGAAACGCGCGGGAGACAACTACCCCGTACGATACATACTCCGCGCATCTACCGAAGCGCCTGAGAAACGATGAGCGCACACGAGGAAAGAACCCAACCAGCCTCCTTCTTGTTTCTCTTCTTTCGCAGAACTCCACGTGGCACTTTTGCTGGGCACGTATATACTTCGTATATAGCGACAGAGCAGTCCCCGTCCCGTATTGAAATCCCCTTGCTTGAAAATCGGTTTGTTTGCATACATATCATATGCCAGGTATATATACAAGAGTTAAGGGTCCCCTTCACATGCATCCGGACGTAGAGGTGACCCAAGATAAAATCCCATGAGATTTTGTGCAGCTACTGAAAAGAAAACGAAAGGCCCACCAGCCGTAGTTTTTTTTTTTTTTTTTGTCAAAGGCTGTTTGTTTCCTACGCGGCGGTTCGATTTTAGACTTCAGATTAGGATTTTTTTATTCCAAAAATGAAAAGCATCTGCTTATGCAGTCCGAATAAGCAAAATCCGACCGTTTTTACCATCGGATTTTCAAATCGAAAAATGGCATGGCCTCTAAATTCAAGATGTCATCCACGACAGCAAGCAGCAACAGAACGAACGCTTGATGAGTTGGATGGTGACTCAGCTGTATAGCGACGTTGCGTCGCGCCCGACGTGCAGTCGGCGGGCGGCGCGTCTCTCCATGGCAAGACTGCAGTCGGCTGGCGCGGGCTGGGGCCAGAGACCAAGAGAATCGCAGTCGGCGCGCACCTCTCCGTGGATACGATTTTTTAGACAACAGCAGCAGCAGTCACATTGTGTACAAAGACAAATACCAAGACAGGCTAGCTCTCGTAGCGCACTCGGCACGTCTCTTCGCCGCCAGACCAGAGGCAGTCCGCGTGGGCTCGGACGCTAGGGTCTTACGCGCTGTGCAGCGCACTTGGCGCGTCTCTTCGCGGCGTCACACCACGACATCAGTTGGTCTCGGCGTTTGCTCAAATCTCTGTACGCACAATAAATCCGATTTTTTCGCATAAGAGTATTTCGATTCGCGAACTTCCCAGCTGAAAAAGTGGTCAGGTCAGAATCTAAAGCTAGAAATCTGATCCGCATAGGCAACAGCCTAAACAGCCCGAAAAAAAAAAAAAAAAAAAGCATGATAGCGGCCAGCGAAAAGAAAACGGTATACCATTAATCTACATGTACGGTAGCCTTTTGTGTTTGTTGAAAGGTTTTGTTCGCTTCCATGACGGCTGCACCGCCGCACCGCGGAAGGTTTCCAGAAAAAATGCGATACACTTTTGAAAAGCATGCCACTGACTGACCGCTGCTGCTGCTGCTGCTGCTGCTGCTGCTGCTGTCTGGGGCATACACATGCCACTCTAATTTTGACCAAGAAGACCACAACGCGCTATTAATGGGCACCTGCTTCGAGTCTACAGCTACAACGCCCCAACACATTGAAACCGAACAGGTCAGGAGAACGGCACTTTCATCCCTTGATGGAGGGCGAAATTCCCTTCACTTCTCTCGACGAGGCGCCAACCCACTGCAGAGAGGTTTCGCGTGGAGCGATCGACCGGGCCTACACCCTTGACCGGTGCGCGTTGTTTTTTCTTCGCTGACATTCTCCTGGCATATTTTTGCTTTGAGCAGTCGGCGCTCTCACCATTCTCGGAGTACATACGGGGGGCGTTGATACATACATATGAATACCCAAAGGTCCTTCTATTGCCGCCCAGAGCGGTTCCATTTCCAATCAAAACGCCGGAGGATAAATAAAATAAATAAAAAGTTGGGGGGCTTACCTTGTCGGCCACGGCAGTCGTGTACAACGTCTCCGCCGTGAGGATGAGATCGAAGAGTCCACCGTCATCTCGCTACGGAACCCCCCCATGATTTCAGCAGTTCAGCAGTTGTTCGGCAAGGTGAAACGCCCCGCAAGACAAAGCGGGAGATTGGTACGGGTACGGGCGAAGAAAGGACGGAGCGAAGCAGAGGAAACTGTTCAGACACGTTAAGCAAGAAGTGGTAGGGATACATATGAAAATGCAGCGCGTACACCCACAAAAAAGGAGAGAAAATCACAGCAATGGCATGAGCAATGCTGTACAGTTTGTCCATTCCAGACTTAAGAACTCGAATTTTGTGCTGGGGGTCAAGCTAAAAAAAAACGGTCGCAACTCGGCTTTTGGCACCTGACAAGTCTCCGCACTTTGCTACTCGCAATGAAACTTCAACACTGCAAATGCTACTACAGTACAAAGAAATGCATGCTGTGAACAACTTCTCCAGTCGGCTGGATGCCATCCTGTTTCATCGAGCCCGATTCAGAACAACTAATTTTCCTTTTTCGCAATCCAACAACAACCACGCATGCACCAATACCCGATCTTGCGAGCGAGCGTCGGGGCTATATACCAACCCACCCCTATCCCCTCATACATCAACAACAACGCCTTCCATGGTGTCGGGGCAGATCCAGGGTCAGCCCCCCCCCCGCCTCGCATCACTCCACCTCGTCCAGAAGAGGGGACAAGGAGGCCCAGTCCCCGCTATAGTAGTCCGCCAGCGGCCAGCTACGCTCTTCGACGTTGAGGCGGACGTTGGGGATGGTCACCTCGTCCAGCACCTCGCGGTTGAAGTCGGAGAAGCTCACCCGCCACCCTGTTCCATCACAAGCCAAAGATTTCAAGGAACGACCGTTTTTTTGAGCGTCATCGGTCACACCTTTCAGGACCGTAGTGCTCTACAGGGAGGGAGGGAGGGAGGGGCTGTCCGTTAGAGAGAACTATGTACCGCAGAGAGCGCTGACAAATCGCACAGGGATTGCGATCGTTTTTCTCTCAACAAAACGGTATGAGTGCTATAAACCAAAAAGTCGAACACTTCAACAAAACATTTTCGGAATGGCCCTCGACCAGATTTTTTTCCGAAAACGCCCTTGTTCGGTGTAAGTACCGCTCTGTCCCCAAAACGTCAGTACCATTTATATAGCGTTTTGGTATACAAAACGGTTTGTTATGTTTCGGAACACAGTGGTATTGGCAAAACTTTCCCGTTCTGGTGGAAAAAAACAAAAAAACACCGCTGAAAAACGATCGCATCCCTGCGCGAATTGAGTAACGCTTTGGAGCTCCAAGAAGCGTCCGAATCTCGTCAACAAAACTCCGGGGCGAACCCCTCGCCAAGCACTGCTCATAAATCTCTAGGCCTCTCTGAACCCACCGACTTCGCTTCATCTCACAAGGACCCACAATCCAAGGACGATAAACCTATTTTTCACACCTTCTGATGATCAGGGGTGGCAATTTTATGAGCCCAGACATGTCCAACTGACGGGGGGGGGGGTTCTGCTGAGTGCCCGCGTTTCGCCGGAATCACGCTCGAGAGGGAAACCCCGTCGAAGCCTTCATTTTCGACGTGCCCGGTACAGGCAAGCAGCACACGGCAACAAACTACATGACCACACCAGGAGGAAAAAAAAAAAAAAAAAAACAAATAATTCGACGCTTGTCATCACATATGCAAGCAATAGGCCGCCCCACAAGCGGTTCTTAGTAGAATGCAGCTCACCCTTCATGCGACTCGCACCCAAAACCTCACGGCGCTTCGCGCTTGCTGCAAGCAACGTCTGTCTGGTCGGCGAAAACCCGACATGCTCCTTCCCGGCATTGTAGGGAAGCGAGGGTCTCTGGTCATACGATTGCGGCCATGCATGGCATAAGTAAACCCCCCTACCCTCCCGCCGATTAGTTCCCTTCCTTGATTTGTTTATGCCTTGAGCCGGAGTTCACCCTCCGGTTGCCTTTTGCTACTCCCACGCTCAACGGGATGAGAGAGCCCTCGTGAAGTAACCCGAAGCCGTTAGATACGATATGGAATGGGGATCTGGAACTCGTACACCAACGACTACTATAGCGTTACCGGGAGTCTCCAGAATTTTCCCAGGCCGAAGACAGTACCGTATTCAACCTCGGAGTTGCTACTGCACACAGCAATTATCTATCATGCTTTCATACCTTGACGGAGAGCCATGATGCCTGGGAACCCGTGTCCGCAGCCCAACTGCGCCACGTTCGGCACGTATTTTTCAGCGGCGGCGGTGTAACACGGAGAGGGAAAAGGGGACGTCTTGACATCGCACGGTGCATTGCATACAGCTCAGGATCATGTAGAACTTCAATTTGTACCGTACCGCACTTTGGAAGAGGGCACAGAAGGCTCTCTCGCCTCTCATGTCCGCAGTGCTAAAAGGTGTGCCAGATACCAGGCACCCGCGAAAGAAATTGCCGACGGCATGTCCATGGCAGGCAAAACACCCCCCGACACCCCGAAATTTTCCTACTTGCTGTCAACATTGAACTCCCAATACGAGTGAGCTATAATAGTTGGCATGAGCGTCCCCAACTCCATCCCTGCTCTCACCCTCTCGCCCACCCTCTCGCCCACCCGCCCGTATCCCGCCCTCGCCAAGACAAGGGGAAAAAAAACGACAAGGGTACACACGGCACTTACCTCCAAGACTCGTCTTTGGCGGCCCGGCAACGCCGTTCCATCACCCTCCTGCCGCCGTCTTCCTCCGCCTGCATCGAATCGCTCCGGGCTTTGGCGAACGCTGCATTCGCCTTTATCTCCGCCGCCGCCGCCGCGGGAAGGAGACACCCCCCCCTTCTCCTCCCCTCTCCCGCCCCCCCTTCCTCCAACTTCCCCTAGAGGTACCCGCGCGTCATGGCAATGGCCACCCTCGGAGTCCGCTTGTCTCTGGAGCGCCGTTCCGATCCCCGAGGCGAAGAGATGGTCTACGAGGTCGAGGCTGGCCTCCCAGACCTTGAGCCCCCCCTCGTACACGCCGGGGACCAGGTCGCTTTCCTCGGGTGCCGCGGGGCAGGCTGGTTGTTAATAGGGGCGTCGTCAGAGGAGTCCTTGGGGACCGAGATTTGCCGTGTTACATGCATGCGCGCTGTCTATATTATGGCATTAACACGAGGTACGTTCCCACTAGCAGTGCTTTCCTTGCCCGCTGCAGCTCTAGACTATACGTACTGGCATGATAGTACACGCAGTAAGCGCATACTTAAAGACTATGTAACCTACCTTGTTCGGCCACGGCAGGGTCACACCGCTATATACGCACCAAAAAACGAGTACTCGTGTGCTACACAACATGAAACCAGGGACAGCGAACGAAACAGCAGCGCCAGGTCCGGGACATACCCAGGTACATACTCGTGCCATGCTCGTATGTATCTACCGTACCCGGTACGAGCATTTTGTGTTGTTACGTGAGCGACGCATTGGTTCACTCGCCGTTTGCGGACGGGACTACTCGGACGAGGGTGACGTCCCCAGACCGCCAGGCCACCGCTTGCGGGTCGACGCCTTTAGAGGCTGGTCCACCAGCTGTGCGGGCAGGTGCAACAAGATTTTCGCAGAAGGCACACACGGTACGAAGTCAAACATATGCTATGCATGAACAAACATAGCAGGTACAGTAGTACCCATAAACGTCCCAGGCAGCGAGATACAACAGTAGACAACAATATACTATGACAGCAGTATGGCAGCACTGTTTGCGGTTTGTGGTCAAAACGACGAACGGTTTGGGGAAGACCCCAGGACCTCAGGCGGAACGTGCAATGTGCGTGGTCACAGCAGGAGTAGCGGCATGGGTGCATGTGTGCATGTCGCGCCACCGCAGTCCCGTTCTGAGGGACAACCTACCTACTGTAGAATTTGATTGGTTTGCCCCCAAAACGGTAGTGCAGTCCTAAAAGAGTCAAGGACCGGTAGCAGGAAAACGTTAGCTTGGCGTCGAGGCCCAATGCCTTATTTGTGTAGGCACTGCCCCAGCTGTATTTGGCAAAGAGACGTTTCCTGTCTGCCTCACTCTCTTCAACCGCCGCGTTTTCCTCCAACGGAACATTTTTCATTTTTTCAGGGCTCTTATCGATTGATCTCGCTCGAATCGGTCGCCGGGGTCAGGCCACCGAGCGAGGCCCCAGAAAGCGACATCGCACATGGAGGATGCCAGATCCTCGCTGGGGCTGCAATCACGCGTGGCGGCGGCGGGCCTCACTATCCACGAAAATGAACAGGGTTTCCATTAACTACCGGTAGAGCGACTGGCGATTTTGGGGGCAGGGCACTGGATATATATACACAAGGCACTTCGCTCCGCGGGCGGCCTACGTCGCCCGCTACGCTCGCTCAGGAAGGAAAAATACATCAAATTATGCGAAGCGGACAGAGGTCCATGATTGAATATTGTTTTTTTCATGGTTTGATTGTGGTTGCAAACTAGCGACTTGATAATGCCAAGAGTCCCACCGCCATGGCTCAGGAGAAAAAAACAGTTCCGACGCCACATACGGCTCGCTCACATGTCGTACGTACGTACATACCCCAGGTATACGGTACTTATTTTCTTCTTTCGATAAGCTCTTTGTCTGTACTCGTATGTACGAAAGATAAAGCACTGCACGGCACAGCAGCACCGCAAAAACAATGCAAATGAAACCGAAAAATTCGGAAAGAAAAAAAAATCCCTGTCCCCTCTCGTGTAATAATTTCCCGCCTGATTGGGACACCTTACACCGGTCAAAAATAAAAAAAAATAAATAAATAAAACAGCAGAGCTTCTCTCTCAGCCTCGTACGCCGCCCGCCACTCTCGCGACTATCTCGCCAACGATTCAGTCCGGGTAAAGCTTTCCTCCCTCTTTTCCACAGTCAGCGCCGTCACCCGCCTCGCGTGAAGCCCGGTGCGCACCGTGGATCTCGTTCGCCAGCTCGACAATGTTGGTGCTCAGACTGCGTACTTCTCTCTTAGAGCTTCAAGCCCGGTCGCAAAAATAAGCACCGCTTGAATCTTATCTTGCAATCCAAAACAACCCTTATAAACTCGTAGATACTCTATCAGAAAGCACAAATGGAGGCCAGACAGAGCCCGTTCATGCTTCCCTCGTGTCTCGAGGCACACGCAACGCCTAGTCACGAAAACGGCGACCGTGCTCCATGCAACCCCCTCTCTACCAGCCACCATCCGCCGACACCCGCGACGGCGCCGGGTTCGCCCGCGGAACCGTGCTCCGAGTACACGCACGCACACAAAACGAAAGAAGAAAAAAGGAAAGAAGGACTGAAAGTGCCACGAGAAATGGAGAAAACAAGGAACCGCTGGAAAGGTCCGGCGAGTAATAAAAGGAGGCGATTTCCAAGTGGGAGCTCTGAGAGGCCAGGGATGTACTAACCGAGCACGCTCAGAGAGTGGGATATCTATTAAGTAGTTCTATGTGTCCGGTTTTAAAAAGTTGTTGATAAAACATGAAAAAATAAAGAAAACGCAACCCAGCCAGGAACCTTCACACTGCGGGGGGAGTCCAGGGGGTGCCGTACAAGCAGTACAGCAGTGTTGTACTTCGCGTTTCTTGTTTCGTTGGCGTTTCCGAACTGATCTCGTTTCTTATTTTCGTGCGGGCGTCGATAATTGCTGTTTCCTAAGTTGCTATTTCCTATCTTGTCGGCCAGTTTGAGCTGCATAATTAACATCGAACTACTTTTTTTTCGTGAAAGGCCGAGCCTCAATTTCTTATTGAGATGTATACATACCTGTGGTATTTCTTAAAAGCGGTGCTTGAGTAAGTTCAAGTTTTGAATTCAACCAAATTTAAAAAGTACAGCGACAGCATTGGTGGTACATCTCATATATAGCTCGCTCTAAGATAACGTGGCTCGCACGATAATTGCTCAAGGAACCCCGGCTCGAGAACGCAACGAGTGACAGGCGATACATCTTGGGGCCGAATCCGACTTGTCACTTCTTAGTTCCATTGCAATCTCAGATTCATATTCGTACGAGTAGAGATTGGTACCCGGGTGTGTTCCCAGTTCTGTTGAGGTCACAACGAAAATGAGGGGTCGTGTTGGTGCTCGATACCGGAACAAGGGACATGAACTCAACTCGCGCTGAAAAGCTCAACAGCCGTAAATCGCACGGCAGCAATGAACTCTCACCGACACCATCTCCTGGCTGGATTTTTCGAGCGACATGATGTCTCGCCGGTAGGTCGTCTTCCGCCGTCAAGACTTTCGTCACGTTTGCGAGAACAACTGGCTCTTCCTCCGCCGACGCCGAGTAGAAATCGAACTTGAACATGTAACACTGCACTGACCTGCTTCTATACAAAGCTGGAGGAGAAAAATGTGGTCCCAACCCGGCTAACCCAGCCACTCGCAAGGGAGTTACGCATGCAACAGGCACAAACACTAGCGAACGTGAGTGTTGGTGTCGCGCGTCGCGTGCCACGTGTTGGTCTGACTGTTTCCGTCCTTGCACAGCACACCTCAGACCTGTCGCCAGTGGTGAATATTTGCGAGCCCACTTACGAGGGATCGGGATCGGGAGTTCCATTGGTTCTCGTGGCATGTTTCCGAAAACGGTTACTTTCACCTCCAAAACCCAAAACCAATTTAATGATGTAGTGCGGGACAAACCCACGAACCCCTCACAGGCCGACTACCCGGGTCGGCATTGAAGGGGGCCCGGGCGTAGCAATGGAGGGCTCGGGGCACATAGGCGGCGACAGGCGAGATCCGACGACGCGCATGCCACGAGGACGGTGCCTCCCGCCGATCACGCCGGTTCCTGACCCAAAGCGGGGAGAGATGATGAAACGCAATAGTGCGATGCAAATTTCTAGTCGTGTGAAGGATCAGTCGCGCATTGTCGTGTTTTCGAAAGGCGGCGACGCTGCACGCAAGCCCATGTCGGAGTGGAAGAGGGGTTACGCCGGCTTCGAACGCAAGGTAAAATCCTTTAACGTGTTCTCTTGTGACTTCTGACTCGATAATGCAGATACTGTGCTCCAATGTCGTCTTATTTCGGTCGTTTGATTCCATGGGTACGATCCAGCAAATCTGGGCGACGAACGAGTATTTACTGTCGTGACGAGTGCGTACTTCTTGTACGGGGATCGCGTATTCATACCTGGTGCATACATCAGCCGTCATACGAGAATACATCACTAGTGTGCTGTTCGTAGTAGCTTGTTGATCGACAGGTGCACTACTGTACCTGGTGCTACTGTATACGGTACTACTGAGTACCGTACCTGGCATTGCGAGTACATACTGCTGCTTTAGCGTGAGACAACTAATACGTAAGGTGTCCTTCCTCTGTTTGTGTTGCTCCGGTTCTCTTCATGGGCTCCTCCCTCTCAATGCCAGGTTCAGTCTAGTGCCTTCGTGCCGCTGCTCTTGTTGCTGGCCGTTTGCGGAGTTGGGTTGCACGTTGTCGGCCTCGCAAGCGTTTCGCTCGGGTACTTCAGGTGGACGATTAGCTGCGAAGGGGTGGTGACTATTGCTGACGACAGTGGCAGGTGCAGTACTCAGCTCTTCGGGCGCCCGTGTCGCCGAGTACCAATAATATTGATAGTCGACTCTACAGTTTAACTTGGGGCTTAAAGCCCCATCTCAAAGAATCTGTTTTTGCGTACGTACAGTGGTACCCCGTCTCATACTGTAAACCTACCAATTTACGAGGCGGTGCAAAGCAGTATTGGGTTCGACACGATGGCGACGTACTCTTGCTGCTGGGCCACGTAAAAGTTTGGAAAAGGCGGGGCGCACCCAGGCGTGCAAAAGTACGCCTACTGTTGTCGCACCTGGTGCAGACAACGACGCAGTAACGAAGACGTAAAATAATGGACAATTCCACGGCTCCAGAGCCTTGCCTGCGCACAGTGAGGGACAACCTTCACACGCACGGACCAGCAAAAAACATATTATGATCAGCTGTGTTCAAAAACCCGATGCAACCACGCGTGACGACCTGCCATAGACTGATAGATCGACGGAAAAAATGTCGACGCTTTTTGACACCTGTGCACTTCCCACCCCTTGGTTTCTCTCCTTTGCTCGCAAAAAAACGGCGAAACCAACGAAACCGACGAAACCGACGAAACCGACTATATCGACGGACTGGACGAAACCGACCAAAACGATAAAACCGACGATCTGCACGGAAAGAGCGAACGGCAACCAAGTTTACATGATAGGATGGGCTAGATACGAAGGCGTGGGGCCGGACGTGGCTTCAGAATCGGCAATACTTGACGGGGAAGACTCCTCCTTGGGGAATAACGTCACCGTGGGGGCCGACCTCGGAGATGGAGGAGTCGCGGGTTCGAGCGTCCCCAAGCTAGACTGGTTGGCAGACGTCGACGCAACGAGTGCCATCTTCGGTGTTCTGGCCGCCTTGGGCCACGTGCTCGGCTTTGCGTTCTACGTCCTCACGCTGTCCGCTGCGGTGCGGCTCTTTCGGTCCCAATTCCGCAGCAATCGCATGCTGTTTCGACCCGCGGCCAGGGCGTCCGTGGCTTTGTTCACGTGGCTGGTGGGGATCACTGTGGCGGGGTTCTACTTGGCGATACAGAAGGGGTTTGCCAAGACTGTTATCGCCGTTCTCAACAAAGAAGGGTTTCTTTGCCAGGTAAGCCATGCAGTATCTCCGCGGGGTGAGCCGGGCGCGCTTGGTTTCATTTTTGTACTTGTTTTTTTTCACGGTGTGGTCCTCGCTCGATGTTGTTGTCGTCGTCGTCGTTGTTGTTGTTGTTGTTGTTGTTTTCTCACGCGCCGACGACGTAATATCGCGTTCGTGCCAGAGATTATTCTGGTTCGTGTTGCACAGAAGAGATGATGGGTTTCGGAACAAGGCGTGCTAGAACATGTATTGCGTGTTCCGTAAGGCG
Organism: Macrocystis pyrifera; assembly: GCA_031763025.1. NCBI lineage: Eukaryota > Phaeophyceae > Laminariales > Laminariaceae > Macrocystis > Macrocystis pyrifera. Next base: position 11,870,387 of record JASSKH010000003.1, read on the forward strand.
CCCTTCACTATTAATAGCTGTCTTTATCCGGGAATTCTAATCCAAACCGCTTGAGATAGTCTTCTAACAAAAAAGTTATTCAGCTGTTTCACCAAACTAACTATGCCGTACCTGGTATAGTTTTGGCTCGTCTTCCGGTGCAAAGATGGCGTTACATTGGATTCGCTCGCTCATGTATGTACTCCGGCATACCACGGCTACGCCTTGGGCCCTTGTGTGCGAACAACGATGGGCTTTCATAGTCTCACATTGAGACAGGGACCCTACTACAGCACCTCTATATACTACGGTGATTTGCGATTCATGTTCACAACCTACAAACCGGTCGCCCAATCGAAACTCTCGACGCCTGTCAGGGCGAAGGAATCGTTGCGGGAGATTTTTCGTACATCGTCACCGGCTTCGGGTGCGTCGCGAGCGCGTCGACGTTCTTGCTCACTTGGTACTTCGGTCCGACCGCAGACCACGCGCTGGCGGATCGCTTCCATCGAAAAGCATCGCTGGCGGAGCCTAGCGGAGCCTATGGTGGACCATTTACGGAGCGTAGCGGAGCGTAGCAGGGGCGGGGACTACGATAGTATGGAAGAGGGGTTTACAAGGTGTGCAGAGCATTTTGGAAACTGTTTGGTCACGTGCGATGTCCAACGGGACGATCACCTTAACACGTGCTATATATTGTTCACATCGATATGTACTCTTGTTTTGAGGTAAGCAAACAATATGACTTTGTTGTTAAATTCAGCCATATAGAGGAGAAAGTACCGCGTGTGGGCGCAAATGGGTATGTGTGTTTGACAAAAGACCGGCCATGTTCCGTGAACAACGAAATAACAAGCGTGGAGGACGGAGCTTTCCAGTTAAATAAAGGTGTGGGAAAAAAGACTGTTTGGCTGACGAGAGCCCCCCTTCGGCAGCTTGAAAATAGAACGACACGACGCTCTCCCACACACGACGCTAGAGTTACAGAGCGATCCCGTAGTCCGGCCTCTATCTCCCCTTTTGAAGGAAAGGGCTGGCGGTGCGTCGACTTTCGCCACGCAGAGTAGTCACGAGAGGGTCTCTTTGAGGGTCCCTTGAGTCTCGAGGTTTTGCGATGGCATTTTCACGCCATACATACCATGAAAGGAGCCAAGGTCATTCGGGCGTTTTCGTATTTCCTTCGCTGGATGTTTTGGTCCGTGTGTACGTTTTGCGCTTTGAAAAATTTACATGTTATTTGTTTGCCCGGGTGATTTATGTTCCACCAAACAAAAATCGAGTCATCTACCGAACACATTTTGGCATGGTTCGTTACAGGTGCGAGTTGATGACACTTTTGAACATGTAATCGCGCCGGGTCCCGGATTGATATTGGGGATCGCTGAGACACAGCGCAAGTGGATCGTAGGTCGCGGGTTTGTCCTCAGCACGGGCGTCGCGCCACGTAAAACGTCGGCTCCTTGCGTGGCAGTAATGGACAATGCAAAGCGCGCAGGATCGGAGAAAACGGAGGGCCGATCAGGTTTTTTGTATGTCTACGTATGAACGTTCGCGTCCTGAGCTGTGGTCCCCGCCAACACGTGTCGCTCGTCACCGTATCGGCTTACCCAGGCCACCACACGCGCGACACGCGAGACTACAACCGCCTTAAATACCCTGCGGTTTCTGTCACCCGAGTGTATCGCCGGACCTCCTTGCCGCTGATAGCCGTGCGCGCGTCCGGCTACAATCGACGACGGAAAACAAAAGGCGCGATAATGGCGGACGTGTGTTGTTTGCGTTGAGTGGTCGGAGAAAGCCGCCGACCACCACGATGCTCGCAACGTATGAGTACCGTTTTTTCTCCTTAACGTTATCGTCACTCTTGTCCATTCTAGTAATTTCTACTATTAGTCGGTGGGGTATGCTCGAACCCGAAATCTGACATGGTAGGTGCCCCCTTCCCGAACACATGCCATTGCGTATCTTAACGCTCTGACGCGCATTGAGTTCACGAGCCAACACCCCAAACGCTGGTCGACTTGCATCAATTTTGTGTCTGCTCACCCTCGATGCTTACGTACTGCGCTAATCTCTCAGAGAAGTTCGTTGGACGCAGACTAATTGCAGGACGGCTTTGCAAATAAAACTTTGCATGACCTTTACTATGTACTTTTGGTGGAAACCCTTGTTTTCGGTGGACCAGGTCGGCGGGGGATCAGGTGTGTTGATAGACCTTGCCGGCGGCTAAGCCTACACCCAGAGCCAGCTTGGAGGGCTCAGGTCCGGGGGAGGTCCGGTCCGAGTGGGATCAGGGTGCCAAGTGGGGGGCAGGGTGAGGCCCTGAAAAGTCTATTTTTGCAGGCCTGTCCTCCATGTACTTCAAGTTTTGTCTATTTTTTGCATCCAAGACAAGCATAAGTTAGGAAGTGATGCGGCTGCCGTCTTTCAACTCTCTTACCTGCGACTCCTACTTTGGCAAGAAAGCGCGAACGGGCGTGCTTCACGTAGTCGCAGCTTATACCTGCCGGAGGTACAGTGCCCCGGAATGTGTCGTATGTGTCAGTATATGCGGTGCGGGCCTTGACTGATCTTAATGGTCGGTCGTTTTTCGCGTCGGCGATAGGTTTGGACGTACACGCCCCGCTTCCTCTCTTTGTCGAGTCGGTGGCCAGACGCGGACGAAAACGTCGCTGATGGGCCTGCAGGTGTGGCATCAAGTTGGCTCAGCCTGTGGTTCCGTCGTGCTATTGCCCGTGGCAATACGCATTGTAACCTAAACCTGCACTACAACTCAGGATGGACACCATTCAAGCACCTCACAGCGGTGCAGCAACAAATAAATAAAAACATGCCACGATAGAGGGGGGTACAGAGTTCTACCTTTTGCAATAAGATCGGGTCCGAAACAGAGTGGACATATCGATTCTGCGGCCCCGCATTTACCTGACGCCACGCCTCAAGCCACAAGAGGAACCACGACTGTGGCTTCCCTCCCCCTGACACAAGCGTTCACAACAAACTGGGCCTACCTGCTGCGCCTCAAGTACCAACAACAGCAGTGCATGAGGCCCCGGTGGCAGCGTTCAACGAGAGCCAGCCTTAGCAGCGAGTGACGGTTCAACGACAGCGCCCGAAGCCCCGACATCAAGCAGCTGTTACCACTCCCCCTAGCTTCCTGCTTAAGCTTGCCAGCGCACAGATTGCTCTCAACTCCCCCCCCCCACGTTCCACCCCCCACTCCCTAGATTACGGGGCTTCCATGCGCGCGCAGTATCACCGGGGGGCACGCTCGATACCACCCCCTTATGCAATGCCAGCCCCCCGTTGTTGTTGATGTCTTCAAAACTTACTGTATCATCCCCGGCGGGTGGTATTTGGTATATGTGCGTTGGGAATCTATGTCCCTTGTCAAAATATTGTATGTGTGTGCATGGCTCGTCAGATACCGTACAGTAACACCAGATACCTGGTAGGTATAAGACATGAGGAATACACGTAGAGTATACGAAGTATACCTATATGTTATGGTACCCCCTCTCCCCCAGTTGCGGGGTTATGGTTTGCAGCAAGTGTCCCCTCATCGTACCTGGCAGGCGTTATCGCCTGACTGGGTGATAAACACCTCGCCGCTTCGTTCAGAAAAGAAGACATCCGACGAGTAAGCAAGCAACTAATACAAGAATGATAACCTCCAAGCACCTTGTGTGAGTGACCAGAGCAGAGTCAGAAGCACTAGCGGCATGGTAGTAGTCAATCCCTAGGTCCATATTGCCCTTAAACTTCACACTGGCGTCGACGGCAGGACATGGGTCGCTGGTCGTGAGGTTAAATCTCACGTCCACCATGAAAAACGCTTTTTAAAGCAAAGCGAATTTCCTCGTGGCAAGAATATGATAAAATAAATACTCTTTCTGGATCCCCAAAGATTGTTAGCACGTACGGCCCCGTACGAAGACTAAGGACCCCACTGTTCCGAAGGGGGGAGAGGAGAGAGCTGTAAGGCTTATAGAGTGGGTAGGTATGGTTAACCGTTTACCAGCAGCCCAACAGACTCAGGCCTCAACAAAAAATCTATTTCCCCCAACAGGACTTGGTGATTCTTTTCTGCGGCCAACCATTGCTTGCTATTTCAATCAACCTTTCTCATCAAGGTTTGGAGATTATTTTCTGCGGCTAACCATGGCTTGCGATTCTAATCAAACCTCCCCCACCAGGGCTTGGTGATTACGTTATTCGACCACCTATTGCTTGCGATTTGAATTTACCTTGACTGACCGGGCTTGGTGATTCCCTTCCGTGGCCATCCATTGCTTGCGACTTGAGCTTACCGTCACTGACCGGGCTTGGGGATTCCCTTCTGCGATCATCCATTGCTCGCGATTGAGTTTACGTTCACTGACCGGGCTTGGTGCTTCCCTTCTGCAACCATCCGTTGCTTGTGGTTCGAATTCACCCTCTCCGACCGGGCTTGGTGATTCCCTTCTGCGGCCACCACTGCTTGCGTTTTGAATCTACCCCCCACAACAGGGCCTGGTGAATTCTTTCTGCGGCCACCCATTGCTTGCGATTTGAATTTACCCCACGACGACCGGCCCTAGGTCATTCCTTTCTACGGCCACTCATTGCTTGCAATTTAAATTTACCCCCTCTAGCAGGGCGTGGTAATTCCTTTCTGCGGCGGAATCTGTCACTTTTCGTCCTCTTTCGAGAGAGAAACCGATTCGCCAACCGCTGCTTGCGAATGGACATCGCATCCCCTTACAGGGCTCGACGATTCCTTCCCGCGGCCGTCCGGGTCGTTCTGCACAATGGATAGTTTTCGCGTGATTTCAGACCTGTTCGTGGTGTGTCCCGCACATTTTTTAGGGCACCATAGAAGTATCTACTGCGCAATCGAATTATTTTTTGCGTGCCACGGGTTTATTCTATACGCGTCCCGAAAATTTTGTTGGGCGAAGTAGACTTGTATACTGCGCTTTTTGGATACCTACCACGTACCAGGTATGGTGAATTCATTCATTGCGCACTCCAACTTTTCTGTGGGTGATGCTGCACCATATACTTCTAAATGCTTATCCCATCGCGACTGTATCTGCGTCTCTTAAAAGAGCTTCGCGATACTGCTTGTTCTGCGGCCAATCGAGTAGTCTGCTAGAAACGCCGAATAGTTTCGCGTGCTCTGGGTTCATTCCCTATGCGACTCGAATATGTTTCGAGAGTGAGACACAACACTTTCATTCATTATTATCAGAGAATTTAATGTGTCTCCAATAGAGGCTGAGCGGTTTTTTTACGGGAGGTGCATGTATCTCTCTTCACTTTTCGTGAGTGAGATAGATCCATCCATTTTTCCCGCGAATCGAATATTCTTCCTATGCAGGGGCTCAGCGATTTATTTTCAGTCGTGAATGAACCTATCCTCTCTCGTTTTTGCGCGATAGGAATGGATTCATTCGTTTTTTCCCCGCGAACTGAATTTCGTTTCCTGACGGAGCCGTCAGGGATTCCATTCGGCGGTGAATCGAGGTATCTCTTATGAAAGCCGAATATTCTTGCGGGACATACGAAGTCATTTTTTTTCAGCCCCAAATGTGTTTCGGGTGAGGTCAATTGAACTACTTACTGCGCATCTTGGTGGACCCCCGCGTGACATGGATGTATCCATTGCGGACCTCGATTTTTCTCCAGGTGATAGTCCACTCCCTCCGCTCGCCAAATATTTTTCGCGTTCCCTAGATTCAGTCCCTATGCGACTCGAATATTTTTCGAGTGAGACACAACAGATTCATCAATTGTTCTCCTCGATATGAGAGTAAATTTTCCCTAACAGAGGTTTGGTGATTCCCTTCTGCGGACGACCATTGCCTGCGAATTGAATATGTCTCCCCTGTAAGGGCGTGACAATTCCTTTCTGCGGCGGAATCTGTCGTCTCTCGTATATTTCGAATGAGACATGGCTTCATCACTCATCGCTTGCGAATAAACATCGCGTCCCTCACAGCGGCCATTCGGGTCATCTATTCATGAACGCCGAATATTTTTGCGTGACACAGATTTATTGCTTAGGCGCCCGAAATATTTTTCGGGTGACGTAGATTTATCCACTGCGCGCCTCGAGTTTTTCTTTGGGTGACTGTTCACCCCCTGCGCTCACGGATTAATTTTCGCGCGATACGACTTGTCCGATATTGCGTGCAATCGGGTTGACGCGGTACACCGAGGTCGTGCTTCCAACATATGGTCTTCTTTCGACCCCTGTTCTCACATAAATATCTGATGTAGCAGCCACTGCACTCTCCTCGCGAGGAACGTCGTCCCGGGGACAGGAGTCGCGCCGAGTCGACGAGAGATCCTGCAAGCACGTCATCATCCTTGGCGACAGCGAAGGGCAGTTCTGCCCTGCCAAACCTCGCTTTGATCATCCGGACTTCGATTTTGACTTTGGACTGACGCAAGCTGGGTCCTTCGTTTTGGAGCGCGTTCATCGCAAACGAGACATCCACCCGCTGGCTTGACGCCGAAGATGATCAACGGCTCAACGAGAAACAAGTCGCCAAAGTCCGGGAGCAACTTCTTGGCGCTGCCGCCTCTTCCCGCCGCTACGACAACAACCGTCGCAACAACAATGACTACAATCCTGGCCAGCCTCACCATGATGCCTCACACTATCAATACGGTCACGCAGCAGGCGCTCAAGGAGGTGGGTTGACGGCCAGCTCGCTAACGATCTTCCCAGTCTCAGCAAGGCGTCCCCCAAGCGTCTTCCTCCGGCACTCAAACACTAGTTATCCGCTACGGTTCCGCGCCGTACACTGACCCCAACGGACGCCGGCCGGGGACTTTCTGCACCAAATATCCAACGACGGTACATTTTAGCTTCCCCGGAGCAGGCGTTGCCCCTTTACCGCGAGGACTCGGCATACGTATCGCCCCTAGTCCTCGCGAAAATAGTGGCATCACCGCTGCCGTATGCTCGTCACCACGTGAACCAGGTTTGAGTATCGCACCCGGTCCTCGCGAAGACAGTGGCATCGCTACCACCTTATGGGCTTCACTGCCGGCACCAAGTATGCGTACCGCTCCTGGTCCCCGCTATGACGGTCCCATGGTGGAGACCGTGGGTTCTACATGATCTTCACCGCCGGCATCAGGTATGCATACCGCCCCTAGTCCCCGCGAAGATGGCCGCTCTTTTGCAGCCGTAGGCTCTTCACCACCAGCCACAGATATACTTACAGCCCCTGGTCCTTGTGAAGACGGTCGCATGGTCGAAGTCGTATCCTCTCCACCGCGAAAACCAGGAGTGCGAAACACTCTTGGTCCCCGCGTAGACGACACTAGTCGTAACTTTCTGCGCGCGTCGTCCGCGACCTAATCTTTTGAGGCATTCACGACGTCGAGGCGTGACTCCCAGGATGTGAGGGTCTCCTGGAGGTGTGGGTACGGTAACACAGGACACTCGCGATCGACACGGGACGCTCCGCTCGAGGTCCTGACGCAAGACCGGTCGGCATGTCCCGCTGCGTACTATTGACGAAGACGGTCGGAGTGTTGTAAGCTCCGATTTTCATCCTGACCAGAGCATAGCGTGGGATTCTTCTTCGGCCCCCGGCAGTTTGCCGGAGGCCACTGAGCCCGTGGAGGACAAGTGTCCCCGACAGGGCGACACATTTTTTCCCCTCAGGATTTAACCGCAGCTACGCCCTTGGTGCCAAAGTGCGCCCCTCCATAGACGAGTCGCGACGAGGTGTTCTGAGACAACAGACTCTCCGTGCCTCCCGGGCAGTGCTGGCAACACCATCTTATGTAGATGCACATAGAATGCTCCCCGCCTGTATGGCGGATGTCTCGCCGCCCCAGTCAAGGCAGATCGGTCCGGAGGCCCCTGCCCCTTCCCGTGGTATCTCGGGAACCGCAAACGCGAATGCTCCTCCTGCCCCGGCCCCGATGAGGGCCCGGCGAGGCTAAAAGCAGGCAGGGACCAGGCTTCCAGGGAGAAAGAGACCCCAAACTGTTTTTCCGGGGACGTGTATGACACCCCCCCGCGCCTTTGCTCACGCGACGATGGATGCCGCCGTGTTCGATGCTACCCGAGGGTACTGCACGCGCAACATCGTGTTCTTCTAGCAGCCTCCCTCTTGCTCTTCGCGTTGGGCGCCTTCCCGTTTTACGGTTGAAGGCATCTCTTATTCCTGCGGCGAACAGTTCTTCGCTGCGGAAAAGAGACGCCTCTTCAAGGACCACCAGACTCTCCAACACAATATGTGCGTGTCCGACCCTCGCTTGCACAAGCAACATGGACGAGAAGTTCGTAACTTCGATATCATCGTGTGGGAACGCGAGCGAAAAGGTGTCGCGATTGTCGGCTCTTGCGCGAAGTTTGCTCAAAACCCAACCATGCAAACCCATCTCTTGGATACCGGCGGCAGCCGTCCCTGTGGCGCAGGTTAAATTTTCTGGGAAAGGCTCTGCAAACCGTACGACATCTCTTTCGCGATCACGCGCAATCGCCGCCGCGCCACCGACTCTGGTCTTGTCAGGGCACCTCGACATCTAGTAGAGACTTCATCCTCGAAACTGACGCTTTGATGCGACAGCGACTGTGTCCAAGTGACACAGCAGCCGCCTCCCTGTCGGAATATCCCAACCCTCCTCCATCGGACCACGGCGGCGATGTTCTCACAGCAATGTCCGTCGCTCACTCCGGTCAGCCTTGCTCGCCGAGCAAGGGGTTTGTCTTGTTGCTGGTGTAGTACCGATGGACGACTCTTCCTTCACCACCAAAATCAAGATCCACAGTGACCCAGCTGCCGTGCAGCTTGGATATGTCGCCCTCTTGGATGCCGGCCCGCCGAAGATTTTTATCAACACCCACGCGTTCGAAAACATGATGCGCGTTAGTGCTTCCTCTGCCGTCTGGGAACAAAACATCCCTCCCAGGTCGTGGGGTAGGTTTGGCAAGTCCCCGCCTCTCGAGACCTCCGCTGCAGTACGCTTGAGCGTGAAGTTCTTCCTCGATAACCAACCAACTGCACCATTCACCGTATGGGCGTACGTCGTCCCATCTGAATACAACACGATGCGCTACTCGGACGCGACAGCTGGATGCGGTTCTAGCATCGTTCCTACCGTACGCTGGCTCTCTGCCTGGTATATAAGCGGGCTTTCGGCGAGCTCACGCTGTCGCTACCAGGACTACAAGGCGCAACAGCGTTTGTTCCGACTCTTTGGCCCACCCTGGAAGCTTCCACCTGCTCTATGCGGGTGACACCGACATCACCGTGTCTCGCGACCATCGACTCAGGTCGATTGGGTTCGCAGTGATGGTGCCACTGCCCTCGCCGGTTGCTACCTGGCCAACATGCTGCACGCGGCCACCGATTTTTCTGCGGAAGAACGTACTATTGACAATGGTCGCTAGCTCATCCCGTTAGTCGGCGTCGCGGATCTAGAACCAGGTGCCTTGCTCGGCACCTTCGCTAGCCCGCTGTCACGAGTGTCCCTGGAGGCTGTCCTGTCCGACACTCCGGTTCCTTCTTTACATCCTCACGACACTGACGTCCACCACTTCACAGCCCCAGGCTCAATCTCCACTCCTTCAATGGACGCCGGCCAGCCCTCACCACCACAGTGCCTGGATCCCTTCGTACACCATCTGCTCGACGATACAGCCCTGACGCGCAAAGAATCCGCGGCCTCTTCGGTTGTGCCTACCGGCCGCTTCCCTCCACCTGCCCTCCTCAAACGATTGAGCGCCGACCCGCACACAAGCTTTTCACAAGTATGGAATCGCTTGCCGTCGTACGTGCGCACGACATCGCATTTGATTTGTGCGGTCTCGGTCGGACGCCGGACGTCATCACCCAGTTGGGCGATGTCCTGACTGACTTCTTCGACGTGTTCTCGAAATTCCCAACCGATTTGGCTTCTGCTCCCTCCTCCCCTTCGAGATAGGTGTTCCCTCGAACAGCTCTCCTGTCACGCCTCGGCCCTACCTGTCAGTCCCCCGACCGTGTAGCTAACGAACGTGGATTTGTAAAAATTCCTCGCAGCAGGCCTCATCCAACACTCCACATCTCCATGGGCGAGCCCAGTGATTGTCATCCCGAAGAAATCCTGTGTCATCCTCATCACGGTGAATTACAACAAGCTGAATAAACTCAACATTCTTGGCCAGTTCCCCATCCCTCGCGTCGATGAGATTCGCGACAGACTCAGCATCGGTCGAATATTCTCACTCTTCGATCTCGTCTCTTATTTCCATTAGATAACAATGCAAAAGGAAAAATACCTCTCATTGCTTTCTGCACACCCATGCGCATCTTCGAGTGGCTGGCATGCCTCAAGGAAGCAGTGCTTCTTCAGGGTGGTTCGTCAAAGTCATCAATGAGGTTATCGAAGGCCTTGACCGCGTCGCTGCCTTACCTCGACGGCGTCATCGTCTTCGACGCCGATCCCTCCCTTCACGTCGCCAGCATGTAGAAATTGTTCCTGCGATTGCGAAAGTACAATTTCGAGCTTTCCCCTTCAAAGGCTACCACCGGCGCCACGGATGCGGATTTCCTAGGTCACACCATCTCTCCCGCCGGCGTGATGCCGAACGCACAGAAGGTGGAAGCGCTTACGAAAATTCCGATGCCGACAGATCTAAAGTAGCTACGCTCCCTTGTGGGTGTAGGCTTTTGTTTCAGGAAATTCCTGCCCGATAGGGTGAAGCGCATACGGTCCATCACTTTTCTTCTCAAACAAGGTGCCAAGGTCGTTTTTTCTCCAGCCATGGAAGCCATCGTGCGGAAACCTCTTGCCGAGTTGACCGTGTCCCCGGTTCTCGTCTACCCCAACTGGGACGCCGTCACCGACAACTTCCGTCGTTTCCTCCTCAACTGCGATGCCGGCGTGGACGGTTTCGGTGCCACCCTCGAACGAGAACAGGAAGACCACACCATTCGCCCCATCGTGCTCATCAGCCGCGCTACCATCGAGCCTGAACGTCACTGGGCTCCGCTCGATCTGGAAGCGGGGAGCATCGTCTGGAGCATCAAGCGCCTTCGCGGCTACCTGTGGGGTATGAAATTCCGATTGTTTTCGGAGCGTAAGGCTCTCGAAAGCCTCGACAAGACCGTAAAGCACAACCCGCCCGTACAGCGGTGGCTGAAATTCCTCGCCGCGCACAATTACACTCTGGAATATCGCAAAGGCAGTGTCAACGGGAATGCCGACTTCCTCTCCCGCCTGGCCTTGCCTGCGACGTAGCGCGACCGAGACAGCTTCAGCAGTTTCACTCCGTCCGACGAGCAGTATACCTTCCTTATCTGCTCTCACGGCTTACTCCTTGGTGGAACCTCCGCCGTACATGTCGGTTGGGTGGGCTGGCGCCCTCCGACCCAAGCTCAGGCTTTGATGCACTCCCGCTCTCCTTACACGACTTCCGTAATTTTCACTAACACGGGCCCCGAGAGAGAGTTGACGACCTCGGTGCTCCATCTGGAGAATTCGTTGTCCGTGCTCCCCTTTACGTCACTTCGCGAGGTTCCAATTGGATTTTCCATGCCAACACATGTGTCAGTGATTTTTCCGCCTCTTCCGTGTTTGCAGGCCCTGTTGCACCTGTGCCAACATCAGCTGAAGGCACGGACCTCGGCCAGCACGCCACTTCCTCCGAGCCTTCCCCACCACCGGCCGACGACAACGCACCAAACTCTAGTTTGCCAGCGGTCCTTGTCTCATTCCACGGTCGTCCTTGACAAAGCAGCGTTGAAAACCATCCCTCCTGCTCTCCTTATCCATCACAACTCAGCCGAGCGCCCAACGGATCCAGCTCCTCAGGAGCGCCTTTGCTGTGCCTCATCCAGCCTCGCGTGTTGCCGAGACCAACCGTGAACGAGTCTCGGTGGTGCCCGCGGCTCCGCATCTGCTGCCTTTATCTTCGCAGACGGCTCCACAGTCCTCGGTCGGGACTCATTTCGTCTAGGACCCGCCGTTTCCAGGCTGCCGCTACTGGCAAGCCTCCAGCCGCCGTAGACTATGGTTTCGTTCGTTCACATCCTACTTCATCCACCCTTCTACGACCAGCCCCCACCGCGCGCAAGCCGCGCCTGCCTCGGACTACATTGCCTTCTGAGGTTTCTCCCCGGCCGTCCTCAACCCAGTTTTTACTGTACCGACTTGACACGCCACCGATGCCGCCACACCTGCTCAGCCCCTGCTTGGTGCGCTCCCTCCAGATGTTCCTTGACGTGCCAACACTCCAGCCGCTCTCCCCGAGACACCGTCATCGGCAGAAATCGAGTTCATCAAGTCTGTCGAGCGATACTCTCACTCCGATTGGGAACGCGAACAACTCGCTGAATCGGCATGTGATGCCGCCATTCAGTGTCTTTTTTGGCAGTCCATCGGTTCTCCCCAACGATTTCTTGTTAAACCTGGCGCCCCACAAACGCCCTCCGTTGTCCGAAGTGCGCTCTTTAGCCGATAAAGGATGCCCTTATACAGACGATGACGGAATCCTTCTGCTCGTGCGAAAGATAACCCCCCCCGCTCTGGTTTGCCCCGATAAGCCTGGCGACCATGCCGCCCGCCTCTAGGGCGACGAACCCACGCGAATCTACGTCACCCTCTGCTAATACTCCGTGAACTATGCAAGCGTGCCATACTGACGCCTTCTGCCATCTCGGCGTCGATCAAACTCTCTGTACGCTCGAGTGCTTTTGTTGGTGGGTTGACATGAGCATCTGCACGCGGTAGTGGCTTCGTCGTTGTCTACAATGCCAGGCGCGAAAGTCTTCCAGACAGACGGTACGTTGGCCCATTCTTTACCCCCCGCCACCCTTGAATAGGTTGGGTTGGCGTCGGTTGGTAACAACACTGTAAACATGCCGCTCACTACTTGAGCTAGACAACCAGGGTACCGTTTTTTTTTGTGTGTTAGCGGCCGGTTACAGCTGGTCGTCGAGTTTGATCATTTGTGCGAGGTGAAGAACCTTTACTCCGCACAAGTGGGAATGATCGTATCACGTAGTGTTTATGGTAAAGGTACCCAAGAGGCAGTTACGTAGTACTCCCTCTGATGTCTCTCGAAGTGTCTACACCGGAAAATACATTAACTCATTGAGGTTGCCATCCATATGCAAGTCTGCCTCACAAGCGGTTCTTAGTAGGATGCAGCTCACCCTTTATGCGACTCGCCGGACACTTCACGGTGCTTCGCGCTTGGTGCAAGCAATGTCTGCCTGGTCTGTGAAAAACCGGCATGCTCCGTCCCGGCACTGTAGGGATGCGAGGGTCTATGGTCATACGACTACGGCCATGCATGAGATCGAGTACATCTCTCCTATCGAGTACCCGCCCCGCCCCCCCCCCCCCCCCCCCCTGCCGCCCGGCCCTGGTGTCGCGGCGAGAGTCGTATACGTCGAATCCCTCCCCGTCACGCCTCGAGGGAATTGCTACAAGTTTCTGTTCATGGATAGGTGCAGCCGATGCGCAGACATGTACGCGGTCCCGGACGCGGAATTCACGGCTGAAGGCACCGCCAACATCTTAGTCGATAAGTACGTACCCCTTTCGGGGTGTCCGGTCAGCTTCCTCTCCGACAATTGACTGCAGTTCTGCTGCACGCTGTCACATGTCGTGTTCAATCTTCTGGGCACGCGAAAAATCGCAACAAGCGCCTATCATCCCAACGGCAACAGCGGCGTCGAGCGCGTCACCCATACCATGTCTCAGATGCTAGCGACGGTCGGCAACGATAGAAAGGGTGACTGGGACATCCACTTGCCGCACGTGTAATTTGCTTACAACAACTTCGTCGGCGCCGCCACCGGGCTGGCCCCGAATGAGGTGCACATAAACCGCCTCCCTCGCCTTCCCCTCAACATGCTCGAACACCACTACGCCCGAGGCCACCAAAGCCTCGCCCGCGGCCACCTGGAATACTGAGACCTCACCGCCGACCGTCAACGGCTTGCGTATGCTCTGGTACGCGAACAGCACGCTGTCACGGTCTCTCGCGTGGAGCACCGTAACTCAGCGCTCTCAGACGCACTCAACCCTACCTACACCGTGGCTGGGTACGGATTTACATCACCGCTGCCACCATTCGCCAGGGTGCCGAATCTAGCACAGATGCCAAGGTTCTCAAGGTGAAGCTATCGCTCAACTGGACGGTTCCTTTCAGTCTCTTAGATGTCGGCCCCACGCCCTCCGATTCCACGCTAGACGGCCGCCCTGTGGCCGCCAAGTTGCTATACTTGAGCTTCCCTAACGACATGTCGGGCGCTGACGCCCATTGTCACATCTCGGTAGCCCGCTGCAAACCTTGCACCAACCCATACGACACAACCGATCCCAATTTCACCTTCCTGCTGGACTAACACAACACGTGCTCAACAAGCACATCACCACCCCTCCCCCCTCCAGGTCACCGCCGACGACGTTTCCGTGCCCGCCGAGCGTTTCGAGGTCGACAAGATTTCCAGCCACCGGTACGAGGCCGGGGCGGGGTCGTCGCCGTTCTCTACGAAACACGCTGGAAAGGCCTCCTGCGGCCGTCTTGGGAACGTGAATCGGACCTCCTTCGATCCCACCAACACATCCTCAAGTACTGGGCCGGCGCGCCCCTGCATCTTCGGCAGGCGAACACGTCGTACCGCCGTATGCGCGTGGGTGCCGCTCAAAGGGAGATTGCCTGCGACAAAGGGGCCCGTTTCTGCCTCCTGGATACAGCTACGTCGACCAGCAAAGGTGAACTCGCCGGTTCAGCGGCACCGTCTTGCCTATCGGCGCCTACTTCTGGTACGAGGGTCAAGATCCGCGCACACTTCAACTCCTGGACAGTACTTAGTTCGCTTTTAGGACCACCCCGGATCGGTCAAGCTCGCGCTCTCTTCTACTCGGTAAAGTACAGCTCTTGGAGTCGTTCGCGGCTCGTGGTGTCTGCAAGTGCACCAAGGAAGCTCCCTCATGCGTGGTATTGTGCGCGATGTCGACGAGTCCCGTGGAGCTGTATTGGCTGGCTCTGCCGACTTGAACACGTCCCCGTAGTCAATTTCAACTCGCCCCCGTGGTCAATTTTAGCTCTCGCATGCTTCTCTTCTGTAGTCACCGGGGCTGGGGTTAGTCTCGTGTCACTATTTTTCAGGGCTTTTCGGGTGTTCAAAATGTCACGGGTCGGGTCGGGTTGGGTCAAGAGGTTTTCAAATCTCACGGGTCGGGTCTGGTCGGGTCAAGAGTTTTTCAAATCTCACGGGTCGGGTCGGGTCGGGTCAAGAGGTGATGAAAAGCTCACGGGTCGGGTCAGGTCATGACCCGCGAGAAACGGGTCACTCGCGGGTCGGGCCAGCGTGACCCGCGAGTTCTTTTCTGCTGACCCGCGGGTCGGACCCGCGCATCCGGCCCGCGGATCCGACACTCAAAGTACTTCCCGCTCTCTTACCCAAAGGCTTTTCTCGTACAAATACCCAATAATACTCCTTTGGTATCTTGTTCAAACAAAACATTGTCAAAATCCATATACGCATGCCCGCATCCACTGATACCCACCACAGCCAGACCACATATCGCTTGTGGGCACAAAAATGAATATTAAATTGTTTTTGAAGTGTCGACCCACGGGCCGGATCCGCAGGTCGGACCTGCGGGTCGAGATAAATAGTCTCGCGGATCAAGGTGACCCGACCCGCATGAAACCCGTGTGTGACGGGTCAATCCGAAGGTGGCGGTCGGGGGTCGGATCGGGTCAGGAGGTTTTGAAATCTCGCGGGTCGGGTCGGGTCGGGTCGGGTCAGGATATTTTCAAATCTCACGGGTCGGGTCGGGTCGGGTCAACAACTTTTTTAATCTCGCGGGTCGGGTCGGGTCGGGTCGGGTCGGGTCAAGAGCCTTTGAAAATCTCGCGGGTTGGGTCGGGTCAGCTGACCCGACCCGACCCGACCCGTGAGATTTGACCTGACCCGCGAAAAGCACTGCTATTTTTGAAATTATCATGCTGTAAGTGCACTGTTTGTTTGACTTTTCGAGATTCTCCAGTCGTCTTCTTGCTTTTACGGCAACCGGCGACAGAATTCTTGAACCGTTTAGGCATACAGCTGGGTTAACTCCCGCATGCTTTCCATCCGGTCCGCGTCTATTGTGTTCCCTGTCTACGATAGTTCTCGCCCCCTCTTCGAGAGCGGCTGACACGTTCGTTCGCTTCGTGTTCGCTTGTTGCGACCTGTTTCAGTTCCTTAGGGTCGGTGTGAGCATTGGTACTAGTTTTTTCTTCTCATCCTTGGCCTTTCTGCGGCTTTTTATAGGCCGCGTTTTTGAGCCTTTTTGATACGCATCGTACGGGTTGCCCTATGTTAGATCTGGCCACATTGCCGTCCCTGCGTTCTCCCTCCGCCTTCTTGGTATCCCTAAGCAGGCCGAGGTGATATAGTTCAGTTTTTATCGACAGTTTGCATTCCACCATCTCCCCCGCGATATTGCACAGGCCGTGACGATGTCTGCTCTTTGCATGTTTTGCGTTTTTGGGCGCTCAGCGTCGGCGAAATCTCGCACGCGTCCGTTCTGCCCTCTCTCTGTGAGATCGGGCCTTGACTGTCTTGGATTTCTCATGGCGTAATTTCCTCAATTCCGACATTGTTCTCACTCTTCGAGTGAGCTCCGTCACGCCGTTACGTGTTCCGTTACATTACCCCCCCCGTTTTTTTTCTCTCGTAGAACTTTTATCCCACCCTGTGTCTTCGCTGTAGATCCGTTTTTTTTCTTTTTTTTTTTCTTCGTGCTTCGCTTTCTGGTACTTTCAGCTGTCCTATTGTACGTTGCTCGTCTAGTCTTAGCTCATGTCCCTCCAATGCCAACGACACCGCTTCCTCGGGTTTTGCTCCTCGCTTTCAGCGTCCCGGTGGCACTAGCTTGTTTTTCTTCGGCTCTGCTTACTCTTACGTGCCAGTATGTTTGGACTTGTTATCTGATTCGCCGTGTACGTGTTTATGCGGCTCGTATTGCCTTGCAAATTCGAGGTATGGGAGTGGGTTGTGAAGCGCCGCATTTTCGATCAATTCTCCGAATTCTTCAGATGGGTTCGGGTCCTGCCTGAGTTTTCTATGAATCTGCATACACTGCTCCTCAGGGTGGGCTAGTGTTGTGGTATCCCCTATCCCCAGTTGTGGCGTTTTGATTTGTAGCAAGTGCCCCCTCATCATACCTGGCAGATGAATACTTCGCCCCTTTGTTCAGGAGACATCCGGCGAGTACGCATGCAACTAATACAAGAATGAAAACCTCCAAACACCTAGATCAGTGTGAGTGCCTACAGCAGAGCCAGAAGCACTACCTGCATAGCAGTAGTCGGTTCTGACTGCAGGTTCATGCTACCCTCAATTTTTTGCATATGCCGGTACGTGATACCATTAGGCGCACTCTCACAAAAAAAGACAATATCGAACGCTGCGGTGGGCAGCAGTCCTTGTTTCATGTCTAAACACAAGCAAATGACGCAACTTGGGCATGTGGCAGTGTGTATGTGTGTAGACGCAAACACTGCATGTAATGTAGTGTATGCATACATGCGAAACGATTTTCAGAAGAGAGCGCGACCATCACAGCAGCAAGCAGCAAACAGTCTGGCACACGGTACGGTACAGAAATGCGAGAAGTTTAAAGCGGAGTAACAAACACACTATGCCCACCTTCTTCGCGGTGCAAAGCGTTTTGGATACGCCGGGGTATAGAGGTCACAGCGTCTTCATCGACCAGCTGGCAGCCAGCGTTCGTTGTGGGATGTGACATCTATTATGTCTCTCTACGAGGATAAAAACATACACAGCTGGTAGCTCTGCATACATACACACATAAAAAACTAAACAGACCGAGTTGTGCCCTTCGCAGTTTTTTTTGCTGCTTACCGTATTTTTAGGCATAATAGTATAGTATCACACGTGTGCGCGATAATAAGGTATTACTAGACTCCCTCGGACGAATTTCCAGGCTGATTTTCTCCACAACAACGCAAACGGAGAGTCATTATTATGGGTCTATACAAATTTAAGATATCGACGAGTTATTGTCCGCCAAAGCCACCATTTTCGTTGTGTGCGCCCCCCCCCCCCCCCCCCCCCGTTGTGGAGAAAATCGGCTCGGGAAGTCATCCCACGCGGGGTGTGATTTCTTGCGTTCGATACTTCGTACCTGATACATAGAGTAACTCTCGTCGCAGTCTTCACACTCGTACATATGTATGACATCCAGCTGATAACATCACCATGAACTATTTATTCCATGAGTTGTCCGTTGCGAGTGCACAGCAAGCAGCAGTATTGCCAGAGACAGGGGGGATTTTGTTATTATAGTGACGGAAGGACAAAAAAAACATGACGGACAAAATCCAAAAGGAACATTAATGGAAGATGAAAGCGGCTTTGTGTTCGCTCAAAGTTGCCCCCCCCACCCGTGCCTGTGCACCATCGCTGGAGCCTCCGGGCGTCCAGTGTGTCACAAGCCCCCTAGAACCTTCGGGCGTCCAGTGCGCCACAACCAACTGCAAGCAAGCAACAAATAAATGCCGGACTGCTAAAAAGTCGAAACTGGTCGAAACACCAATATATCCCCGCACCCCGAGTAGAAAAAACGCCACCTCAGGTCTTGTGGTGTTCCGAATCGGGGCGACGCGTACGTTTGTCAGCTTTCCGTGGTGCATTCCCGAGGAGGCTCGCAGATTCCCAAGCTCCATCTCTCGCCATGAAAACTTCTGGAGTAGTGGCGGCCGCGCTGTCCAGCGTGTCGGTCGTGGAGGCCTTCCTGACTGCGCCGCTGCTGGGCAACCCTAGCTCGGTGGCGTTGCACCAACCCCGAACAACATGTGTGTCGTCGTCGACTACGAACTCTAGGAGCCGATGGACGGTACAGTACATGGTGGCCGCGCCCGCGAAGGAGGACACCTTGGCGGCGGTTCCCCACGGCGGAACGCTGGTGGACCTCAACGTTAAAACTGAGGACGAGAAGAAGGTGCGCCGAGAGAGCCGCTCGCAGGCGGCGTGGCTGCAGGTCTCAGATCCGTCGACGGGAAAGGCTTGCGTGTAGGTAGGGTGATGATTCTGTTGAATTGACGGACCACACCACGCCTACAGCAGCAGTACAGTAGTACTTGTATTAATAGTAATCGCGCGCACTCTCACGTACCGTCAACCCTTCCTCCACTTCAACAGCAGTGCTTGTTGGCAGCAAGCAGCCGTGCACCGGCACCATTGTGTACGTACGCGCCTGCCAACAACAGGCCCGTTCCCCATTTCCACACCGCACTCGTCGTCCAGGGCAACGTTTTGGCTGACAACCGCGCTGTGATCGGGCAAGGCCGATAATGTACTGGTTGATTTCGATCTACAGACAGATACAGCAGTACTCGATGTGATGTGGAATGTGTTCGATGTGCACCAACAATTTTCCCTCCCTCTTTCTTGCCTCCTTTATGTTGCGTGGGCGGCCTGCTCTGGTCTTTGTCATGATCTACTTGATCTCCTCCACACACGCCAGGCGGCGATGGCCGGGATCGACCTCGA
This sequence comes from Macrocystis pyrifera, assembly GCA_031763025.1. Lineage (NCBI taxonomy): Eukaryota > Phaeophyceae > Laminariales > Laminariaceae > Macrocystis > Macrocystis pyrifera. The sequence goes on from JASSKH010000003.1 coordinate 11,889,883, forward strand.
GCTGGAGCTCTCCCCTCGCCAGCTGTGCGACACCGAGCTCATCTGCAACGGAGGGTTTAGCCCCCTGACGGGCTTCATGACGGAGGAGGAGTACAACTCCGTCGTCGAGAACAACCGCCTTCCTAACGGACTCCTGTTCGGCCTGCCCGTCGTCTACGACACCGACCGAGAGGACTTGAAGCCCGGTGCGTGTCGTATGCACGTAGAGAGCCCCCACCCTCACTGTGCCCTGGGCCCTGCCATGCATTGTGCACGAATGAACGAATGACGACGAGGCAGGCACATGCTATTCTATACTGGTAGACGTCTACAGCAGTAGTTAAGGTATGCCGCAGATTACGCTGGGAAAACCACTCTCATCTCGTCCACTACTTCTGGCCTAGAGAACTAACTGCCTTCCCCCTGCTGTGCCCTGCGCATTGTGCACTGCTGTGCACGGACGACGAACGACAATGAGGCACGCACATGCTATATACTACACGTCTACACTAGTTTAGGCATGCCACAGATCACGCTGGGAAAACCCTTCTCATCTCGTCGACTACTGCCGGCGCCTGCCTGCCGGGTCGGCAACGCGCCGGCGCCTGCCTGCCGGGTCGGCAACGCGCGGAGCAATTCGCGGGCCATTTCGAAAGTTCACCTCATGTCGAACGCCATTTGCTTTGTGGCATTGTTTTCGACTTTGGATGGTTTCGCGTTTGTTCATCCGAAATATTTTTGGGTATGTACTAGAAACGAGTACTATTAATACTAGTACAAGCAACAATTGCACGAGTACGAGTACCGCAGCACTTGCTACCAGGTATTTTGTACTTTCCAACCAGGTTGCACAAAAAAACGAGCTGCGAGTATCATACATACTGTCCGGTGTATACACATGATGCGAAATTGATGATTGCATGTGAATGTGTTTTTTCTCAAAGAATTATCTTTGAAGTTGATGTCAACGGGACAAGAACACCAAAAAAGCTTCTGGGTGCCTCAGGCACACCAAATCGATCCAGCAGCCCCACCCGTAGGCTTCCTCGACACCCTTTACGTAGGCAGTTTTGATCCGGCGGCCCCCTTGGTTTTGGTAGCGCATTGGGTACAGCAGCAGCGCGGCAGCAGCACGTATCAAGCCCGCTCGTAAGCGGCAAGAAGACTCGGTAGCACTCGTGCTGCTGTACTTCTGCTGTGCGGCTTTCCGCTCGAAAATGAACGAAATAGCAGGGCTGGATCTCTGTTGACATACTGCAACACAATCAGAGAGTATGAATATATCGGACCTGCAGCAGTGTATAGCCATTGTTGCTTATTAATAGAACATACCTGGTACCAGGTGGCTGGTGCTTCGTGTCTACATGTTCATAGGGAGCGAGTTCGTTGCGTACAATTGTCAGATTTTTTAGATAATGAAACTACAGCAGTACACAACCCGTACTCGTGATCTCGCGTAGATCTGCTCGCTCTGGTGAACTTCCTTAGATGTGCCCGAACAGCTAATGGAGTCTTTCCAAGCACGACCAGCTGGCACATCAACCAGTCAAGCAGGCTTCTGGTTAGGGGTTGTGGCCGCCGTTAGCCGAAGCCGAAAATAGTTTCAGCGTCGGGAAAAAAAATGCCTACGCAGTCCCATGACAAAACCTAGCCCATTCGAACAGCATGATTTTATTCGGGCACGTCTCAGGAAGTTCGCATGAGCGGGCAGATTTACGCCAGCTGTGTACCCGTAGCACGCGCGACCGAAGTACCGTTATCGCATGCAGCTTGTGAACATGAGCTTCGAGGAATGTTCTCAATCGCTCTCGCTGCTGAGGTTATGATACATACCGCTCGGATGGCTTTCACGGTTTCACGGCGACCTCGCCCAACTTACAACTTTGATCGGTTGAGTGCATTTCCTCGCTTTTAAAAAAAAGGAAACGTTTCTTTCGCTTTCTTGTGCGACCGCGGGTCCTCCATCCTCAACGTGCACGACCCCGGTGGTGGTACGTATGGGACATGGGATGGTGCAACGCCGACGTATTGGCGGCGATGCTGTAATATTCGAGCACCACCGACGCATCCGCGGCAAAAAAGCCGGCTGCTCTCGCACCCACCTCTTTGGTCATGCTATCCATCGCCCCGTGCGAAAACACCTTTAGAACCAACGGCACGCACGTTTTCTGGGGATGACTACTTGGAATTTGTGTGGAATAATTATTGCGGTTCCTAACAGTTAGCAGCCGTCGAAGCGTGGCCAACTACAGTAGTAGTGCAGCGGCACTGTACAGCAGCAACTGAGGGTGTTCCAGTGATCCTTCCGCAAGAAAAGCACCGCCGAAAGGGAACATGTTTTGCGAGTATGTCAGTATTCAATACGCTCGACTACTGTAGACTGCTGTATGTATATAGTATAGCTCCCCGGGGAAAATCTCCAATCACGACGAAAATAGGACTTCATCATACCGGCTCTAGTATACCCCTGAGCCACCGCATTTTGATGAGAGGCACGGGCACGCGTGGGAATGGGTGTTGTTTTTGTGTCGTGCACATTTTGGACGGTTGCGGCTGTAGAACCACCAAAAACTGTTGTGCGTGCTTAAAACCCATGCATTATATCTAGTACGATGGTCGGTGGTATATGCGAACGCCAGCAGTAGGTATAGTCAAGGCTCTCTCTTCTAATTATGAATAGCGTAAAGCGCTCAACAGTACGTGCAAGTTTGCTTGTAGTCCGAGTTCTGCAGTTCTCATCCCCCGAGCAAGGAGTGACTGGATGATGTAACCGTCCTTTCTTGTCGTCGTGTCTTCCCTCTCAAGTCCTAAAACGATGTACAGTACCAGGCAAATGTCTGGGTTTTCTGTCGCCGTGGTCCTAGTATTTCGACGCGGCACTGGCGATAAATGTGTAGGTAGATCGTGCGACAGGCATCATCGAACAGTCACCGACTCGAAGGCAGCAGCAGCAGTATCGTATACCAGGAATATCGTGGCTAGAACGTGTGACTTGACTTTTTGGCCTGAACACCGTTGCAGCGGGTCAACTCCTGAAACTCATGCATTTTGACACCATGGCTGGATGTATGTATCCTGTGCAAGGGCCACGGGCTGGGGCAGGAGGCCTCATGTAATCCAATACCTGCTCAATCTGATTGGTGGAGGCACATAAGACTCCAACAACATTATATTAACACGACTGTCTGTACCTACCTTCACCGCACCCGTTGTGCCCCAGGCATGAAGATTCTGCTTAAGCAATCGGACAACGGCCTGCCCGTGGCCACCATGGAGGTGGACGAGGTGTACGTGCCCAACAAGCCGCTGGAGACGCTCAAGTGCTACGGCACTTCCCAGCTCGAGCACCCTGGTGAGAGGAAAGAGCCAGGGATGGCTTAAACACCTCGACTACGTACCGAAATAGTTGTCCTTCGCTTCCGAGTAATTTGCCCCCCAAAAGTATAGGTACATTTTTTTTTTAAGGGATGAACTTGGAGAGAAAAAATGGTCTCTCAGCTGGGGTGTCTTTGTTGATGTTGTTGTTGCTGTTATTGTTGTTGTTGTTGTTGTTGTTGCTTTTATAACGGATTAAGCTTGCGTTCGGCGGTGGGCCCGTCGGTCGGATTACTTAGGTTAAAAGCTCGTGCAAGCAGGCGTATTATGTCGTTCCGTTCTATTCACGGGGTGGGGTGCCCTTTTGTTCCTTGTTCTACGGTGTTGCTCCCTCCGCAACGTTGACGCTGCTGTTGTTGCTGCTGCTGCCGCTCCTGCTGATGCTGCTAATGCTGCTGCTATCACTTCGGTAAAAGTGCAGTATGCCCCCCCCCCATGGCAGGATTAGTATGTTTGGTTTCCTTGGGCTTGTGGCGTTTTTGTTTGTCTAGGCCGGCCTCTCTGGGCGAAAATGACAAGCAAGAAAAGCTAAAAAATTCCATACTACGTGTGTGCCGCGGCAGCCACCGATGCGCGGGGCATTGCACGGTCTAGACAGTGGCCTTGGCCGAGCTTCGTTCCTGTCGGAATTAGCGATGCACAACTGCGACCACATACTCTTTTTTTTTCTACGCCCGCAAGACCCGGTGGGCGTTTCGAACCATTGCCTACTCACTACTCATACTGCTGCTGTCTTTTTGAGACGCCAGTTTTTCCGAGCCGAATTTAGATGTTTCTTTCTCGACGGACGTTAGCTTGACGGCATGATCAGTATTTTTCCCCGCCGGCGGTGGTACGCGCCTTCCGTTCTTACTCCTCCATCCCTCCCTCCGTCCGTCCGTCCCTCCCTCCAGGCGTGCAGATGGTGGCGATGGAGAGGGGCAAGTACTATGTGTCCGGCAAGCTGACCGGCCTCAACCGCCCCGAGAGGGACTTCTTCTGCAAGACCCCCGCCGAGACCCGCGAGGACCTCCCGAAGGGGGTGGACGTGGTGGCTTTCCAGTGCCGTAACCCCATCCACAGGGCGCACTACGAGGTGAGGAGCTTTATGTGTTTATGGTTTATGGAGTGGTCTCGCTGCCGTCCCGCGGTCGACTCGCCGTTGTCTTCTCGCTGTCGTCCCCCCGCCTGTTAGGACCAAGTGCCGACACTGGTTCTCAAGTGACGCGTATTTACTTTCGTTGTTACAGCGAGCACCGACACTGGTTCTCAAGTGATGTGTAGCTATGTTTTTGTTTTTGTCTTTTGTCCTGAGTATTTGTTTCACTCCAGAACTATTTGGAGCCCGTCCTTGTGACCACGAACTAGGTTATTGCCATGAATTAATGGGATAACAACAACAGCAGCAGCAGCCCCGGCAAGAGGTCATGTTCAGAACGCCACCTGCCTCTGACGGCGACGGGCGGGATGTTTGTTTCGTCGCGCGGGTTTCCACGACGGCACCAGACAAGCGAAAAAGGTCTCGCGGGGTTCGCTGGTTGATCCGCTACGCCCGTTTGTTCGTTTGTTCGTTCGCAGTATCGCTTGTCATACTCTAATTTGGATGCTTGTTTTCTGCTTTTTCATTGTATGTGATGATGATGATGTTATTTACACTTGTGTTGCTCATTTGCCTGATATTTAGCCGGTGAGTTGTTTGTTGTTTGCTTGATGGTTTTGTCTATGTGTCCCGGCAGCTCTTCACGCGCGCGCTCGACGCGGAGAACGTGGGAGCGGACGGCGTCGTCATGGTGCACCCCACCTGCGGACCTACCCAAGCGGACGACATCCCGGGTGACGTGCGGTAAGACACGGGTCGGTGTGCCGCGCGATCGACACGCGCCTATGGAGGAGACTGCTGTGTGGTGATAAGTCGAAGAAGAGATGTATAGCTCTGTGGACGGTCTGTTCGACTTTTTTTAGACTTTTTCAGGTGTGGGGTCGTAGTAGAGGTTGATAGGAGCGGCGGCGGGGGGGTCATGTTCCTTGTATACTAGCTCACTGTACGTCATTTGCACGCGCGGGGTTCCGAAACATATTTAGTGTCCTGTGCCCGGAAGGGGCGAGGGAAATTATGCGGCCGCCTGTTTTATGGGTTTTTGCGGTGACCGTGCGAATATTTGGACGGTATCAGGTACCAGTTACCTGATATGTATATTGTATCTGCTACAGGACATGACTGTGCTCGCCTCGTATGAAGGCCAGAGTTCGGCGCATGTTCGGCTCCGCCGGCAAGCCGGGTAGGACGACTTCTACCATCGAACTTGAATGAGTTCCAGCTTTTATCGGAGCTTTTTTTGTGCAACGCGCCGTTTTTTTTTGTTTTCAGCATGTGTAAAGGGGGGCGAGGCGGGCGGAGAGCTGTTGGTCGAAAGGTGTGATTCGATGCGACGTTGGGGAGGCGGCATCTTGTGCTGAAGTGGGTGAAACGGCCCCTTGTCTGCGCATCCTATATGTACACAGCAAGCTCGACATTCCTCCCGTCTCTGCCTGCTACGCTGTGTATATTACCGGGTGACCCGTGACCCTGCAGATACCGCACGTACGAGGTGCTCAAGGAGGAGACCGCCAACCCCCGCGTGAGGTGGGCGTACCTGCCGTACTCCATGCACATGGCCGGACCTCGCGAAGTGAGTATTTTCTTCACTGCCGTGGACCCATGCTACGGTATTCGTGGAGAGGCTACGGTACAGGGTGTGCTTCGAGGGACATTTTGTCTTGATGGCGCGCCCGTCCGCAACTGAGGAGGTACCCAATAATATTTGCTTTCCCAGGTTGTATCCTACTGCAGCTAGGCGTTGGGATTGTTCAGCGGGTGGTGCGTGCATTCTTTTTCATGAAAGTTGAGTAGCACTCCCGTGCAGCTTCAGGCACGCCGTGGTATGTATCTGGTGTGTTGCAGGGTACGGGAACGAGGAAGTTGGTGGTGCAGATGTGACATTGCAGTTCCAGTATTTATGTAAGACCGACTCGATCGTGCCCCTCCGTGCGTCTTTTGTCCAACGATGGGTGCGGTGTGCCCCTGTTAACTCCCAACAGCTGTGTGGTGCGCAAACACTATATTTGGAAGCGTTGTTCAGGGCGCGTGCCCCCGCGCGGTTTTTTCTTGTCGCGCGAAGAACCGGAGGCCGTCCCATCCTTTTTTTTATTTTCTGCTAGCCGGGCGGCATATCACATCGTACCCTAGTGCCGAGCGATTCCTTAATTGGACTCGATGGATGCAAAAATACGCAAACTATTGGTGGTGTGTGTTCTCAAGCGTTTGGCGCATTCTGTCGGCCGCCGTCCCTCTCTGTGAACAGGCGATGCAGCACATGCTGATCCGCAAGAACTTCGGGTGCACGCACTTCATCATCGGCAGGGACATGGCCGGCTCTAAGAGCAGCGTCACTGGGGATGACTTCTACGGCGCCTACGACGCACAAGAGGTCAGTCAGCCCAGCCCGGCCGTGGCTTCAGACAGGTCCCCCCTGTTGCGCAAATCTCCAGTTCGATTCGCGTCGAGTTGAGTCGAGTCGGCTCGATTCGAATAGAGTCGATTCGAATGGAGTCGACTTCAAACCTGAGCACGATTTTTTTTAACGACAGGTGCAAAAATAGTTGCGGTAGATTTCACGAGTCTGTCTACAGTAGCTTGCTTGTGTTAAATTCACCCGCGTAGGTACCCCGTAGGCACCCCGGATACCCCCAGAGTACAGCCCGCACTAAACACACCCTTGTACGCCTCGAACAGATCGTCGATTCCCATTCCATGATATAGATATTTTCGGGCAGATAGATACATCCCTGATCTGTATGATGTAGCTCGTGTAGGAGCCGTGTAACGTGCATGATCTTTCGGGCAGGTTTCCTCGTTTCGATCAGTGCTATACAGATTCCGCACGACATCGCATGACGGCAGGCTAGGATCTACGGTAGATGATCATCTAGGTCGTGATATGTATGACGTGTGCACCCTTTTGCTTCTTAGCTGCTTGCTCTCGGGCTGCCTGACATGAGTGAAAACGCGGAAACGAAGGAACACGTCCTAATCAACCGACTCCACCGGCACCGACTGGGGCATTGAGGTATCGTAAGACTTGCGATCCCCCGCAGAATACGCCTGCACGCGCTCGTGAGGACGACGACATGGTGGTGGAGACACCGCACTACAGGAACGCCCCTTCCTCCCTGTAGAATGCTATCTCTCCGTTACCGCGCCGTCATCCTCACGAGCTCCTGCAGGGGCGGCGTTCAGGATTCTGCCACGTTTTGATCCCCCAAAGAGGCACCAAACAAGGTTCATGACACCACCAGAATGAAGACCTCCGCCATGGAGGGAGCAAGGACTATGCCGTAGACTACTGCCTGCATTAGAATTGTTGCCCCCTCCCTAACCTTCCGCTGTATCCCGTGCCGGTCGCGGATATTTTCTTGATGAACTGAATATATATATTATATATATATATATTTGTCGCAAGCTTTGTCGATGGCCATCGACACCCCAGTCACGGCCTTGCCCCCATTCTGAAGAAGTATGCTGTGATAGGAGACTGGTCGTTTTGGACCCGTCGAGACCTCTTTTGGCCTTGATTTGTTACTTTTAGTGTAGGGGGGGCGCCAGTCAAAGAGTCAAACCACGGTCTCTTAACAATTTCTCCACAGAAGAGAAGCGAGTTCGTAGCTCCGTTTTCGATTGTGTCGCTCGCGTTGCAGCCGCTATTGCTGATATACTGATGTCAAGGGAGCATGCCTGGTATCTCCTTCTGCTATCACTTATTTCTTCTGAAAACCCACGCAATGAACAATAGATAGCGTCAACAACAGCAGCATCTTGAAAAACAAGTAAAATTCTACCTAGCAAGTATCTACGTCGCGACAGAATTTCCATACCTCAGTTCAACCTTGTATTAAATGGTAACACCTAGGAAACAGCAGGGCAACCCTTGCCCTGCTCTACAACTGCTGATATACTGATGTCAAAGGGACTGCCGTAGAATATCATGGCGCAGAAGCCAAGCGATTGCTATAGCACATTTTTGCGCAGAGCTCGTCTCTGATGTTTGTTGCGCCCCTCCCTCACCCTCTCCCCCGACTCATTCGACCTTCTTTCCGCAGTTTGCCGCCGCTAACTCGGAGGAATTGGGCGTGAAGTGCGTCCCTTCCCTGAACTTGGTGTACACCGAGGAGGAGGGGTATGTTACCGCCGACGTGGCCGAGGACAAGGACTTGGTGAGTGTTTCTTGCTGCGCAAAAATATTTGGCGCTCTGTTGTTTGGGCGCAACCTGCTCCTCTCGCACGCACCCCGTCGCCTGCCAATCCATAGCTTGGTCAATTTGCTTGTGATATTCGATTTTATTTTGGCGTGCCAGCGTAGTCGCCGGCGAAGTACCACTAGTAATATACATATACATGTACGGTAGGTGAACATTGCTATCCTGTGCCGCTATTAATATGGCTGACCGGATATTGCACGTTGATCAGGCACGCGAGCACAACAGGAATCAGGAGACAAAAGCCTAGAGCTGTTCGTAGCATGCGCCCTCTCCAACAACCCCTCTCTCCCGTCCCCCCTCCTACGCCGTCGTCGATACTGCGTGCGTGCAGACGAAGAAGTCGCTCTCCGGCACCAAGTTCCGCAAGATGCTCCGCGGCGGAGACGAGATCCCCGAGTGGTTCGCCTTCAAGTCCGTCGTCGACGTGCTGCGCGCGGCCAACTGATGCATCCCATTTATTTCAGTTTCAGCTCTTGCTTGCGGAAGGAGAAGCTCTGCCATTGTGATGCAGAGCAAATAGAACTGCCACGGCTATGATACGAACACAAGTTTACTGTAGATCGTATGGATAGCGAGGAAGTGGGCACTTTACAGGAGGGCACCGGGGCGAGATTGGGCGGCGCGCCCGTTTTCCCGGCGGTACACGGATGTAGTTGTTTTGAATCGTTTCGTTTCGGCTTTGGCTCAGTGAAATATTTTGGTTTGGCTGTAAATGTGCCTCTGTTCGCCTTGTGATCGTCGTTTCGGCGCAATTTGACTCGCTTGGGCAAGCTGCACGTTTCTCTGCTATGCTGCGGACGGTGTCGTCGTGTAGTCCAGAGTTTTGTGTCCGCGTCATTTGGAGGTGGAGGTGGGGATGGGGGCGGGGGAGGGGGAGAAGAGTCGCCTGCAGCCTGGTGATCTTTTGTTGATGACGTTCTCAGTTTCAAAGTAGTGGCTATGATCTGAGACTTCGCGGCATGATACCTGCGCTGTGAACGTTTTTTTGTTCTTCATGGGTCCGATGATCTGAGACTTCGCTGCATGATACCTGCGCTGTGAACGTTTTTTTGTTCATGGGTCCGAAGATATTCGTTTCGAGCTCGGGAGTCCTATCTCTTCGTCGGTGGTCGAATCTAGAAGTTGATAGACATACAGACAAAGCCACCTTAATGATACAGACAAAGAAAGGTGTGTTCGTTTTGCTTTATTGACCCTCGTGTCGAAACATTGTAGAAGTATGAAGCATGCATGCATGGCGTAAGCTGCTGCATGCACCAAATATAGGTTGCCGCAGTTGCGAAGCAATGATTTCCATCACATGATTGCCCCAGTATCATACGAAATAAAGTCTACCACCGCTGTACCTCGGGACGAGCACTGCACAACAAGCGACGACCACGCCAATATATTTGAGCATATCTGACGCCTCAATTACACGAAAGAATTTTTCTATACGTCGAGACCAAAAGCGTGGCCCTTCCTCCCCGCTCTTGCTTGAGGCTGCACTACCGTACTGGCAGTGCACTCACGAATAACCCGCCCCCCCCCCCGACCTCCACGCCTTGCTACAAATATTACCATGCATATGCGTTCATGGGATCCTCGTGTATCCTCCAATCTCCAGAAAAAAAAGGGAACCAAACGTTATAGGTTCTGTAATCCGAATGTGTCTGTCTGTCCCCAACTGCCCAAGCTATACCCATGCCATCCAACGTTGCGAACACCACAACAACTCATCATATATTAGCGCTGTATCCCATGATACCATGATACCTACTCAGGTAGGTGTTATGTTTCTTTTTTCCACGTGGTAGCATTTCGTCGCCATTGTGGCCAACCTTGCCGTCTTCGCTCTTTATTACGGTACACATACTGTGTACGAACTGGAATCCAACATCGCAACAGTATGTGTACGAACTGGAATCCAACATCGCAACAGTACTGCTGTTGTGGTTATAGCTATCTATATTCGATGATGGATTATATGGTTCTGAAGGGAGGGAGCCGGGGGATGGGGGATTATTTGCAGCAATATTAGTGCCGCCTTTATTCTGCGTGGAACTCCCCAAAGTCATTCCCATTGCAGAGAGGCGAGCAAGCAGTGCAGAGCCCTTGCGCCAGCAAGGCCTCCTCGATGATAACTTTTCACAGAGCTATTTCCCGGGGCGCAAGATCTCCCTCTGGTGAGTGATCTGCAGCGTGCAACGTTCTGTTCCTGTGGCCTGTCGGGTGATGTGTGCTGTGAAAACAAGACAGTCAGTACTCTGCCGTTGCCGTTGTCGCAGGTACATGTGGGTCTTCTTCCGGTCTGAACACGATTTCAAGCTGCAAGTACTTGCTGTACACTTGCTGCTGCACACTGCTTGGTGATGTTCACGTCCCTCTGACCCAGATATGTACTGCATACATAGTGGTATACCTGGGAGTGGTAGTACGTAAGCGCTTTGAGGGCCACCATGTGTTGCTGGTCGATACTCCAGATTCCAGATTTCCTTCTGTGGGCTCATGGACGATCGATCGGTCTTTTCGGAACGGTGCAACGTGAACTCCACGCGGCGTTGTATCGGCAAATTGATGAGTACGACGCGCATAGCTCAACATGAGACATGAGCGCATGAAGTGAAGATTGAGTCAATGGTCAATGGCCAATAGATCGGCTGGTATGCGTGTTCCGTTAAGTATATACGATATGCGCATCATTAAACTGAGCACGTGGAGTCGCGATCGGGTCAATGGTCATTGATTTTTTTTAATTACCAAAAAACACGTACTTGTACGTCAAGACCTGCTGCAACATTTACAGGGAGTATTAAAAAATTCCTGGTATCTTGGTGTGTATGTCACGTGTGAACTGCTGTAAACCAACTTTCGACTGTCTTGTGTACCCCGGCCCTCACGTGTCGATCTGCTGTTTCAGTGCGCGAAATGGTGCTGGCCGAAATCAATTGGAAATCGAACCAGCTATAAGTATTATCGTCTCGTCGACCCTGATGGCATCCAGGGGAGTCTCTGGCCAGTAGTCAATCGCGAGGGAAATAATGGAAAACGCGCGCGGTTCACGCAGCTTGCAAAGTTGAGTATCGACCGATCTGCCGATCGGTTGAACTCATAGCTGACGTGCTTTCTTAGTTTCTTATGAAAAAAATTGGATCGACGGACACTTCACCGCTACGTACGTACCCGCGGGGCACTGCTGTTTTCGTATAACGTTTGATACCTACGTACGTACGTGCTGTCGTAGCGCGAAGAAACTGATGTGCTTCGCACGCGTCCATTGCAAAGTATTGATACCTGGTACTGCTGTAGGACAGGGTATGTAGCAAGATGAGCGGTTCGAACATCCGAAGACGTGCATACTTGTAGATGCCGACCACTAAATTGAACGCAACAACAGCAAAAATACCAGGGTACTCCTTTGATTGCGGCGGCAGCAAATGAACAGCAAGCAGAGTGAGTCGTTTGCATAGTTGGGCGAGCGGCAGCCCTGTCGCTGAGACCACCACCAGCTTCAAGCCGTCCATGGTAAGCCGCAAGCATTTAGCAGTGAAAACATGGTTGGGGATGGAAGGGTTCCTCCTCACGCGACGGGACTACACAATGCTCGTGATGCGACGTTAATACCGGCACAGCAGTGTGCGTATCGGATAGGTGGGTGGAGTACATCTGCTTTAATGGGTTTAGAATGTTGACCAAGGGCACTAGACACGCACGTTGCTCAAGAGCCAGTAAACACGCCGGTGCGTTCTCAAATTATAGTACCAGGCACACCAGAATGTATGAATGGGTGGGTGATCTTGGTCGCTTGCCGTCGTGCCTGTGCTTTATCCTCAATTTTGCTTAAGGTCGATTTGCCATCTGCCTCTCCCTCTCTCCCCCCCCCCCCCCCTATGCCTCTCTGACTTATCGAGCAGCGATCTCAGCAGCAGTACGCTCTCCATCTCCTGCCTCGGGCGGCAGTCGGCAATGTTTGGCGACCGTGTACCTTGGGCTCGGCAGCAACGTGGGCGACAGACACGCCAATCTGCTCAGAGCCTACAAGGGGCTACGCGAGGTACGGCCGGCGGGAGAGTACGCCAGCTTGCACTCGCAGCCTAACCCGCTCTCCCACAGGCGCAGGGGCAGTGCAGTTGAGCATGCCATCATCGGAAGCTAGCGTCACACAGCGTTACATGGGTCTGCGCCAAGGATGTGGATGGGCGGATCGATTTATTTTTCGAGCGCCCCTGTCGCTGTGGGGCATTGGCCGTGCAACGGCGACCCCATGTTTCCATGAACAAAACGACTCGTAGAGTGTGCCGAACAGACTGCCGCTGCTCCTGCTGCTTGCCTTTCACCAGCTGATTATGTTCAAGGGTGGGCGCCTTGCGTGGGACCGGCTGTATGTGCTCAACCCTTTATATTCCCGAACTCCGGTGTGTCAAACGCTGTCTGTCTGTCTGTCTGTCTCGCCGTTTTATGGTGCGTGAACCATGCCTGGGTAAATTGAAGGTCTAGTAATGTACTTGACGTTATTGTGCCGTGGGCACAGACAATCGTAGCAACGCTATCCGAAACCGCAAAGTGCTCGACCGAACGCGGTATACACAGCTCCTCGGCAATCGCCACTATCTGACACACGCTTCGCATGTGCGTGCGTGCATGCAGGCATGCATGCATCCCTTTTGTTGTGTGTTTCCTCCTGTACAACAAAAAGCAAAGCATGTTTTTCAAGCCTCCGTTCGCGGAATTGCTGTCCAACGTCCGCCCTGGTATTATACCCGTGCCATACCTTCCGCGCCGCCGAAACTCACTGCCGCGTCTGCTGTGATGTTGCCTGTCGCCCCGCGCATCTCTCTCGGCCTTAGCTGGGGGAAGTTGACGCGACGTCTTTCTTGTATGAAACGCCTCCCATGTACTTGGAAGACCAGCCCAGGTTTCTCAACGCCGCCTGTCGTCTCTCGACCGAGCTGGATCCGGCAACACTCCTAGACCGCCTCAAGAACCTCGAGGCAGCAGTTGGCCGGTAAGAGAGAGAAATATAAGGTATCGTAGTTACGTGTTACGGTTCGAGTAATAACAGCATGTCTACACATGATTTGCAAATTCGTAGATATCCCAGGATGCCCCCAGACTTCACAGTACGCTGTAGAGCCGTGCCAAATGCGCGCAATCTTTACATTGATCGGTCTTGACGGGCCGTTACCGTTGCTGTTGCTACCGCGGTACGTATGGGGAAAACGGGGAAGAAACAGCACACAGGGTTGGGGCGCTACCGTGTCGCGGCGTTTCTCATGATTTCGGTGGTGGGTAATGAGCAGAGTCAAGTATATCCTGCTCCTCATACTGCATTGGCAAGAAAAGCCCTGCTTTAGCTTTGTTGAGTTGTGAGCTTGGTTTTTGCGTCTCGCTCTCTCCTCCCTTCGCCCTTTCTTCCTTTTCCCCCCTCGCTCGTCCTTTTTTGAGCAGTGTGAAAAGCACGCGATGGGGACCTCGAGCAGTGGACGTTGATATCCTCACGTACGATGACCTCGTGCTTGATGGTGAGAGTGTCGGGGGGAAAAAACACCACGAGTACCTTTTATCGTCTGCACCGTATACTCTAATGCATCCATTGGCGGCTCCGGTTTCGCCGACAGTTAAGCGATCGTCGTCGTACAGCAGCGGCGGTGATAGCTGCAAAGAGAACGCACCCCAGTGTTCTGGTAGATATTATAGGTACACTCGCGCGCTCGGCTTTTTCCCCCGGCTAACACGTGGCAGCAAGAGCTGACGTTTTTACTTTCGATGTGATCGCACTTAGTGGCGAAAGAATCAACCTCACCATCAGTGTCACGGGTGTCTGATGCGCTGTATACCCTCACACGGCCCTGGCTCTGCAGTAGACATACACACGTGATCGGCTGACTGCTAGCCTAGATCGCCAGCCATGCAGCTCTCACTCGTGATAGTTTTCACGCGGCTCGGGTTTACGAAGCGTGAGGGCAGCGGAAGCGATCAACACACGAGCGTCTGCCGGAGCTCTATCAACAGGCGATTCGCTTTGGAAGAAATATTCCCAAAGTTGGTGCACCCGCGAGGTACGAAGCCCTTCAGGCTTGGGCGCGCGCGGCGATTAAAAGGCATCGAAGGGTTCAAGTCTTACGTGTGTTTGTCTAAACCGCGATACACTTTTGGTAGTTTAATAACCGGTTCGCGGTCATTTTTCGTTTGGTACTTTTGCATATCGATGCGACAGAGGGGGGAAGGGGAGGACCGGACCGGAGCGAAAGAGCAAAGGGTGGCCCGAGCCGGCAGCAGCGATGGTTGCAGATACCGCACCCTCGAATGCACGAGCGACCGTTCGTGCTTCTCCCGCTGGTGGACATCGAGCCGGGCCTCGTACACCCGTGCATGAAGCTCACCGTCGAGGAGTTGCTGCGGCAGGCTTCGTCCGCGGAGGACCTAGCGCTGGGGGTGGGAGGGGAGAGGGTGCTGCCGATGGGTCGCATTGACGGAGACACGAGGTAAAGATCAGGTTGGTCGCGACTGCTGTATTCTTCGTTGCAGCTTTGCTCTTTTGTTTTTGGGGGAGCTCGGGGAAGTGGAGTGGGGGAAGGGTGAGGAGGGGGAAGTTCTTTGGAGTGGGGGGCGGAAAGAAAAATTCGCCAGACTGACTGTTCACACTTATGACAGAAAGCAACCGGTTCTAGTAATCGCAACGCCATCCCGCGAACACAAATCCATACCGTGAGGCGCAACGGCCTTTTTTAACGCCCGCGACGTGACAGGCTGTTGCCGACGGAAGGCAGGCGCAGCCGGACGTACGTGATGGGCATTCTTAACGCAACGCCGGACAGCTTCAGCGACGGCGGACAGCACGGCGGGAAGGCCGCGGCGGTAGAGCACGCCCTGTCGATGGCGCGGGAGGGCGCCGACATCGTGGATGTTGGCGGAGAGTCAACGAGGCGAGTTCTGCCGTAGTAGCCGAGAGCCTCGGGGCCAGGACAGCCTGAGGCGCGCAGCCATCCGGGGGGTCGGAACGTTGCAGCTCGGGAGGAGCGTGTTGATTCGAAACAGGGCCACTATCGTAGACGCTGTGATACGCTTACGGCGCACGACCGGTTGCATATTTTCATATTTTGTAGCTTTGCGGTCAGGGGCTCACACCACAAAAAGGTCAGAATTCGGTTGTGCCCAAAGAAAATGTTTTCTTAGCGACCCTGCACACGTATGGTACTCACGCTGCAATCTATGTAAGATAAGTCGGCGGTGCATACCGACCACTCTAGGGGATAGACTGAACTGTTTCACTTGCAGCAGGTGCGACGTGGGACTCGATTTTTTGCCGTGACGCAGGAAATACACCCGTCACGGATATGTCTGCCGGTGAATCGTAGTTTGTGCCGTCGAAGGAAGGGGTTTCGCGACCCGGAAGGCATCCAAATCTTCGCGTCGAACAGCCGACCCTCCCCTCGAAAGCAGATGCCTTCGACCGTTTCACAAACCGCCCGCACGCCTTGTTGTTTTCAAGAGTCTCTTTTGATCCGCCGCACGAGTGACGTGGGGTCGGAGCAGGCACCGGGTCGCCGACTATGTCGTACGTTCAGCCTATGGAGTCAGCCCTTGCCTCCGTCACCCACCAAGCTAGACAGGTGCCATTCACCATTCTGTCTGGAAACATAAGGACCGTTTGGGGTATACATGTTCACCGACAAACGTCCCCTACATTTCCAGACAAAGAGGTGTGGTATATCGTTCAGCTCCGTCATGGCCGCCGTTGCGCGGTAATGTACCGCACACTCGCGTCTCCGCCCCCCCCACCTTTTCTCCACACAGGCCTGGCGCGACCGAGATATCCGCTGAGGAGGAAATTTCGCGTGTGGTGCCCGTGATAGAGGGCATACGCGACGCCTCCCCCGGGGCGGAAGGAGGACAGGGCGTCACCATCAGCGTAGACACGCGCCGAGCCGCGGTGGCGGCGGCGGCGGTGGCGGCGGGAGCGCACACGGTTAATGATGTATCCGGGGGCCGGTTTGACCCGGGGATGTTCGCGACCGTTGCGCGCGCCGAGGTTCCTCTGATCATGATGCACATGCGGTGGGTGGAAGGATCGTAGTTATCTCTTATTTATATTTTTATCGTTCGTTCGGGGGTAGGAGCGTCTCGGCGCTGCACCTCGCACCCTCGATTCGTTTCAGCCCACCTGCGGACCGTTACGGACTCTGTCCGGCAGCCGAGCTGTGAGGAAAGCGCGAATTAGTTTGTTTTTGGGTGGGGGAGAATGGGTGGGGTGGCATATGCAAAAGCCAGCCCGAGTTGTTGTGGAACCTGTAAAGGGCGCCTTCCTCTGCATCGGAATTTTGTAGAGGTTAGTCCGCGATCATCGAAGGTACTGTTGTTTTACAGCTTCGTGTGGCCGTGCCCTGTCTCTTCCTTCCCGGCTTTCAAGGTGTATTTCCGTTGTCCCCATGCCGTTTGCCACAGCGGAACCCCTGCAACGATGACATCTCTCACGGATTACGGAGGAAACGTCGTGGGCGAGGTTTCGGCCTTGCTGCAGGAGTGCAGCACGGCTGCCGAGTCCGCCGGAGTTCCAAGGTGAGGGGAAGCCTAAGAAACGGGGAAAAAGCGGCGTTCTTCTTTCCCGGTCATGTTATTTGAGGTCTCATGAAGTTCCCCGGCAGAGTTGACCATGAAATGACACGCCGCGCCAGAGATTTTACGTTTTAAGTCGTTGCTCCCACGTTGCGCCGAGCCATGCGGCAATCTTGCGCAGCATACACATTAAAGCACCCCTTTCTGATTAGACTCTCCAGCATTCTGTGCTGGCAGGGACGGCACCGGCACAGGTACATGGAAGCCCGTTACCGCATACCTGGTACCAGGCAGGTATCACGCAAGATAGCGCACCCCCTAGGATGAATTTCGGAGGCAGTTTCTCTCAAACAAGGGGGGGGGGGGGCAACATATGTACAACTAAAATGGTGGCTTCGGAAATATCTCGTCGAGGTTTCTCTCCATTAGGCACATCGCTTGGCGTTTACAATCGCCCCAGTTGTTGTCGAGAAAATAAACGGCTTGGAACCTCGTCCGAGGGGGCGTGTCATCTTGAGCGATAAGCGGTTTGCTGATGCTCGCGGCACTGGGCTGATTTATGATGGGGGGTCACCTGCAACTGAAAACATCGCGCTGGTTGCGGTTTTACTGTCTCGTGCGCTGCCTCTGTCGGAAGGTGGATGCACGTGCTGGACCCTGGCATCGGATTCGCGAAGACGCATTCGCAAAGGTAAATCATTAGCACCAGGTACTTCGTCAGTCAGTCACGCGCCCAATCGAAAAATCACCCACCGCTAGTTCTGGAGCGCGAGGCAGGCAGCGGACGTTCCTCGGTCAACGGTTCTTGCGGATGCATTTGCCGAGGCCGAGGCAGGTAGGACCGATGGTCCGGCCGACTTTCGCCGAAAAACAACGCCGTGTTTTCTATGGTAAAAAAGCTGGGTGGAGGTGGCAGTCGGGCGGCCAAGACGGCTGCGCCCATTCGTGCTACTTTAAGTCCCCCCCCCGTTTCGCCGTACCTGCCTGGGGCGCGTGAACGCTCGTTTGTTCCCGTCCATCTGATATACTCTACATTGCACCTACGTAGTACCCACAGTTTATTGAGTTTGTCTTGATTGTGTTCCAGGATGATCGATTGTAGCGGCCTAATAGCCCCCCCACATGAGTCACCCCCCCGCCCTACCAGGTTGACGCGTCTGCCCACTTTCAAGGTGTATCTCCTTCCTCCCGTTTGCGAAAACTCGCACGCACGTTCGACCTACGAAAATTGAACCAGTCTGCTGCTGCTTCAAAGGCTGGAAGTCGTCGCGGCGCGCGTGAAGAGTCCCTTGCTCGTCGGTCCAAGCCGAAAGCGTTTTGTGGGAGAGGTAAGAAGAGCGACACCACAGCATAAAAGTACTTCGTCACTGCGGGATGTCTCGATTTTCAGCGAAAGCAAAATATATATATTTTTGTGTCGCGTATTTGCGGAGGTGTTTTCCGACTGCCAGGCGGTGGGGGTCGGTGCAGGAATTAGAAGATGCCTCTTATTATAGAAACGCCTTTGACTACAGGACAGGGGGTTGTCATGAACACGGAAAATGGTGCGTGTGACGCATGCGGCAGGAAGCCAATAGATGCTACTGCTCGTGTGGGAATCACTCGGCCGCGCTTTGGTGTCCAGTGGCGCGTTGTGTTTGTCCCGCGACATTCAGTTCAAGCTCTGCGTCGGACCAGTACGCCCCTGTTGTATTTTCCAAAATTTAGCTTTCGACAACATTTTGGAACGCAAATTCCAAGTTCGACGGGCACGTTCCTTGATGGCAAGTCAGTCTGCTAAACGTGCAACATGTTTAGCGTGTGTCTTGTGAGACTTGAAGTTCTTGAGCATACACCTTTAGCCTTCACGGTCCTTTCATCGTCCCCCGTAAAGTTCTGCTGGCACAGTATTGTTGTAGGTATGAAGTCTCAGGATGCATTATTACGGGAGACCATAGTAAATATGACCTACGGTAAACACCAAAACCTCTATATTTCCCTATTTTTACTGTTGTAACATCGCGTCGTACGTTAATTCGTATATAGTTTGGGATCAATGAGGCCTCCTGCTGCCACCAGCCGGAGACTCTCACCCAGGGTTACTATTCCCGCGTTGGTTGTCTGGCAATCAACGCGGCACCTCGTCGCAGAGAGTAGGTACCCCGGTAAAATAAACACTAACAAAACTGATGTCGTTGTCGACGGTACACCTCGCTACCAACGATGGGCGGGCGGGATGGTCTGTTTTTTCCTAGCCTCTTTCTACTTTGTCGTGCTATTGTAGAGCTGCGATATCGCTCACGGAGTGATACTCAATCACTGTCTCCCCATACAACAAGGAGGCTTTCCCGAAAAGGGATCCACCCTGCTGGCGTCCCCTCTTTTCTGGTCCAGATTACTGTTGTAACATCGCGTCGTACGTTAATTCGTATATAGTTTGGGATCAATGAGGCCTCTCTCTGCTGCGGCATGAGATCACACCCATACTTGTTGACCCTTCTCTTATCTCAATGTCGTCGCTCGTTTGATGCGTATCCTTTTTGCGGGTGCCTTCTATTCCTTATTGTCCCCAAACTTGTAGCCCAGTTGATTAGGGGTTCTGCTACCGTTGGTTTTCCCGTGGGAACGTCGTGTACGATTTTCCAGACCCCTCTAACGGTGATACGCGCTGAGGTATGCGATCGCATTATTACGGGAGACCATAGTAAATATGACCTACGGTGAACACCAAAACCTATGTATTTCCCTATTTTTACTAACAATATTTGGTCCTATTTACTATGCCCCCCTGTAATAGTTGACGAACAAGACGTACAATTTGCACCACGTTTGGTTCCGCCTCCATGAACACTTCCATACCCCCCCCCGACAATGAGTACACCCCCCCCATGACATGAGTGCACCTTCCCGCCTCCCTCCCCTGTTGCTGCCGCCTCCTCCTCTTGTAGTTGACAGGCGAATCGGACCCCGGTCGCAGAGATTGGGGGACAGTCGGAGCTTGTTGCTCTGCGGCCGAGCGTGGGGCAAAGATCGTGAGGGGGTGCACAACGTTAGGGGTGTGGCCCAGGCATTGGCCGTGTCCGATGCGATACAGGGGAAATTTCCGTCGTCATTGGTGGAAAACGGGGGGGAATAACCTTACGCTTGCGAGCGACGCCACATATGCTATCGCACTGCGGATTTTTTTTTTGTTTTATTGATATTGACAGTAGCAGCAGTAGCGAAAGTGCCAGCGTTTTGCTTGCTCGCTCTGTGGTGACCACATGGGGAAAGAAGTATAAAGCGACTTTCTGTGAAGGACAGGTTTTGGTAGCTGTTCGTAAAATGGTCGTCACACATGCACCCATGGGAGATACACCAGATCTGTGATCCTATCTGAGGATCTTCCAGAAAAGTGCGAAACCAGGCGTTTTTTTACCCCGAGTCTCCTTGAAGTCGAGGCGAGCCTTGTTTGCCCGCCCGAACTTATCCTATCTGAGGATCTTCAGGAGAAGTGAGAGAACCCGGCGTAAGTAATAACCCGAGCCTCCTTGAAGTCGAGTAGAGCGTTGTTTGCCCGCCCGAGCTTCACTCATCCTCTCTCATCTCCACGTTATCGCGTGGAGGGCTCTCTCCTTGCCCTACATATAAGGACGAAAACTTCAGCCCTCGGTGGCGTGTCAAAGCTACCACATCACTCGGGACCCTGCGAAAGTAGGGACTTCATATTTCGGCACGCATCGTGGGTCATGGAGTGGACCGCTTTGCTGCTGTACGTCTTGTGGCAGCCCAGCCGCCGGCGCATACATGCATTAGTGGGCTCGCACCGTAAACTATCGCGTGCAAGAGAAGCACCGACAAGAGGAACACCATCCAACTTGTATGGGGGTACGATTGCTATCGTGTGTGCTGACTGGAGGAGGTGTCTTCTTTCTTTTAGAGTCACTGAGGCGACGGTTGACGTCGAGACTCCATGCCTCACTACTCTAATACTAACGTGCAGATTTGGAGCTTTAAGAAAAGAAGCACCACCAACAATAGTATACCTGGTATAAGGTAGCCAAGCTGAGGTGATACCTGGTATGATGTTTACACTACAACCTGCTGCGACAGCAGTATTGATAGTGGTTTTTTTTTCGTTTGAAGAAATCAAGCCTGGGTCAGCATTCCTGTTTTTTACGTACTCTAAGCTTGGTTGTGTCTGTGAGTACAAAATTTAAAGGCATCTTCCGATGTATCCTCGCTGTTTTTTTTGTGGCTAACACGATCGGCTCGTAGTTGACTACAGCGAGCTATTAATAATATGTAAGTAAGTTCTCCAGTACATGCTAATAGTTAAGCTCTGAAATCTAGCCATGAGTCACCGTTCGCTGTGAGTATACTTTGCCTTCCGGCAATGTACAGATTATTAGCGTTTCACATTCCACTATATATAGAACTACAGGATATACTGTTGTACTACTCGTCTCGTGTCCCCTTCTGACGTGTAAAATTGGTTTTTCCAAGGTCGGCGCTTTCGAGGCGCACCAACTACTATAATACTGCTGCTGTACATACATTCAGTAGTACATGTGTATGTACATGGAAGTCGCGTGCCACCCTCCGTCCTTGAAAATATAACATCATAGGGAGAAGCAGGTCAATGTCATTCGTTGGCGCTGCATTTCATCACGATCAGTAGTAAGTACTGCTGGTAACAAAGAACAAATGACAAATAGAAGTGAACTGCTGTTGTTGTTGTTCTATTGGTCGTTCACTTTGTTTTCTTCGTTGTCGGGGACACAGCCTTCTCCGATTCATTGTAGACATATGCCGTGATGTACGCCGACTACAAGCAGTCCAACGAAGAGATTCACCCTGACTCAATGAAGAAAGTCGAGTCAATTTCATACCGCGACGAGAGACGGACATTGTGCATTACAGCAGTAGTAGCTTTTTACCCTAAAATTCAACGTGACCGACACCTGCCAGTCCACCGACGAAACCTTCAACATCTACGAGTACGTACAGCAGTATGTATGAATAGCGATTGCCTCAAGTCTATAAAGGGCGTACCACCATCAAAACTACCTCTGATTCTAACTCTTTTAAACGGGAGAGCATCCATGCTGTGTCATACACTCTACCTACAGCAGTAGCCCGAGCCAAGCAAGCAACAAACACTTACTTGCACAAAGAAGCACGACAAGCGAACACAGGAAGGCATTGATTTTCAAAATTCAAATTTGAAAAAAGTGTGAGGCGGTTTACGGTTTACCCGCGGTTTTAAATACTGAAGAATGCCTCAGAATTTCTCCACAGCACCTAACGTGATGCTGACCTCTCTCTCCTCATCTCCTCATCCAGAGGAGCCACGGAAACATCTGGGGACACCCCCCCTCCTGCCTTCTGTCGGATGCCACCCGTGGATACAAGGTGCGTTCAACCCGGCCAGGAATCTGATCTGGCTCCGCATGAGTGGCGACGGGTTGGAGGCTACGTATGTCTGCGTGTGTTGGTTGCGTTTAGAGCTGCTTTACGCAAAGTACTTGCTGTACTCGTACAGCTTCTTGACTGGTGTCTATAGCATACTTAGCGTTCCGGTACACCAGTACCAGGTACCTGGTAGTAGCTTACTAGGTACCTGGTATACGGCAGTAGGTCTACTGTTGTAGCTTAGCTGTCGTAGCGCAAGGCATGTTCGCTAGTTATTGAACATGTCGTGTTGGAAGCAGGGATGGTGAGAACGTGTATCGACAAGGTTATCGAAGTCAACAAGAGGACCCATAGGCTCCAAAACCTTCGAGAGCTGCTATTATTAATAATAGTCGAGAGTCTGTGGCGGTGGTGGGGTGATCCTTACCGCGGACGAAAACTGCGTCTTTTGCATGCATGCGAGACATCCGCGCCAACACGGTCCGTCTTTCCCTAACCGCAGGAGGCAACGGTGAGGCCCCCACACTCACCGTTGCCTCTTGCGTTGTGCTGCGTTGAGGGAAAGAGATGCTTTGTTTGCGCGGATGTCGCATGCATGCAAAATACGCAGTTTTTTGTTCCCCGGGAAGGATCACGACACCACCGCCAAAGGCTCCCGAACGAGCAGCTCCCGCAGGTTTTGGAGCCTACCTGGTCCTCTTTGTTGATTTTGGTGACCTTGTCGAGGTCGTGCTCGCACCTGTTGCGCAACTGATGTGAGCAGGCGGGGCAAAGCTTGAAGCTTCGTCCTCTCTTCTTGCGGCTTCTACCGGTTACCAGACCACCAGGTGTCCGGACTTCCGCCGCCGGTGCTGGGGCCACCCCGATGAAGGAGGCACACAGACCGTTACGCTTATTGTCGGTTGGAGGGGATATTTTAATAGCCTACTCACTTCAACCTACTATTACACTAATAGCGTACTCAGTCAGCGCCGACTCAGGCTAGGCTATTTTTAATAGTAGGTTTCCCCATCGATCTGAACGGTGATGATTTTCCGAGGACGGCCTGTCTGAATGCGGGGACCGGCTTGGCAACATACAACAGCTACAGCTACTCGTGTAATATCCATATTCGTCTGACACCACTGCTTGTAACTATGTTATGAAGCAACAGACCCGTGTGGTGCACGTACGTAGGCGATGCACGTAGAGCGCATCGTACGTACCCACTGCCCGCTGCACACGAAATCGCACTATTTAACTGGTACGTACCACTTGGGTGTTGTGTGTCGGCCACGGCGAGGTAAGGTTAAGGTATGTTAGGTTGACGACGTGCTGCTGCTGTATGTTGCACGTCGTCTCTATCTAACGTGATGATGAGGGCCTTTTCGTTTATTTCGCACCGAGGGTATTCGGCACTACTGCTGTACATACTCGTACTGCTGTACTGCTGTACAAGCAGTCGTAGCGATGCCAGTACGTGTATGTGTAGTTGTAGTTTCGCGAGTTGCCTCGGGTTCAAAGGTGTGTTTCGTTGTGTACGAGTCCTTCAGACACTGCAGTAGCCAGCAACCATGTGTTGTTTCCTATGGGCACGTTCTGGTTTGAGGTGAACTATCGAGCTCTCGAGTCTCACGCCCTCGACGTCAGTGCTTTGACGATGCCCGCGTTTTCCTGGGGGCAACAAACGGTGAGAAATGTTCAGTCAGATAGGTATCATATCACAGCAAAGCGAACACAGCGGTTGCTCTGCACGAGGGTCCCCGTGACGCCTTACCCGAGCTCGCCCTGATTACTGCTGATATACTTCCAAGTAGGAGGCGTAGGCGAAGAATTTCATACACATACACAAGTATACGAGTACAAGTACGAGTGCTCCTTCATGTAAGTCTACCCCCTTCCTGCCTTGCTTCAAGCTTCGATCGGGGTCAATGAACAGACGTCACGAACGAGTATGTTCTAAACTTATCCCTTCGTCTCCTTTGCTCTCTC
This sequence comes from Macrocystis pyrifera, assembly GCA_031763025.1. Taxonomy (NCBI): domain Eukaryota; class Phaeophyceae; order Laminariales; family Laminariaceae; genus Macrocystis; species Macrocystis pyrifera. The sequence continues at coordinate 11,914,390 of JASSKH010000003.1, forward strand.
CTGCGTTTTTTTTTTTCTCTATCTCTCTCTATCCCTCTCTCTGTTTTCCTTCCTCTCTCTCTCCTTGTTTCATCTCTTTCTCTTTGTCGGTAATGCAGGACGGACGGGAGGAAATGCCGATTCCAAGGATGCCAGAGCAAGCCTGTGTTCGTTGAGCCTGACAACCCGGAGGCGAGCCACTGCGCCGCCCACTTGCCTCAAATCGATTCGCCGGTCCCAAACAACACCAACAGCACTACCAACACAGCCACCACTATCGCCACCGCCACCAGCAATAGCAACAGCGGGGGTGGAGGCGGCAGTGGCGGCACAAACAAGCGGCGAAGAGTTTCCCAAAGCAGGAAACCTGCCGCCGCCGCCGCCACCGCCACCGCCACCGCCACCGCCGCCCCCACCACCTCCGCTCCCCGCGCGGGCCGGTCCTCGGCGTGTCATATTGAAGGGTGCGTCAAGACCGCGACTCACGGGGATCAAGCGAAAGCAACGCACTGCGCGGCGCACAAAGAGAAGGGCATGACCGACCACAAGCACAGGTCCTGCGAAAGCGTCGTCCCGAAGGCTTGCCTGAAGCAGCCTTCCTTCGGTTGGCCCGGGGAAGGAAGGAAGAGGTTCTGCGGGGCGCACAGAGAGGCGGGCATGGTGGACCTCCGCACCTGCGAGCGCGAGGGCTGCGGCACGCGGGCCTCGCACGGGTTCCAGAAGCGCAGGGCGCGCTTCTGCGCGACGCATTGCCAGCCCGGAATGATGGTCGTGGCTAACAAGGTGGGAGGAAGGGTGCTATGTACGTGCTCGTAGGGGGGTGGGGAGGGTGGTGAGATTCGCCTGCAGTATGTAGACATATAGATGAGGGCTGCCTTCTACCCGGTACCTGTTTTTTTTTTTTGTTGCCTAGGCGTGTACTGGCGTACGGGCAGGGGCTAAAATTGTCGGCAGCATGTAGACATGTAGATGAGCGCTGCCTTGTACCTGTTTTTTTGTGTGTTCGTGTGCGTGTTCGGTGCCTGCCGTATCAGATCGAGCTTGCATCCGTACGACGTTGCTGCGCAACACCGAGAGGGATAAAGCGTGCCTGAAGTTGAACCCTGGAGGAGAGAGACGAGTCGTCGCACGCGTGCTGTGCTCAAAACGTTTCATGTTACATTTTTCTATTTTTGTGTTTTGCACGTTTTACTTTTCAGCATTGATGACATTGCATGCCTTGCTCACGGAGAGCTCGCCCCCGCCCCCCCCCCCCCCCCCCCCGAAAAAGATTAGTGGTTCGAAACCGTATTCCGAAACCCCATTCAGTGCCCCACAGGGATTCTTCGAAAACTCTTAAGTTCTAAGGGTGTAGACTATTTGTCCAGGCAGAAAGAAAAGAAGCTGCGCCCTTCGACGCCACTTTTCGTGGGAAGGGGTTGTGCAAGTGGTTTCGTTGTGTTTTAGAGCCGCGGAGATTCCTGCCGTCATTTTTGGTTCGGTCGCAAGCGCGGTGCACCCAAAGGGAAGACACTGTTGATACGAACTGTTTAAGCTGAGAATTAGAGCAACTGAAGTTTACGGTCGTATTGATTGCTTGGCAAGAGTGGTCCGCTCTTGCAAAGAGCACGGTGGGAAGGGACATCTTCAGTAGCTATTCTCCCTTTCGTAGGAGTATCCGCAAAAGCTCGCAGACATGCTTTGGTGGACGGTCTCCCACAAGCTTTTGTCGCTCGTTTGCGGGGTGAGATCTCAGCCCAAACTGTAAAATACGTTTATCTCGACACCAACGTTGGTACGTACCATCTAATATCAGTCGCCGCCCGCCCCCCGCTCTTGGTAAGATGCAGCTCGCCCTTCATGCGATTCGCCTAACACCTGAAGGCGCTTCGCGCTTGGTGCAAGCCATGTCTGCCTGGTCGGTGAAAACCCGACGTGCTCCGTCCCGGCATCTAGGGATTCGAGGGTCTATGGTCATACGACTGCGGCCATGCATGATAATGAGTACCCCCCCTCCCTCCTCTCCTCTCCTCTCCCCTCCCCTCCGCCCCTCCACTGGCTTTTTCAACAACGAAATTTCCCAAAATAAATTTGACACCACATGGCGCAGCCCTGCGAGCGTGAAGGGTGCATCGTCTCGCCGAGATTCGGCGTGGCGGGCGAGAAGCCCCGCTTTTGCGGGTCGCACCGCCTGGCGGGCATGGTCAACCTCAAGGACAGGCGGTGCGAGCAGGCATCGTGTGCGACGCAGCCCACGTTCGCTTTCCCGGGAGAAAAACCTCGGTTCTGCTCCAAGCACAAGGCGGAGGGAATGATCAACGTCCGCCACAAGCTGTGCCATCACCGGGGCTGCGCGGTCGTCCCGACGTACGGCCTCCCGGGAGCCGGGGTTGCAGTGTCGTGCCTCGCGCACAGGGCTGAGGGCATGGTGGACGTCAAGCGGGAGAAGGAGCGGATATCCCGAAATCGCGCCGTGGGAGTCAACGGTGATGGAACGGGAGGAGGAAGGGGGGGGGGGGGGGGGGGGCGGGGGAATTGGCAGCAGCAGGTGGAGCAAGGGGGAGAGGACGAGGGAGAGAAAGCGCAGGCGCAGGAGGTAGAGGGGCGGGAAGTGGGCGGCCGCGACTGCCTGAAGCTCCCGAAGTGGCGGAGGGAAGAAGGCGCAACATCCTTCAAGCCATTGTTGCGTCGTCCGAGCGCGCGCCGGAGCTGGTCGCTGCTGCTGCTGCTGCCGCCGCCGCCGCCGCTGCCGGCGGCGGCGGTGGTGGTGGTGCCGGTGGCGCACAGCAGGGCGCCTCGGAGGGCGACAGCGACGAGTCCGAGTGGGAGGAAGGGTCGAGCGACGACGAGGAGGAAGACGAAGCCGCCAGGAACGGACACGTGTTGCCAATCGCGTTCCCGCTCCGGCGTCCGATCGCGTACCCCCCGATAGCCAAGACCAACAGCGAGGCGGCGAAGCGCTTGCCCTTCGACGAGTCGCCCCTCGCCCTGCTGCCCGGGGCCGTGCCACGAGGGTCGGCAGCGCTTGCTGTCGAGATGCACGTCATGGCGGCCGTGGCCGCTGCTGCTCGGGCAGCAAACGGCGAAGGCGGTGCTGATGAAGAAAGCACCCATGGTGCGATTGGTGTGGTTGGGGCGGGGGCAGGAGTGGGGGCAGGGGCGGGGCAGGCGGGAGGGCGGCAGTCGGTGCCTTTGCCTCAAATTCTGCCAGGGTTTTCTTCGCCCGGCGGTGGGGGCGGTCGCGGGGGTGCCGTTCACGCTAGCGGCAACCGCAGCGGGGTCGCGGGTTTCATCGCTCCCGGCGTCAGGGCTCCTGGTGCCAGCCTTGGCACGGTAGCGGACAGCGGTGTACGAGAGATATCGGCCAGTGGCAGGGCAGAATGGCAGCCCGAAGGTGGTCCCGACACGCGCGATGGAATTGGAGGGGGTAGAAAGAGAGGGGGCAGCGCTGGGGGGGGAGGAACGGCGGCGGCGGCGGCGGTGGCAGTGGATTCGGCGGTGGCGGCGGGTGGATCGAGTTTGAGGTGGAGCTGCGTCCAGTGCGGCAGAGCTGTGGCTTCTGGCGATCGCCACGTTCTTGCTTGCTGCGGGCACGGTTTGCTGCACAAGGCCTGCGCTGCGGTGTTCACCTTGCCTTACTACGCCGGTGGGGTTTACCCCTGTCCCAAATGTCATCGCTTCGTGAATTCCTCCCTTCAGGTCTTCTTGTAGCAATGGAGAGCGGATGGGGCGGGGGGGGGGGGGTTTTCGGTGACGGCCATGGGCGGCCGCGCTGGACACGGTTCTAGACGGTAGGCATGCTGGATGAGTTGTAGTCGGCGGGGTGCGAGTGCCGCGGTAAATGCTGTACGCAGCGATGCTGTCTGGTTCAAGACAACGGGTTGAGGTTTGAGGCTCGGTTATTTGTTGCACTGCAGTAGTTTGATCTAGGAGGGCGACGCGATACCGGTTGACTTATGTCGGACGGTATCGTCCCTGATTTTCCACTTTTCGGACGGGGGGGGGGCAGAGAGAGACCCGACGAGGTGATCGTGAACTCGAGATGCGTTGGCGTTTTCTGAGTGTCCCTCCCTACGTTGTGCTTTGTGGTTCTTGACTGTTTGCAATGGTTACGGTGTCTACCGCGGCCTGGAAAGCTGCCTCACCGTTCCCGCATCTGTGGCTTCTTCATAGCACGCGCTTACGCGTATGTAGGTGTGTTTCCGTTTCGATAGTGGTTGATTTCGTTTTCGTGTTTTTCCTGTGATGTCGCTTCTGCGATGTGTCGCGCGTGTTTAGATGGAGCTGCCAATCGTTACATAGCGCTGTTTGTTTTGTTTTTTGTTATGGGCTTGCAGCGTTGTTGCGGTTTGTTGCAGCACGTGCACTTACCCCGACTTTTCCTGCAAGCGACTGACGGGGTTTCCATTTTTTTTTTTTAGCTCATGCGGGGGCACGTTATGTACAATGGGGGCGTCTCGTAGAGTCATCGTGTATTTTAGGCAGGAATAAGAAGGCTCAACGCGCGAGATGTTAGTTAGCACGCGGGGAGCGCTGGCACGACAGATGTTTTGTGCGCTGCATGTTTGTCCTTGTCTCATCGCTAGCGATGAAACACGCGTGTGCTACAAGTACCTGGGCCAGTGGGCGCAACCCGATACCACAACTTCGATGCATCAGTCCCTGCAGAAGAGGTAGGCTCATTTATTGATACGAGTACGAGTATACTTTAAAGTACATACAGACGCTTTGGTAGGTGACTTTTTCAGAGTGACATTCTAGATACTTGTGTAGCTATGTGCCTGGTATAGTTTTATTGCTATTGTTTGTATACGTAAGTCCTGGTACGAATCTACTACAAAGTGTTTATAGTAGGCTTCGTAGACTATTTTATTTTGGTGGAAGGAAGTTGGGCACAGTACAGGTACAGGGCAGAACGCAATGGAAAACACGACGTTGACTGCACACCGAGGACACTCGTGTCCACACGTACTTCAAGCGCCTCCGATTCCCGGTCGACGTCTTGGACACACCACCTCACTGCTACTACTACTATTACGGGGGACCATAGTTAACAGGACCAAATATTGTTGGTAAAAATAGGGAAATATATAGGGTTTTGTGTGTACCGTAGGTCCTATTAACTATGGACCACCGTAATACTACTACTACTACTACTACTACTACTATATAATACTACTACTACTACTACTACTACTACTACTACTACTACTACTACTACTACTTCTACTATTAATACTACTAATACTACATATGCTACTGCTATTGCTATGATAGCTTCATGCACATTTTCGAGGAGCTTCTGGGTGCGCGTCTGGCACGCATTACTATCGTGCATGGTATGATTGGTATGTGTATGGACTGCCTGAGTTACGTGCTGCCGGGTAGGCTACGTGCTAAGTAAGTGCGCATTCGAGCGGAACGGCAAGTAGTTGGATGGTCGCCTATATTTCGGTCTCTGTTTTGTCTCAATATCCTATGTTGTTTAATAAACGCTCGTGAACTGATCTTCCTCATGCAACCGTCAACTTCATATAAAAAAAAACGCTGGGGAAGAGCACGCCAATGCCGTTAGTAGGTGCTGCATTACATTGTGTTCAATGTGGACGTTTTTAAGAACGCTGGTTAGTTTGAACAGTTCATTCGAGTTCGTAGTTGATACAATTTTTAGCTTTTTAATATAACATAGAAATAAAATATAAAAATAAATCCACAAGTGGTACAAGTACACTTGTGGACAAGTGGTACAAGTACACTTGTGGTCTCTCAAACGGATTCAGAAAAAGTGTCTGTCTGTCTGTCTGTCTGTCTGTCTGCATGAGGGTCACTATATGGTCACCAACGGACGAATTTCTTTCGAAACGGCCACGCCCATGCCGCACGCATCAGGTCGAAGCCCTCGCGGAGGCGATCGTCATGGTCGAAACCATACGTCTTCGGGTGCCCTGTGTGTGGAGTTATCAGAGTTGACTTCCAGGATCCCAATCGGGGTGACCGGTCGAGCAGCACCAATCGCTCCTTCAAGGCCAGCGGGAATACTGTTCGTCAAGTCTATTTTCAAGTAGAAAAAAAACATTTTCTACTGTGCTGCAAGCGATCGGCGGCACGGCAATGGCAATGGTCAACTGCGGACGATTTCTTTCGAAACGGCTACGCCCATGCCGCAAGCATTAGGTCGAAGCCCCCGCAGAGGCTCCCTCCCTCTCTCCATCCCTCCCTTGCACCCTCCCTGTCTCCCTCCCTCCTAGGCCCAATCGGGGTGACCGGTCGAGCAGCAGCAATCGCTCCCCGAGGCCAGCGGAAAAACTGTTCGTCAAGTCTATTTTCAGGCGGAAAAATCATTTTTGTACTGAGCCTCAAGCGATAAGCGGCACGGCAATAGCAATGGTCACCTACGGACGATTTCTTTCGAAACGGCTACGCCCATGCCGCACGCATCAGGTCGAAGCCCTCGCGCAGGCTTCCTCCCTCTCTCCATCCCTCCCACCCTCCCTGTCTCCCTCCTCCCTAGGCCCTGCCGGCAGCCCCCATCCTGGTGCCTGGTAGGTACTCTGACCTCTAAAACGATAGTGCCTAACAGTGATGGCAGTTACGGGAGTATACTCTACTACTGCAGTGTTACGAGCGATAACATTTTTTACTCGCCGAGTTTTTATTTCTATATAAAATTTAACCCCTTTAGAGACGCAGTCCCGTTTTGGGGACAAACTACTTAAAATTTGAGTGGTTTGTCCCCGAAACGGGACTGCTGTGTTACGAGCGATAGTACTTTTTACTCGCCGAGTTTTTACTTCGCGTTCGGGCCGCAACGTGCCCGTTTTCATTTTTTTTAATTATAATGCCGTCTTCTAAAGCTTCATAATACGTAACGTAACAGCACCGTTTTGGAAGTTCATGAATTATTTCGGCATGAACACCATTATTTCGAAATTCGTCAATCCTTTCGGTCTTTTCCGTATATTTTTCAGTACGGCGAGGGTCCCACTTAACCCTTTTAGGACTGCAGTCCCGTTTTGGGGACAAACCAATCAAATTTCAAGTAGTTTGTCCCCAAAATGGGACTGCAGTCCTAAAAGTGCGGTTCCGTTGAGTGCGGGGCCCCACGTAGTAAGTGCCGTGAAAATTTCTAGACACAAAATCATCCCACTTATGTGCGGCCGCCGCACTCACGTGGAATAGGGTACCGGAGCGGCTGCCGCACTCAGGTGGAACTGGTCCCGCTTTAGCCGTTACCTCGGGGGGGGGGGGGGGGGGTATGCCCAACAGACTGACGCCTGGGTATGGCCATCATCGTCATGATGCGCTCCCGTCCTTGGAACCCAAGTAACTAGCATGGGCCACCCGGGCAACTTTGCGTGGCTGTATGCACCAGTGCCTGCCTTTCGTAATATCGTTCCCCCCCTCCCCTTTTTATCCCTTTTTTGTCTATTTTTTCCTTTTCTTCTTTCCCTCCTTCCGTTTTTCCCGTTTGCCCCTCTTTGTGTCTCTGGCTGTATCTTCCTTTTAGCTTTTTGCTATCTGCTTCTTATTTTCGCTTAGCTTCGTCGTTTTCTTTTTGTTTTTTTTGTCTAATTGTTACGTACCAGGTATGCAGTAAGCACAGTAGACAATGCAAGGCCATTTGTCATCCTAATGGATACGACAGGCACAACATACACATTCTATGAAAGAGAGAAAACAGGAATCAGGAAAGAAAACACACAACAAGAGTATACGCAGATTTTCGCAGATTTTCAGCGCGAGAGGGTGTTAAGCAGAGACCAAAAAAGATAGGTAACACCCTCACATATGCGGTGTTTCAACTCCTCAAATAAACCCGACTAACTGCAACAAATGGTTACGCGTACACACACTTGTGGAATAAGCACGCCAACCCCGTTCCTTGGCCGTGCAAAAACAATAAAGCACTTACTGCAAGCATGTCGCGTCCACACAGTCGTTTGTTGATGAAAAAAGGCTCGGTACGAATAATGAAAGGGACGAAAAATGTATGTTTTTTTAATTGAAGATTTTTTTCTGTAAAAAATCGTCCCGTTGTGAGATAACTCCTTCCACTGGTGTTGTTGTATTTTTTTTTCCCACAGAGGAGTCCGCGGCCTATACGTACAATCCACGAGGTTTACGTATCACGCAGCTTGTAAATATGAGTGCCAACAAATTGACCTAGGAGCCACAGCTGACGACGTAAAATGTTATGGTTCTGTTCGCTGTGTCTATATCACATCGTATCACACCGATATTTTGTAGTCTACTGCTTGCTGTGTAGATTTTATAAAAAACTAAGAAAGCACGTCAGCTGTGAGTGCAGCCGATCGGCAGATCGGTCGATACTCAACTTTGCAAGCTGCGTGAACCGCGCGCGTTTTCCATTATTTCCCTCGCGATTGACTACTGGCCAGAGACTCCCCTGGATGCCACCATGGTCGACGAGACGATAATACTTACAGCTGGTTCGATTTCCAATTGATTTCGGCCGGTACCATTTCGCGCACTGAAACAGCAGATCGACACGTGAGGGCCGGGGTACACAAGACAGTCGAAAGTTGGTTTACGGCAGTTCACGCCTGACATACACACCAAGACACTGGAAATTTTGAATACTCCCTGTAAATGTTGCAGCAGGTCTTGGCGCACAAGTACGTGTTTTTGGTGAATCTCACTAGAGCAGAGCTGCTGATGATGCTGTTGTTGTTGCTGTGTGAATAATAATACGCGACGAAAAAATAAAGAACCAAAAGTGAAACCGTCTTTTTTGGTCGTCCAGAAATCGGCGAGGAAATTCAAAGTTCGAGCATCGACGGTCGGCGGAAGAGCCTGGCCGAGGCAACCTTCTACACCAACTCTATGCGGGACCCCCAATGGCGACGCCATCAGCACGTGAGAGTTGCATAGTGGCTAATAAGGTGTGGTCATGACCACCAGCGACAGCGATCTAAAATCGATAAGCGTCGATGATGTCAGCATTTTTAGTCTTTATGCACCTTTAGTATCGTCGCTTTTGGCGCATGTGTTTGTACTGACTGGACGCCGTAAGAGAGCAGCTGTGAGCCGCAAGGGCGTTGCATAGTTCTCAGTGGTACACGGTGGCAAGTAGGTGGTGAGCACGACACCCAAAGCCTTCGTCGCTAAAAAAAGACGAGCTGAGATTGCTGTGGTGTGACTCTTCCACTTTGTTGCACCTTCGTTCTTTGTGTGCAAATACTTCGTACAATGATACAACAACCAACAGGTCTCCAAGAAGACGAAGAAGCGAGCGCGGCGATACGACGATCCAGTAGCAGCAGTAGTTGCGGGCCAACTCGAACAAGGGGTCGAACCACACGGCGGTGGCACTCCCCCGGGATCAGACCTACCTTCTCCTTCGTCTTCTCCCGGAAAGCCGCAAGGTACCATCGCTGGGCAGGTAATAAGGGGGAGCGAACGCCTCGTGCGGCAGCAGCTGCCATCAACGACGGCGACAGAATCTTCTCTCACAATGGAGGAACTTTTCGAGGGCATGTTGACGGAGGATACCCTCCGCAGCGCCGCCGGGACACCGCAGCTGCGCGACGTTACGAAGCTCGCGCTCGTGATCGACAGCTCGCAGACCAGCGTCGAGGGGGTGTGGACGGCAGTCCCTCGTCTACACACACTCACGCTGGATGGGAGCCGGTTGTCGAGCTTTCGCGATCTTGGGGTGGGCCTGCGTAACTTGAACACCCTGTCGTTGGAGTCTTCGTGCGTGGAAGATCTGGACGGAATCGGGGCGCTCTCCGGACTCCGGAAGTTGTGCTTGGCGAGCAATCGTGTCTCGGATGTGACCCCGCTTGCCTGTCACAGCAGCTTGCAGGTCTTGGGCCTGGGGCGCAACCGGGTTAGTGACATGAACGCCCTGGAAATCCTGGGCACCCTGCCTCTCCTATACAGGTAAAAAAGCAAGAAGAGTGCTAATATTTTATCGGTATTCTACCATACGATACCTACGGTACAAGCAGTACCTTGCACAGCAGTACAGTACGGTACCTGGTACTCTGTAATACAAGGATACTTGTATGCGCTATTTGGTACTGGTACAACATATAATTTGCACACTGGACAGCAGTATTCCGCATGTTGTGCGTGGGGGTGACAGTTGGCGCTCTCCCTGCTATTGTGGGTGCTCGAAGCCTCGTTATCCTTAGTACGAGTACGTACGTACAATGCTGTTTTTCATGTTCACCTTGATGTCTGTACTTGTGTCATATTATGTGTTTGAGTACACTATTATTGGTCGGAACAACAGCGTTTTTCTACGGACCGACGCTGGCTGGAGGGCTCTGAGTCGGTCGGAATTCGTGATTACGCACAAGTTGCTGCAGGATCCTACGACCCCGTCTAGTAGGCGGACTGTGTTCGATTTGCTGACTGAGTGGCTCAGCGTTTTTTTACGCTAAATATTGCGAGCAATGAGGTTCGGGGTTCGAATCCCGCTGAAGTAGCTTTTCCGCTTTATCCGAGGAAGAAAAGGGAAAAGCCAAAGCGGAGAGAATCACAATCAAATAACGCTCCATCAGAGGGCCGAAAGTGGAGTGAACCACATTAGATAAAAGAACGCGCGGTTTGTGGGAAAGGGGGGCCATACAAAGGAAAAACCAGGCGCTGACCAGGGGCTTGATCAACCCTGAAGGATGTTATCGGGGGGAGGCCGTATCGTTTAGAAAGGTTAGGCCTCTGAGTTACCCAGCCAGCCGCTGGCTGAGTAACTCAGTGGTTTAATCTTTCTGAACGAACTGACGGGATAATCTTCCATCGGTTGTACCATAGCATCCACCATTGTGCCTTCTGTTCCCGTCTTCTGAGGGTCCAAACCAAGCAACAGCAGTTCCATTCTGTTTGTTGGTTGTACATCATATCACAGCAGTAGATAAGCATCGCAGCCACTGAGCTATAAGTCAGCGCTGACTTGCGGTGAATATCAAACAACATCCTTGGTGTATATTATACTTGTAATACTTGTATTTATGGCAAGGTCAGATCACGAGCCCACCAATCGCCTGCACACCCGTTCTACTCTTGTACCGAACGTGTTATGCTCCGGTCAAAAACTCCTTAGCCTGGACCTGCGACAGAACCCCCTGATGGAGTCTCTGGGGAAGCTTCTCGGCGGACGAGGCAGGGGGGTAGTGCACAAGCTCATCCCCCAACTACGAATGCTCGACGGCGACCACTTCTCCGGAGGAGGGAGTGAGGCTGCTACCGTTGATGCACAACTCTTAAACGAGGCCGACGACTTGATCTGCGAGGGGGCGTCTCGTGCTCGCGCCGCGTGGGCCGAGGAAGATGCGGCGGCGGAAGTGGCGGCAGAGAGCCAGTGGGAGCGCCAAGCGGACGAACGATCACCTGGGGGTGCGTCTGCTTCTTCTGCGCGACGAAGGAGGCGGAGGGAGATAGGGGTTGCCGCCACGGCTGTTGAGGGCGGTGGATCGCCACATACCCCAGATTGCGGAATGGTGCACTGGGACAGCGATTTGACGCAGGGGGGCAGGCAGGCGCTCTCCGGGAACCCAAGGTGTGTACGCAGACGCACTTTGTGAACAACTACGGTACTGAACCAGAAGGATTGGCGACAAAAGGATTGGCGTTATGAGGTATCCTGAACCCCTTCAATCGCAAGAGGAAGCGTCTTTTGTAGATCGCAGAAGTAAGGCAATTGGATGTCGTCTATCGATACTAAAGTATCCATGGAAAAATATAATTTTGTTGACTCTTTCGTTCAAAGTACTGCCATCTCAATAAATAGCGTTCGAGCTCATATCGAGAAAGGTTCAAAAGGGGTAATGCCCCCGAGCTCTGCATGGAAAAACCACACGGTAAAAAAAAAGCGCAAGATGATGGTCAGAGGATAGTCTAACCTATCGTTCACTATCCTATATTACGCAGGCAGCGCTGACTGAGTAGACTATTAATAGTACCGCACAACGTGCATGATAACACACCACCTCGGACGAATTTCGATGTTGATTTTCTCGATAATCGGGGAGGTATAATCGCCGAGCGATGCAGAGAGATCTCGTGGAGGTGCGTCTACAGAAATACTCCGTCGAGACCCTTTCCAAATTCACCTTTTTCGCTGTGTGTGCCTCACCTGGTTTGAAGAAACTAGGCTCAGAAATACGTCCAAGGGGGTGTATTATCTTTGTGTTATACGGTAGTACTTACAGCACTGGTGTCTGATATTCTGGACTAGACTACTCAGTTGGCGTTGACGGACTAGGCTAGTAGCTCGTTCCCCCCAATCAACACGAGCAGAACGACTGCATCGTGTCAATGAACGCCTGAAGCCCCAGCGGCGTATACCTCCCTCCAGTTTGCGTAACGTACGAAACTCTAACCGATTCGGCGCTTCCGATACCATGCGCAGCTCCGCCATTAGAAGGCACAAACTTAGAAGGGATACAGGCAAGAGACGGAACAGCCACAGTCCAGCGCGGGTGTTGGAAACGCTAGACCTCGCCAAGTTGACGGAGCAGGGCTTAAAGCACAGGTGAGCGCGGAGAAACACGTTGCTCATGCTACATGTACGATGCTGCTACGAGATGCGTAGTGAGTGGTAGTCGTTGGGACTGCGACGTGGGACCCGTACTGTAGAACCAGGGGAGGGGGAACCAGCACCGGGAAAGGGTGTGGGTTTGTTGACGTCAGGTGTTGGTGCACTCTCTTATGTTGCGGCAGTGTCGAACTGTCGATAAATCTTGACGCACGTCGATAAAGCACGGGTTCGCACGTATGGTATGTCCATAGTCAATGTTATATTTATAATCCCCACCTCTGGGCATGGGTGTCCCGAGTTCCAATATTTGCACTGTTCTCACACGTTAGCCTCCACATAAATTGTATAGCCAAGTTACGACGACGGCGACCTGTCTACCTCCCCAATCCCGGTGTGGCAATGCATCAATGTGATTTTTTTTTTCTTCTTCACACAACCACTCGTTTGCTGCTTGCGGCGCGCAAAATAAATCACACCGGTCGATCGGGCCGCGCTGTCCCGGGTGCTACCACGCAACGTCCGAACAAAGCAGGCATAATAAAGCGGCGGACAGAGTATCAGAGTGGCGACGAGAAACTTGCACCGACTCGACGCCCCAGCAAGAGGATGTCCCTGCTCCGGTTAGCGCAGCTCCTTCAAAGAAAATGTTGGCGCCGATGGTCACTAGTCCTCCGGCGAGTGAGTCCCAGAGCCCCGGAGGAGGAACGACTCGGGGCGGCAGTCCGTGTGGTCCGTGTGACCGACGGGGGGGGGGGGGGGCGGTGGAGCGAAACGGTCTGCGGGATAGAACGGGCTGCTCAGGCCGTTGGGGAGGCGGCGGTGGCAGCAGTGGTACGAAGAGCCCGCCAATGTTGGCTTCTATGTCGGTGAGCGCGGTGGCCATTGACGAGGACACCCGAAATCCCCTCTCGACCGGAGGGCCAGCTCCTTCTTCTTTCGGAAGACCGTGGACGACTGGAGGCGGCGGTGGCGTTGGCGGTGACCGACATGCGCCACTGGTGGCCGGCGGAACCTCCTTGAAGGCCCCGGCCTCGGGAGTGTTGGCGAGCACCCCCTTGAAGACAAACAAAGCAGGGAAGGATGTTGCAGGGGAGGGGGGGGGGGGGGGGACTCACAACCTCGTCGCCAGCGCCCACAGACCGCGGCAGAGCTTTCAAGGAGGAGGCGCGGTTGTTGTACCCCGGAACAAGCGTCGGAGGACAACACGGGCAGTAGCTGGCAGCCTGTGTGGGAGTCTCTGAAGACCGCACGGTTGGTATCCCCGACGGTGAGCAAGGAAGTCGTGGAGGGGAGTTCTACACAAACAGGAGGGGCCGGTGACGATATTGTGCGATTACGAAATGTCGATTTCCGGTGTCAGAGGCGAGCGAGGACAGCGAGAACACGGACTAGAAGCGCGGGCGGGAGAGGCGGATGTCCTGGCGAGTGCGACCACAGCCTGTCGGCAGAGGAACCTGGCGGCAGCGACGAATCCGATGAGCCCAGCTATCGGAACGAGGTCAAGAAGAGAGCTTCTCGCTTTGAGACCACTTCAACAACTGCTTGCGACGTCACGAATTGCGCCCCGGCGGGGTCGTCCACTCTGCCGCCGTGCCCACCACCGACGCCCGAGGCACCGGGCGGGAGGGGTGGACGCAAGCAATCGAGCGAAGTTTCGGCGCAGCAACATAAAGCGTCGTGTGCAGACAGAAAAAAAAAGGCACCGAAGAAGGCGAGGAGGCGGAAAGAGACGGCAGCGACGAATATGCCACCACCATCCCGTAGATCGCTTGCAGCTATGGATGGTAGCAGCAGCAACAGCAGCAGAAGCAGCAGTAGCAGCGAAGACGAACCTTGTGTCATGAGACCCAAGCCACCACCGCGAAAGACCCTTCAAGTTTCCAACGACAGGTGCGGCATCGACAGCTACGGCTACGGCGGGGCTGGCGCTGTCGGTGCTAGCAGCGGTGGCGCTAGTAGTGGTGGTGATCGGAGCGAGAGAGCCCGATGCGGCGGGTCTCCTCCGTTCACGCTAGCCGCGTGCTTGGGTTCGACTTGAAGAAGTCGCTTGCGGCGATCGACGAGTGGACGGACAAGACCACAACGGCCAGCAGAGAAGACTCCTGTAGTGGAGCAGCAGCAGTAGCACGTCTGGGAGCAACGACCAGCACTAGCAGCAGCAACCCACCCGTTCCTTGTTTTGTCCAATGCTCCGAACGCCCCACACCCTCGGCTTCGAAGACAGGGAACGGCCGAGAGGTGGCTATGAAAGGATTTCGACACAACGTAACTTCTGACACAACTAACTTCGAAAGCTTGGCGCCGGAAATAATCGCGCAAAAAATCGTGGCCCTTGGTGCGGGTAACATCGACAGCAGCACTGACGAAGAAGACGGGAGCGAAGAGGAGGGCGTTATAAGCGTTGCGGCGGCAAGAGCGGCGCTAGGCATCAGCAAAGTCCCTATCGCCACCGTGCTCGCCGACTCCTACGGTAGCCGCACCCCGAGACCCTCATGGGCAAGCGCCGCCGCGAGTCGAGATTTTGCACGACGCCCGTCGCCGGGCGAGATCGATAAACCCCTTGTCGAAACAGAAACGATGCCCGGTGGTAAATCGGTGGGCAGCAGCAGCGTCAAGAGCAAGAGGAGGGACAGCAAGAGAGTACCGTCAGCACCGGCCTCGCCAGGTGTGGCAGTGGGCATGTCCGACGAAGCGCTCCGGTGTATGCTGCGCCGGCAGCCCAGGACGGTTCCGGAACTCCGCACCAAAGAGAGCTTCCGCGAGTTTTTTCAGGGCATGTGCGAGGAGCGCATGGGCCGGCTCCTGAGAGGAGCGTACGAGGGAAGCTTGCCAGCGGACGAGGTGGACAGAAAGGTTGACAAGCGTCTTGATTTAGTGGGTGACGTATTGGCCCGGTATCCGGCATGTTAACTTTTAACCACTTGGCGGTCGGGAAGTCCAACGAGTTCCTGTTCATATTTGTTGTCGATTTTGTTTTGTACGATTTTGATACCGTCTCGCTCCTCGACACAAAATCTTGACGGCCACAAAGCGCTTTGAACTGGCGCAGCTCGGACGATCCAGTTCGTGCATTTTGCACCCTGAAGATGACCCGAGATTAAAAACTACCTTCGTAACATCGTACTGGCGTATAATACGCAGCACACGCTTGAGAGCCTTGACAAGATGCGGTTCTCGAGACTACTTCGCACCGGTAGAAGTGACACGAAACGTCCACCGCGACCTTTACACTACGTCGGCAAAACGTGCTACCGCCACTCAGACAGATACACCGGTCGTTCGTCGACAATGCCCCCAACTCGAAACGCGCAACGCCAAAGCGGCGTACCACGTAGGACGTACCACTGCAGGCTATAAGTAGGTGCTGTCGCTGCATGGGGGTACCAACACGAAACAAAGATGACGCGGATTTTTCGCCGCTTTCCTATTCTCCTCCAGTCGCGGGTCCTTTGGACGCCAGCCACCACAAAATGACACCAAGGAGTCGCTATTCACACGAAATCCATACGCGCGTGCGACCATCAGGCACAGCTCGCAGTTACCCCTTGCGCCGCGGTACCGCCACAAAATCAGCAAAACATGTCGCCCGTACCTACGATAGAACGGAAACAGCGCGGCGCGCTCGCTGGTGTGAAGAGCGTGCCGTGTCACCTAATAGAGAAGAAAAAACGGCACCCAGGCGAGAGCCCTGAGAAACAAAAACTAGGAAAGTAAAAAACGCCCGCCTTTTAATCCTCACGCCTGGAGATCAGACGGAAGCGGCGGCTCCGCCACCTCCTCTTCCAAGGAGGGTTTTGCCTTGATCTTCCTCTTGCGCTTTGTCAGTCCCTCCTGCGGTGGGATGCGAGTTTGCACGCCGAAAAACATCCCACCAAACGGTATCAGTTCAGATGGCCGTACCGGTTGGTGACATCAATATATAAATGGGGTGGGAGCCACCTTTCGCAGTTCGAGCGCTTATGCGCTCTACAAGAAAACAAGGGGGTTGGCGGGTCGGTCGATCGGTCGGTAGGCCGGCTCTCTCTCCCTTCGGCCATGCGTTGTGTAAAGGCTTTCGACCGATTCGCACATAACTCGCCAAAACCCAGTACGTAATTGCATCGATTTCGCGAAGGCATATATAACGTAGCATGCCATAAAGCTGGTGAATTCCAAAAAAAAGCACGAAAGCCCTTTGCAAAACGCGACAGAATGAATCGTTTGGTAGGTCAATCAAGACGGGTGGATAAAACGTGTAGGAGGAAGATGGATATCAAGGAGGAGGCGGAGAAGGGAATGGAGGAAGAAAAGGAGGTGCTTACCGGGACCGGGATTTTGCTTATATCCACAACGTCTTCGGCCGGGAATTCCTCGTCGTCGGCAAGCACCCGCGCCTTGAAGGTTCCCTCGTCGATGAAGGTTGTCTTCAAGCCGAACCTGACGCACGTGGTGCAGAACGCGCGAGAGCCGCCAGAGGTCACAGATGGATGGACAAGGAATGCACGGCGGTAAAACTCTCGGCACGATGGACAAAGCAGTCGAGTTGCTTGAACGAGAATACAAAGACCGGCCGACGCCTCCGGGGCAAATCGTTCGACTTTCCCCTCCTCAGACATCAGGTTCAGCGCTCCCGATTCGGGCTGACTCACAGAAAGAATAAACCTGCAGATGCGCACGACTGTCATGGTTGGAGAATGGAGACACACCACAGTGATTGTGTCAATCCGAGGACTATACAGCGGGCGAATAGTGTCGATCACAAATCGTGCTGTAGTTGTACGGGAGCGAGTACGTTTTTTTTTTTTTTTCCGAGGTCAAAACGCGGTGATCCATGCTCTCGTTCGCGTGCGGACTCGGCGGGTAGAATTTTGCGCGCTCTTCACATGCAATGTAAGCACCTACCGGAAACGTAAAAAAAGACGAGCCTACGCCAGAAAGCACTAGACAAATTGGCTCAAAGTCAACACATGTGGACCAGTCGAAAGAACGAAGCATAGCCGGCGCTGGCAAAGCATCTCGACGACCTGTGTTGATACTACACCCATCCTCCGAGGAAGCATGAGACAACCAACTTTTCTCGCTGTCAAGCGTACGCGTATCCTACCTCAAAAGGCGCGGGAACGACATCACACAACACGCCAAAACAAAAACACCTACAATTCCTTCCTCTCGCTGATGATCTGACCCCCCTCGAGGACGATGGTGCCGTCCTCTCCCTTGCGGAGCGGCACTCGCCAGAAGAGTAGCGAGCTCGGGATCTCGAAAATCTCGCTGTAGAGCTCGGTCAGCGGGCAGCTGAACTGCAGAAACTCCGTTCCCTCCTCCGCCTAATGGCCGTGCCGGGCGGCCGGACCCGACAGACGCGAAGCGGGAAGAGCAGAAATTCCTCAAAAGCGGCGGTAACGTACAGGCGGGTTGACGGAACTTGCAACATGTAGCAGTCCAAGGGTGTTTGCGGTAGGGTATGTACCGAAGTATGCCGGGGGTATTAGCTCGGTAAATACCCTACCGATTTTCTGGGTAAGGTTCGGTATGGCCTCAACTCCCTACCAAAAATGATGGTAAGGTTCAGTGCGAACTCGATACCGGTCCCCACACTTCGGTACATTCCGTACGGCCTCCAAACCGGTACGCGAAGCTTCAGCAAGGTTATACCGGGGGTATTTACCCTACCAAAGTGGATCGGTATAGTGGTTCGGTACGGCCTCAGTGCCCTACCGAAACCGGGGGTATTTATCCTTCCAAAGTGGTTCGGTACGGCCTCAGTGCCCTACCGAACACTCCGTTATGGTTCGGTACGAACTCGATACTGTCCCGGTACCCGATACTTGGTAAGTTCGGTTCGACTTCAGGGTCGGTGTCCGACACTTCGGTTAGTTCGGTACGCCCACCAAAATACCCCTGGCACCGGTATACTCTACCGAACATACAATCTATAAATAGAAGGAGACTGGACGGGTTCCCGGAACATTTTCAGGGTAGAAGGCTCATACTCGTACTGAAAACAAGAGAGAAATCTGCACACGTGGGGACGCTTGACCCCCGGCTACCTCACTGCTTGCTGTTTGCCGATCGCTGCGCGGGTCGGCGGGGCGCCGCGCGCACTCCGTGTCGTGGGCCGTCTGAAATCAATTTCAAATCAGAAAGGTACCTATTAATAACCGTGCTCTCGGCTTACGCCGACGCTTTTGCAATAAAAGCCTATTACAGCAGTGGTGGACTACAGTTTATACGTAGTCAGTAGTGCGCACTATAGTACCTGGTAGTGGACAGACAGTGAGCGAACGGTGCCATAGCGCGAAGCCCTCTTTTTTTTTTTTGCGGATGGCCGCTGCTGTATCGTTGCGTATCGGTCAACAGACCCAAGAGGAACCGAGGCACCAACCGAGCACCGAGGATACTACGTCTACTCCTGGCGTCACAGTCGGTGACAATATAAGCAACGGCATCGAAACGCGGCGACAGCAACAGCAAGCAGCAGTAGAAGGCTCTCCACTCGTACGAACGAACAGCAAGCAGCATGTGCTGAAACAATTCAAGCACAAAACGGAAAAGCGAGTCCTCGCCCTTCTGAAACCAACTTACTGGTACGAACGCTCGTTGAAACTCTGGGGGTGGCGCCATACTGCACGCGTACCTCTATGCGCCACGCGCCGTTCTCGGGCGTGACCATCCCCTTGCTGATCACACTGTCCCCGTTCGCGCGCAGCTCCAGCTGGCAGTTACGCTTGAAGAACCCGAAGGCAGCGAACTCCACGAATAATCGCTTGCCGCTTATCTCTCCGACCTCCACGCCCGCCGACAGTGACTTCGCGGCAGCAGCGGACGAATCTCCCTCCTGCATGGTCGTAGTCACTGTGCCGCGGCGTGTCGTGGCTGCATCGCTCACATGTCGCGCTCGCGTTGCGCCGGAAGCGCCTCGCTGGAGCCGCAGCGGCCTGTGTTCGGTTGTTATCATAGGTTCCGAGTATCAAATTGTGGTGTACAGCAGTAGCAGTACTCTATGTTTTTATCAGAGGGTGCTGGCAGTGTGGGTGATCAGGAAGGAGGAGTATACGTAAGGGGGCCTATTTGATCGAATGAGGACAGTTACATAACTCCCGGCGTGAAAGCAAAGGCGGGTAAAGCTGTAAGAGCTCGGCCGGGGCTAGTGTTGGGCGCTCGTACAAGGGCAGTACTGCTGATGTCTTGCTGCATGTTTGATGGTGTTGAACAGTAATCATGTCTCTGCTCTGAGGTGTCAATCGGTTGTTCGATGTACCGACGTGCAACCAACATGTACGACGCGTACAATCGAAATCGCTCTGATTTTCCTCACCCCGACACGAAGGCTTCGGCAAATACTCCAAGCCCGAGGAGCAACAACCCTTTCCAGCTAGCACGCATGGTGGGAACGGGTGTTGATATCTGCCGTCTTGCGATAATGCCAGCCAAAATATGTGTCTGAGAGAGTAGAAAAATGGAGTTCCACAACATGATTTAGGCGTGTCTACACTGGGGGCTCGAGAACTTCGGCTACACCGTACAGCAGTTTTTTTTTCAGGCCATAGCACACGAGATAAAGAGACTGCTTGCGCGATGTTGGGCTTTGCCGTGGCGCTAACGATGGTGGCGTCGGTGACGTCCAGAGCAGGAGCATTCGTCCTGCCTATTTCTGCGGCAGGGGCTGCCGCATCGCGACCCGCTTGCCAGGTGCAAATCGCTTGATTTTTTTTTTTTTGCGCGTCGGTAATCGCTAATCATTGTTTTGGCCAACAACAACCGTAGATCTGCCAGCTCCTTCTCAAGCATCCTTTGCCTGCTGATACCCACCAGCTCGCACCTCCTAATTCGCCTACCTGACGATCCTGTGTGTTGCGGAACATTCGTTGCACCACTCAACGCAACCCTTTGTCGGTGACTCCTCAGTCCAGCGTGGCACGCCACTTGGCCGCGTCAGACGACATGGACCCTCGCGAGAAGGAGATGCCGAAAAACAGGGCGAGGCCGTCCAAGTACACGGGGGCTTGCTTCGTGGTGAAGGACAACATCGACACAGACCAGATCATCCCGGCCGAGTACTTGACTCTCGTGCCGTCCAAGGTGTGTGGCCGTGTGGGTTGGCCGGTCCTTGCCCTCCGCCTTTTGGTCGGTTTTGCACAACTGCAACGCGCAGAGCACACGTCTCTTCCGTGGAGTTTTTAATCGAATGTGCGTGTTGATAGCAGTTGTACCGGTCTCTTTTTCAGCAGGTGACGTACAGCAGTAATATGAACATGTACTCACGTACGTACTGCTTGCTGTACCTGGTACTCTGTACCCCGTACGATGCCTTTGTAACACTCAAGATGACACACCCCCTGCCCCTGGGCCCTGGGACGAAGTTCAGAGGCGATTTCCTCCAAACCTTGGGGGGGCGCACACAACGAAAATGATGGCCTTAGGAAGATCTCGTCGCGCTGTTTCCGTTGACGCGTCGTTCGGCGTATACGCTCTCCCCCTGTTGTCGATAAACCCAGCTTTCGTCCGGGCGTACGTACGGTATGAATTCGTTCTGGCTGTGGTGTTGCTTGTTGTGTCGACTGCCATGACTGCATGGCGTACTGCTGGAGTACGTGACTGCTGTCCGTCCAGCACCAGCAGTAGTGCGACAAGTCGTATGCCCAGCACAGAAAAAGCGTATCTGACCGTCTTTTTAGATCTCTGAATCACCAGCAGTCATTAACGAGGAGGAAACCGACTATTTACTGTCCTTCCTTGCATACGCCAGTCATGGATCCGTAGGAGGTTCCATTACAATCTGTGAGCTCGGATCTTCAGGTTGGTAGGCTGTTCAGGTATTTTGGTTCCTGTTGAGATGAAGGTACGGCCGAAGACCCAACCCAACCCCTAACCCTAACCCTAACCCTGACTCCAAACCGCAGCCAAAACGGGCCGAAACTGGCCATAAACGCAGCTGCGCCGCGTTTGCATTTAACCAGGAAATTTCTCAATTGCGGTCGACGATTCCGAAGTGCAGACCGCGCTACGCAATTTCCAAGTAAAAAACACCCCCGAAGATCCTAGCTCACAGATTGCTAAACCTACTCATCCGTAGGTTGTAAAGGCATTGTTCCTTGTGCTGTTGGAGTGTTACGAGCACTATGGTAGGGTTGCCTATCGGAGCCGACTCACCCAATTTTTCGGATCAATTTAGATCATGATCGGAGTCGGCGAATTGGGGCCATGGTTTTACCGATGTTTTTCCGATGTGAAAATACTCAATTTCGCACGGATTGCGAAGAGAAATGAAGCCCGATAGCTGGATTTTTCTGTTCTCGACCGATACCAGGTATATCTGTCGGCTTCGCAAACATATCGGATATCGGCTGCGTTTTAAACCGATGTTTCAATTATCGGTAAACACAGCCGATTCACAGCCCTACTATATAGGACCTTGGCGGTAAGCGCAAAGGGTCTCGCGTTACGAAAGCCAAACACACGGTGATGAACTCCCAAAAAATAATGGAGACAACACAACCGAATCACGCGTAACGTGCATGCCCATCATCTATTACGGGGGTCCATAGTTAACGGGACCAAATTTTGTTGGTAAAAATAGGCAAATATATAGGTTTTTATGTATACCATAGGTCCTATTAACTATGGACCCCCGTAATAGTGGCCTTGCCCTTCAAGTATAGGCTCAACCCATGCGACAGTTCAACATCATTCGTTTCGTTCCTTGACGTGGCGGTGTCCTCTTGATTTCCTCTCCTCGTTGGCCATGTTACTGCTGCCGTTCCGGTACTGTTGTGTGTGCTCGCGTCGGGTCGCTCTCGGGCGTCGACGACCGAAGTAGCAGTGGTCCATCGGTTTTCGCTTGACCCTGACATGCAGCCCCCCCCCCCCCCCCCCCCCTTCGATTCCTGGGACCTTGCAGCAATACCCCCCTTCCTTGCTTCCCTCCCTCCCTCCCTCCCTCCCTCTCTATCCACCCCCTCCCCCCCCCCCCCCTCGCCTTCAGGCAGACGAGTACGAGAAGCTGGGGTCGTACGCTATGATCGGACTGCCTGATGTGTACGAAACACGCTACGGTGAGGATCACACACCCACAAAAATAATGATGTGCTGTGCTGTACTGCCGCGGAAGCGTGCGCCCTCGTCTGCGTGTTGCTGCGGTGTGCATGTATGTGTGTGCGTGTGATTCACGGCACGCGCAAGCACCCCTTTGCGGGTAACCTCATTGCGCAGACAAGCGCCGTCGGGCTTTGGTGCGGAATTTTCCGTAATTCAGGCGCGTTAACTCTGACCGCTGGGCGTCCTCTCTTCCCGCAGAGACGCCCCTCAGCTGCAGCTGTGGTTGTTTGTGTGTCAGCAGCGGCAAGGGGGGGGGGGGGGGGCTCATTGTTGGGGGGGGGGGGGGGGGGGGGTGTGTTGCATTGAGTGATTGCCGTGTCATTGTGGATAAATCTCTGGCGTGGTGGAGGCTCAGGTTTCCCGTACGCAGACCGGCTGACCGGGAGGGTGTTGTCCGCTGGGAGGGATGGCACTACGTAGATAAACGTCTAACGGAACGGCACGATGACTCTCGCCTGCTTCTCTTTATCGCGGTGTTCACTCTTACGAATAACGCAGTGGAGGAGGGCTCGATGAAGACCAAGTACCCCATCATGATCGCTGGGGACAACTTCGGCTGCGGCTCGTCGCGAGAGGTGATGACCCACCCGAAGCTCGGTGCCATTCCGCGTTATTTCACGGATTCACTGGCAGGTGTTGCCATGAAACCCCTGCTTGACGTTTCCGACCTGCTGTGTTTGCAATGCTGTTGTGTTTTGTTTTTCTGGACGGTGTCACGCCGTTGCAGAATAGCGTTGGACCCCCCCCCCCCCCCCCAGAAAATATGCTAAGATGCTCAAGTACGACTAGTAATACAGTATTAAGAGCAGAACTGGGAATGCGCCCACTCAAGACAAATAGAGACATGAGAAAGTTGAACTGGCAATATAAAGTAAGGAACATGCCAAAAAGGAGGTTGCCAGCCATGGTTGATAGAGCTGTATGGGAGAAAGTATCAAAAGGGCGAGCTGGAATAAGGCGGGATGGCGTAATTGAGAAAGTATGGAAGGGTCTAGGGGGAAACCAAGTAGAGATGATGTCCGCCGGGAAGTTTGGGAGGTACAAGGCAGAAGTAGAAGAAAGGATAGAAAGAAGGGAAAGGCTAGCGCTAAGAAACAAGGTGGAATCGGAAAAACACTTGGAAATATAGGGGGGATTGAGGGAAGGAATAGGAATTTAATCGTATTTGCATGGCCCAATGGACTTCGCGAAAACGCTGAAACTGCGCTTTCGTGTAGGGGACCTGGACCTGCCAGAAAGAAGAAAGAGGTACACCAGTAGCCGGGAAGAGGAGGAAGTAGACGCACAGATGTGCCCGTGTGGCAAAGCAATAAGAGAGTAGAACTCACATAGTAGGAGAATGTGAAATGTACAAGGAGGAACGGGATGTGTTAGAAGAGGAGATGAGGAAAATAGACGAATGCGACATAGAGGAGTTTGATGCAATGAATAGCAGCGAGAAAACGATCGCTATCCTAGGAGATAGATGGTGGCCACAGGAGGCCAAACAGGAAGGGGATAAGATTAGCAAAAAGTTTCTATGTAATTTATGGAAACAACGTAATGAGCGCCCAATTGTTGGAGGTGTCTCTATTAGGAGTAGGAACGGTGCTCCGTCTCGAAAGGGATGCGTGGTCAATGGTCAAATGACTAAGGCAAGCAACAAATGAGTACGCCCCCCCAGAAAATATGCGATGGTGACACAAGTCGAAACCACGACAGGGATTGACCACACCTGTGGAACAACTGCGATGCCTCCGACATATCTTAGTATGTGGCGGCCCACATCTGGGCTCTGGCGGAGCAGAGGAGGGGATAACCCTACACAGCAGTATTGCCATACACTTACGTGCTCGACTTTCAGTGTCTCGTCCGTCAGTTTCATCATGAAGCATTGTGGCTTGCCTCATACCTGGTATATCGCTCTCTCGCGCTTGCGTCGATCCCCCATTTTCCCCCCCCCGCCTTCAATGTCGAACTCCGCAGCACGCACCGATCGCCATGGGGGCGGCCGGGACTCGGGTCGTGGTAGCGGAGTCGTACGCAAGAATCTTCTTCCGGAATTCCATCGCCACGGGAGAGGTGGGCGCGAATGGGGGAATCCCCCCCCCCCCTCGACCTTCGCGCTTGGTGCAAGCAATGTCTGCCTAACTGGTGAAAACCCGACGTGCCCCGTCCCGGCATTGTAGGGATGCGAGGGTCTATGGCCATACGATTACGGCCATGTATGATGTCGAGTACACCCTCGCCCCCCCCCCCCCCCCCCACCCCCGAAAAGCCGCCAGTCACACAATCCACGAACGAGCACTGGTGTTTGTTCTTGTTGTGGTTCCTATCGAACCACAAAAATGTTCACGAATCGTGACGCAACATCGTGACATTTTCGCGAATCGTTATTTGTTCATCACGAAATCATGATAAATTGTTTGTTTTAAAAAAAAAAAAACATATTATACCACGGGTAGAAAAAATCGATGTCACGAGTCGTGCCAATTTTCTATTTTTATTTCTGTTCAACGTGACATCACATGACGCCATTGTACGAATATCGCGAGCCGTTGTTTAATTTTGCGTTCGTTAAGATTGTGGCCCTTTTTGGTGGCAATACGGAAGACCATAGCAAATAGGACCAAATATTGTTCGTAAAAATAGACAAATATGTAGGTTTTTATGTATACCGTAGGTCCTATTAATTATGGACCCCCGTGGTAGTAGTGGTGGTGGTGGTATAGAGGCGGCTGTGCCTCGTCTCTTCACGCGTCTTGACCTCTCTCGGGCGCACCCTGGTCATCGAACGAGCTTGGACGTTAGCTTTGAGTCGACAAAGAGGCGTATTTTCAGGCATGGCTTTCGTTAGGGCGACCGTTATCCATGGATCTCGATGCCGTGGGGAGGGGACGCGCTCCCACGGGTGTGACTCTAGCGCGCTTTGCCCGGTGTTGAAGAAACGTTTTTATAGCAACGCCACCGCCGTGGCACGGCGAAAATATACACGGTATTTGTTTGTTTACAGCGTCGACGGCGTCCTCGCTGAAAAGAGTCGACGATACGAGAGTGGACTCCTGCATTTTCCTCTTTTTGTGTTTTTTTTTTGTCCTTTGGCGACAGCACCCCAACCGGCTACGTATGTTTTCCTGGGTACTTGTTCGTCTTCCAGTCGGGCGGTTTCGTTTGTTTTTGTTCAGCCTGCATTTTGTGACCGCGGGCTAGATTGCAGGGAATTGAACTAGTGCGAGAGTACCATCGTCGTCATCACCTTGCCTCTCGCTCGCTTGATGTGGTGTCGTTTTCCGTATCTTGCCGCGGTTTGAGCAGCTTTACCCGTACGAGTGCCAAGAACGGCTTGTGGACATAATCAAGACAGGGGACGAGGTCTCCGTGGACCTGGACACGGACACTTTGACCAACCACGCTTCCGGTGAGGAAAAACGGGCCCTCCCAACGGATCTATTGGGTCAAAATTGTTCCGCTGCCTCGTTTCCTTACTTTTTGTCTGGTGTGCGAATCGACCCGTTGTCCTTCGAACCGGAGAGGTAGGATTTTTCACCAGAAATGTATATTCAAAGACGATAGATGTATTGAGAGGGGGGCGGTGGACACGGAACGTGCTGGAAATGCCTCCGTCGTTTTCATAGCTCGGCTTGAATCCTCTCTTTTTCATACTGTAAAATAAGCCCACACAAATTCGAAATAGTTTGTCCCCCAAACCGTTTGCGTTGTTCTGAAGGGGATACAGATGGCGATTCGGCGCCCATCAAGTCTCCCTTGGCTGGCGTTTTGTCATTATGGTGATTGCACCGCTCCAAGAAACAAGCCGCGGTGTACGCCATTTGACAACGCGCGTGGCGTGAAGGGCCGCAAGAACACGCCTATTCCTGTGCACCAAGTGTATATCTTTAGACTATAGGTGATGCCCCCCCCCCGCCCCCCGCAGTTACATAGTAAACCCATTGCTGTCTCTGGAAGTGGCCACACCAGAAATTAAATCAATTCATTGATGCTGTCATCCATATTCAAGAAAATCCGCCTCTAAAGAGGTTGTTACTCGTAGTAGGATGCAGCTCACCCTTCATGCGACTCGCCCAACACCTCACGGCGCTTCGCGCTTGGTGCAAGCAATGTCTGCCTGGTCGGTGAAAACCCGACGCGGTCCGTCCCGGCATTGTAGGGATGCGAGGGTCTATGGTCATACGACTACGGCCATGCACGATAATGAGTACCCCCCCCCCCCCCCCCCCCCCCCCCCCCCCCCCCCCGCAACTGAGCTTATCGAAGTTTCTTGCCGTGTTATAACCCAAGTGTTGTACCCTCGTCGCAATAAGCTTGTCGAGTTCTTGTCGCGTTATTAATGGCTCCATACGCGGAACTGCGAAACTTGGTTAAACTGTTACAGTAGTACCCGAGTGTAAACGCCAATCAGTGTTTCGCCAGTGACGGTCTCAGTCTAATGTATCTGGTATGCCTCTGCGCGCTTGATGTCCCTTGCTCTATGTATTTTACGGCCCCCTCTTCTTGCTCGCTGAAAAACAGGCAAAGAGTACCCCCTAACCCCCCTCGGCGACGCCGGGCCGGTGATCAAGGCTGGCGGCTTGTTCCCCTTCGCCATCCAGACGGGCATGATCAAGAAGCTCGATGATTGAAGTTGCAACACACAAGGGAGAGGGGGGGGGGGGGGGGGGGGGGGGGGGGGGGGGGGGGGGGGGGGGGGGGGGGGGGGGGGGGGGGGGGGGGGGGTTGGCTTGAGACCTTCAAAAACCTTGGCTCTTTGACGGGGCGTTTTTTTTTTTTTCGCCCATGATGCCGCGGAACCTCGCGCGGGCGTAGCTTTGCGCTCCAGCGTATCTGGCACTGCTACGCCCAGCGCTATAATAGGATGGTACTGCCGCGTTCTAAAGCGAGGACTACGCGAAGGTCTTCCTTCGTTACGATCACATAATAAAAAGGAAAACGAACGAATAAACGATGCCGATAAAAAGAAACGACGTGAAAACTACACAAAACACTCACACACAGCACGAAACAAAAACACACAAAACACAAAAAAAACGCCGGCCGCATCTAGCTTTTCACCCGCAGTCCGTCTATGTCTCCTCTTGCATGCGGGCAGCGCAGCAGCAATATGTCCTTCATAAAACGCGGGCAAAGAGAAGCGGTGCGAAGTTCTTGTACACGCGCACGCACACAAGCGCATGCCTGTTCCATTAGTGGCTCCGTCCCGGCTTTTGCGCCGCCTCGCCCCTCATCATTTTCGCGCCCGTAGACTCCTACACTGCTGCTACTGCCGCTGCTGCTTCGGAGTACCCCCCCCAACCCCCCCCCCACCCAAATGAAAGAAAAAAAAAAAACGCCTTCCGCCTACGTCTACTGCTGCCCCGACCTCGACCCCCCCCCCAAAACAAAAAATGCCTTCCGTCTACTACGGCCCCGACCCCGGTCCAGGCCGTCTGCCTGCGGATGGGCCGCCGCGGGCGTCGGCGTGAACTGTCCTCGACGCAGGCGACGGCCCGAACCCCGGGGCTGCCGGGTGGCCTTGCCAGCCCTGGCGTTCCCATGCTTCCCCGTGGTTTGCGCCGGAGGAGGGCGTTGATGGCCCGTGCTGCGCCGCCGCCGGTGGCCCGTGCGCTGGTGGCCCGTGTCCAGGCATCGCGGGATAATTCCTACGGTAACGAGGCTTGCGGGCGTCCTGCAGAGCCCGGTAACGGCCCGTGTAGTAACCGCTATGCGTTGTCCGGGCGGGAAGGGGTGGGGTCGCGGGAGAAGCGGGCGGGGGGGAGACGGGGTCGGCGCTGAGTTTGCGGCGGTTGTTAGTTGTGCCTTGTGAGCGGTTGTGCTCGAACTACCAACAGGAGTTATGGACGGACGCAATATCGCAATGTCAGCCAAGGAATGGGGAATGGGCGTGCGTGACGATTAATGCAGTCAACAAAAATAATGCTCAGATTTATCGCCGGGGGGGGGGGGGGGGGGGGACTGTCGATGTTGTAACCAACGGTTGCGACGACGCCCGCGGGGGCCGTGGACGTCCTTAATTACCCCTGGGTATTGTGTTTGTCCTCTTGAGCGTTCGCCAAAAACCGGAGCGTCCTGTGAACTGGACACCACGGATAACAAACGGACCGGCCAGTGGCAACAACTTGATCTTGAAAAAACCCAGTCTCCCTCCCCCTCGTGTCTGCCGTTTTTTTTTTTTTTTTTTTTTTTTCGAGGCGCGAAAACCAGACCACCCATCCACCTTGCGCGATCAAAAAGAGCAACGCATAACCCCCATCGAAGAGTAATAAATAGACTGCACGGCCAATAAATATCAAAAGAATCGCCACACCACCTCCCGTCACAAAAGCGACTGAACCACTTTACAAACTGCACGCACGTTTTGTTGGAGACAACCTCCTACCTTGAATTCGTGCGGGATAATTTTTTGCGGTTAAATTATACGAGGGCTGTTCACGAGTCGGGTCAAAAACCTCGCGGATTGGGTCGGGTACGGATGGGTGACCCGGCCCGACCCGACCCGTTAAATTTTAAAGAGCTCCTCCCCACCCGACCAAACCCGTTTTCACCGAGATTCCCTATGGGACGGGCCACTTCGAAGCGTGCGGGACGCTCACGAAACAATTACCGTACGAAGAAAGCCCGTGGAACTAATATATATCCTGACCCGACCCGCGGGCCAGGTCATGACCCGTGAAAAGCCGTGAGACATATCTGGTAGATGATAATTTCACAACTGCATTCACATTTTTGGGGGACAACCTAACCTTCTCGGAACTACGAGTTGTGTAGGGTGATTTTGAGATAAAAGAAAAGAAAGATTACGCACAACTCCCTCCCGGCCTCTGGTAAAAAGCCAAGCTCGGCGAACCCGCTCGCTCACCTGTAGTACCATGCAAGGAGAAGGTCCGCAAGGTCATCGTCGTAAACACCATCCAACGACTGCGAAACACGCCGAACGGTGATAGATGAACGGGTGAAGGTTTGGCAACCGTGGGGCGAGGGGAACGCGGGGGCGCGAGCGTGAACGACGGCTACTGCGGAACTCCGGTATACATACTTCGGGCAAGGACCAATCAATGCCCTGCACCACGTTGCACGCCTGCTGCGTCCTCCCCAACATCAAGGACCATCTTGCAGAAAGAACACCTCAAGACGTCTGGTTTTCACCGAGATGCCCTGTGGGACGGGCCTACTTCGCCCGCTAGCTCAAGTGTGCGGGGCGCTCACCAAATAATTACCGTACGAAGAACCGAAGAACGCAGCAAAAAACAAGCATTCATCACGACCCGAGTCACGCACATCAAATCAAGAGCAAGCGGAGTTTTGGTAAGGGGACAGGCAACGCACACCACTCGAAGCATGGCCCCGACAACGCACACCAATCGACGCATGGTCCAGATAGCGCACAGCAGGCGGGACAAACTTCATTAATAGCACGAAACCCGCATGCACATCAAGCGACCACGCCACGACGCCTGAAGCAGACAGTTGATGTCGGTCGCACGAAGGCACAAACGCGTTTCGGGCCGCTGCCTACGCCAATCGATCGCAGGGGCATAGCTCACCGACTGCCAATCTCGCCCGGGTAACGGACCGAACTCTCCCGTTGATTGCACCCTCCCGCGCCAAAAGGCAATTTGGACCCGCAACCATGGGGTCCAGGGCACAGCGAAAGGCAATCAAAAACTGATATGCACCGCACACAAACGCCAAACTGAAAGTCCGTGCAGAGCAATCGCCGTGCCCCGCCTCCCCCCCCAGCAAACGCGTCCACTTTCCGCCCTCACAACCAAGCTCGATAAGTCACCTGGAATGCTGCGGCGTGAGGGCCCGCTCCGCCATGAGGCATCGGCGGGGGCGGCGGCGGAGGCAACCCTTGGCGGTCCCACGCCTCTTCGAAGTTCACGGAGCCACCGGCGTGGGGTGGTGGTTGGGGAGCCCCGGGGGGGTAGTGATGTGCGCCGAACTCGTCCACTCGTTGGTTCTCGTAGGGAGCAGTCCTCGCCGCGTACTCAAGTCTGCTCTCCAAGCCCCCCACCAACCCGGAGATGAACAACAGGAAAGACAGAAAAACAAAACACGCCGCCGAGCGGGAGGCAACGCGTTTTACTTGAATGTCGCGCATCAGGAGAATTACAACACCTTTATCGAGCCAACAGTACCAACACCGTTCGAAGGGCGCAACAACCAACACCTTCATCGAAGTGCAACATCCAACTCCGTCGAGCGCAACACCAAGCACCTTTATCGAGTGCAACACCGAACACTTTCATCAGAGTGCACCATCCAAACATTCCTTTCTCAGAGTGACATAATCAACGCATTTACGCTTGCGCAATACCCCAACAGCTTTACCAGGGTGCAACACGGTTCGGTTATACACAGGCGGCATCCGAACGCGCCAACAGCCGTGTCCGAGTTCGTCAGCCGTCCCGACGCGCCGCCCGCACGGGACGCGGCACATCCAATCGATGCCTCCTCTAGTGCGATGCGGCCGATTCAAGCACCCCACGCCCATAGCGGTACACCACAAGAAACTACCAGGCAGCCCAGATCATCCAGCGATAATTAACTACTACGACTAACCGGGCCAGGCATACACGTTTCGCGATGTTTTCGGGATTTCAACACCATGGATGTAAACGGTAACTACCTTGTGTCCGCAACATGCTGTAACGCGCGTGCATTGCATGGGAACTCCCGCCGGTTTTCCGTCCAGATCTTACACGTACAGCTAAAAGTCGCCCCTTGGATTTGAAAACTACAAATCGAGACGTAACGACGGCCACAAGTTTGTCGCCATGAAATGCCTGTTCGTTGGTGTCTCGTGTCGAGATGTGTGGCGGAAGCCGGACGCAAAGAAATGCCACAATTCTGTTGGCGCTGACCGCAAAGGTATTATAGGCATATACATGCTCGCTCATCCACCGCGGCAACAGGGTTGCCCTCCCTTCGTCCTTTCGTCGCTGTCTTGGCAATGGCCGCAAGGCACAAGACACAGGCAGCAGCACCAGAACAAGCACGCTCTCTGTAGCACTGCCGATGCCCAGTCTGACTGTAAACTTGAACTTCAAAGTCATCGGGGCACAGTACCACTTGAAACGATAGGGGGGCACAGTACGTGGCACTTTTCGGCCGAAACATATTTCTGACTACCAGCGGGTACCCCGATTCAAGAGTACCCCCGTGACGAAGTCAAAACAGGCGCTCTTAACGACACAACGCTCTTATTTTGTAGTAGGCAATGCATACCCTGGTAGCTTTTAGCATAATACGTGGCACATGCCGGTTTGATCCCTCTTAAATCCCGAATGCTCTTATCTTGGTACAGTACACCTCTCTTAAATCGGGGTACCCACCGCGTTGGAGCTTCTCTATTGAGGAACTAATTACCCAACATCGTTTGGTTTGGAATACTCTACTGTGCTTCGATATTGGATCTACAGTAGGCCATGGGGGTCGGGCACCACATTTGATGTGCACTTTTTCTTGAATCCGTTGTTGGGAGTCACTGGGACAGAGAGAGCTCTTCAAGTGGGGAAGGAACCTCGGAAAATTGCACCGCTGCGTACCCCCCCTATACCATATTATGCCTCTTTAGTGGAGAACCTTAACAGCGGACGTATAATGTGCAGGACCACTTACCGCTGCCCGGTTTCGTCCTTGGCCATTGCCGTGTCCTGCCCCTCACCCTGCCGAGAACAACAAAAAAGGGCACAGAGCACAAAAGCGACGGGGCTATCGTCATCAGAGGGCCGGGCATAATGTAACGCCTAAAACTAAACGACACCATCCTCGGAAAAATTGTCAAAAACAAGGATTCAAAGGTTTTGGATGCGCTACGGGTATCAAAACAAAATTGCAAAATCATAAACATACATGTTTTCCCTATCGACGGGCATGGCGGGTGTTTGTGCGGGTGGGTGGTATGACTATACCTGAAAATATGATCCCTCCAACTATACCTGAAAATATGGGCCCTCCAAAATAATATGTATGAATAGTCCGCATTCACTAGAAAATGGAAACCCAATGCCGCTGCGGAAGATGCGCGCAACGCGTACGAAACGCCACAGCAGAATATAGCACTGGACAAGATGCTGCACACATTAATGTGTTTCGTCCCTTTTCCTTTGGGCACGCCACCGCAGCAGTGGGTATTGTAGGCCAAACCTACAGCGCCCAACACTTTTACCCACCTTGTATTCTTCAACACTCAGTATGAACTAAATTATAAGACACGAAAAGTAAAGCGCAATGTACAATAACCGACCCATTCTGAATTGCATCCGCGCTTCCTGGTAGAGACCCATTGGAACTACCCGTACAGCAGTACGTGCTACTCGTAGCAGCACGCGTAAATAAAAAGACTGGATCGCCATAAGCAGTGGCGAGTGCCGGAGGCCCGGGAAATACGGAAACGTCTTCTGGAATTGCTCCGACATCGAGCTCACCGGCGACTTCACCGAACCCGATTCCACCTCCGCCTCCGAAGGTAAGATAAAACAAAGTTGGGCCTGCACAACTCAAAGTGTTATAAGCCCGCTCTCGTGTTGGTAAGAGATCAAGTTGCGCTTTACGGCCACAAAGTGTTTGTGCCCGTTCGTGTTTTGGTAAAAAACAATTTCGCTGCACTTTCCAGCATATCATACTTGGTGTGGTGTTTTGTGCAAGTTTCTATGTGTGGTGTATGTCGAGTACAGTGATTTAGCCAAGGAAAAAGGCAAGTACTGAAAAAAAAACGAAGCTGTGAGATCGAAATCATCATCCAAATCCATCTTTGCTATTTATAGCGTGGTGTGATATGTACTTGATCGAAGCGTGCTATATAGGGGGTGTGAGGGCTTTAGAGTGATCTAAAATTGATGAAAGTATATACGAAGTAAAGTAATACATACCAGGTACCAGGTATATATTTTTGACGATGCAAAAGGGATAAGGTCACCATGGCGCATTGGTCCGCCAAAAAAAAACACCTCGACGAACTCTCGCCGCCTAACGGCCTAGCCCCGCAACATGCCCGTCTGCACCTCTCGCGAACTAACCACGGGCTCCCACGGTCCCGGCACCCCCGCTGCCTGTCTCGCCGCCGCCGCCTCAACACCCCCCTTAGCCAGCAGAGCAGCGAAGCGCCGATCTCCCTGCTGGGAACCCTGCTGGGAACCATGTGCCTCGCGTGTCCCGGGAGGTGGCCCCCTGTTGTCCATCAACGGCGGCGTTGCCAATCCCTGGGCGGCGTGTTTGTCCCATTTGCGGGCCTGTTTTTATTCGCGGGGGGACGAGCGAAAGGGTGGCAGGCGGCGGGTGGGCATCATCGCGTGGTCAAAAAGTGGAAAAAACGCGACAGGATATCTACGAGTATATAGGCGGCGCTTCCGAAATGACCAGAGGGGGCAACCATGCACACGTAGCGCCGGGCGACACCTGCCAAACCTCTCGAGGAGAGGGGGGGGGGGGGGGGTCGCTGCAGCAAGAGAAAATTCACGCGTCGACGTGTTGTCTGGCATAGGTCTAGCTCTATATTTAGCCCAGAAGCTCAAAGCATACGGCAGTTGTCGGGCATACGCATTTACCAGGTATATAACTAGCTTTGTATTTGGCGTTGTCTGAGATCCTTCGAAGCTATCTACTTTTCTTTTTTCGCGGTTGTTCGGATGCGCCAGAATGCGCCGCGAGCGAGACAACCATTCCGCTGCCGGTAAAAGGTACTGGTACAAACGGAGCATAGCAACAACACAGCAGCAGCAGCTATTCCCAAAACGATGCAACGTCCGCCCACCTCCACTCCGTTGACCGGCTTCCGAGTGTGGGTGTTCAAGGCATCGTCAAAGGCCTGCAGGGGGCGTGAGAGGTGGAAACAAAAACAAGAATAGGGGGGTGGAGAGTGAAGAGTCGCAAAAAACCCCGGCAAAAGAGATAGCGATGTTTTGCCTGCCGGTGCTTCTTCAAACTGCAACAGCATGCATGCACCAGTAGAGCCCAGCACATACCACCGTGCGTATATGACGAGGTAACATGCTGAGGAACCGGTCGTTTCGGACGCACGCGTCATGGTCTCAACTGTTAATACCAATATTAGTGTATGGGGCGGTCAGTCAAAGGGTCAAACCGCGGTCTCCTATTAATACTCATACGTGTGACATGTACGGGGCACATTCTGACTGCGAGTGAGAATGTTGAAATAACAAGTAACAATTACGGGGATTCATATTAAATAGTAAATAGGACTACGGTACACACAAAAACCTACATATTTCCCTATTTTTACCAACAATATTTGGTCCTATTTACTATGGTCCCCCGCAATAGGTGCCTGGTATAATATATGAAAATCGTTTCGCATCATTTGAAAGTACCGCAAGCAGTAGTGGTCCCTCTGCTGTATAAAGTGCTGGTATGCGCCAGCCAATAAATACCGGCACTATAGCCGCAACCAGGACTACTGCGACACTCTGTGCCAAGCGATTGTACAGGCATTATAGCGGGCGACCGACACTACTCAATCGGCACTATAGAGGGACCGCTACTGCTGTCTACTGCTGAAGTTAGCATTTGGTCTCATGCCAATTAATCCCTTTCGTACTGCAGTCCCGATTTGGGGACAAACTATTAATAATCTCATTCCAAGTGGTTTCAAATCGGGAGTGCAGTACTAAAAGGAGGAGGTGAATGAAGGTGCCCGACATTTGGAGCGGATTTTACCACATATTTGACGTTATGGTTGAGGGTCACTCTGTACGACACGAATATAGCAAATCAAGATATCCAATCCCTTAGCTAATCAAGATCCAGTCAACCATCGGGTGACAGTAGTCCCTCTGCTCTCGTACCCAACCAGTGTACTTAAACCAGTTGTCGAACAAGTGGTGAACTCTATTGGAAATTTCGGCATTTCACTCCTACGGCCAGCCAACACGTCCAGCCATCGATAGTGGTCGGTCCGTCCGGTCGCAGCAGCTACCCCACGCTTCTTGGGAAACAGAATCAAAAGCCGCCTTCCGCTTCTCATACTTCGTATGGATATTATGATGCCGCAGGCGCGCGATGGTTCATGATCGACGTAGTGGCCGGATCGGTTGCGGGATCGCTCGCTTGCTCCATCGTTCGCCCGCCAAACAGCAACGAACCCGTTGCAAAGAGAGATATCAGCAGCGCTTTCCCCCCCCCCCTTCACGAGCTACACTGCTGCTGTTGCTGCCGTACATACCACATACCACCGCCCAACCCTTTTCCGACTGCAAAAACGACCCTGCTCTACCAGATTATGTATACATACACATATACATAATCCCAAAGTTCAGTTTGCCCCCAAAAAACGTGGACGCGTACGTAGGTTGTATTTATAAAGGTTTTTTTTTATCATTAAAACACCAGGAGGACTTTTTATCTGTAATCTGTACTGTCCTGTATTGGTGAACACATACGATTCTGGGCGTCAATATCAATACCGCATGGTCTCCATACTATTAATATCAACAATGTCTAAACGGTCCTTATATTGCCGAGAGAGGTAATCGACGGGCTGTCCCAATGGCGCCCCCCGTCCGTTGGCGAGGGGGTATCCCGAACCCTTAGCCAATGATCAGCGCCTCGAGTACACACATATATATAGGATGCTGTGCTTGCTTGGTAGTACTTCGGGTTGATTCGGCCGGGTTCTCGATGCTGTGTTTGGAAATAGTCGTAGGTTGATTGGAGTCGCTTGAAACATACGGTACCCCTTAGCCAACCAGAGCGCGCAACTGACTACCTTTAGGAAGATTCACTATCAGCAGGTGACCACTACTATTAATATTAATAGTGCGCGAGGAACTCCGCACTTCTCGTGGGAACAGCGCCGTGAGCGGATCATATACTGCTGTACAACAGTAATTTAATTAGGGTTCTACTTTTCTAGACCAGACTAGTTGTGCGTACAAGTACACAGCAGCGGCGGAGCAACCAGGTCTGTTTGTTTGTTTGTTTTTTTCATCATCACTTTTACTTTCCAGCCCACTCGTAGGAGGCTTTACCTGGGGACACACGGAGACCGTCGCGTTTCCTATAATGTATCGCTCAGAAAATACTTTAGCTCTAAAGGGCAATCGACACTGACGCCGCCACTATTGTTGCTGTCTGTACATGTATATGTAGCCTAAGTGTTTGCTGCAGGGCAGAGGCACGCACGGAACCGCACCTTGAGGATCGCTCGGTCGTCCCACACATCCTCCGCCTGCTGTGCGCGATGGTACGAGAGAAGAAACACGTACACGAGTAGAGGGGGAGGGCGGGGGGGGGCAGGGGGTCGAGTCAAACCTATACTACGAGTAACAAGCAGACAACAATTAGGGCAATACCAGGTAGTCGGCAAGCTGGACAGCAGGGCAGAGGAAGCACCAGCACCACAGGCACAAGGTGCACCATCACCACTACGGCCCGCGGCCCGACGCCCGACGGACGCCCGACACCCAACGCCCGAAGGATAGGAGCGATAAGAAATCACCTGCAGGACCCGCAGGTACCAAACGCTGCACGCTCCGCCGGCACGAGCCCTCTGCCTTCCCCTACAGCAGTAGATACTCCAGTAGCCGACCGATCTCAAATTATCATCAGGCATACAAGAGTACACCCCCAGGTGCAGCCTAGAAATAGTGGTCTATCCGCTCGTACAACAAGCACCAAAACAATATCATGCTCGTACCCAGGTATACATAGCAGCTCCCATTTGCGTTTGATACTTACGACAGGACGATGCAAAAGGGCCGCAGGAAACTTTTGACGCTGCCACAACTCACCTCTGCATCACCGGTGCCGATACTGGGCTGGCTGAATGCCATCCCTCCTGCGTCCCAGTTCTCTCTTGTCCCTGATGCAGACATCAAAAGGACAACCTGGTGCGAAGCCGTCAAAGGTGTGAGGTGTGAAGTGTGAGAGGTTGGTTAGTTGGTTTGTTCAGAACTCGGGTTTCCCGCTTGTGTTATTGCGTTTTTTATAGGGTGGACATAACACCCAACCGAGCACGATGGGGAAGCCACTAAGCAGCCTTGCAGTCTGGAGTATGGCGGGAACACGCGCAAGAGCACCGCGAAGATTGAAGAAATCATTGGCGGCAACTACCGTGGTCTGTATCTGCTCGTTAGTTGTGCTGGCTCCGCCCTCTCTACCAGGAGATGCTTACGTGATCCCGGCAGCTGCAACCAGAGCAGCACTGCTGCGCCGCTCGGTCTCAACTGCAACCTACAGGCGATGCAACGCTGCAGCAGAGCAGACTGCGGAGATCATGCCTTTCAGCAATGGAGATGTCGATGGTGACAGCGATCAGCAGGCTGAGTACGACGAAAACGACGGCGATGAGGATGATGTACACCCGTCAGTCGCGTGGCTCTACCCCTCGTCCACGACTCCCCCTCCCTTGGGTGGGAGCATCGCCAGCAGGAAGAAGCTGAGGCGGACGCTCTGTGTGGACTATGGCACCCGTCGTGTGGGGCTGGCCGTAGGTATAGGGATTTCGCCCCGCGTTGTGCCAGGTGTCACCAACCGTGGCAACGAGCTGGAGGTCGTGCGTCAGGTGCTTATTCGAGCTCGCGGGGAGGGGATACGCGACATCGTGGTGGGATTGCCGCTTGAGAGGCAAGTACGACGCATGAGACAGGGAGATAAGAGACATCAGGCTGTTTCAAACCACTTTATCCCTAAATATAGGAACCGTTTTTGTACTACGAGTATTAATAATATTAAATTAAAACGGTACCTATATTTAGGTACAGAGCGGTACCCGGTATGCGGTTTGGATTTTGAGCTTTAGATTTTGACCCGATCGCATTTCCGCTGTGAAGTTCAGAAATCGAAACAGTCTTGCTACGTATGCGAAAAAATAGAATTTATTGTGCGTGGAGAGATTCGAGCAAACGCAACTGCTGATGTTGTTGTGGCCTGGCGCCGCGAACAGACGCACCGAGTGGGTTGCCCTGCGTGTAGGACCCAAGGGTCCGAGCCCACGCTGACTGCCTCTGGTCTGGCGGCGAAGAGATGTGCCGAGTGCTCTCGAGTCAACCTGTCTTGGTATTTTGTATTTTGACACCATGAAGCATCCGAGCCCAGCACGCTGACTGACTGTCTGCTTCTGCTGCTGTAGTCTTCGAGTACGTATCCATGGAGAGGTGCGCGCCGAGTGCGCTTCTCTTGGCCTTTAGGCCTGAGCCTGCGCCAGCCGACTGTAGTCTTGGCCACGGAGAGACGTGCCGACCGCCCACTCCGCCTCTGGAGCAAAGCAACGTCGCTATACAGCTGCGTCACCATCCAACCCATCAATCGATCTACTGCTGCTTGCTGGCGTAGATAGTATCTTGAATTTAGAGACCATGCAATTTTTCGATTTGAAAATCTGATGGTCTAAGTCGTCGGATTTTGGGCCAAAATTTGACGACTTGGATTATCGGATTCTCAAATCGAAAAAAAAACCGGTCGGATTTTGCTTATTCGGACTGTGTAAGCAGATGCTTTCATTTTTGAGATCGATAAATACAAATCTGAAGCTCGAAATCGAACCGCATAGGGAAACAGCGTCAGATTTTTCTGCCATCCGACCCGATCCGATAATGATCGGATTGCTATCGGATATCGGAGGTTTTAGACCGGTATCGGATCGGAATCGATTACGTACCCCAAGAAATCCGTACTCCCGTACGGGAGGAGAGAACACGTACCCCCAGATGTTGTATACCAGGTATTAGTTTTACTGTGTACTCGTACTGCACCAACAACCCTGATCCCACGACCGACACGTGGGATGACGGTTTGCGCTTCGCGCTCATGGCCTCCGGCGGCTTTATTTATCTGCACCTTGTGGGTGGAAGCAGGGTGTCAAATGGGCTTAGATCCGGATGAGATCAGGTCCGGGTGGAAGCAGGGTGAAACACCACCTTGTGGGTGGGAGCAGGGTGCCTATTGGTACCAGATACGGGTGGGAGCAGAGTAAAACACCCTGCTCCCCTTTGCCACCCTGCTCCCACCAGGACCTGATCCCACCCGGTTCTGATCCCACTTGGCACCCTACTCCCACCCACAAAAAGGTGCAGAAGTACTATCAGCCCTCCGCAGGAGCCGCCCACGTTGTCGGTCGTGGGATCAGGGTTCTTGGTGCAGTACGAATACGTAGTAAAACTAATAAATAACAATCCGGTGGTGCGTGCGTCTACTTTCCCCCCGTACTGGGGTACGGGATTTTTTCGTCGATGACCATTCCGATATCCAACACTAAGTAGCATATCCAATGGTCACTTGTTAACACCTGGTAGTGGGTTATCCGGGCAAGTGATGTACAAGATACCTGGTGAACTCATTATAACGACTGTAAGCAGTGCTGTTGGCGTAACCAGTACCAAGGCAGGTACCTCACGATGGTAACTTTAAAGACACGCAGACGGCAGCATAAGCTGGTCTGTCGGGTTGTCCCAAAGAGGGGTTGCTAGCGGTCTGCACTGCTGGAGACCAGGCGCAAGCTCGCGTGCCGTGGCTCTCGGAATACCAGAACCTCCAACAGGACCCTGTAAACTTCGTGCACCACGACTGCATACCAGTACTTACTGCCTTTCTGTTTGAAAGTTCACAAGCTTTTTTCCACGTTGTCACTTTCGCTCGCCCCACCTACGAGTAGCACAATTCTACGTACGTACCTGGTATGATACGTTAGTTTGGAGAACGCAGCTCCACCAATACCTCGTTTTAGTGAGGCTATACATGATACGAGACGTTATGTTGACGCTCCGCGCTGTGTAATGATTTCCCTTCCCTTCGTCACCTCGGCATCGCCCCGGCATGCGCAGGAACGGGACGGAGGCTGAAATGTGCCAAACCGTGCGAGGCTTCGCGACCATGCTAGCCGACGCGGGTGCCGCGTCTCGCCCCTCCGCGAGCGTTTTCCTGTGGGACGAGCGATTCTCCTCGGCGCAAGCGGAGGCCATGCTGGACCCGAACGGGGGTGGGGTTAGCCGCAAGGTCGAGATAGACTCCCTCGCGGCCAGCGTGATTCTTGAGCACTATTTCGCCGGGGGGGGGAGGGACGGGGCGGAGAGGGTCGAACCCGGCGAAGCCACGGCGGCTACTCTGTTTGCCGCCGGGAGAGGCGGGCAAGGGGGGGGGGGGCAGGGGGGAGGGAGAGCAGGAAGAGGAGGACATGTACGGGGAGGGGTCGAGGCGTAGACTAGACGAGATGCGAGCCGAGTCGGTTAGGAGCGCGGCCGCCGGAGACTTTGTTCCCACGATGCGCGCGCCGAAACGAAGGCGTAAGCGACGCTAGAGTTTTTTTTTTTTTTAATCCTTCGGCAGATTGGTAAAAATAAAGCTTAAGCTCACCACACTTCCACCTTCAAAATTCGTGTCGTGTGTCAATTTGAGATAGTTTTTCGCGTTAGGGAACCGGGTGGCCACTTTCTTCACGTCCTTGGCGGTAGAATGTTAGCGGTTGGTACGTGAGGCACCTGTGGCATCGACCGAGTTGTTTGAAATTTTAAACCGTTTAAACCGTTCCAGGCCTGGTTTTTCCGGTGCCAATTTCGGCTTGTGATTATCGTATTCTAGGTTCGTGTACTGTACTTTGCTCGGCCGGGCTGCTTAGGCCGGCCCGTTCCGATATCAATGCTTCACATCGCACACTGAAGACACACCACCACACTTGACAAAACTAACAGCAAGATACACACGGACTGCAACCGCCCGTCTTTGCGAGCGTCCCGTGACATTTGCCTGCATGTACGTACGTGTTACGTGCCCAATAGGCTGCGCGACGAACAGGGTCCTAACGCCGCGGCACCAAAAGTCACGGCAGGCAAAAAAAGAAACGATACATATCTCCTCCCAAATCGCACAGGGCGCTCTTTTCCCTACGAGGGCGAGAGGGCGAACGGTTGAAATGGAATGCAAACGGAAACAACGGCCGTGAAAAATTCCCTCCGCCCCCTCTTCTACTTTCTCCCCTCCATGTACGGTAGAGCGTTTGTCGGCGTGGTCCGCTTGACGCCGCAGGCGCCGCACGCATTACCACTGCTAGC
Source organism: Macrocystis pyrifera (assembly GCA_031763025.1). Lineage (NCBI taxonomy): Eukaryota > Phaeophyceae > Laminariales > Laminariaceae > Macrocystis > Macrocystis pyrifera. Next base: position 11,955,934 of record JASSKH010000003.1, read on the forward strand.
TAGCACTACTACTTTTGGTTTGTGAATGCCGACGACGGCTGTTGCGGTGCCTTTTGCACAAGGTGTGTCTCCCTTGCTGGCATGCCCCTCCCGCACCCCCCTTAGCCGACATTCCTTGCGTCTTCCCTTCGTTCCTGTGTTATATTCACAACGAGGAGTTATGCTTCCAGTCGCGCGATCACGCCCGCGAGCACCTTGACGGCTTTTCCCATCCCCTCGAGGCTGCAGTACTCGTTTTCCGCGTGGTCTGCATGGCGGGAGACGGGCGCGCACCAGTAGCGTAAACACGCGCGGGAGAAGTTGAATAACAGGTTCGAGAAGTCAGAACACCTTATATGAACTAAAAACATTTGTTTTTTGGACATGCAAGTCCGGACGGGACAGCAACTATGACGCGAACTAGCCGCCGGCCGAAGGCACGCTGGGGCTAACGGTGACACCGACCGCAGAACCGCGACTTTCATAACTCCTGCGGCTGCACCTTGTCCGGGACCGGGCTGACACACGGGTAACACCACGCGCCACGCTGCAGCGCTGTGTCCACATTTCGCTTGAATAACGGAAAGGCGGTGGGTGCTGGGTTTCCCGCGATGTTAACAGTACCCTCTGTCTGGAAATTTAAGGATCGCTTGGGTAATCATATCAATTATCCAAACGGTGCTTACATTTCCTGACGGAGCTGTACCGCCGAAGCCAACCAGCTTCTGGCGTTGGTAGACCGCGTTTTTTTTTTCTCTCCATGGGAGCGCGTGCACCGGCTTCTCTCAGGCCACCGATCCCGGACGACGAGGTCAAGTTCTTAACCCTCACCACGTACACCATTGAAACAAACTGTCCCACACTAATTCCAAGTAGTACGTCGCAAAATACATGGCTGAAGTTCTTGAGGGGTCAAGATAAGAGGCCCCAGGCTTCGCTTAGCCCACCCCTCCACACGCCTGATGTTGCGCGCTACTGGTATCATATAGGTATCGACCAACAGTCACCACCTTTAGAAAAAAAAGGTTGCCCATTAGCACACTCGCCATGTATCAGGTATATCGAACGATACTACACTAGCATGACGAGCGCGCGACACAAAGGAAGGATCTCGCAACTCACAGCGCGAGCTTAGGCCGTAACCGCAAATCTGCACGTCGTAACCCTGGTCCTGAAGCCATCGCACGAGGGGCAGGGAGCCCGAGATCGAGTACGGGGCCGACACCCCGAGCACCTGTACAGTTTTAGTCGCGGCGCGGGGGCGGTAAGTGAACGTGGGGAGAAAACGGGGGGGAAGAGCGTCAATTCCGCTGCTGGTCAGGAGATTAATAGGCAATTGGCATCAGTTACCTACTTTGGTGTTACGGGGCTCAACTCGTCGACACACCCTACCGTTGGTTCTCCGCTGATGAGTAAGCCCCTGAGGCATGTGGTTGCATGCTTTGTGTTTTCTTTCGCAAGAAGAATGGAAGACGCCTACCGCACTGCGAGACAAAACAAAATAAAACGAACGATTTCACGCTTTCGAAACCGGGCAAGCAAACCTGTGCCAACATTGATATCGTCCCAAAGCTTTTTACTTTACGAAAAGTGGGTGAAAATCGATCCAGCATTACACCCCGAATCCTCACACGAAACCAAGATCAATCAGTAGTTTCCACGCCCGCTGTGCACAGTCGCAGACCCTGCTCGAAACCTTGGCCCACAAGTCGCGTAGGTGTATAGTAGATTAGTTCTTCGACGGAAGCACCGAAAACAAATGTAGTCGACGGCAGCCGCACCACCACATCTACACAAACTGCAAAAGGAAATGGACTGACCCTCGCACACCGACAACACAACACAGCACAGCACACAACAGCGGCACCATGTTCTGGTGTCCTATAAGACCGAAGTACCGCACAACAGCTTGAAGCAAGTAGGAGTTTCGGCGAAATCATCGAGATCTCACAGCTGATATTTCTATATTTCTTCACGTGAACAAGAAGGTCGTGGGTTCGAGACGAGCCAGTTGGGAAATCATCTTCACCTCCTTCGTGGCCGAGTTAAGCGCGCTCGCCCCCTCGCTGGCAAGGTTGCAAGCGATGCCGTCCTCCGCCTTCGTGAGCCACGTCAGCTCGATCGTTCCCTGGCGGTCCTCTGCCGGAAGCACGTACTTGGAGAACGGTCCGTGGCCCGGCAGGATGGACGGGTCGGCGTTGATCTCGGCCACGTACCCCTCGACACTCTTCTCGACCGCGTCCACGCCGTAGAAGGGCGTCACGCGGCAGTCTCCGGAGACCGAAGCGTGCGGCGGAATCTGGTTGATGCTCCCGCTTGCGCACTGTATTTTTTTTTTATTCGTCAGGTAATGTTCATTGTTTCGCCCAAAACGGTACGGTGCGAGCGTGGGGAAAAACGCAGGGATGAGGGGGGTAAACGGATCGGGGGGGGGGTGTATTCATTAGGCGCGGAGTGGTGAAGGAAGCGTTTTTCGCGTAGAATGGCGGACACGCACGCACGCACTGATAGTAGATCTGGTTGCATACCGTTGGTTCATACGCGTCGCGTCGTGCAAAACGAGAGCCCACGGTAACGCTGCGAGGCGGCGGACAAGACACACTGGCTGAACTGCCTCGAGAAGATGGCGTGTTTCCCTTCGCTCTATACGTAGTTCGGACTCCCCGGAGGTGTCGCACAGTTATCGAAGCGGCCATAAGAAAGCAGGAACGCGCGCAGACGGCCGTGGCCGGCACGAGGGGGGTTCGGTTCGTCGCTTTGTCCCTCGTTCAAACGCAAAAACGCAGCGTTTCGGAACGCAGGCGGAGGTAGCAGTGGGAGACTCTACATATCAGACGACGAATCGTCGATTACACTTCATTGTCCAGATCTACGTACAAACCTGTATGGTCTACTCTCAATAATAGCTCATGTTTGCCGGATGGGGGGCGTATAACCTGCACGATCTAGCACATGTTTCCTGGGATAGATCTGTAAAACACAGATCCTGCACAATATCACAGAAAGGCAGGTCAGGATCTAAATGATCTACAGTAGACAGATAGAACATCGTCTCTCCGAGGCATGGAAGACTCTTTGGCTGCACGTCACTTGTCTCGCGCACCACAGCCCCGTTAGGTGTAATAAAAATGGGGAGGGGGGGGGGGTGTACTCGATAGGAGAGATGTACTCGATCTCATGCATGGCCGTAGTCGTATGACCATAGACTCTCGCATCCCTACAATGCTGGGACGGAGCATGTCGGGTTTTCACCGACCAGGCAGGCACTGCTTGCACCAAGCGCGAAGCGCCGCGAGGTGTCCGGCGAGTCGCATGAAGGGTGAGCTACATCCTACTAAGAACCGCTTGTGAGGCGGACTTGCATATAGGGGGGGGGGGTGTACTCGATAGGAGAGATGTACTCGATCTCATGCATGGCCGTAGTCGTATGACCATAGACCCTCGCATCCCTACAATGCCGGGACGGAGCATGTCGGGTTTTCACCGACCAGGCAGACATTGCTTGCACCAAGCGCGAAGCGCCGTGAGATGTCCGGCGAGTCGCATGAAGGGTGAGCTGCATCCTACTAAGAACCGCTTGTGAGGCGGACTTGCATATGGATGACAGTCTCAATGAGTTAGTTTAATTTCCATAGGCGGGGGGGGGGGGGGGGATAACACGTGGGGAACGGTCTCTCACCGAGATTTGGGTCGGCTTCATCGTGGAAGAGCACTTGTAGTTGTACTCGACCTCCTTCGGGTGCGTCGGGTAGTCCTCGTAGAAACGCTTCTGGACCATCGTCACCGCGTCCATCACCATCTCGATCGGATTGATGGCCTAGCGTTCTCAGTTCAAACGCCACCAAGAGACGAAGTCGGGGGAGAAGTTGGGGCCGACAAAAAAACGCCGTGAGAAGATCGCTGTTTTTTTTTTGGTCTTCGATGCCTCAACTATTCACCATTCCACACATCGGAAATATAACCGCTCCCCAACGTTCATCCCGTAGGCTTTCTAGGGCAGATCGATTCCTGATCTGCATGATCTGTATATAGCTGAAGCTGCCGGGCGGGAGCCTTGCAATCTGCATGATCTGTAGCACACGTTTCCTGGGTTGGATCTGTACTATTCGGGGGGACCACAGTAAGTAGGACCTACGGTACATCAAAAACTATATGTATTTCCCTAATTTTACTAACAACATTTGGTTCTATTTACTATGGTCCCGCGTAATATACAGATCCTGCAAACATACCGGCAGCTTGTGGTGTAGATCGCGATATGTACGGTGTGTAAACTATTCTACCGCGGCTCTCACCGTGCAGCACTAGAGGTGTGCTCTGCTCTGCAAAAGGCGCGATGACCAGACTATGGCGCGAAATGGCGTCACGGCTTTTCGTGCCGAAGTACGCGCCGCGCAGGGTTGGCTGAAGTACTTCACTGCTGTTGGTTTGCGCATCGGGTACGTCGAGTTTTGCGGATTCCCGGTAGACCCTAGCGATCCGGTTTTCAGATCGGTTCTGCTTGGGCCCTGAGGAGCTAGCCCATATATTATCGCAGTGGGAACGACGACACAACACGACGCTTCTCATGCCTGGCAGCCAAAAACTCTACACGTCGGGGAAAGCCTCGCCCCATCATAACCACGCTACATGCAGTAGTACGCCCTACAGCATCAGCTTGAAATTCGCCGGAGCGCCGAATCATAAGCGGGGGAGAGGGGGAGGTCAGGCGGGGTCGCTCAACGCTATGATACCGATCAATCATGGCAAAAACAAAACTCGCTCGCGCGCGTCAGGGCTAAAACAAATACACAAAAAAACACGATATAGAAAAATATTTGATCTACGTGCGAACTTTTTAAGACACTCACCATGTGGGGCAGGCCCGAGTGGAACAGCTTCCCGGTCGCCTTGATCGTCCACTGCATGTTCCCCACGGTGCCGACGGTCGGCTGGGAGTCCGCCGAGTCCACCCAGAAGATGGGGCCCTTGTTGATCCCCAGCTCGTCCAGCTTCCCTGAGCTGTGCAAGCCGTCGACGCCGATGTCCTCCACCTCGCAGTTCTCCTCGTTCGCGATGAATATCGCCAGGATCGTGCGCGACAGTACCGGGCGCTTCTCCGCCAGGCCGATCATGAGGTCGGTGAGCATGGCGACGTGACCCAGGCAGTCGGTCGTGCCCCTTCCGTACAGCTTGTCGCCGTCCCGGGTGAGGTGGAAGGGGTCTACCTCCCAAGTTTCCGGGTTCGCGGGCACCACGTCCATGTGGCTTCCGAGGAAGGTTACCGTCTTGTCCCCCGTGCCTGCAGGCACGGACAGCACACGGTCATTGAGACGGACAGGGGAACGGAGAAGGAGACCGTGGGTGGTGGCAAGCGGTCACCATGCGAAGGCGGCATGTGGAAGGGCGACGGAGAGAGCGGAAATATGGAACAGTGAATACTACTATTTTAATATTTACCTGGTACCAGGTACCAGGTATGTACGTAGCGCATCAACCCTACCAATAGTAATAACAAATGGACGTCACGATCAGAAATACTACATCCGAATCGTGCCTAAAAAAGGTACTGGTACTACAGGGTGCTATGTGCAAGCACAACAACTGTTTTCAGCACTAGCATTTCGGAGGACTTTAAAAACTACTGCTGCTGCTGCTCTGCTACTACAAACTGAGCCAACTGCTAAGGCGACCGGCCGCGGTGAAAAGGCGGCGAAAAAAACGTGGTCATGGCCATCCTCAACCTGCCCGGGGGGAAGGATGTGAGGATACAGCGTCAAGAACACCGAGAGAAACGTTCACGTTTTTGCACGAGGACAGCATGCGACCCCGATCCCTCCCAGGGGTATATATGATCCTGCGCAGTTTCTCTAAGGAGGGTATTGTACTAGCTGTTATGTACCACCGATCCACCGATACAACGTGTAGAAAATGCGACCGATACAAATTTCAGCCTGATGGTACCTGTGCGCACCAGGGAATATGCAATGCGCGATACGCGGTCTACGACCGCCGTGAGTAGACGCGAGACACCAGACGCGAGTCATCCCAGGAACATATCGCCTAGCATTGCATCGTGAACGACCGACCAGCCGATCGACACATCAACAACCGATGAATAACACACGCACAACATTTGCCATGTACAGACAGTAACCCGCAAGTCAAACCGTGAGTGATTCAAACAGCCACTACGACGGACATAAAGTCTGGAAAGCTACGGATACAAGTCATCATGTTATTCGTGATGTACGGGTTCGAAATTAAAACGACACTCAACACAGTACGAACGCCTTGTCTGTGCTGCAGGACTCCTTTCGTCGTTCTGACGGCATTTTGCAGCCCAACTATAACCGATGCACACTATTACTACTGCTGTAAGAAGAAGCAGCAAGCTACGAATTCATATATACATCTGGACATGTGATACGTACCAGCGATATCGTCGTAGGAGGCGTCGAGGCAAGGGGAAGCAGGATCAACGCCAACAATGCGCACGGGACAACATCCTCTCTACTTGTACGTGTGATACATAGAGCCAAGCGGGCCAAGAGCTCGAAGGGGCACGGTAACAAACGTTCGCACGCATGTCGTATAATATCATGATGTGCGCGCTCGTAAAGCTTGCTGCAGTCCCACGTACGATAGTACCAAACTTCGCACCCCGACGTACAGAGAGTAGGTTTTGCAATCTGTGAGCTAGGATCTTTAGGGGTGTCTTAGACTTGAAAATTGAGTAGCGCGGTCTGCACTTCGGAATCGTCGTCTGCAATTGAGAAATTTCCTGGTTAGATGCAAACGCGGCGCAGCCGCGTTTATGGCCAGTTTTGGCCCGTTTTGGCTGCGGTTTGGGGTCAGGGATAGGGTTAGGTTTAGGGGTTGGGTTGGGTCTTCGCCCGTACCTTGATCTCAACAGGAACCAAAACACCTGAACACCTGAAGATCCGAGCTCACAGATTTTAAATTTTAATGGGACCTCCGTAAAAGATACTGGTACTGCGTACAAAGGTCCGTATGAAGGAAAGGTGCGTACTGCGACTGCAGCAGTAGAAAGAAGCACTCGATCGACCGATGGAACCGGAAGCTACTTCTACATACCGGTGTACGTGCGTCGTCGGTACTGATGAACAAAGTATCCGCGAGAGTTCTTCGACGCGAAGATGCCTTCAGGGCTGCTGGTTGTTGGTGTGTTGTCATACAGCAGCATATGTATGCGTGCGTGTATATACGCGCACGCACTCGCACGGATGTGACCGATTGACTTGACTGACTGACCTTGGTACTTGATGATCACGTTGCCTCGCCCGGGCGTGAAGTGGACGCGCTCAACCTCCAGAGGGCCGCCGTTCTCCGTGGTGTACGGCTTGAGCAGCTCCAGCACGTGGTCAGAAGCGTTGTCCTCTCTAGGGACGAGTCCCTGCGGGACGGAGCAGAGTAAAGCAGAGCCGACAAGGTTCAACATATCACATTACAAGCCGCAACGTTGTATGTGCGCGGTCATGGTGGGTGGTACAATCGGTAATACTCTGGTAGAAACGGACGGTCGGTCGACGGAACGTCATAACCATTCTCGACACGGTTTTCGTCCGTCATCAAAGATGTTGTCGTTGTCGCTATATATTAACGTAGTAGTTGTTGTTGACGCTCGAGGAGAGGAAACGTACGGTGGTGACAACTGACAAATTGGCAACTCGTGGCAGTGAACAAGAACCTTCCGACATTCAACCATGTGTGTCACGAGGACATCGAGACACACCAACCAGCAAGCACAGCAGCAAGCAAGCAGTATCATACCAGAGCGACGACGCTCATATATACCAGTATGCCGTAGGCCGGGTATGAACGTGAAACATGTACACCGACTGAGGTCGGCACTACCCACTACCTGTATACTTTACTTCACGAGCTATTAGGATGCGTCCGTGCGGATCCACAGCAAGCTTGGCGCATGTGCTCGGACAGCAAGCGCGTTTGAGGATAAGTACGAGAGCCTGAAAACGAATCACACTGACCTGAGAAGGGTTGTTCTGGAGCGTGTCGACGTTGTCGATTAGCTTGGCGAGCAGCTCTACAAACCGATCCTCCTTCATCTCCACGCTCGAAAGCAGTGTCTGCGCATCCGCCGCTGAAGTCATGCCAGCCATTTTCCTGACGGTCCCTTCAGGTTTTCCCTGGCTGCTTCCTTTCGCTTTCGGAATGGGTCCACCACAAATCAGGGATTCATTCGCCTCGATTCAGCAACCTTCGTACCAAAAACACGAGCCCTGCCTGCGAATCCTTCCGCAAATTACAAATCCCGCCGCATCTATGTTCAGGTGTTCAGGTCTAACACTCCCTCGCTGCTCGGTGTCGAGGCACGCTGCTGCTGTACTACCGGACTACCTCTAATGGATGAAAAGCGCGGGGACGAGTTTGATGGTGCCGAAGCTGATGATTTCTTCGGCGATGGCGAAGAAGACCAAGAAGAGCTTAGTCAACCATCAAAGACAATGGCCGAAAGGTGAGCTCCTGCGTAAAATAGGCAGCACAGACCATTGAATCGCATGTAAAGTTTTGATTTCCCCGTTTCCTCGTTTGCTACGCAGGCCCATGAAAAGGATTGCGATTGGAGGAGATGCAACGCGTGCATTTCTTGGCATTCTTACCATGTACCGGGACCTGCTGAAATATGGAGGTAGTTTTAGCCAATTTAATCGATGTGACATGACCTGTGGCGTGCGTACGGCTGCCCATGCGGCAACATCCTGAATTGGTATCCCCCCCCCCAAAACGACGGCCATGCATTATATCGAGTGCACCCTCCAACGAATTGCCCGGGTGACACTTTGATATTCGCCAATACGAATGCCTCTTTTCGCGGGGTGGCGATTCGGGCCCAAGCGGCAACACCACAGTAGTTTTTCTGAACTTGTAGACTACTGCTGTACAAGCACTATTTTTACATATGTACGACGACTGGTATGCGGGAAGCCTGGATCGCTGCTATCGCCGCGCGTCCGTAGTCCGTAGCCTGAAGAGACGCATCTGTCAACATATCCATTGGGGCTTCAATCGTCTTCTGCAACACCGAAACGCGAAAACACCAAAGTAACGCCGACTTTCGACGTGAGAACGACATATCGTATCACGTGGGATCAACCATTCCTCCCCGCGCCATTGCGCGAACTTGGAAATAATCAAACAATGTCATACTTCATACCTGGTACATATTAGGTACAAGGATTGACGACGGTTGACTCCCTTACAGCCTCCCTCGCTGGACGTTGCCTCCTCAGGACAATAACGGCTTGTGCTACGATCGATTGCCTCGCATCCTTGCGTCATATGAGTAAGACCTGCTCAAAAAGAATTGCGCTTTAAGTTGCTCAGCAGTATGCTAGAGCTATAAAATAGAAGCTGTGAATATACTCTTGAGCATACCCACCAATAATGTCTCGCCCGTCACGTGTCGACTTGACTTCTTCCGCTACCTCCGCAAGCCCTTGCTATCACTACTGCCACACCAGCACTTCAATACCAATAGCAGGTCTGAATGAACATGGATAGCTGCTGTTCAAGGCTCGACCCAGGGCGTTGATATTCCCCGGTAGTTTTTTTCACACGTTCACACCTCCACAACCCCCTTTCTGTTTTGCACAGAGAGCTGGCTGCGCTGAACGCACGACTGACAACCCTCGGCTATCAAGACGGCGTCGACGACGATGGCGCCGAGGGGGCGGTACAAGAGGGGTTTGACGGCGGCTACGCGATGGGAGCTACCGCGGGGTGGGAGGCGGGCTTGCTGTATGGAGGCGCCGCCGCCGCTGCAGCGGCGCTCGCGCACGTCGAGTCGCTGGACCGAAATCGCGGAGGACAGGCGGGTGAGAACACCGAAGATGAATCGAGGACGACGTCCCAGGGACGGGCACCGGGGAAAGAAAGAGATGGACGCAGCACGGTGACAGCGGCTGCCATCGGTAGAGACAACCCCGCGCAAAGCCGACACACGGGAAGCGACGACGACGAGAAGCCTCCTATGGGCGAAACATCTGCTGCCGCTGCCACGTTTGAATCAGAGGGTTTGGGGGCGTTGGTAGAAGAACTCAGGCGCGCAAGCCTGTTGGGACCGGATGGCCCTCGTGTGGACAGGGCGGACGTTGTACGAAGACTCCGACTGTTGGGCCCTGCCGGGGTAGCAGTCGCCGGTGGTTTGCTTCCGTAACACTTGCTGAAATGGCTGGCCGGGAGCGAGCCCTCAAAGAGTGTTGGGTGTTGAACGACTTCTCGAGCCGCGGGCCATGTCGTAGCGGTCCGCTCGGCCTACTGTGTCTTTTTGCACGACAACAGCCGACCGTGGATCGTCTGCATGTGCAAGTTGCGCTGTTTGTCTGCTTTAAGTTATGGTGCAACGAGGTCACTTGTAAGTAGTAACCGTGTGGGCGTAGACCCCGTCCGCGAATGTTCAAACGTATTAATCCTGTCCTGTAGGAGGTTTACACACTAGCTGTGGACGTACATGTAGGAGCAGTTGAGTTGGCTCGTGTTGCAGGTACGGATGTTGCAGGTACAAATCCCCCCCGATGTCGCGCATGGGGCATTCTCGACCGGCTGCTCGCCACGCGAAAGCTTGGACGATTGACGCGAGTCTGCCCTGGGGCATTGTGTGTGGGGATTCTAGGAGCGCGGAGTGTTCAGAGACCGCGTTTGGAATTGAACGCTCGTGCAAGGACGGGTTGGAGGTACCCTCGAAGGGAAGCGAGTGCGGGCGTACGGGTACGATCTTATCTCTATTTTTTTGTGATAGAAGTTGTACTGCTGTAGCACGCCCACGTAACACACGGCGTTTCTAAGCAGAGCCCCTCCCCATATTGTGTATAAGGTATGATATTACCTCCGCGACAACAAGTGTTCCGGAGCAGGACTCGCGAACAAATGGTAACGCCTCCACCGGATAGCATTAAACAAGTCCGGCATGGGCGCCGACGCCCTCGTCACTTGGAGATTTACTGAGTAATCCAGTGGTGGCCCCTTGATCCCCAGGTTGATTACGTTACTGCCCGACGCCCTAGGCATCCTCGACACCCCCCCCCCTACAGAAAGCCCGACGTGCTCCGTCCCGGCATTGTAGGGATGCGAGGGTCTATGGTCATACAACTGCGGCCATGCATGATATGAAGTACCACCCCCCCTACAACGAGTGGCCTAGAGCTTGAAAGTAAGTGGCGAAAATGTTTCCAGTCTGAGCACGAAACGTGCGTCCCGTGAGGACTGCGGCACTCTTTGAAAATACGCTGAACCCAACAGGCGAATGACGACATCGTCTAAGGCAGCAATCAGCGCCGGAGGTTGATTGGGTGAGAGAGGGTTCGCCTCTCAGATCCAGGGGCTCATACAACACTGCCTTGTTTAGGTCATCGGAGAAAGACTTGACTGCCCGACAAACGGAAGTGCCCGTGCGTGAACGTCCTACTTAATGCTGTAAGGACGTACGTTTCGCTTGCCATGGATTTTGAAAACAAAATCAATAAAAACCCCGAACGGTATCGTCGATCGATTGGGCCCCAAATCAAGTGGGGAGGCCAAACGGCCTCCTCTACGCGCGGGGCAAGCCGAACAACAAATAAAGGATGCCATCTGCAGGGTTCCGCCGACGATGGGGGGCGCGTTGCAGTCCGGCTGCTGAATGCCACCGGAAAAAAAACCGCGCATGGGCGCAGGTCTGATGTGTGGTTGGAGAGAGAACAGGGTTACGAGCGCGTCGGGTTCTTGCAGGATGAAAGTCCAGCGCTGCGCTGTGCTGACTGCTCTCTTGTGTTCCGGACTGGAAATAAATGGGATCCCGTGCAAGTGCTCACCATGTTAGCGATGCTGACTTCGGACGCGTGCTACGGCAGAGGTAGCACCTAATATTTTTAGGTTCCTCATTACCAGGTAAATTATAGCATAGGAGCTCTACATCCCAGTGACACCCAAGACTGATTTTGAGAAAAACTAGAAAGAGTAACCCGATGAAGAAGCTCATAGCCTACAAACAGTTAAATCACGAGTAGTATCATCAAACACGAATGGTATTCAAACGATGTAGGGTTAAGGAGCTCGGTCAGTCGGAAAATAAAACGGGCGGAAAAGTGCTACCAGGTACCTCTTTAGTAGCACGCCCCTTTGGGTTCTCAAGTTCAGTGGGCTCGACTCAAGCGCGCCACAATATGCTCCTATAGAATGCGCGCCAAACCGGCACTGGTCAAGGTTGCACCGGTGTCGCAGCAATTCCCTTGGGTTCGAAGAACAATGATCACAATAATTGATCGAGGGGTGGTTTCGTTCCGGGTGAGGTTAGTGAACACGTAGATGAATCGACTGCATCTTGCAATGCGTTCAACAGCGGACAGGTTCGGTGAAGTTTGCTCTCTTCGGGCTGTCGCGTAGGTTCAATGCCGTAGCAGGTTTTACCACTGATGTAGGCGTTGTGCAGCCAACACCATTGCTCTCGATATTTCCTTTAAGTTACTACGACCCGCAAAGGGTAGCCCTGTTTTTGGACCCTTTCAGCTGCCACAAAACAGAGCTGGGGGCGACTTGGCTGTGACGCCATACGTGAAAGACAGAAGTTGAAATATTGGATCGTTCCAGGCGATTGGAGGCATGCGTGGTCGAACACGATTATTCCCGATGTCCCCAGTCTGCAGACCGCGTTGGGTCGGAGCGAGCACCTCCGTACGAAAATATTTCCACGGCTTACCCAGCCCTGGAAACGTCTGTCGCTGCGTGCGTAATAACACCAGAACAAGGCGCCGCTCCTGCGCCGTCTCCGAGACTGCACCCGGCGATATCGCGCTACCCGTAGCACCCTCGCACATGCTGCTGCAAGCCCCCACCCCCTCTCCCGAAAACAACACTATTCACATGCCAACCAAGCCCTGGCGCCGACGCAACGCAACGCAAAACGCGACCCTGCCGCCATCATAACGGCACCCCGGAATGTTCGATGGCGTGCTTGGGCACAAGGTACGATGTCCAGTCGGCGGCAGTTACCGGCAGGAGTCCCATCTTGGCCATTTTCCACAGCCCCACACACACACCAGCGAAGTTGAGCAGGCTGTAGAGAAGCTTCGGCAGGAGCAAAGAGGTCTTGCCGTCGTCCACCGTCCGGAAGACTGCGTGCGACCGGGGGTCGGTGGGGCGTGGGGGGGGGGTGGGCGGTAAACGAGCGTGTTGTGAGGGGGATATATAGGACGTTGTATCGTGCACACAAGGGACGCTGTGGGAGCAACAATTACTACCAACCTTACGATAATACATATACTTCGTAGCTGGTATACAATAACACCACTACAGTAGATACTCTGCTCTCCAGACCGATAGATCTCGAGGGTTGCGCTTCGCAGACCTGACCCTGCTACTCGACAATTTCGCCGATGATTGAGACGGTAGAAGTGACGGCTCGCCGTCGATATCACGGCCGTTGTTCCCTCTCCAGTCCCAGAGCTTGTCCGCGGCACTCGGGAACCTCCGGCTCTCGACTATCAACACGAAACGGCGGCGAAAACGACAAACGACAAGCTTTCGCGAGCTGCTTGGGCAGCCGAGACCGCGCGAGCATTCCTACGTCTGAGAACACCTTACGGGACGGTACGCCGGTAAACGCAAATTCTGATAAAATATGCTACATCTGGTATATGATAAGATATCGTTTTTTTTTGTGGGCCCGTCAAGGCCTCTTTTGGCCTTAACATATGTATAATGATGCTCGTCAATTCTTCGTCTTGTTAATGAACATATGTCTTCGTACGTGCACTTTTTGCCAAAACGCCATGGAGGTCAACAGGGGAGGGCAGTCCGGACACAGTCGTCGAGGTTTCGGCGCGATGCCTGCAGCGTGTCGCGCGTGACAAGCGCTCAGTGTTGTTTTCTAGTTATGAGTTGAGGGAGCGGTCAGTGAAGGGATCAAACAGCGGTCTCGTGGCATTTTTGCAACTGTTGATAGGTTAATATAACAGTGTAGCGGCATAGAAAAATAAGGGCTCGATCTTGTCGCACTCCCGACAACAAACAGGAAAGCTGACGCTGGTGGGAAAGACGTATCATATCTCTTTCTCACCGCCGTGGACGTTGAGGATTGCCTTGACGGGGTTCATGATTCCCATGAAGGTTATCATAATGCTAAATATGTGGATGCCCGCCCCGGACATGTACATCATGAAACCGTTCATCACCACCGTCTTGCCGGGCCCGAGGGCGATCTCCATTGCCCTCTGTTTAGCAGGAGAAAGGCGGCATACGCACAGCGGTTACAGCGTCAGCCAAGGCCGGGAAGCAAAGCGAGCGCGCCCCAAACGAAACACGTCAGGGACACGACAGCGTAGCACACGACTTTTGACTTTCAGACCTGATCGCAATACGAGGTGAACGCAAACATATCTACCGATACGTACACCCCAGCTATCATTCGATTGCTGCTCAACTGCCACTCAGTCGTAGCTGGACCGCGCCACAGCAGCTGCAGTGCAGGTGCAAACTTCTGTCACCATGACTTTGGGCGCACCTTGCAGGGCCGAGGCCTCGCCACTAACCCGTGAGTTCCTAACCCCGCCGGTGTAGCGGACTGATCGATTTACCGATAGCACCCTTATCCATTTTTTGATAAAATCGTCAACAGCTTGAGGCTTCGCCTCTTCCCGACAGCAACGAGTCATCGTGTGGCTACCACTGCTGCATGCACATAATATAATGCCATTAAATCATTTGAGAGTGAAATTAAGCCGCCTTTCTGTGGTAACGGGCATCAAACCCTGTCCACGGAACGGTTCTAATACTCTGCTGCATGCAGCCTTTGCACTCATATTTGCCCCACGTATGTATACCTGGTGAAAATAATCGTAAAAGTGAGTCAAGTCAGTTGAACGCCTTTCGGCTGACCAACCCTGGTGGCAAGTTCCTTCTAAACAAACGCTCGTGCTTTGCTACAGAGAGTATGAACAGCGCACCGGCATCTTGCTCTTCTTTTGGCTCACACGAGCATCGCACGATGCAATACATACAAGGGTACACGGCATCGCCCTCTCCCCGACAGTTAAAAAAAAACATACGGGGAGACGCCGCTCGCCGCTTAAGTGGGTCACCGTGGAGGAACATCGCATCGATTCCCAGGCACGCACCCGAGCACTCGAGCACGGGGCGAGGTAGGCTATTCTTTGCGTTCGCGTGTTGTGTACTTCGTAACTGTACAACAAACAATAGAACCACTTGCGGAAATGGTAAAATGCCGTGCAGGGGCGTCCTGTTTACGGCGGGGTTCTAAAGCATCCCTATTAATAGGAAAATACTAAACTTCTTGCCGGTGCACGTTGCACGTTGCACAGCTATTTGTTGCACACACGCTTACCTTCTTTTTCAGGTTGGCCTGCGCCAGTGCGCTCGGCCCCGCAGCATCTTCGTCCTGGGCCGGGTCGGAGGGAGAAGGAACGGCGAGAGAGAAGAGTACAACCAACAATATTTCGTCAAAAAGCAAAAAAGGATTTGACTGAAGGGGGAAGGAGCTGCACCTTTGTTTGCGGAAGAAGGAATAGCGTCGGAACCGGCGTGCGCTATGAGCAGCTACATCCTGCACAAAATAGATTCTGCACAAAACTTTGTGCGGCAGGAGATGTGTCGTCATTTTCAACCTTGCGCGTGGACCCACACCAACCCAACCCCAGGCCTGACCCTAACCCTAACCCCAACCCTTTGGGGGGCTCGAGGTCGGCAGGATGCAGCTGCAAATAGGTCGAGTCGTCGGAACCGGGTTCTCCACCAGGCGTTTGTAGGCGTTTGTTCTTCTGTGTTGTGGCAGTCTCCACGCGTGACAGGGATCCACCCTCTGTCCTCTCTGATCGGGGTTCGGTTCGCGGAACACTTGCCACGTCTGCTCAAGGAACGTTCACATTGTTATCTAGGTGATGATGTAATAATACCAATATGGACGGAAATATAATATCCGTTTGGATTTTGATGTCAAGATCATACGGTTTTTGTATTTCTGGCCAGAGTGGTACGTACGTACAACGCAGCAACAGCAGTTACGTAGTTTATATCGAAAACGTGCGGAAGTTATGTTTGCACGCAGGTGTCGTTTGGTGATTGCAGCAGTCCTCCAGCCGTTACCGAGGAAGGCACGGCACTTCACCGGCGGCAGCGAATTTCGCTGGGACCGGATGGGACCGGACGCAACCCCACAACGCATTCTGCCCCATATGGACACAAGGGCGCAACAGCAATGCCGAACGCTTGCTTGCCCAGCCTTGCTTTTTAGGACATACGGTACGGGTGTGGATGACAACGACCAGAGAGAACTACTGCTGAATAATACGAGTACAAGATGTGGCTTGAGTTCACCTCGATCAATGCTCCTGGATTGAATCCCAATGGCCTGGCAAGTGATGTACGAGCCTCTCCTGGTCCAGGGTTGAGGTCAAATCGCCATGGTCTGGCAGGAGTGGTCATAGCTGTTGGTTTCCGGCGACTTGGACACTGCTGAAGCTGCTTGGCCTGGCTTCTTGGCTTCTTTCTTATGTTGCCTTGGACAGAAAACCCCCTCTTATGTACGGCCTGCCTTCTCTCATAGAACAATCTTTTGCCTCCTTTTTCAGAGGGTTCGTCGACCTACGACCTTCAAAGCCTCCACGTGAAAACGCTCGGGTCGGTTGAAGCTCCCGTCGCAGCAAGTTTATCGGGGCCTGGAATAATCAAACATCTTCCCACCGCAAGCGAGTAGGTGGAGAGGGGTCCCCATCCATTCCCAAAGGTGGAGACAGCAGCAGCGGCAGACAATAGACAAGCAGGAGTTTTTTATACTGGGAAAACCCCAAAGGCGGAAGCAAGCCACACCTCACCATGTCGGATATCGACGACATGTTTGGCTCGGACTCCTCAGACGACGAGGAGTTTGACCCGACAAATAAAGCCAAAAACGCAGGTATAGGGGGAAGCGATAGTGATGGCGGCGGCAGTGGTGGCGATAGCGGCGGCGGCGGCGGCGGTGGCGAGGATAGTAACGCCCTCGAAGACTCCGACATGGACGACATCGACGCCGCCCCTGCCCCGCCGCCGGTTGCAGAGGCGGCCTCTGGCTCGGACATCGAATCGTCCTCTCTTCTGGCTGGCGGAGAACAAGCCGTAGACGACTCGGTTATGGGAGGTACCGGGTTGAGCGACAGCGAGGAGGAGCAAGATCGAGCCGCCGCCGCCGCCGCCGCCGCTGCTTCTGCGCAGAGGCAGGCCGTGGACGAGGATCTTTTCGGGAGCGACTCCGACTCAGGCGGGGAGAAGGGCTCAGGCGGGACCGCGGGCGGCGGCTCAGGAGGAGGAGGAGGAGGAGACGGCGACGACGATCCTTTCGAAGACAGCGATGACGAGGGGCAGCAGGCAAAGGGGGGAGGAAGAGGTGGCAGGGGGGACGTGGAAGGGAAAACTCTCGGCCGGCTGAGCAAGGGGGGTGGAGGCAAGAAGGGGAAAGGAAAAAAGCGGAAGGCGGAAGACGACGGCGATGCGCTGGAAGAAGCTGAGGGCGGGAGCGGGGGCAGCGCGAAGAAGAAAGTCAAGGGGAAAGGGAAAAAGGGGGACAAGCTCGGCAAGAAGAAGGCCAAGAAGGGGAAGAAGGGCAGCAAGAAGGGGGCGGCGGACGCGGAGGACGGGGAGCAGCAGCCGAAAAAGTCGAAGAAGAAAAAAGACAAGGACGGCAAGAAAAAGAAAAAGAAGAAGAAGAAGAAGATTGCGGGCGCAGAGGGAGGCGATGGGGATGGCGATGGCGGCGGGGGTACCTCGCAGCTGCAAGACTTGGGGCTGTTGTCCTCGGGCGATGAGGACGGAGGGGAGGAGGAGGACGACGACGAGGACTTGGAAGAGGTGGAGCTCAGCGGCAGCGACTTGGACCTGAAGCCTGCCGAGGAGGGGTCGCCCGGCGGCGACGTGAGTACGGCGAGGGGCAGGGAGGTCCGCACGCGAGAGGACGACGACTTCATCGACGACACGGTGCGAACAGCTCAAATCACTCAAGAACGTACTGAAATTTTGTCCTCGTACTTTGACTGTTGTGCTGTGTTATACAGCAGTAGTATTAATAGTGGTATTTACGTGCCACAGGTATTCGTCATGCGGGTGTGCGTAAGGTACTCGTGTAGCAGCAGAGAGCAGCAGCATCGTTTTGAGCGCGTCGAGGCCTCTTTTCCTCTTTAGCCTCTTTAGGCCTTTGTATGTACTAATAATATTAGATAATAGTTTTAGAGTAGGGGCCTGTCAGTCAAGGGGTCAAGCCGCGGTCTAATACGTACGTACCAGGTATCTGGTTTGTAGCATCTTTGGTATGAGGTGGGCCCACCATGAACACCTTTGAAGTGCGCCTTGCACGCTTTGAGAGTTGCTCCCAGCATATTTTCATTTATCCGAGTATTCTGGGAGTATTGCAGTACTGGTGCCCTAAATATTGCGAGTACTGGGAGTACAACACACACTGGGAGTATGATCATTACTATAAATAAAGACCCCTTCAAGTAGTAGTGGTAGCAGTAGTACAGACAGTAGTAGTACTATACTCGGAGAATCGAGTATATTTGGTACTCCGAGTACTGAGCGTATTGCAGTACTGGCGGCCTAAATAAATGCTGCGAGTACTGTAAGTATGAGCAGTACTGACGGCCCAAATACTGCAATTACTGGGAGTATGAGCAGTACTGAAGGCCCGAATACTGCGAGTACTGGGAGCGTGAGCAATACGGAACCCCGAGTACAAGCAGTACCCGCGTTGTAAACACCCGAAATACTTGCAGTACTCAAGAGTATCCAGACTATTGAAGCCGGAAATACTGCGACTACTCGCACTATATGTATACTCCCAAAATAGCGCCAGTACTCGTAAGTACCTTGTACTCCAGTTGCCCCCCCCCGAAAGAAGTTGCTCCGACTCCCTGTCGTGGGACCATGTGTGAAATGTAATGTTTTCTTCAAATAAATGGGGATGTACTTATCAAAACGGTGCACAGATGGTCGAAGTATACGCATATTGAGGGTATTTTGGTGCTGGGAGGTACTCGCAGTACAACCAGTACCAACGGACGAAATACGGCCAGTACTTTTACTGCCCGCTGTAGAGAACTGAAGTACCTGAAGTACAAGGAGCGTCCACAGTATCGAACCCCGAATTACTGCGAGTTAGGAATTATCCTCAGTACTGAGGTACTGCACAGCAGTGCCCGACGTGGATACGCCCAAACTGCGGCGAGTACACGAAGTTCCTCAAGCCTCTCGGAAAAAATATTTTACTTTGCTCCCAGATATTGGGAACATCTGTGCAGGCTTTCACGTGTTGCTCACACGGCTGCAGGTTTCTCTCTCGGGTCTTGTTGTTCACCAAGTACATATCGGCATGTTACTCGCGTATTATGTAGACGCACCCGGATTCCTATTCACCCCAGACCGATAGCGTGTGCTCATACAACAGTATTTTTTGTTTTGGCATCGTTTTCGCGTTGATGCCGGTTGTTCAGAAAAGGATTTCCCGCTGTGTTGAATACCCATTAAGCGTGGAGTGCCGACCATGGAACACTTGAATAAACCCGGGCGTGGCTTATATGTGGCGCCATCCTCAAGCTACCCGACTACCGGAGTATAATAATATCTCGATATAGGTAGGGTATTTGGTGGCGGTCGGTGTTATGGGTAGTATGGTATACGAAGGATACCCGTTGGGAGGTTACTCCCGGATAGGTGACATGGGTAGGTTACCCGGGTAGCCCAAAAGTACATGCCCCACGTACCAAACACGCCTGTAGGAAAAATCGCCATAAAGGCCATTATCAAGGTATCAAACGCCCTAAAATACCAAATACTGTACGCGGTACGTACGAGCACAGCATTCACCGCAGTATCAAGCGGCGGGAAGACGCGGTAGCACCCAGAGTACCCAACGCCCCAAACACGCATTTTTTGCCCACCCACAGCAGTATCGATGTGTCGAAAATACGAAAATACTGAGCACTGCTGTCAGTGGGTGATGCACAGCAGTGTCAACTTGTTAAAAATACGTTTTGACCATTAATAGTACCCCCTGTATGGGCCTCCGAATACCCTGCGAGTACACCGGGGCTGGCAGTTGCTGCTGTGAGCACCTATGATATGACGTACCAGGTACCACGGTGTGAAAAGATGACGCTATCAATAGTCGATGCTCACGTTAGCAAGCTCTACACTTGGAATATATATTATTGTACGTATATATATAAGAACAGCAGTAGTACAGGTGCTCGTAGACTCAATAGTTATACGTTTAGACCTTTTATTTTTGTGCACGTACTCAAATGAAACGCCAGCTTTTTGACACGCCAGACGAGAATGTGTCCGCCTTTCTGCTTTGAACGATGCTAAGTCGATACTATTAATAGTGTTGAGGTTTTAGTATCTCTTCCGCACAATATCATGATATCTGATGAACCAATGCACTGGTGTGTCGTGGCGTCTACACCTTGTAAAAGGAGGACAACCGAGATCTGTTGGAGGAGTACAACCACGACCCACCCGCGCCTGGGAGCGACAGCGAGGCCGAGGAGGACAACTCGGCGGACCCCCGCGAGGACATGCCCACCCACGAGAGCCCCATGAACGCGGTAAGTCCTCGCTCCCCCCCCCGTCCCCGTCCCCGTGTTACGGCTTACACGAAATTGTCCTCCAACCAAGACTCTCGCGAGTCTTGTTCGTTGTCATATACCAGGTACATTACATTGTTGTTTTGACCGGTGGTGTAGTTGGTAGTGGTGTTTGTGTTGTTGGTGTGTTGTTGTTGTTGTTGTTGTTGCTGCTGCTGTTCGTTGTTGTTGTGGTCGGGCGACCGAAGGACGTTCGGCGCCTGCCACATAGCCTTTTGCTCCTCTTCCTCCTCCTCCTCCTCCTCCCTCCCCAGAAGCAATTCCCCCAACCGCACCGACCGCCTAATAGAATACCACATTCCCCTCCCGCCACATTTTACGCATTTGCTTTTCTGGTCCCCGAAACGAAACACGAATCAACAAAACAAAACAACCCAAACAACAACAAAACAAAAACAATAAAAAATAGGTGCTCAAGTCGATGAAGCGCCGCAAGGCGCAGGACCTCAGCACTTCCGAGCGCGAGCAGATCGCGCAGGAATTCATGTTCAAGATCAACCAGGCGGCGGAGGACGACGAGGAAGCCGTCTTGGCCGGCCGCCCCCGCCCTTAACAAGCTCAAGATGCTCAAGGTGGGGCGCGAACAACAGGGAGGCGTTTTGCGGTGGCGTTTCGCGGTGTTGTTTTGTGGTGGAAAGTTTTGGTAGCGTTTGTTTCGGTGGCGTTTTTTTTTTTTCGGTGGCGGTGGCGTAAATTATTGTGGCATTTTCGTTGGGATTTCGGTGGCGTTTTAGGTGGAATTTTCGTTGGGATTTTTCTTTGGCGCTTGCGGGTCACGGCGTTTTGCGGTCGCGGCGGCATGAAGTGTGCGGTAATAGCGGCTGCACGGGTGGTGGAGGATTTGTGAGCCCAGCTACTGCGTACCGTACATTTTTGTAGCCCACCGAGCGAGGCATGCACAGTGCGCGGGAAAGGGCGGAAAGTGTACGCAGCGCGCCGGGAGCTGTTATTGGAGCTCGTTTCGCCTTTGTGTCTTCGGGCTGCGCGCGCGCGTGCCGGCGCGTTCCTGCCGCCGTCTCAGATGCACGTTATGTCCGCACGTTGCCCCACGATTGGTGACCTCACGCGTTGAAGTGTTTGCCTAAACCCCCCTCCCCCCCCCTCCCCCGCCCCCGCCCCCATCCTTATTCTTCACTTCCACTCCCGCCTCCACCCCGCCCCCCCCCCCCCCTCCACTGCCACCCCCACCGGCACCGTCGTTTTTTTTGTCCTTTCTTGGTGCCTCCCTTGTCCCACTACGACGATTAATTTTGATTATCTCCTCTCCTCCCCTCTACCCCCCCCCCCAAGGTGGTCAAGGCGACTCTGGCAAAGAAGGAGCTTCAAGAAACCTTCTTGGAGTTCGATCTGCTGGGCGTCGTCAAGCGGTGGCTACAGGTGGGGAGTCGATGAGTGTCCAGCGCTTTGTATGCATGCCTCTTCCTGCGGCATTCGTTAGTTTTGCGGTTTTCTCTTCGCCACTTTTTTTTAGTAACAAATTCCACGTTTTTTCATACAAAATGCGCGTCCCCGGTGGCTTGTTAGGTTTCCTCCTGCCTACTAAACTCAATTTCGTGGGTTCAGTTCTCACCGAGTGCATACTAATTGATTAGTGGAAAGCGCGAGAGCGTGAGTGAGCAACACATTCGATGAAAATCGACGCGCGGTGGGAACGCTGAACCCTACGCATGCGCGATAGAAATGAAGGCACGTATCGGGGGACAGAAGGAACAACACCTGTGACCACGGCTTGCTCGTCCAGAAGGTCGCTGAGGGTGAATGAAACCTCCTCATACTGAGTTGAGCTGGAAGGTGAAAAAATGGTCAACAAGATGCCTCATTATCTGTTTAATGAAAGTGGAATTTTTGTT
This sequence comes from Macrocystis pyrifera, assembly GCA_031763025.1. Taxonomy (NCBI): domain Eukaryota; class Phaeophyceae; order Laminariales; family Laminariaceae; genus Macrocystis; species Macrocystis pyrifera. Next base: position 11,978,393 of record JASSKH010000003.1, read on the forward strand.
TTTTTTTGTTTTTGTTTTGTTTCAAGTTTCAAAGACACCGCCTCAGCTGCTGCTGCTGTGAAATCGAGCATATCGTCGAAATTCCTCTTTGCAAGCTGCGTGTGATAGCTTGGATCGCGGGTGCTATGGAGTTGTATGCTTGTCTAGGGCCTCATATGCCTCGACCACGCACCCTGGTGGACCGATGACTCCCCTGGGTGACCGTAGTGCCGGGGGATTTTTGTGCATGGTATGATACACACGTGCCGGTCTGTCCGTCAATACGAAGACCGGTTTGTGCCTGATAAGAATACTCAAGCGGTTCTTGTGTTGACGGTCAGAGCGGTATGTATGTTTGTTGCTGTGGTAAGGTACAGTAGAACGGGTGGGGTCTGTGCGAAAAATCTCTCCGGGATTGCGTGACAAACGTGATTGTGATTGCCTCGGAATGTGTGGCGTGTCGTATAGAAGCGACGAAAGACTGGCGTGTGTGCGTGTGTGTGTGTGTGTTTTTTTTTTCTGTGTGTCTTGTGTTTTTGAGTGGCGCGTCTCTCTCGCCTTGTTGGGGCTCGTGGTGTTTTTGTTTGTTGGTGGTGGTGGTGGTGGTTGTTGTTGCTGGGTTTTTTTTTTTTGCCTGTTGTTCGTTTTTGTTGCTGTTGTTGCTGTTGTTGCCGTTGTTGATGCTGTAGTCGTCGTTTTTGTTGCGCTCGTTGTGGCCGCGGTCGTCGCTTTCGTCCTCGTCGTTTTTCCACTAGTACTACTCGTGTAGTAGTGTTTTTTGTTCGTCCCCGACGGACCACCAAGCCGAAGGCGAAGTCCCTTCCCTCCTGGGGGCACCTACCGCTGATGAGACATGAAAGTTTGTAGGTTGCTCATTGTCCCCCGCTTCCCCCGCCCGACTGACCGCCTGCCAGCACCATCTCGCTCACCTCGTGAAGCCCGCCCCCCCCTCTCCTATCGAGTACCCCCCCCCCCCCCCCCCCCCCCCCTACCCCCCCTTCTCCTAGGAGTTAGATGGTAGCCACCGGCGGCGAAACAGAGAGGGGATAAGATTAGCCAATTTTTTTCTATGCAATATATGGAAACAACGTAGTGGGCGCTCAACTGTTGAAGGTGTGTCTATTGGGAGTAGGAACGGTGCTCCGTCTCGAAAGGGATGCGTGGTCAATGATCAAATGACAAAGGCAAGCAACAAATGAGTACGCCCCCCCCCCCCCCCCCCCCCCCCGCTACTATGGTCATACGTCTACGGCCATGACCTGTGAACTCGAAGCGGAGCAAGTAGACGCACCAGCGCTCTTCGCCCCTCGCTGCTAGAAGTAGCTGGTGAAAACCCGACGTCCTCCGTCCCGGCATCGTAGGGATGCGAGGGTCTATAGTCATACGACTACGGCCATGAATAATATCGAGTACACCCCCCCCCCCCCCCCCCCTCTCGCGCCCTACCCACCCCACTCCCCCCCTTACCCACCCCACGCCACCCGTGCCCAATTCCCCTCCCCCCCCCCCAGCCCCCCCCCAGCTTCCCTACCCATCCAGCCTCCTACGCCCCCCCCCCCCACATCTCCCCCCCCCCCCCCCCCCCCCCTCCTACCCCCCCCGCCCCCCGTTGCTCACGCTTATGCAGCCTTACTCTAACGGCCAGCTGCCGAACCTGACGATCCGCAAAGAGATGCTGCTCTTGGTGCTCATGCTTCCCGTGCAAGTAGACCACCTCAAGAGGAGCGGGATCGGAAAGGTGGTCATGGGGCTGCTTAACTGCAAGCAGGTAGGCTTGTGGGTGGGTAGAAGGGGGATGGGTGGAAGGTGGACTGGGGGATGGGAGGATGGAGGGGGAAGGGGAAGGTGGAGGGGGGGGAGGCGGGGGGGGGGGGGGTGTACGGTGATGCTCGGGGTGCTTGCGCGGTTTTCGTTTTGTTCTGTGCGATGTGCCGTTTTTTGCGATTTTGCGAAGCATGGGGTGCGTTTGTCGGAGCTGGTCGCCGTATTTTGATTTTTTGGCGATGTGTGTAGGGACCCTTCTCCTTCACTGGCGCGCTCGTGTTTTTGTTCGTGTTTGTTGTTTTTTGGCGTGGGTTTTTCGATTTTTTTTCAAGTTTTTTTTTTTTTTTTTTCTGGCAACGAGCCGTGTTGTGAGTTCTCCTGTTTGTTTTTTTTCACCTCTTACCTAAAAGGGGGAAACGTAGGAGAGAAATGTACCCGAAAGCGGGGGCTCACGACACAGCGCACCTCTTCGCGATTGTTCACCTCGAAGGACGTGTGGTCCACATGTATGTACGAGGTGGCCGTTTTAGCTCCGTTCAAACAAAGGTCACTAGCAGGAGCAAAAGGCAATGCTACAGAATTATTGACTATATATATACACACGCGGCGAAAACAAGTACCAGGTACGTAGATACCGCAGATAAACCAGGTGTGCAAGCCCCTGAATGCATGCGGTGCACGTGAGTAGTATGTCCTCCGTCCTCCCCTCCCCTTCCCTCTCACGCCTCTCATTGCGTGCGCTACTCGTAGACAAAACCAGGGTACCTTTTTTTCATTGGGCGTCACCACGACTGGCGGTCTAGTTACAGTAGATCATTCTTGTACGGGGAGAGCCTTAACTTAGCACAAGCGGAATGATCGTATGACACACCTGGTTTTACGGGGCTTCATAGTAAATGGGACCTACGGTACACACATAAACCTATACATTTTCCTATTTTTGCTCGCAATATTTGGTCCTATTTACTATGGTCCCTCTTGTAGTGTTTATGGTGAGGCACCCACGAGGTAGTTACATAGTAAATCCCATTTCTGTCTCTGGACGCGGCCGCACCAGAAGATGAATCAATTCGTTGACGCTGTCATCCATATGCAAGAAAATCCGCCTCAAACGCTGTTCTTAGTAGGATGCAGCTCACCCTTCTGCGACTCGCCCAACACCTCACGGCGCTTCGCGCTTGGTGCAAGCAACGTCTGCCTGGTCGGTGAAAACCCGACGTGCGCCGTCCCGGCATTGTAGGGATGCGAGTGTCTATGGTCGTACGAATACGGCCATGCATGATCATGAGTACCCCCCCCCCCCCCCCCCCTCCCTCTCGCCCCCTTCCTAACCGTAGGAAACGACGGAGAACAAACGCGTGCTCCGGGAACTGGTGACCAGGTGGAACCGTCCGGTGTATGAGAAGGAGACCAACTACCGCGCCATGAGATCGATGCACGACGAGCCGGAGGCTATGGAAGTTGCACCCAAAAGAGGCGGCGGGGGGGGCGGCGGCGGGCGGCGGCACGGCATGGTGGGGGGCATGTCGCAGCGCGACGGCGCCAGCCGGGACGAGGCGGTGGGAAACATCCTGAACGAGAGGGCAAGGCGAGTTTTTTTTTTTTTCATCCGATACGTTTTGCTTCTTTTTTTTCTTCTCGTTTGTATCATCTGTACGTACTTATTTCACGCAGCTTGTAAACGAAAAGTTGAGTGTGAACGAATGTATCGGTAGAGTTCACAGCTGCCGTGTGGTCGGTTGAGCTCTGAGCTCACACCGCTGTCGTATTTGTAGTTTTTTTTAATGACATACCAGGTACGTCATGATTGTACCTGGTAGTTTTCAAAACATACGTCAGCTACGTACACGTACGAAGTCGATCACAAGTTAAATGTGGTCGGGTACTCATCGTTGCAAAAATGTCAAGCTTTTGCGTGATAGGTCGGCCACCCCACCCGTGTTCTGCTTTCCTCGGAAAGGCTTTACTATGCGCCTGGTACGTAGGTCGTTGTTTAACGTGACGCTCGACCGACCTCCCTGGCTGACGCCGCAGGGGAGACTTGACAAAGCATAGAAATACATAGACCAGGTATGATGGTATTGCCCCTTTTGCCTGCCGCAAAACAAGAAATAACGCATTAATTTTTCAAAGTCATTTACACGTCGGACGTATCATCCACAGATAGATCATCATCTACAGATAGATAATCTAGACCCTGTGACCTGCCTTTGTGAGAGGTTGTGCACGATCTGCCTTGTAGGGCAGATACAACCTAGGAAACATGCCCTGCTGTAGTAGATCATGCAGGTTATACGTCTCTCACCCGGCAGCATGAGCTATTAATAGGTCATTGGAGATCAGAAATCCTATCTTGCCCTGAAATATCTGCTGATGATATGTGTTCTGATCCGTTTGATCTGTGGTCTGATCTGTTTGATCTGTGTTCTGATCTGTTTGACCTGTGTTCTGATATGTTATGATCTGTGTTCTGATATGTTATGATCTGTGTTCTGATCTGTTTGACCTGTGTTCTGATCTGTTTGATCTGTGTTCTGTTGATCTGTGATCTGATCTGTTTGATCTGTGTTCTGATCTGTTCGATCTATATTCTGATCTGTTCGATCTGTGTTCTGATCTGTTTGATGTGTGAAGTAGTTTCGTCCTCAATAAACGTGGGTGCAGTCGTAGCCTCTACTCATACAGTACTAATCGAAACCCACGATGGACCCCCAAAAGGCGTATTGCCCCCTGTCTATCTACACGTGATATTTTGTTCTGATTACTGTATTCCCCCGTAGTACTGCTTAGGGATTGCTAGATAGGTGGCTTCGCACCATAGGCTGGGTGGAGGTCGGAAACGAGTTCGTTCGTAGCCGCGCCTTTCCTTTGCCCTCTACAATAAGTCGCAGCTAGTCCTTGAAGTCGTAGCGACTCTTGCTGGTGGCATCCATTTTCCCCCCTCCCTACCACGTCGTCATGATCGTCTTTGGTTTGTTGTTTTGTTTGCTCTGTTGTGTTTTTGTGTGTTTTTTTTTCGTGTTTTGTTTTTGATTTTGCGCGCTCTTGTTTTTTGCCAGCGTCGTTCGAAGGTGGTTTCCGGACCTACGATATGTAGCTTCCGCTAGAATAAATATGATTGGTCACGCCCCTCCCCCCCCCTCCCTTCCCCTCCCCTAGCGGCGGCTTCATCCCATCTCGCATGTTTCTGTCTGGCGAAACGCCTGTTGATTGGTAGCCATGCGGCCAATTCACAGCTTACCCCTCCCTCCCCATTCTCTTTCCTGACTTCAATGACCCCCCCCCCCCCCCCCCCCCCGGCGCGTTCCTTCCCTCTACGCGTCTTGTGCTTAATATTGAGCAGGGGTTTGGACCCCACGAAGTCGCGAATTCCTTTCTCGAACGGTTACGCTTTCTCGAAGGCCCCAAGGTCAAGGGTGGAGGGTAGCGGACGCCCGCCGCCGCAGCAGGTGCGGGTGCCCCCCCGAATTAGAGCTCGGCTTTTCTCTGCTGTTGGGTACTGCTGTGTCAACCATGCTCATAAATCGGACAGATGACACATTCCCACCGAATTGTCTGTATATAGCTGCTTGAATCGAAATGTTGCCTCTTCCTACGTACGAATGCATATATATATATATATATACACTGGAAGTCAAATATGATAGCTCCACACACAGGGCACCCGATGAGGTTTGGTTTGGACCATGACGATCGCCTCCGCGAGGGCTTCGACCTGATGCGTGCGGCATGGGCGTGGCCGTTTCGAAAGAAATTTGTCCGGAGGTGACCATAGAGTGACCCTCATGCGGACAGACAGACAGACAGACAGACAGACAGACACTTTTTTTTCTGAACCCGTTCTAGATACCACAAGTGTACCTACCACTTGTGGAACTGTGTCAACATTGCGTGGAGCGGATAGATCACATCACCATTTTGCTTGGGCTAGATATTCCAGGGGCGAGCTAGACAACTAATCCAGGGCGACGTACTGCTGTGTCAAATTCGCTGAGATAGATAGGACAGATCGAACGCCCTTTTTTGTTTGACCTAGGGAGATAGTTCAGGGCAGACATACTGATATTTATATATTTTAAATGTATATAATATATCTCTATATATTGTGTTGTGTCAACTTTGCACAGATCGGGCAAACGGCATCCCATTTAACTATCTACTGTACACATGTTTTTTTTTTGTTCCTGTTCTTGTTTTCGTCATGTTTATCTCGTGCTCTTGTCATGGTCAACGTTCTCGTTTTATATTTTTTTGTCAAAATTGCTGTTATTAGACCTATGCCAATGGAAACGCGAAGTTCCCATAAAAAGCTTGAACTCCAAAGATACCCGCCGAAAATGTTTAGAACACGCTTCCTATGGCCACGTTTACAAAAAAAAAAAGTTCCCAAGTTTTGGAAAAGCCCGAAAAAAGCAAATCTGGGGCCGATTTTGGGCCAAGATCGGCTTCAGAAAAACTCAGGCGGATGTTTGGTTCGAAGCGGCGAGATTCCGAGTCCTTGACAGACATCGATCGACTACGCCAACGATTGCGTCGTGAATTTTGAACGGAGTGCGCTCGTTAGGGGCTCCGACCCACCCTTGGGTCACCCTGTTCACACAATGGCCAGTGACGTGTGGCGGGCGCTGGCCAGGCGTACGGTAAAAAAACAATTAGCCGCTGGTGTGTACAAAACAGAAGACAAAATTTCTCGATCCGTCTCGAATGGCAAAAGACAGGCTTTTTTTCAGGTTTGAGAGGATACCGCAGGACGCCGCCGGCAAGCTCTCGCCCCCTAGAGCATGTATCCACATTCTATCTTCGATGCCGTCATCTATACTCGTTGGCCTTGCCCGACACCAAGCGGGTTGGCCGTGGGCTGAGTCTATATCGAGGTCGAGCGTGTATCGTCGCACGAGCCGATTTTTATCAGCTTGTTGACAATTTGCAACGAGAGAAAACAAATTGCGCCGCCTGCAGCCGTTAGAAAAAAAAGGAAAAATCAAACATTTTTTTCCTTTTTTTCCCACAGCGGCGGTACGAGAGGATATTTTTGGCTGTGTTTTCGAACAATATTTTTGAAAGAAGACTTTTGGACTTCACATTTCCATTGGCATGGGTCTTAGTACTTGTCACTGTTTTTTTTTCCTAGTTCTTGGTAGTGTTCTAATTATTTATTTTGTTCTGACATTTTGTTTTTTTGTTTCTCTCTTCTCCTGTCTGTCTGTTGCCTTTTATGCGTGCATGGCCTGTGGACGGTGAAAAAAAGGTGGACACGAGCGCGCGCACCAAGCTGCTCAAGAAAATGGCGGTGCTCTCTCGACCCGTCAACAAAAACGCGTGATTTTATTAACAAGAGGAGCAAGACACAAGAGCTTTTTTCCCGTTTTTAGTCCAAGTAGTTTGTGCTCCCATACCACACGGGTGATAACACGGATGCACTTGTAAAGGGACTAAAATGGCGGGGGGGGGGGGGGGGGGGGGGGGCTCACTACTCGCGTAACGCTGTCGATCAAAATTGACGGGGCTGTAAAGAGGCAGAGCGAGAAATCGACAGAGAGCATTACCACAACCGCCAATAGCCGCCCCCCCCCCCTTCCCCCTCCGGTATTGTAGGAATGCGAGGGCCTATAGCCATACGACTACGGCCAAAGAGTACACCCCCCCCCCCCCCCCGCCGTGCTACCGACTGTTGTGGTGATTGATGAGAGAGCTTCGTTCCCGGGCTTTCCGCGATGGCGATACGTTGTGCCCTTTGTTGTGTCGTTTACAGTGAGTTCCGAGTTGGAGGCGTTCAGCTCGGTGCACGTACGGCGTGCGTGCATAGGGTGGGCCTCCTTCCGAGGGCGGGAGGCGGCGGGGACGGTGTGGCGACCGCGCGGCGCTTCTAAGCGCAGCGCGAGCGCACAGAGGCCAGGCCCTAATCTACCGAAAACGACATTTCGTGCCGCGCAGTTTTCGGATCGGTAATTTTTTTAGGTTGTTGAGGTTGTTGCCCCAGAACAGCAATACTCGCATGTAGTACCAGTATACCTGGTAGTACTAGTGCAGTGCTCAATGATACCGCAACAGCTATCTTTGAGTTAGTTTTCTTTGCCAAACTGACGGACGGGGTGGTATGGATTGGGGTGGAACGGGAGATGGCGCCGGAACTGCGGAGTGTGTGTGTGCCCTCTTTGCAAAAAAACAGAGAGCGGCATCATACATAACAGCTGCATGCCATATATAAACACCATGCTGTAAGGGTGGTTCCTGCCCGCAGTCTCACTACGAGGTGTCAATTTGTTTGAAAGGAAATTTCTGACTGGTGGAATATTCCTCGTCGCCCAATCAGTGTCGTCATTTTAGGGTCGCCACGTTGGTTTTCTCTCTTTTTTTTCTCTGGCCGGTTGGTTTGACTGACTGGTTGGCCGGCTGTGTTTTGATTGGCTGGTCGCGCGGCTGGCTGGCCGTGCATGGATTGGCTGACTGACTGGTTAGCTGGTTTTGATTTGGCTAGTCTTGCAGACTTCAAGTTACTTTTCATTTTCCCGGGGTAAACGTCGCTACAAGGAGGAAACACGCCCTCAGGACGGTTTGCGGGCACCAACCCGCTATAACAACGGACCACGAAGGGAACACGCGGGGGGAGGGGGAAACAATAAACGTTTTTCCTTTTTATGATGAATGCTTTCTTGAATGCTTTTTACCCGGCGACTCACGGAGCACGAAGCACGCGAAAAAAAAAAGGGAATAGCCGTCACTGATCTTCCCCCTCTCTGGGCAGGAGAACTCGACCGTTTATTAATAGGGACCCGTTCGGTCGATCCCGTTGTGCCGTTCGCCGCCTCCCCCCCCCCCCCCCCCCCCCTGCCTACGCCCCCCCCCCACCCGTTCAAGCAAAAGCTGTGACCGCATGTGACTTGCTTAGGGACTTTTTCTTACGTACACGAGGGGAGTTTGTTCAAGCCATAAGCACGTACGTAAGCACAAGAGCGAAAGCGCGCATCGCTCGTGTGCTCGATATGACAGCTGCAGACAGTTGCTGCAGCGCACCACACGAAATGACACTATTCCACACCGCTCCGTTCCAAACCACTACTACATAGTACATCCAGCAACTCGTACAGCACCACTGTTATCTATCAACTGTACGCATACGACGTGCATAGAAGCAAACGAACAAAACCGGCCCAGCAGCCACAATTCACGAGACTGCCCCCCCCCCCCCCCCCCCCTCCACCCGTACGACTACGGCCATGCATTACAATGAGTACACCCCCCCCCCCCTCCACCCCTCCAGACGCATGTTACAGTAGAGGTGCACCATTTTGGGGGGGGGGGGCTCCTCGCTTGAGGAGCTCCATACGTCACCCAATACTGACTTCTCAGCAGAAATCAAATTGCCTCCCGATGAATAATCCCATGGCCCAAGTGAACAAAAAAGTCATTTTTCGAAACAAGGCTGGCCTTCCGACGAATGGGCAAGGAGCCCCGTCATTCAGGAAAAAAAAGGCGGAAATATGATTTTTCGGGGGACCATAGTAAATAGGACCAAATTTTGATAGTACAAATAGGGAAACATATAGGTTTTTGTGTGTACCGTAGGTCCTATTTACTATGGTCTCTCCCAATACCTCTGTCGTAGAACGCGCCTCCGTCACTCGCAAACATCAAGCGTACTCCACTACTCCATTGCTGCACAGGTCAGACATCTGATCACTGATGCCCACCGCATGACCTACAACAGCAGATATTTCAGGGCAGACACACACATGGCTGATCTGTTCGTACCATCTACGCGTGCAGCAGCAGCTCATCATATTGCCGAGGGGGAGGGAGCCGAAACAATCAGCACATACATGGTCAAAGCACACGTCCGCTGTGTTGGATCTATCTGTTACTTACACAGACCCTGCAAAACATATCACAACAAGATAACGGCACGTGCAGCAGGATCTACATCATCTTACAGCCGGTAGATCGTGATCTCGTCTGTCACCGACCTGCGCGCATGAATTGTTGGAAACCACCAAAACTCCCACCCATTGTTGGTTGTATACCAGTACATGCCAGGTATATGACAAGACCACGTTGTCCGGAAAAGTAAGGATCGTTCATGTATTCATACGAAGAACCAAACGATCCTTGCATTCCCGACCAGGGAGGTACAGAAGTACCGGACACCCATAAACAATAAGAAAACCAGCGATAAGCAAGGTAGCACGAGATTCAGGAGAAACTAATAAATCCAGAGGACGTTCTACTGGAGTCAGTGCAGAAAGCACCCATTCTCAAAATAAGAAACCCAGCCTGGAACAGTCTTCCTGTTTCTTATCGCAGTAGATGTCCTGTGCTGTACCTGGTATACTACTGCAATTCGGGCACTGTTTTTATGCCCTGAGGTCGGAGTGGAAAAAGTCTTCGGCGTCGACAAGGCGGAACTCCTCCTCCGACACAGGAGCCACGCTCTTCATCTTGAGCTTCAAGTTGTAGCGGTGCAGGTCGCTCTTGTAGTGTTCTCGGTGGGCGCCCTGCGGGAATTTTTGGAACGAAAAAACAAAAAAAACAAAAACAGGAACAGTTGAAACGACAAAACAATCAAAACACATTTTGAAACGAAAAACAAAACAAACAACGAAATACAAAACCAAAAACCCCCCAAAAAAGTAAACAACGAAACAAACAACACAAAGTCAAAACTAAAATAAAAAACAGGAAGATAAAAAAGACAGCGTGCCTGGTATCATACGATATGTAACTGTCGCTACTAACACGACACGTAAGGAACTGGAGCAGCAGGAAATTAGTAGCTACTGCTGTGTTCGTTGGCAGATTTTGATAATTTGGGGAATACCAGGTATACAGCAGTAGGTACTACGGCCCATTTGAGGGACCTATTTTAACCCTTTTTTAACGCTGCGGTGTCCGGTTGTTTTGGGGGGACACAGCAGTACTACGGGGGACCATAGTAAATAGGACCTGCGGTACACACAAAAACCTGTATATATTCCCTCTTTTCTACTAACAATATTTGGTCCTATTTACTATGGTCCTCCGTACAAGTACTTAGAAATATGAGTGATTCGTCCCCAAAACGGGACTGCAGCCCTATAAGGGCGAATGCAGTCAGTAGGAGTGACGCCGCGATAAGGCTAAACGTTGTACTAAGGAACCTAATTTTTTCTGCCCACGATTTTTGCCCACTGCTGACTGTAAGGGGCCGGTACCAGCTCTGATAGGGGACGTCGGTGCATACCAGGAAACATACAAGGGGCCTCCAGTATCGAACGCAGTAGGGTCTCTTGAAGGGGATTGCCTACTGTGGGCAGTATGTGGATCTCAGTCGGCGGCGGTCGTGGAACCGGCTTCAGCCAACTCGACAGGGGTCTCTGTTCCTCTGGCGCGGCGTAAATGACGGAAGCTCTCGTTCTCTCATTCGCTCGAAATCAGGACGATGAAACAAAAACTTGAGAAAACGTAGAAGACAAACACAAACGTATAGGGCAGAACATACTTACGTCCATAGAACAGAGACAACGACATACACAAGAGGCATGGACAGCGCGGAAGACGAACAACAGCAGCGGAAAACCTACACAACCCCTACAGCAAGACAAAAAAACACAACACACACAAACAAACAATAGACCCGAAGAAAAAACCAGGCAGACAAAAACAACAAGTGGAAAACAGAACAACAACAACAACAAAAACGATGGGAGAGCAAAAAAGACGAAAAAACAAAACAAAACAAAACAAAAGCAGTACGTACAAAAAACAAAACGAAAAGCGAGAAAAAAGTACACACACCGTGTGGGGGAACGTCAGGACGCAAGTGTTACACCCCAGGGCTTTCTTTGCCTTCACACCCGCGCCGGCGGCAGCAGCTGACGCCGCCGCCGTCGCCGCTACAGAAGGAGAGTAGACACGGTCCTCGTTCGTATCTCGCCGCGCCGCGCTCTCCCCCCTCTCTCTCCCCCGCCGCCGCTTGACGCTCCGCCCTGGCCTGGTCTCTCTTCTCCTGCCTTTCCTGCACCTCCTGTGTATCAATCAATTCATCCACCCGTTCATTCAAGCGCGCATGCAACGATTACGAAGTAAGACCGAAACGAACCCAAGACGTAAAATAAGTGTCCTTCCGCCACCTTAAAAAACCTCCTCTCCCCCACCCCACACCTCCCCGTCCCAGTCAGCGGAGCACAGCAAAACGTGTACCAATTACTTGGTAAAAATAAGTCACCCGTGGCCGAGGGCGCTTTACCTTGCTTCTCCGTCGTACTTACGTCACAAGCCAGACACGATGTTACATCTAGGGAGGAAGTTGGAAAGCGTGTGCGGCGTTTTACAGCAGTGCTCGAGAGACATTGTATCTGGTAGATTGCCGACACCAGCCCCCAGCCCCTGGCAAAAAAAAAAAAAAACACACACACCCACACTGCAAAACAAACGTCCCGCTTGTTCAAATCTCTTGCGAAACCGCACACACGTGTTAGAGGACTAGACACTAGTTGGAATTGCAGCAGTCGGGCCGTTTTTTTCCACCAGTAGACGGGCAAGCAAACGGCCTCCCAACCAATTGACCAACAAACCAACTACCTCGACCTAGGGGCCAGTTCACCCTACCACGGCCACCAGCGATGGATCATCATCATCATCATCAGCAGCAGCAGCAGCAGAAGCGCAAGCAAACGAAACAAAAAATAAACCACACACAACAAACATGCGGCGACGGAGGCGGCCGGTCGCGTTCGAACCGCGCGTTAAAACACCTGCTGTCGGGCATCCCGCTCCGCTGCGTCCTCCTTCTCCCGCCGCCGGGTCCCCTTCGATTTCCTCCCGCCCCGCTTCCCGACGCCGCTCTCCCCCCCGCGCCCATCCCCTCTCCCCGCGCCCTGACAGCGCCGCCCTGCTGTGCCGCTCCCGCGCGGCCATCGTTGTTGTCGTAGTCAGAGTCACGACCTATCCGAGCTTTCGCTTTGCCTCGCTTCCCCCCCGCTGTTTTTTTAGTTGAAACCGCGCGTGAGAGACACCATCGTTGGCGTTCGGGAAGTTCGGGGGGGGGGGGATGCATTCATGTCATGCATGGCCGTAGTCGTATCTCCAGAGACCGTCGCATTCGGACAAAAACCGGGACGGAGCACGTAAGGTGTCCACCGACCAGGCAGACTTTGCGTGCACCAAGCGCGAAGCGCCGTGAAGTGTTCGGCGAGTCGCATGAAGGGCGAGCTGCATCCTACTAAGAACCGCTTGTGAGGCGGACTCGCACACAGATAACAGCTTCGAATTCACAGATTTATTTTCCGGTATGGTCACTTCCAGATACAGCGATGGGGTTACTATGTAACTGCCTCGTGGGTGCCTTACCATAAACACTACCAGGTACGTGACACGATCATTCCCCTCGTGCGGACGGAGCAAAGGTTCTCCAACCCGCACAGACGATTTAATTCAACCGCCACCCAGCTCAAAAGTGAGGCATGCCCTATCCCCTACCTGGCGCTCGAGTATATTTTAGGCGGGTCGTGCAAATTAGCAACTCGTTATACCCTTTTAGGCCTGCAATCTCGTTGAGGGGGAAATTGCTTCGAGTTTGACTGGTTTATCCCCAAAACGTGACTGCACTCCTAAAAGAGATACGACCCGTGTACAATTCACAAGTTTTTCCTAGTCTAATTCCGAGTGTATTGTCTACAAAACGGGAGTGCGGTAGGCGGTGAATTGGAGAAAAATAAACGTGACTCACCCGGCATCATGAGGCCTTCCTCGGCCACACCCTCCGAATCGTTGCTCTTCCCGGAGCGAGCTTTCTTCCCCCTGACCTCCTCCTCCCCCTTGAGCTTCACCGCCAGCAGCCCCTTCCTCAGCAGTTCCACGTCCATGTCGGCCTCCCCCTCCTGCTGCACCGACAGCTGGAGAACCTCCAGAGAGCAACGGCCACTGCGAGAGGGGACGGAATATTTTAGTTTTTCAAAGCGCCAGGTGATCATGAAAAACACTATAAACATGTATTCGAAATTCGACTGAAAATAAATGAAAATCAGGGAAAATAGAACAATACATGGGATAATACGTACCCGTGGCAACAAATAAAAACAAAATGAAAAATCAAGACACACTTGAAAATCAATATAAATTGGAAATCAAGGCAAAATTGAAAAACAAGTGAAAGCCAGTGCAAGCAAAAAAGGAAAAAAGAGGAAAAAGTGAAAAACAAAAACAACGCGACGTGTTTGTATGTACGAAGCAACAGAACAACCTCACGCGAAAACCAAGACAAAACACACACCAATGCCCATCGAAAACAAAAACCACACACACAACACAAGAACACACAAAATAAAAGCGCATGATCCTGCATTGCACTATCAAAAGCGGAAAAAAAACACACACACAAAACACCCACCCCATCCACTACAACCCGCTACATACGAAGCACGTGCTCACTCTGCCACGGTTCTGACGGCCTCCTCCACGTCCCTGTACATACCCGGGTCAACCAGGAAATCTAGAGACTGACCCCCACTGCCGAAACCGCCGGCCGCGCCCCCTTCTCCCCCGCTTTCGAAGCTCTCCACTCCAAGCTCTACCAGGGCTTCCTTCAGCGGCGCCGGGTCTATTCCGGAGGCAGGCAAACGGTAAGAAATGGGTATATAGCCCTCAGACAATGTACTGAAATAAATTGTCCCACACTAATTCCGAGTAGTATGTCCCAACACAATGGTTGCAGTTCTCAAGGGGTTAAGGTCAAGGTTAGGCAAATGTTGAGGTGAAGCTTGTCGAAACTGTGTGGAAAACGTTTAGGCAGATAGTAAATGTAGGAAAAATATAAGGAAGATACGCTGCAGGCAAGTAGGTAAACGAAGGAAAGTAAGCCAACCGCAAAATGTAAGACAAAACGCAAGGCAAGAGTAGAAAGCAAAGCCACAAAAGGAAAATGTACGGCAAAGGTAGCAAGGGTAGCAAGCAGGGCAAGCAAGCCAAGCAGAGCAAGTAGATGCAAAACAAAGCAAGCACACCAAGTAGCACGCCGAGCAAAGCAAAGCAAGCACAGCAAGCAAAGCAACGCAAAGGAAGCAAGCAGAGGCCGCAACGTAAACAAGTACCTTCTTCGGTGGTGATCCGAAGCTTCATCTTGGCCCTGTCAATGGGCATAACCTCCTTCAGCTTCTTGATGACTTCCAGCGCCTATCCGTATGAATAGGAGTTGCAACAAGGCGTGGTCCACGGTCAATCAATGCGCACGCATACACATACCCTGGCGCACACGTCCAGTCAGGCAAATATGGCGACCAATGCACTTCAGCTCCTGCCATACCAGCCAGTCGGGTCCATCAACAGAACAACCAACAGACCCACCGATTAAACGACCAACCAAACATTCTAAATATCGACCAAAGGCAACCGATCAAATGACGGGATCGATCAATCCTTCGGTCCATCTGCGCGAAAAAAACGGCCACAACCCGCCAACACACCTCGCAAACAACAACAACAACAACACGAAATTGAAATCAGTCAACACGTCTGGTGAAAAAGCACTCAACCATTTGAGTAAACCAGCCAGGCCAGTCGGCCCATTGGTATCGACCACTCGGGTCAACCAACACAAGATCACACGACCGACTACAAAAAGCAACGCGGCCGATCAACGACACATCGACACCGATCGACACCGTCTTCAGCAAAACCAAAACGACAGAAAAAACTGGACAAGTGAAAAACGACCGACCAAAAAATCCAAGTGACAAGTCGTCAAACCGCAGAGCGATATGATACCCCGCCAAAAACAAGCGGTGGCAAGCAGCACAGGGCCACGTGATGTAAACCTCAACGAAACCATAAAACAAGAGCAGAAAAGAAAACAGCGGTTATGATACAGACAGGACCAACACTGCTTGCAGATGTTAGGGGCAAATTATACAGAACTTTTCCCCCACCCTTCTCGAACCAACTTGTATCAATCAAGGGGAAAAAAACAAATCTGTAGCCTATTTTACGGCAGCATTTCAATATTTTTATTTTTTTCCTGAGGCACTCGTTTCTTCCGCTCCAGAGTTCTTTGGAGCCCGCTGTCCTGTCAACACGGACCAGATTGTTGGCGATGAGCTACTGTGAGAACAACAACAACAACCACAACCACAACCACCCTGCAGTACCGATTTGACGCCTACTCTACTGCTGTACCAACAAATAACATAACCAAAAAAAAAAAAACAAAAAAAAAAAAAAAAAAATTAAAAAAACACACGCGCCCGCGCGCGAGAAGAAGGACCTCACCTGCTGCTTGGCACTGCGAGTGGGGTGCGTGGAGAAGTGCACGTCGCGCATTGCCTTCTCTATCATAGAAACCTGCCCCGCGGCGGCGACAAGAGGCAGAATGTCAGCAGTGCGGGCGAGGGCGGCAGATAAACATATCTGTAACAGGCACTGGTTGAGGAGAGGTTCGCCACACGAAACCCTATGAAAAAACAGAAACGGCGGCGTAAAAAAAGTGTTACACTGTTTGATGAACCAATGGGGGACTTCAAGGGGTGTGTCAGCTTCGTATTTTCTTCTCCTTTGACGCGGGGGGCGAGCGGGCCGGCCTGGCGAAAACCAAACCATCACAAGTATTTGACGCCACCAACGCCCGCGTGCCCGCCCGCCACACCCGTATACGCCGCCGCCTTTGTGGCTGCTGTTGATGCCGGTGTTGCGTGCAGCCTCTGCAAAAGAGGTAGGGGGGGGTTGCTTTCCAGTCTCCCGGCCCGGCCCGAAACCCTCCGTCATCCCAACGACCGAAACAACCACCGTAAACGTTGAATGATACTAGTTTCACCGCGGCGTCGGAAACTTCACCAAGTTGCCATCACCCACTTTCTCCTCGGCTGCCGCCGCCGCCGCCGCCGCCGCCGCTGTTTACATCAGCCACAAGAGCGGGGCGTTTTTTTTTGACGAGGAGCGTTCGCTTCCAACCGCACGCTTGGTACGCACTCAACTCACACTGCCGAACGCTCTTTTCATTGCTGCTATCAAAACTATCTCGCTCTTTCGCTCCTTTCGTTTAAGAAGAAGGAAAAAAAAAACGCGGGCCTCCTCGCCAAGGAAAAAACAATCGCAGGGCGAAAACCCCTTCGTTAAAAAAAAATTGAACGCCTGGCTCAGCATGAAAGAAAAAGAAAAAGCCAAGCTCAAGATGACAGGCCTACCTGGTACGTATTACAGCTCAAGAAATAAGTAAGACCTTACTGGAGACTCCTTTCCTTCTAGGACTGCCGTCCTGTTGGGGGGAAAAATTACTCGGAATTTGAGTCGATTGTCCCCAAACCGGGGACTGGAGTTATCGAAGGGTTTTGAGTGCAAAGCGCCGACCTACGTGCACGCACCGTGTAAGGGCGGTTGGAGGCCGGGTTGACGCACTTCTCCGACACGATCGTAGCCACGTCTCGGAACACGCTTTCCAGCGCCACTTGCCTCTCCTTGTCCGAGACCTGCCGCGGCGAGTCAGGAGACGGAGGGGCGAGAGGGGACGGGGACAGGGGACGGGGACAGGGGACAGGGACGGGGGATGAGGCGGGGGATGGGGACGGAGGCGGAGGGGGTGAGGGTATCCTTGTTATTTTTTTGCTTCGTTGCTCTCTCCTTCTCTCTATCTTACCGTCCGTCTGCCTGACTGTCTGTCTGTCCCTCCCACTTTTTCTGTATGTTTGTCTTGTCTCACTCTCCCTCTCGTGTGCCCTCTCTCACTATTTCTCTCACTCCCTCTCCCTACCCCCCTCCTCGTCCCTCTGTCTCTCCCTCTCTCGTGCGTGTGAAGACGCGAACACGGCGGACGCTGCTTTGACCTATATATTGCTTTCCGACCTGCTAAACCTCACCATTGTATCCCTTCTTTCTACAGACCTTTTGGATGAATTACCCCGCCCAGTCGCAGCGACCGTCCCCATAAAGTGCGTGCGTGCGTGCTTGCACGCAAGCGGCTGCTAAAAGAGATACTGGTACCTGATACTTGTTTTTTTTTTCTCGTGCGGAACAACTCCACAACAGCAGTGGCGAAGCACCGCAACAAAGCCCCCCCACAACACTTAAAGTTATACGGGGGATTGAGTGAAGGAATGGGAATGAAAACGTATTTGCACGGCCGAATGGACTTCGGGAAAACGCTGAAACTGCGCTTTCGTGTAGGTGACCAGGACCTGCCAGAAAGAAGAAAGAGGTACACCAGTAGCCGGGACGAGGAGGAAGTAGATGCACAGATGTGCCCGTGTGGCAAAGCAACAGGGAGTAGAACTCACATGTAGGAGAATGTGAAATATACAAGGAGGAACGGGATGTGCTAGAAGAGGTGAGGGAAATACACGAATGTGACATGGAGGAGTTTGATACACTACTGTAGATAGCAACGAGAAAACGATCGGTATCCTAGGAGATAGATGGTGGCCACAGGCGACCAAACAGGAAGGGGATAAGATTAGCAAAAAGTTTCCACGTAATTTATGGAAACAGCGTAACGAGCGCCCAATTGTTGGAGGTGCCTCTATTAGGAGTAGGAACGGTGCTCCGTCTCGAAAGGGATGCGTGGTCAATGGTCAAATGACTAAGGCAAGCGACAAATGAGTGCGCCCCCCCCCCCCCCCCCCCCCCCCCCTCTGCACTCCCCCCCCCCCTCCCCCCCCCCCCCCCCCCCCCCCCCCCCCCCCCCCCCCCCCCCCCACTCCCTCCTTCCCTCCGATGTTCGCACGAGAGGCCTGAAAGCGATACAGCTGTAGACTGCCGTAGCAGTATCTACCTCGATTGTGCACTTCTCCCATTCGGACCCCCCCACCCCCCCCCTCGCTCTCTCTCGCCTGCATCTCCCCCTTGTCGAGGATGATCTTGCACGCCTCCAGTTGATTTTCCGTCCCGAAGGCCTTCTTGAGATCCTTGTTTTTCGACAGGACACCCTGTGGGGAAAAAACAACACCGGGGGAGGGAGGGGCGGGGGTGAGGGGGGGGGTGGGGGGGGCAGAAGCGAAGCAATTAGGTGGGTCGACCGCTCGCGCGGCTTCCGGCTCGGGCGAGGGGTGACCAGCCAAGGCAACGCGGTGCGAGGCGAGCCGAGGCAAGGCAAGCTGACATCAAAATACTCACGTTTTTTTTTTTCCAACAAAAAGTGCAAGACAAACAAATAACCCTCGTCGCACATACTCGTGAGAGATACTGCCGGAGATTGAGATTGGAGGTTGGGTGTTCTTCAATATCGTGGAGCGAGGAGCCACATACTGCTGCTGGTACTAATAGACACGGAAGGTGGGGGGGAGCCGCGGTATGAACGGGGGGGGGGGGGGGGGGGTTGTTGGGGTGGTGGTGGTGGTGGGGATGGGGATGGGGATGGGGATGGGGATGGGGATGGGGATGGTGATGGGGGAGAAGGGATCGCTAGAAGGCCGAACCAGAGACTCCGTTCCCCCTGTATCTGGTGGCACTTGCGATGGTGCCGTTGCACACCTGGCGAAAAAAAACGCGTTGTGGTGTGGGACGCATCCTTCCGCTGCCGCCCTGGGCGTCTCTACACCCGCCGCCGACTCCCAAAACGGCTGCCGTTCTGCTTGTTTAAGAACAAAAACGATCAATAACTGCATGCAGAGTTCTGTTGCTGTATCATATAAATACCAGGTGACAGGTATCAGTAGACAACAACGAACTGCTTGCTAAACACCTGGTATAGAACTACTTATAGATATCTCACTCTCTGAGCGTGCTCGGTTGGTACATCCCTGGCCTCTCAGAGCTCCCACTTGGGAATCGCCTCCTTTTATTACTTGCCGGACCTTTCCAGCGGTTCTTTGTTTTCTCCAATTCTCTTGGCATTTTCAGTCCTGTTTCCCTTTTTTCTTCTTTCGTTTCGTGTGCGTGCGTGTACTCCGATCACGGCACCGCGGGCGAGCGCGGCACGGTCGCGGGTGTCAGCGGATGGTGGCGGGTAGAGGGGGGGTTTCAAGGAGCGCGATCGCCGTTTTCGTGGCTACTGTAGGCGTTGCGTGAGCCTCGAGACAAGAGGGAAGCATGAATGGGCTCTGTCTGGCCTCCTGGTGTGGTCGTGGCTATACTATGTACGAGTATATAAGGGTCGTTTTGATATACAAAATAAAATTCAAGCGGTGCTTATTTTGGCGACGAAACTAAAAATCACAGAGAGAGCGAGGCAGTCCGAGCACCAACTTTGTCGAGCTGGCGAACGAAGGCCACGGTGAGCACCGGGCTTCACGCGAGGCGGGCGACGGGGCTCAGTGTGGCAGAGAGCGAGGAAAGCTTTACCCGGACCGAATCGGTTGCGAGACGGTCGCGAGAGGGGCGGGCGGCGTACGAGGCTGAGAGAAGCTCTGCTGTTCGTTTTTTCTCTTTTCTTCTGTTTGACCAGTGTAAGGTGTTCCAATCAGACAGGAAATTATTACACGAGAGGGGACGGGATTTTTTTTTCTTTCCGAAATTTTCGGTTTCATTTTCATTGTTTTTGCGTGCTGCTGCTGTGCCGTGCTGTGCTTTCTCTTTCGTACACACGAGTACAGACATAGAGCATATCAAAAGAAGAAAATAAGTACCCTACCTGGGGTATGTACATACGTACGACATGTGAGCGAGCGTAGCGGGCGGAACCGCAGGCGACGCGAAGCTTATGTGGCGTCCGAGCTGTTTTCTCCTGGAGCACGGCGGCGGGACTCTTGGCATTATCAAGTCGCAAGTTTGCAACTACAATCATGGACCTCTGTCCGCTTCGCATAATTTGATGTACTTTTCCCTCTTGAGCGAAGCGCCTTGTATTACGTATCGAAAACGCGTCTATCAACCGTAGTTCACTTTCCCCCTGCGGTTCAGTCGGTCAGCCGGAGTCGGTCACTTTTTCTCCTCTCACCTTGGACACGTTCTCGAAGACGCTCTCTATCTGCAGCACCTCGTCGATGTCCGTCTCGACTCGGTTGCGCCAGTTGACGACCTTGTTGCGGTAGCAGGCGATCTCGAACCGCTTGCCGGTCTTGTGCAGGCGAACGACGGCGACATTCGTCAGCCTCACCTATGACGGACGGATGGAGGGGTGGATGGATGGATGGATGGGGATATCGAAGATTAGGAAGAACGCGGGAGGGAAGCAGGGGTTTTATGGGATGATGACCAGGACCAGCCAGCACGTGTTTTTACGTACGCAGTCAATAAACCAGGGGAGGGGGTGGTGGACGGACGGTGGTGGCGGTGTACTCGTACGTACGTAGAAAACGTTAGATTGCCACGAGTACACAGCGAGAAGCAGCAGCAGTGTCGTCTATCTGGCATACGAAGGCCCATGTAAAGCTTTTGTTATACTCGTATTGGTACTATACAGCAGCGAGAGAGAAAAATAGAAGATTTACGTACCGCCATCATAACGCAAACCGCATATCGTAGCTGGTGCACAGCAGTACCCGAGAGGTACCGGAGAGGGCAGCATGCTGTTTTCTGTTTCGTCACTTCTAGAAAACGCAAGTACAACTACTCGTTCGTATAGTAGAGCAGTACAACAAGGTGCAAGCATCATACCTGGTACTGCTGTACGCTAAGTTGGTACTCCTTACCATTGTTTCAACAATGAAAGAGGGCCTGAACCCGCACGAAAACCAAGAGCATCCACGGGCATGCGAACAGCATTCGCTGTCAACGATAACTGCTGTGAATGCTGTAGCTGCTATCATGCTGCAACTGCTGTCGTTGTTGTTGATGTTCCCATCCATCGGCCAGTTCGTGGTGGTATCGCTACTCGTAGCACAATATGCCAGCTCGTAGTGCACACGGCCATTGTGGAGCTATGCTTGGGAAAGAGGCAGCCCACCCATCACTCGAGCGCACCTGATTGACTGGCTGGGTGATAGCACGACTCATGGTGAAGTCTCAGCTCGCGAGAGCAACACCAACAGCGCTGCGATCTGCAGCGGTACTTGCAGCAGCAGATTGTGGAGTTCAACGGTATTCGGTAGCATGTTTTAAAAGGGAATATCGATCACCGTATGTTCCTAATATAAAGATGTTTTATATATTAATATTGAATCAAATAAATCCTTATATTTAGGGACAATTGGTAGTCATTTCGGCCTAGAACCCAAGCAGCGCCCGCACTGCGCCATCTCGGTGTACGTGGTTCATGAGTTCGTTGCGCGTGCGGTTCGTAGTTTGGCAGCACGCTATAATTGGACAGCGTTTGCAGTGATAGGCGAGAATACGTCTAAGGCGATACGCAGCCGACACAAACGTGTGTGGAGTGTTAAACTCGCTGCCAGGAGGATGAACGATGATAGCAGTCACAGCAGGACGAGGAGCTTGGAAGAGGCCAGGCGTGGATATGCCTTGTCAAAGGTAACGGCTCTGAGCTCTCAGCTGCAGGAGACTTCAGTCGCCAAGTTCGAGGTAGATCACCTCCCAGAACGGCGGAAGGTGGGTTTGTGTTGCTGTTTCACTCTGTGTGCCTTTCGCTCTGGGGCGTCGTCTTTCTGCATTGCATACAGCAGTATCTCTTGAATGGACAGCATGCTGCAAACTTCTTCAACCCTAACACGATATGGTATTCGTACATCGTACATGCTTCCTCGGTATCATGTACCAGATACACGAAGATGCGAGGATGCGGCTCAATGCCAAAAACCACCCTATTAATTATTAAAGGTCGGTGGGCACGGCCGGTGCACTGCCTGTAAGCCGTTAGAGCATCAGTCGTCCCAAAAGCCCCCGCTGCCTCGCCAATTGAACTGGTGGTAAGCAACTTAGCAGCCTTATTTAGATACATAATCG
This sequence comes from Macrocystis pyrifera, assembly GCA_031763025.1. Classification (NCBI taxonomy): domain Eukaryota; class Phaeophyceae; order Laminariales; family Laminariaceae; genus Macrocystis; species Macrocystis pyrifera. The sequence continues at coordinate 12,000,869 of JASSKH010000003.1, forward strand.
CCGTGCCCTACGCGCGAATACGTACCAACACCGCGCGAGGTGATCGATCGCGTGCTCCCTTGCTCTACTGCATTTAGAATACCGTGTACCAGGCATACGCCAACACTGTTAAGGTAATAGTACGGAGTGGCAACAGCAGCAGCGAAATTAAATCAGCAAGGTAGTATAGTCTACGAAGTCGTCCCAATGGCCCCCGCTGCCTCGCCACTTGAACTAGCTGGTGGTGAGCAACTCAGCAGCCTTATTTTAGATAGAGCGGTGGCCAAAATCGGGTATACCCGATGCCTTTGCGGCCAAAATCGGGTATCTTTCTATTCCAGTGACCGCGAAGGCCCCAGGACGCCATCCCATTGGTCAACGCCGGCCACCACCCGGTGCTGGCCACTTTTGCGCCGGGTAGACCCGATTTTGGCTACTTACCCCCAAGAGACACCCGATTATTGTACCCACCTACCCGAAAATGGCCAGACTTTCAACCACAACGACCAACCACCACCTCGGGGCTCGTGCCTCTCGTCCAGACGAAGACGGGCAAGAACCCATCTGCGTGATGTCCATGATTAGGTTCGTTCTAAACTACTGCAATTCATTCGCTTTCTCTCTGCTGTAGTGCCGAACCAACCACACACAAACCACGGCTCTTCCTCCCTCTCCTCTCCTATACCAGACCAACCTTGGCACAGCCCCCTCTCTCTCCCCTTCTCCCGAACCAAAAGCAACCTAAGCACAGGATTATAGTAGTGGTGACAGATCATGACCAACGCTACCAACTTCGTGACAAATAGAGTGTTGTCCAGAAACAAAGAGTGGGCATTGCTATGCTGCATCTCTTCTTATTTCTGGCCACACGCTGTATTTTTTTTTTGTGTAAGACAGGGTGTGTACCACGCTATTTTCAGTACGACCAAAAACGCCATTTTCTTATTTTCGTCCAGCCCTCGAGCCTGAAATAATAATTATCAGCAGTCAAATTCGTTCAGGTAATTGTTGTCTCGTTGTAGTCATCACGCATCTTATTCCAGATACGTATGCTGCCCAAAGCACCGAACGTGATGACTACAACACGACAGCAATTACCCGTACGAATTTGACTGCTTAGAATTTCAGGCTCGAGGGATACGTATGCTGCCCAAAGCACCGAACGTGATGACTACAACGCGACAGCAATTACCCGTACGAATTTGACTGCTCAGAATTTCAGGCTCGAGGGCTGGACGAAAGTAGGAAAATTATATTTTTGGTACTGAAAATAGTGTGGGACACACCCTGTCTTACATAAGAATTCCAGCGTGTGGCCTGAAATTAAGAAGAGATAGATGCTGCACAGCAATGCCCACTCTTCGTGTCTGGATAACACTTTAGTTGTCACGAAGTTGGTAGCGTTGCTCATGATCCGTCACTACTAATATACTGCTGTGTTTAGTTAGATTGTTTTTGGTTCGGGAGAAGGGGAGAGAGAGGGCTGTGCTAAATTTGGCCTGGGATAGCAGAGGAGAGGTGGGATAGGAGAGGAAAGAGGTGGTTTGTGTGTGGTTGGTTCGGCACTACAGCAGAGAGAAAGCGAATGAACTGCAGTAGTCTAGAATGAACCTAATCATGGACATCACGCAAATGGTGCTTGACCGTCTTCGTCTGGACGAGAGGCATGAGCCCCGAGGTGGTGGTTGGTCGTTGTGGTCGAATAGTCTGCCCATTTTCGGGTAGGTGGGTACAATAATCGGGTACCTCTTGGGAAGTAGGTAGCCAAAATCGGGTATACCCGCCGCAAATGCGACCAGCATCGGGTGGTGGCCGGCGTTGACCAATGAGATGGCGTCCTGGGGCCTTCGCGGTCACTGAAATAGAAAGGTACCCGATTTTGGCCACAAAGGCATCGGGTATTCCCGATTTTGGCCTCTGCTCTTTTATTTTAGATATCAGAGTATGATTGCCGTGCCCTACTCGCACCTTCACTTCGAGTACGTAGAAACACCACACGAGGTGATCGATCGCGCGTTCCCTCCCTTCTCTGCTCCATGTAAAATACGGTGTACCGGGTGAACGCCAACATTATTAATAGCACTGCGTACGGAGTGGCAACAGCAGCAGCGACAATAAATCAGCAGCATTACACAGTAGTATTACGGGGGACCATAGTAAATAGGACCAAATATTTTTAGTGAAAATAGGTAAATATATAGGTTTTTGTGTATACCGTAGGTCCTAATTAATATGGTCCCCCGTAATAGTATAGTCTACGTACTATCATGGCAGGTAGCTCTCTTTCTGTGGTAAACAGCCGCGAGTACGAGTAGCGCCTGGACGCCTGTAACCTATGTGACCCTTCTGCGCCCCAGACACTGGTTTCCGCCTTGAACTTAAAAGTCTGTTCTATAAATAGTAGTCTATGTGCCAAGGGTGCTGTGAAGACCTGTTGACGGATGTGCTCACAAACAGGATACATCGATTACTTCATCACCTTGCTTTGCGCTACGATCTCGACACAGGTTTATGTTAAGAGGGGTGCACTCATGTACCTCACGCCAAGACGAGACGCGAGGGCAGGTCTGGAAAAGAGCGAGCAGGCCCTGGGAAAGAAGCTGGCTGCAATGAAAGCTATAGCTTCCGCGAATACCGATCGAAAACCCTGAGTGCGCGGCGTACACAAGGAAGGGAGTTTTTGAGGTTTTGGGTTTCGCGGCTGTCTCATTTTTTCAAGGTGTACATGTGTATTATGCAGGCAGCAGTCATGCGGTCGGTGGTCGTGTGGCGCAGCAGCGGCAGCAGTAGTGGCGATCGTAGACTTGTATCTGCGAAATGTTACTTTTCTGGTGGTTTGGTGAATTGATGGTTGTCCCTATCAATAGGATAGAGGATGATTGTTTTCCTCGGCGTATTTGAGGGGCGAGTTTAGGCCATCTCATTATTTATATACCTGGTATGGTAGTTGGTGCGCATGTCGCCTCCGTTTTCGTTCGTTTTTGTAGTTAATAGGTGGTGTTCTGTGGTGCAGCGATTGCCGTATTGCGGGGTGAAGCGAATCTTGGCGCGCACACGAGTAGCGATCAATGGAGAAAAACTCGTCTTTCAAAGGAAAAAAAAGTTGGTATGACCGGCCGGGCCAGTGAGCCACAGTATTATTGTGACTGACCCAAGCGACTCTCGCGATGACTTGCGCTGGAGGGAAGCGATGCCGCAAGCCGCCGCCGGCGCCCCATAGGCAGGCGTGCCCTCTGCCTGTCATCCAAATAGGAAATTATCCAACTGGTGCTCGCTGTGGGCGGCGTTGTCTACTATTATGAGGGACCATAGTTAATGGGACCACATATTGTTCGTAAAAATAGTGAAATATATAGGTTTTTTATCTGTACCGTAGGTCCTATTTACTAGGGTCCTCCGTAATACCAGGTACATGGTATCTGGTATAGCCTAACAGTTTTTCTGGTTCGGCGGGGTGCACAGACGGTGAGCTGCCGCGTTTTTTGCACCACCAGTATGCAACAGAAGTAGTACGACCGACGCACCATGAATGATGTGTCTAAATATTTGTAGCAACCTGATGCCGCCGTATCTACTCCATGCCAGAGCCACCAAGGAAACGCGTTTTGTTTTGCAACGCACGACAACGCAGTAGTAACAGCTGTGTGTTCCATGCAGCGCTTATTTTTTGGGTAAGCTTTGTCTGGGTGCGTACACTGAGTGAGAGGCTCTTTTTTGTTTGTTTGGTTTTTTACGCATGTTTTTCTCCCGAGCACTTACTTCTTCACGCTCCGTCCGTCTGGGTTTAGTGGACGCGCGCCTGGAGGACAGGGGCTGCCTGCCGCTTGTGCAGGCCCACAAGCCAGCAGCAGCAGCAGCAGCAGCAGCAGCAGCAGCAGCAGCAGAGGAGACACTGCCGTGCTGTGCGTCCATGCTTGCTCTCGGGCATGGTGGGACTATTTGACTACGTAGCGTCTGGAGGAAGGATTATTGGGCAGAAATATTGCGCTCTGGTGGTGGTGTGCTTTTCCTGCCGAAAAAGAATCTGTCTGTGGCTCCGAACTCCTTGCTTTTTTGTTTTTTTTTTTTTCGTTTTGTGGGGACAGCACGGGCCGTGCGATGCCACGTGACCATGCCATCGTTGGTTGTGTATTTCAGCGCGTGCCTCGGCGGTGGAGGTGGTGTTTTTCTGACGGACGAGGCTCCTCGACTGAGGGAACTTCAGTACCACTATTCCTAAGAGTTTACCTACTACAGCAGTAGTACCTCTCATGTTTTCCCGTCGGCCGTAAACCCCAGAGCACTCCCTGCGTATATTATCTGTTATAGGAATCTGAGGCGGAAGTCTCGAAACGGAGATCTGAGGGCGTTTTTTCGGGGGGATTCCCCCGGAGCGTCACACCGGCCAGCCCCCACCCCAAAAAAAAGGCCATGCCATACAGTAAAACCGGGCTGTGTCTTTCGGAGGTGCAATCCTATACATGTATATACTTCGAAGTGCGTATACTGTGGACCATATGGTGCGTGCTTCCATGTGTCGATCGTGTCAACACTGGCTGCAGTCAGCGAAAAAACGAGACGCCGTTTCCCGCAAGATCCGTCCGTCCGCTCGACACATCGACGAGAGCTCCAAATTATCGCCCTCGGGAATCGTCCTCTCTGGGCTCCCTATCGAACACCCGCTCGTTCGTCAATGATACAGCGGTCTCGTGCGCAACTCACAAAAACCTTGTCGGCACAAAGGGCCGGAGAGACAAGCGCACAACCTATAGACCACTACCACCGGTACCACCCTGTCACCTTGAATGTTTTTGCTCTCCCCTGCAACTTGCAGCACACGCTCGTTCACATTTTTTTCTTGCTGAAATCGGTATTCTCCTCGTACACACAACCGTCAACCCAATGCATATCGTTGGCGCTGCATTACAGTATACCGGTACCACCTCGTTGTATAGTGTGGATGCTGGCAGTCCGTGTGTGCTTTACGTTGACAAGGCGGTTAGCGTTGTTAACCGCTTACTATCTGCCGGAGGTACGCCGCCGACCTTTTATTCGTACCAGGAAGGGTCTGCTTCCGGGCAAACCGCGCATCATGCACTCATCAAACTTCCCTCGAGTCGAACAGACCGAAGTCAAGCAGGTAGGTGTGTGCCTCGCTTTATCCACCTGTTGATAATGCCAGCCCGGGTCTTAAAAAGAGCGAGGTGTCCGTACTGGTACCTGGTATGCCAGAACACGAACAGCGCCGTGACTGAAACCTTCCTGCGCAACGTTGTACGTACAAGGTACGTGCATAAGTAGGTGCTCACAAGTTTTCTAACCCTGCGGATCGCCAATAAGTTCCCATCCCATCACTTCCGGATGACAATGCACGTGGGGCATCTTTGCTTGAATCTCGAATCTCCCGTAACGAAAAAAAAAAATCGCGGGAAGCTTCCGACCAGCAGCACAGTATATGCAACCGCTCTCCTCGCGGAAACGAGAGCGGTGCTCTCAGAGGAAATTCAAAAGTATTTTTTGCGTCGTATATGGTGCGTGACTTTTCTTCCTATCTTACAATACAGGGAAAAAGTGGGTGTCGTATCAATAAAAAACTCTGTAATGATTTGATCCCCCGGTATATTGCCTCACTCAGTGCCATCTGTCCCGCTATGTCTTGCTCCGTAAAACAAAAGCCCTCCATCCCTTCACTCCCCTCACTAACTCATGTGTCCCGCACTAACAGCACACCTTGACTATGTCGAGAGGTTGGCAGCACTCGGGCGACAAAACACTACTGAAAAGGAGGTCGGCGGCGGGGGGTTCACTATGTCGTTTTCAAGCGAGAGACTATACACCCCCGGCAGGCCCCTTTTACCAATATCAGACAAGGGATGGGCTAACAAACAAGCTCCACCGGGATGGGCTAAATAAACAAGCTTCACCGTGATCAGCGTTTCTTAATTAACTCACTCGCTCCTCACTGTCATACAGCCCGGTCAGGGGATACTATACTATTATTTTGCAACCAAAGCCAGGGAAACAGCTTTACAATGTGCGCTGTTCGCCTGGGGGTTTGACTCCACAGAGGGGTCTACCGCTAACTTTATGCCTTGCGACCTCCCGTCACGAACAAGGATACCACCCGGAATTGCCACTTTGCCAGTACTTGGTTTAAGCTAACGCCTCTCATCGGGTGTCTGAATGCTCGGGGGATTATGTGCCAAATGCAATAATAAAGTTAATATACAAACCGTACGGCAGTAGTAGTGCATCGCGGGACGACTACGCTCTTCTGATTTATCGTAAGGTTGTGACGAAAAGCCAAAGGTCCTAGCAACGATCCGAAACAATTTTTCGTCCGGCACGTAAAAAAAAGGAATGGAAACCAAGCACAAAGAAGCAACAAACACACAAAAAAAAACACAGCTCAGCAAGTCAGCATACCCTGATAAACGTAAACGACCAACAACGGCAACACACACATTAGGACCCAAAGTAAACAAACATTTGGCACACCGCGACGCAAAAAAAACTGAAGGCCCGCAAAAATATGGTAGTTTCCGAAACGAAGTGAAAAAAATACCTACCGTCGTAATGACCTCCCACAATATTGGGCTGACTACGCTTTCTGTGCGTCTTTTCACGATGAGCTCCACCTCCCCCACTACCTCTCCCATGACACCAACAACCGTGTTCCATTTGGTAGATATATTTATTGTGGCGTTTCTTTCGCTTTTTCGCCCTCCGCCTCCATACAGCCCCCCCCCCCCCCCCCCCCGCCATTCAACAAACGCCGCAACAAAACGTTACAAACTCGCCGTGCCGCCACCGAGGCCCCCACCACCACCTCCACCACCTCCACCACCAACACCGCCAACGCCCCGTCTACCACCTGGATCACCGGAAGATAGCGGCACCATGCGGGCCTGCTGGTGAGGCCGCTGGAATTCCGTCTGGAAATTTTGCAGCTGCTGCTGAAGCTGATTTTACCACAGAAACACAAACAGAAAAGAGAAACCGAAAATACGGCAAAAGCAAAAGCGGGGGGAGGGGGGGGGGGCACGCCACCGCGCGGTCGGGGTAGGTTTAAGAAATATGTCGCGAAAAAACAGCGCTAGCGGGGGGTGTACTCGATAGGAGAGATGTACTCATCTCATGCATGGCCGTAGTCGCATGACAATAGACCCTCGCATCCCTACAATGCCGGGACGGAGCATGTCGGGTTTTCACCGACCAGGCAGACATTGCTTGCACCAAGCGCGAAGCGCCGTGAGGTGTCCGGCGAGTCGCATGAAGGGTGAGCTGCATCCTACTAAGAACCGCTTGTGAGGCGGACTTGCATATGGATGACAGCTTCAATGAGTTAATTTAATTTCCGGTGTAGCCACTTCCAGAGACAGCAATGGGAGTACTATGTAACTGCCTCATGAGTGCCTTACTTGAACACTACGTGATAAGATCAATTCCCTTGTGCATAGTAGAGGTTTTTTTACCTCGCACAAATGATCTAACTCGACGACCAGCTGTGGGCGACCGCCAAAAAAAAAAAAAAAAAAAAAAACGGTACCCTGGTTGTCTAGTTCACGTAGTGAGCGGCATGTTTTACAGTGTCGTTGCCAACCGACGCCAACCCAACTTATATAATATAGGAGGGGGGGGGGGGGGGGGGGGCGATAGCGAGTAGGACGACACCGGTTCACCACAACCGTAACCGGTTACGTGCACAACTCCTTTCCATAAACCACCCCTTATGGTACCAACGCTTCTCAGCCGCGACGGCGTACACAACAAACACATCAAAGGCTCAACCGCAAAGCACCTCCTGTTGTTGCGCACTCACGTGCTGCTGCTGCTGCTGCTGCTGCTGCTGCTGGTAAAGCACGGATGTATGCTGCTGTTGTCTTTGAGGCACCTCCGCATGCATGCGCCTCTGCGCGTGCTGCGCGTGACCCATCGCAACGCCATGCGTGCGCTCCATGCCGCCACCCGCCAGTCTCGCCAAACCCGTGCCCAACACTCCCATGCCCGACGCCGCCCCCCCTCCCCGATAGTCCACAGAGCTCAGACCAGACCCGAAGTCCGAGCTGCTCCGCCCGAAAGCGCCAACCTGCGACTGCCCCGGCTCAAGCGCCAGCCCCGGTAAACCATCGAGGACATCACCCGGGAGCGGATCGAGTTCATGCTGCAACGACGGGCTCGGCAGCCCCGAGGAAAATTCACCGACGCCGCCGCCGCCGCCACCGCCGCCGCCTCCGATCTGGCCACCAAACGCTCCGAGCGGTTGCCCCTGATCTAGGCCCAGGCCCGGGAGGGGTCCCAAGCCGAGAGATGTACTCGTTTCTCCTACCCCTCGCGTTGTCCCAGCCTGCCCTCCGAAGACGCCTAGCACAGAGCCTCCGCCGCCGCTAGTTCCGCCGCCTCCTGGACCCAACGTCGAGGACAGGCGTTGGGCCGAGGAGCCGGTGATCGACATCTCGTCGACGTCGAGGCCGCCGTGGTCCCCCACCCCCAACCCCTGATGTTGGTGTTGCGGTGGGCGCAGGGCAGCGGAGGAGGAGGAACCCGAGGAACCCGAGACGGCCGGGAAGGGCAGGTACGGGCGGTTCGCGGTCGCACCGCCGAACATCTCCGACGACAGCGCGTGGTTGCTGTCGTTGACGTTGCCGCCGCTCAGGATTCCGGCAGTCGACAACACCTCCTCCGCTTGAGGGCTGCCGTCGCCGGTCCCCACCCGTGCGCCCAGCGATGGAGACTGTAGTTGCTGTTGCTGTTGCTGCTGGTGGAGCAAGTGCTGTTGCTGTTGCTGCTGAAGACGATGGATGCGTTCGGCCAAGGGCGTTTGCTGTACGTACTCCTGCTGCTGCTGTTGCTGCTGTAGCTGTTGCTGCTTGCAATGGCGCAGAGGGCGGGGGGGGCAGCGGGCGGGAAAGTGTTGCAAACAGGCGCCGTGCACGTATGGCGCGGTGCCATCCTACGCGCAAGATCTATACAGAAAACTAACAGGAGATCAAACACGGCGTCCCCTAACGTGAGCCGAGCGCAGTGGCGGAGTCTCTCTCCGCCGCAAAACGGGCAACAACCTCTCGTCTGTCAACGCCCAACAAGGAAGCAAATGCGTTCGCTCGCGTCGCGCCACGCACTCATATTGCACACGAGCCCTGCCGCTTTACGAACGCGCCGGTACGCGGCCTTGGCGCCAGACGGCATGACACCAGCACCTCACACTGTACCCAAAAAAGGCGCTGTCGCCAAACAAAAAAGGCTCGATGCAAATACAAGGGAATTTAGCAAGGAGGCGCGCCGCTGCCAAAAAAAGAAAAAGCCGCCATGCCATCAAAAAGGAATCTGGAACCTGGGTGTTCTCCTCTGCGGAAGGGTCACACGTGCATCATCGTATCTGTCAGTCACTCAGACGCGCAGACTTGAAGTTGTGTGCACACGTCGCATCGCTTACACACCTGGTGGTGTCTCCGCCAGCGAAGCTGTTGCTGCTGCTGCTGCTGCTGTTGCTGCTGCCGCTGCCGCTGCTGTTGCTGTTGCTGCTGCTGCTGAAGCTGGAGCGTGTAATAATGTTGTTCGCTTCCAAACATCGAAGTCATTTCGTCCTCACCTCCTACGGCACTGTCAAGCAACCCTCCAGGCTGCTCCGTCCCGACCTCAAGCGCTAGCAGCTCCTGCCGTTTCTGCTGCAGCTCATACTCCGGCTGCCGCTGCCTTTGCCTTAGCAAGAGCTGCTGCTGTTGCTGTTGTTGCAGCTGTTGCTGTTGCTGTTGTTGCTGCTGCTGCTGCTGTTGTTGCAGTTGCTGCTGTTGCAGTTGCAGCTGTTGTTGCTGTTGCTGCTGAACCTGCTGCGCTTGGCGTTGTTGCGTCCACGCATCTTGTCCTTGCTGCTGCCCGTGTTCGTTTCCGTAGAAGTCACTACCGCCAACGGGATCGTCCAAAGAGGACAACACGTGATCGTCGAAGCCGCGAACGCCCCCCCCTATTCGGGGGGAGGCACCGGCATCCCCCCCGCTTCCGAACGCAGCGGTCTGGGCCAGCGTCGACGACATCAAATCCTCCATCCAAGGGGCTCGCACGCCGCCTTGTTGCTGCTGCTGCTGCTGCTGCTGTTCCTGTCTCGGCGGCAAAACTCCTTCCAGCACTCCACTGGCAGCGCTGCGCGCCGCCGCCGCGGCCGCAGCTCCGCGCGCCGTGGAGGCGACTCGCGCACCGCTCGCCAAGCCCCCGCCCCATCCCGAAGGGGCACCAGGCTCCGCCGAATGTCGTTGTTGCTGCTGCTCGTCCCCAACTCGCCCGTACATCTGGCCGCCACCCCTGGGCAGCACTTGTTGTTGCTGCTGCTCCTGCTGTTGCCCGCGCCGACTTTGCGGCGGACGCGCGCCGCCGCTGACACCGCCGACGCCACCGACGCCGCCCACGCTGACGCGCGCTTTCGCAGTTCCCCCCTTGGCAACCTTCCCCCGTCTCCCTGGCGGCCATTCGCCGGTGGGGTTGTACGGAGAGGCACGCACCCCTGTTCCCTCCCTCCCGCCGCCGCCACCGTGATTCTGCGCTAGTTGGCGCTGGTGCGCTGAGACCCTCATCCCCTCCGTGGACCCATCGTCACTCGGGTCCTCGGCACTCGACGACGGATGCTTATACCTCGCCCCAGCGCCGCCGGGGCCTCGTGGGCGCAGGCTTCGCCCGCCCACGACGGCCGGGGGGAGGGCGAGACGAGCCCCTGGCTCCGGCCGCGGCCGTGGCCGCCAGCGGCAAAGTCCGCTCGAGACGCGAGGCCGCCGACGGGAGCCTGCATGTCATCGACGAGCCCGTCTCCCAGCGGTACGACGCCACCGCGCAGGTTGTGCTTCCCACCGGCGAACGCGCCTAGGTCCTCATGGTGCGTGGCCGGATTTTTGTCGCGGGACATGAGAGGCGTGGCGCTGGCGCCGGCGACACCCGTTGATCCAGGCCACCCTGTCCTAGAGGCGGCGTTGTGGGAGCCACCGTGCTCTGCCGCGGGCGTCCTAGGCCATGAACCGGGAGCGGAGGTGTGCTGGCGACCGTCGTAGTACTCAGGGTGGCGGTGACCGTGCTCTCCGGGATAACCCGGTGCTCCACCACCGCCCCCGACGGCGCCAGACCCGTGGACGTTCTGGCGACAAAACAGGAAACGACGGCGGGCCGTGTAGGTGAGGGAGAGGAGAAAGAAGAATATACGCACATTTTGGCGCTCGAGAGACATTTCGTTCGTTTAAAAAAAAAATGTACAGACAGGCGGAGGGAGGGAAGGCCGACCGGAGGTACCACAGCTTGTAAAAAAAGATGCAGACGTCGATACGCCCGAGCATGCCCCCATGAGCGCGGTGTGGCTTGCGCCACATACCTTGCTCATATACACCTTATCTATTTAGTCTAGAGATCGAGCAAATCGTTTACATAGGCGGAAGCATTTCACCCAACAGCTCCCGCGCTCAGAAACACCACCCACCTGCTCGTCCCTCCACCGACCACAGCAGACACCGCAGTAAGACGACGTAACTGTCAAAAACAGCTAAAACACACAAAAAAAATCGAAATCGTCAAGACGTGAAGAAACATGCCAACATGAACAGTCCAAAACCGTCGAACAGACAAATGCTAAAAATCCGAAGCCGTCATACAGCCCGTCCGCCAAACATAGGGGCCCCGCAGCACGACGACGAAAAACCGTCAAACGGTCAACCATAAACAGCCCGTAACCGCGAAAGAGACAAGTACAAGCAGCCCGAAACCCCGCCAAACACACAAATAAAACAGTCTGGAACCGTGATCGAAAAATAACAGAAACAGTCCTACACCGCCAAAGGCGAAGATAGATAGCAACAATCTGAAACCGCCAAACAGGCACATGAAAAAAAAATCCAAGACCGTCAGCCAGAAAATACGAATAGTCCGAAACCGCGAAGGACAAAAAACACGAACCGTCCGCACGAATACGTATCAACGACGATCGGCTCGCTCGAGAACGCACATAGGAAAGGTGCATCGGTCCGCCGTTCATCCCAGCCTGACCCGCGACGCCCATCTTCTGCTTTCGGTACGGCTGGCCCTCGCCCATGACGAACTGCTCCGACCCGTCCCCTGCGGGGATCTTGCGCTTGCTGTTCCTCCCCGCCAATGTGCCCTGCTGCAACCCCCCCCCACCTTTCGCTTCTTGAGAAAAAAACGTCGAGGAACAGAGGCAAGCGGAAAATCGGACGGTACCGACCGAGGAGAGGGGTAAAGAGAGGGGAGGAGGGGGGGGGAAAAGCGGCGAGAGGGAGGTAAGTCGGAGGGGGGCGGGGGGGGCGGACGGAGAGCGCTTTTTCGTTTATTATGAGTATATACTTAGTGTGTGCCTAGCGCTGCGCCTTCGTTTTCTGTCGCGCTTCGTTGCCACCGGCCTCGTAGGCTCGGGGGGCCTTTTTCGGAGACACCACCATCTATCGACTGTTTTTTTACCACCGATTTTTACGAGATACCAGTACCAGACGAACAAAAACAAAAACCGGAAGACTCTATGCACTCTCGTTCTCGCCCCGGAGGCAGCCAGCGCCGAACGGCACGTTTCATGTATCTCCTTCCGATTCCAAAAACACACCACAGACACCTCGCCTCGCCTCGCCTCGATAACGCACTCCGCACGCATGCTCCCATCGAAGACGACGGACGCAAAAGCTACGCATGCAACGGGATCTCCACAAATCGAGGCGGGGGTTGGCGAGAGCAGCAGCTTGACCAAGCAAGGCAGCGAGAGCAGCAGCTTGACCAAGCAAGGCAGCGAGAGCAGCAGCCTGACCAAGCAAGGCAGCGAGAGCAGCAGGAGGTTTGATTGACCACCAACTTTTTTTCTGGCCACCGCAGTTACAGCATGACCGACCCGGGCGCCAGGCATCACACCGACCGCGGGTCAAAACCTCAACAGCCAGCCGGGTCCCGTCAGCGGTAGCAGCACGACCCAACCAACCGCGTGCGGCTACAAAAATCACTAGCCTTCTCGCTCTTTGTCAACCCCTCTCCCTCTCCCTCTCTCTCCTGTCATCCTCTCTCTCTCCCCCTTCTACCCCTGCCCCTCCCTTCGCCCTCCGTCTCCTCTCCCCCCCCACCCGTACCCCTTACCCCTCCCGCCCCCAGGTTCTCACCCCTCCTACCCCGCCAGTTCCGTCCGATTCTTCGTCCATATGCCGTCGCGGCAGCTTCGGGTTTCGACGTGGCCTGTCCGACTTCTCCAGCGCCAGCTCAGAGTCCGGCGCAAGCCCAGCCTCGTCACCGGTGGCCGGCAGCGCAGCCTCCTCTTCGGGGCGCCTCCGGTGCGTCGAAACTCGGACGATTGAGGGGCGCGTTGGGGTCGCCCTCGGTACCCAGGAGCTCGTGCGCCACCCGCAGGCCCTTCATGCCCATCTGATCGGCCGAAAAAATCATGATGGGGGGGAGGTGGAGGGGGGGGGAGACGGGGAGACGCAAAAGAAAGGGGAGGGAGGGGGGGGGGGGGTCATGCTGTCATCGATCGCAGCAATGGAGGGGGCGCAACGAGCGCAAGGATGCGGATGGGAGGGGGGGGGTATGCGTGCCATGCATGGCCGTGTGAGTGGGCGGGGGCGGGGGCACTCATTTGTTGCTTGCCCAAGTTATTTGACCATTGACCTCGCATCCCTTTCGAGACGGAGCACCGTTCCTACTCATGATACAGACACTTCCAACATTTGCGCGCTCGCTCCTTTTTTTTTTCCGTTAGTACATATATTGTGTTTTCTTTTGGGGGGGGGGTAGGGAGATATGTTCGGGTCGCTGTCGGCGGCGCCGCAGTTCTTCCGAATAAAAAAACAGCCTCGACCGTTACGGGCGGTGCGTCGTTTCGAACCGCGCCCCCCCCTGCTCAACTGAGGGGAATTCTGACGTTTGTTTTCAAGAGAAGCTTTCAGCGTTTGGCTTTGCCTCCTGGTGAGAGTCAATTTTCTGCGTGGAATTCCGACGGAGGCGGTAGGCAGCGCTCACCGAAACCTGAAACCGGTCCCACGTTGCGAATCGCACCTGTTCTACTCACATTTCGCGATGTAGAAAGGGACTTGTTTCGTGACAAAACAATGCAGACACAACATCTTCTGCCAGCTGCGGTATTGATAGAAGCGCGGTGTTTTGGGATAGGCGGGTCGGGCCGGGGGGGGAATAGTATCAACCGCGCTTTCCCTCTGCCGCTGTACCAATGACGGAAGGTAGGCAGGCTCGCCTGCAAGTGGCCGTGAGAGAGACCGTCGTCTCGACGGCGCAATAATTCCGCCGACAACACAAAAACGACACCGATGATGTCAACGGCAACCACAACACCAACATCACCACCAGCAGAATTACCACCGACTCATCGCACGGTTGTCGGGGTTGCACTTTTTTTTTGCCTTCTGAGGCAAAATAGTTTCTGACCGGTTGAGCTCCCGAAGCGAGCAACTACTAGTATACCGGTTAGTGTTATGTTAGTTCTACTGTAGTAAATATATTTAGGTCTACAGCAGTAGGAACAAATACACGCTGGTCGGGCTGCCCGAGCAAATTCCTTCGGAGTCTTGTCACTCAGGTAAGATGTTGAGCTCTTAGCGCGAGGAGCTCAGAAAAGAAGGCGCCAACCCCATGACAACCACAACCAAAACCCTGCCCCCGCCCGTCCCCATGTCCCATGTCCCAGTGCACCGCCGGAATCCTCCCAGGAACACCTCCCAGAGGAAAGACATGTCTCGCAAACACGAGCGAACGACGACGGCGCGTTGCTGTGCCTTGCGCTTTGCCTCGCTTTCGTCTCCTGCGGTAGCTCACCTTGATAGCTTTGGCCATCCTCTTGTTGCCGCGGCTGACGCGCCGCATGATGTCGTCTTGGCTCGTGCCGACGAACGGTTTGCAGAAGCGGTGGTTCACCCTGAATTGCTCGTTCTCGTTCATGAACACCACCAGTCGGTCGCCGGCCTCCTCGAGGCTCCGCTGGCGAGTGTGACCGAGTTTTAAGAAAAAAAACAAAAACATTTGACACACGACACGAATTGTGTATGTGCAAGTGTGGTGAGCTCAAGCTTCATCAATAACATTTCGCCGGAGGACACAAAAAAATTAAATGAAGTACACAATCAACGCTAAACAGAAGAAGGCAGCATACGCCAGCCATAACTTAACACAGCACAACACAACACAACATAAATCAACACACACAAACAAACAAAAGTGCACGAGCAAGCAAGTTTGCCAGCAGAAAAAAAAAAAAAAAAAAAACGAGGCAAGAACGACATGAATGATAGGAAACGGAGAGATAGTGTTAAGGCTAGGCTAGCAGCAGGGCGGTGCGATGCGGTGCGGTGCGGTGCGCCGTGAGAGCAAGGAAAAAAGGGGATGGACGCCATATTTTGGTGCCCGAGTTTCACGACGAAAACTGTCGTTGTTCGCTCGTTTGTGCAGCAAGAGTGCCGCACTGTCTTCGCAGCGCACCAACGACAACAACAGCAACAATATCACTACCAACACCACCACCACCACCGACATCAACGCCAAAGACAAAGAACGCCATTTGCCCCCACCCCCAGCCTCCCCTCCCCGCTCCAACACACCTGAAACCCGGCGCCGTCCGGCTTGACGACCAGCGCCGGCCACCAAGGGAAGCCGTGGAGCCGCGCCCACACGATCTCCGAGGTGGAAGAGCAGCGCACATGCAGCGCTTGGTTCGTGGCGAGATCCTATTAATAGAGTAACCGGCGGCACACGGCAGGTGGAAGGCGGTAGAGGGCCGGGGGGGGGGCGGGAGGTACTCGTTTCGTTGCTTGCCTTGGACGTTTAAGCATTCACCACGCATCCCTCTCGACGCGGAGGGGGAAGAAGGCGAACGATAAGAAGCAGATCCTCGCGGCGATCGAGCGTCTACGTATCATATCATACCAGACGAGGACTGAGAGCATACACGACGGTTTGTTTACTTGACTGGCGCTTTAGTAATTTCCATCGAGTCGACCCCCCCCCCCCCCCCCCCCCCCCCCCCCCCCCCCCCCCCCCCCCCCCCCCCCCCCCCCCCCCCCCCCCCCCCCCCCCCCCCCCCCCCCCCCCCCCCCCCACCCCCCCCCCCCCCACCCCCCCCCCCCCCCCCCCCCCCCCTCCCCCCCCCCCCCCCCCCCCCCCCCCCCCCCCCCCCCCCCCCCCCTCCTCGTGGCCAAGCAGGGCCGCCAAAAGTGTTCGAAACGTTTTTTTTTTTCTAGGGGGCATCTGGGGGTGGGTGGGAAGGGTAAAAGGGGTCGACAGATATTCCGAACGCGGACTAGACGCATGTCAATATATATAATCTATCTATCTATCTATCTATCTATCTATCTATCTATCTATCTATCTATCTATATATCGTTGGCAACACGCACGCCCTGACGAACGAGCACGCACGCACGAGCGCTAATATCGAGAGGCACGCTCTTGCCGCCTTCCGTCTGTTGACATGACAGCGTTCCTCTACGAACACTGCTGTAGAGTCAAAGCCAAAGAATAGTGTTGTCTTTAATATCAGGTTGCGTACTTGATAGTGTACATCTTTCGCAACACTACCAACAGCGCGGCAGGACCCACGATGCCCACTACTGGAGCGCTACATACCGCATTGACCGTCAATTAAACCACGCATTGTCGCTGTCGTTGCTGCTGCTGCCATCGTACCGATATTCCCGTTTCGACCACCGAAAAGCCGCTTCACCACCCGGAAGCACGCTATACACCGGCAGAACCTCCTCCCACCCGCCCCCCCCACGATCTTTTGGTCATATGGCTAGGGTTATGCATGAAATGAGTGCACCCTCCCCCCCCACCCTCCTCCCGCCCCGTTGTCTCCCCTCCCTCCCCGACCCCCTCACCCTCCCCCCCTCCCTACGGCCATGCATGACAATGAGTACCCCCCCCCCCCCCCCCCCCCTCTCCCTGCTCCCTGCCGATGGGCAAAGCGGGAATAAAAAAACACGCAACACACACAAACACACACAAGCAAGGGCACGAACGTACGCCGCCTTTTTCGCACCTGCCGAATCAGCGCCTGCTCCTGCATGTCTTGCTCCTGCAATATCGGCAGGACCCCCGAGGCGCTCGCGACGAGGGAGTAGATCATGGTCGCCACGCCGGCCAGCGTGTGCGAGGCGAGCGTCTCCGCCCGCCACGACTCCCGATCCGCCGCGTCCATTGACAGGGCCCCCTGCGGGAGCGCACCAGTTCAAGCGCGGATGCATCACACACGGAAGCGCATGCATCAGGAAAATCACGAACGGGGGGGCGCAAGAACCACGGAAAGTCGCGAACGGAGCTTCACGACAGCCACGAGCGGAGCATCGCGAAAGTCACGACCGGAGCACCACGAAAGCCACGAGCGTAATGGCGTCACAAAAGTCGTGCACACTAGTCTAAGCGCTATATACGAGAGTCACGAACGTAAACAACCACTGGACTACAAAAAAAGCAACCATCACGAAGATCATGAACATAAACATCACACGAAAGTCAAGAACGTGGCATGGCGAAAGTCACGAACGGAACCACAAAATATCCCGAAAGTCTCCAAAGGCAAGCACAGCCATCGCGAAAGTCGCCAACAGAAATATCTCTAAAGCCACGAGTGTAAGCATCACGAGAGTCAATAAATAGCACAAGCTCACGAAAGTCGCGAACGGAAGCACCACCAAAGGTTATGATCATGCGCGTCACGGCAGTCACGAGAGGGGAATCGCCGCGAAAGTAACGAAGGGAATCACCACGACAGTCCCGAACGTTCAAGCATCACGACGTTACGAAACGCAAGCACCACGAAAGTCACGAACGCAAGCATCACGAACGTCACAAACGCTAGGCATCATGAAATCCACAAACGTAATCCTTTTACATGACGAAACTCATGATTCTCAGGGCATCACGACACAGCCATACACATCTACCAGCCAGCGGACGAAGCAAAGGAGACAAAAAAAACAACGAATGACAGCATACGACAGCCGCCGCCGGGGCTGCCACAGGCTGCTGCTGCTGCTGCTGCTGCCGCCGCTGCTGCTGTCGCAGCCACCGTCCAAAAACAGAACAAAACGAAACAAAAAACATTGCCGCGGATCCCCGCCGCTCCACCACACCTGGAGCTCCGCCGACATGTTCGCCATCGCGATGCTCTCGCGCTCCATCTCCCACCGCTTCTCCGGCTCCACTTCCTCCTCTTCTTCCTCCTCCTCCTCCTCCTCCTCTCTCCTCCTCCTCCTCCTCCTCGCCCTGCGGCGGCGCCTGCATCGTTTCGACCGTGTCACCGTGAAGGGAGGCGCGCGAAAGAAACAGCGGATAAGGCAAGCCGGAGGGGCGGGAGAGGGGGGGTGGGGTGAGGTCGGTCGGTGGGTGGGTGGGTGGGTGGGTTGATGGTGGGGGGGTGGAGGGGTAGTGGGGGGGACGGACAAGGATCGAGATAAGTGCCGGGGTTCCGGGGTCGGAACGCGAACTACTTGCAAGACGCTGTCGACACGAGAAGCCCGCCTGTTGAAGACATGGACCGCACTCCGCGGCACACGCATGCACGCACGCGCGTCCAAATAGAACAAAAGGCTACGGCATACGTACACGTATGTTGCCGGCAGGGTTGTCAGTCCGCGCAGCTACCCCGGCAAGCTTAGGCATATATATAGCGTGCGGCGACACAGCATGGTGGCGGTGGCGGCGGCGGCAAAGAGGCTATGTTGCCCTCGACGCGTGCACGCCACAAAAGCGACAACATAGACAATAACAGCAACGAACTACTGAAACACCCCGCAGGACGAAACCGAACAACCCTCCGCGCCGACCCGTACCCCCCTGATGGCCATGGCACAGCTTTTAAAGTTCTCCCGATGGCCTCAACAAGGGCAAGCACGCAAGCACTCACTAATCGTCGTCGTGGGTGAGAGTGGAGACCCCCTTATTTCCTGCCCGACAAAACACCCCACAGTACCACTTCAACCCACCTTTGCTTCCGCCGCTCCCGCCTTCGCGACGCCGGGGACAAGAGCAATTGCGGCGGCCACAGCAGCTGCGGCCGCGGCAGCTGCGGCGGCGTCCTCTCTCGCCTCCTCCTCCTCCCTCTCCTTCTCCTCCTTTTCCTTCTTCGTCTCAACCGGACCTTTGACAGCCGTGGCACCGCCTTTGCTACCACCACCACCGTTGCTGCCGTCACCGGCAGCCTCTCCCTTCGCGACCATCTCTTCCTTTGCGGCTGTCTCAGATTTCGGGAGTACCGCGGCAGCCATAGACGACCCGCTACCGCTATCGCTCTTCTTGTCAGACACACCAAGCGCAGGAACATCCTTGACAGGAGGGGCGGAGACGGGAGCAGGGGTGTCTGCCTCCGCCTCTTGCGTTTTGGCTTTTTTAGCGCCGTCAGAAGCGGCGGCGCGGTTGCTCTCCTGCGACCCAGCAGAAGAGGGAGATTTCGAAGGCAGCGGTTTCGTCGCGGTTTCTTCGATTTCCATCGCGCCGCCGCCACCGCCGCCGCCGTCGACCCGCTTGCGGTCGACTGGTGACGCCGTCGATGCCGCTTCCACCATCGCCGCTGACGTCGCTGCCGGAGAAGGAGAAGAGGAAGAAGAAGATGCGGCAGCCAGCACCGGGATTTTACCGGCGACGGCCGCCTTATCCTTGACCTCTACCGCCACAACTCCGCCTCCTTTCTTCTTCGCGGCGGCATTAATAGCAGCCGACGGTTCATCGCCACCGGGGCTGCCACCATCCACCACCGCGCCCGACCCAACTCTGGCCCGGTCTTCACCTTCCTCTCCGCCCGCTTTCTTCACCTTCCCTACCGCCATGGCCGTGGGGGGTTTCACAACGTCCGCACCGGGACCAATCAAACCGGCGGCGGTGCTTCGAACTCGCGCATCACAGTCGGTACTGTCCCCACCGTTCGCGACCTCTTGTCTTCTGCTGACACCGGCCGCCGCCGCCACCTCTGCCGCTTCCGTCGCTGCCGTCACCGCTGAACTAGAAACAGAGGATCCGGCAACCTCCTCCGAGAGGGGAGATCGTGACGACGACGCGGGCGACGACGGCGGCCGTGGTAGCCGCGGCGGTTCGGACCTATCTTGCGCACCGCCAGGCTTTTCGCCGCCAGCTGCCGCCTCCGCGGAGTCGCGGTCTCGGCCGGGAGCAGGGGCGTCGCTGCTGCTTCCGTGCGCTGCATCGTGCCCGTCGCGATGATCACCCGCTTTTGTCGTTGCTCGGGAGGGCGAAAGCTGCCCAGAAACCTCATTGCCACCGCCACCGCCGCCGCTGCCGCTACCTTTCCGTCCATCGGCAGCGACCATTGGCTTACCGTCGGCCGAACGCATGGTAGACGAAGCGCTACTCGCTGCCCCCTCTGACTTATCCAAAGCCACCGCCACTGCTGCTGCTGCTGCTGCTGCCGCCACCATCTCAGACTTTGCCCCAGGTCCAGCGGCAGCGGCAGAGGCTGTAGAAAGCCCTTCGTCGTTGCCTCCTACGACCTTCTCGCTCGTTTTTCTGGCGGGGCTTGACGCCGACGACGACCCGGCAACGGTCTCTGCCCCGCCTGTCGCTGGCGGCGTCACAATCCCCGCAACGACACCCGCACCAGCACCTGGACCATCGCCTGTGACGGCACCACCTGCCGCCGCCGCCACCGCTATCGCCGATGCTTCTTCTCCTGTAGGCACTTCTCGCGCTCCTGCTGGTGTTTCTGCTGTTGTTGCAGGTGCCACCGCAGCCCCCGAAGCGGCAACCATAGCCGAAGTAGTTGGCGTCGTGGCCACCTGCGCTTGCGCTTTCCTTCGGGCCTGCGCCCGTTCCTCCGTCGTTGTCGCCGCCTCCCCCGCCTCAGCCAGAGATTGCCCCTCCGTCCCCGCCGGAGAAGCCGTTGTGGTCGCCACCGTCGCCGCTGCCGCCGCCGTTACCAACGAAGCAGCAGCAGCCTCCGCCGTCGCCTTCGCTGCCGCGCGCCTCGCCATTTCCCGCCCCCCCTCCCTCTTCTTCGCCACCTTGCGCCTGCCCTTCGAAGTGGGGCGCCCCGAGGTTGACTTCGCCGCGGCACCCGCCCCACCGCCGGCGCCGACACCCCTCCCCCCCCCCCCCCTGCCTCCACCCCTGGCTCCGCCAGCGCCGCCTGCTGTTGCCGCCGCCAGACCTACGTCGTCCTCTCCGCCACGACGCTCACGATCTCTCCCTCGCCGGCGCTCCCGGGCCTGCATCTTGAGGAAGCTCCAGTCGTACGGGCTATTCCACGACACGTCCTCGCCGTCCGCGACCACCATCGTCGACCAGTCTATCGCGAGGTCTCCCATCATATCGCGCGTGCACACTGATGAGAAGGGAGACGAGGGAGGGGGGAGGAGTGGAGGGCGAAGAGGGAGGGTTGGGGGTGGGGAGTGGAGAGAGAGATAGAGGTGACGGCATTTTTAGCACAAGAGTGGAGTACAGCATCAAGAAAACGAACACAAGCTTGTCTCCCCCTCTCTTCCACTCCCCGTGGTAAGGTGCTCTTCAGACCCGCGCACTTGCCGCCCCGTCAACCACAGAAGCGACCTCGGCGGCACAAAAGTCGCCCCGCCCCCCCCCCCCCCCCCTTCCCCCTTCCTCCTCTCTCCTTCCGCCTCGAAAGGGGTGCATGGTCAATGATCAAACGACTAAGGCAAGCAACAAATGAGTACGCCCCCATCCCCCCCCCGTCACACGATGTTCTCAGTAGAATGCCGTCCACTCCTCAAGCAACTCGCCGAACACCTCATGGCGCTTCGCGCTTGGTGCAAGGAATGCCTGCCTGGTCGGTGAAAACTCGACGTGCCCCGTCCCGGTATTGCAGGGATGCGAGGGTTTCAACAGTTCATGCAGCCACTGCCATGCATGACATGAGCATACCCCCCCCTCCTCCACCCCCTTCTCACCGAAAACCGCCTCCTCCAGCTGAATCGCGGCGCGCCGGACAGCGAGGGCATCTCTTGCGTTGGCCACCTCTCGAAGCCAGCCGGTCCTGTCCTTTGTGTGGCCGCCCGCCACCATGCTGCCCAGCCTCGCGAGCTGAAAGACGAAGAAGCACACAGGGTGGGGGCGGGGGTCGGGGGAGCGGAAGCAACGTGGGTGGGGGGCATGGGCGGGGGGCGATTAGAGTGGAAGACAGGAAGGGCAGGGCAGGCCGGCAAGCAGGCAGACAGGCAGGCAGGCAGGCAGGCAGGCAGGCAAGTACCTGGTAGGCCCAGCGATGACGATGACGACGAAGACGACGGCGACGATGACAACGACGAAAAAAGCGCAGCGGGAAAACAAGGAACACGGAAAAAAATGAAGGGTACCCCGTCCCGACATTGTAGGGATGTCCGTGATCATACGACTACGGCCTACATGGCGATGAGTTCTTCCATCCCCCCCCCCCCCGCGCCCCGCGTCCCCTTATGGTCATACGACTACGGCCATGCATAATAATGAGTATGCCTCCCCCTCCCCTTGCTGCCGCCACCCCTTGCCTGCTCTTCCATGGTGTTGAGCTCTAGCTTCAAGTTCCGCAGAATCTCCCTGTCCCCCCTACGTATGTACTGCTTCCACGGTGGCAACAGCGGCACGTACGGGTGCGCCGCGTCTATCAAGGCGGCCGCTCGTGCCGCCTCCATCCTGCTGTTGGCGCTCCCGCCGGTATTGTCTCGAGACGCCCCTGACGCCTCAGGCTTCGAGGCGGGGGTGAACGTTCCCTAATGAATATCCGCGGCGGAGGTGGCGGCAAAGGCGGTGGCGGGGGAGGCGGGGGCAGGGTGTAAATGCAAGGGGAAGAGGTAACGGAAAGAGGTTCTACAGTAGAAGGTGTTGAGGGGGCAAGGAAGGGGGATCGTGAGAGTCAAGTATGGGGGTATAGCATAGTGTTACAGTAGTATTCTAGAGCTTTGAGCCGTAAGGCTGAATTTATTGAATTTATTGGTAGAGCGGCCTTTCTAATTCAACTACCGCACGTCAAACCACCACGAATAAATTTCACATTTTTTTTTTCGTGTATACTCGTACGCATATACGTGCACGACAACCTCCCACAGTAATTGCCCAGGAATCGCAAGCGGTGGGGGTAAAAGAGGGATAGCGTACGTGAAGGGGCGGTGTTACAGGGGGTGGGGGCAAAGGGTCGCGCTAGCAGCAAGATGGACAAAACACACACAAAAATACACACAAACCACAGACACACGCACAAACCACACACACACAAAACAAAAATACACGCACCAAGGCACACAAGCACAAGCACAAATCATGGACGAACACACACAAAACACACACAAAGACAAACACAAGCGTAAGCACATAATATGGACACGCACATACACAGAAGATGAAAACCCGACAAATGCGGGGTTGGTGAGGTTAATTTTCATCAGTAGCACACAAAGACGCACCAGGGAAGACGGCCCCGGTCTCCTGCGCGAAGAACGCCGAGGCTCGTCCCCGTCCGTCGAGGCGGCGGCAGCGGCGGCGGCAGCCGCTGCCGCCGCCGCCGCGGCGGCTTCGGTCGCTGCTATGGCCGCGAGGCGGTCGCGCTCCTTTTCCTCCGCAGCCCTGCGCTTGGCCTCCTCGGCTTCCTCCGCAAGCCGCACTCTCTCGAACCCCACCGCCACCTCCTCCATGTTCTGTTTTTAAACAAAAAACAATATATATATATATATCAATCAACATGAGGGGGAAAACAAAAGTGGCGCACAAACTAGAATCCACTTCTAACGTCAACATCAAAACGGCGCATATACGCCCGGTTAGAGTGGGCGAAGAATACATACACGAAATACATAGAGTACGCAACCTCAAAAAAAAAAAAAAAAATGAAAAAAAACGTACGTTATCAACACTTACAGTATTTGGGTTGGGAGAGGGGACAAACACACACGCACTGCCTCTCTAACAAAATATCCTATTCCTCTCTTTCTCTTTCTCTCTCTCTTTCTCTTTCCCGCTTTCTGTCTCTGGCTATCTCTTCCTCTCCCTACTTATAGCCCGCATGTCTCTTTTTATCTTTCTTTCACTTTCACTCTTATCTGTGTTGTCTCTCGCTCCCTTGATTAATAATAGTAGAGCGGCAAATGAGGCAAGGCTGCCTGCCGCTGCCTGCCTGCCTGCCCGACACACGCAACAGATCAAACGAATCCCGCCGCATTCTAAACACACAGCAGCAAGCCCCCCTACCAAATGACAGCAAGACAGCAGCACGGCGACCACCACGGCCAATTTGACACGGTTTCCGACTAAACAAGCCCCACGCGTTAGTCCCGGCTCACCCGCTTCCGCAAGACGCCGGGTTTGTGAACATCGGCGACGTACAGCGCTCGCAATCAACCAACTACGCAAAAAAAAGGCAGAAAGTACACAGCACAACAGCAGACATACATACTACTGTTGTCATGACGGCTACGTAGAAGCCACAGGTTGTACGCGCCCCGCAAAAGAAAATTTCTTTTGCAAAGAGGTAAGATACGGCCACCTTACGACAAGCTCTCTCTCTCTCGAAACACAAGATAAACCCAAAGACAGGAGACGCGGGAATCGCATTTGAGAGACGGAAACAAACCCGACACAGAAAGGCAATGTACATTACGCGTACACAACCAACTAATGTCCAACCAACCAACCAATACCCGGAAAAACGAAAGCGGCGGAGAGACAAACGTGGCGGCGGCGGCGGGGGGCGGCGGCGACGGTGGCAGCAGCAGCGACAGCAAAAAACAGCAGCACTAACAACACCAGCAACACCAAAACCAAGACCAACAGCACCACCACCAACACCCCCAACACCACCCAGCACCACCAACACCACCACCGCCGCTACCACCAGCACACCACCACCAGCACACCATCACCAACAACAACAACAACACCAACACCATCAGTGCTTCGTCTCGAAGGGGATGCGTGGTCAATGGTCTAGTGACGAAGGCAAGCAACAGGTGAGTACGCTCCTCCCCCTCCCCCCCCCCCCCCCCCCCCCCCCCAGCACCAACATCCGGCGTCAAACCTGGCAGAGCCTTTGCCGCAGCGGCGCCCCCCTCTTCCCGCGCGGGTGCTGGCTGTCCCGAAGAGCATCGGCCTCTTCCTGGCTCTTGTACTGCCCCCAGGTACCGCCGCCCTTTGCCTCAACATGAATGTACACGGACGGATCCCCCCGAAACCACCAGTATCTGTTGAACTCCCTGCGGCCACATTATATGGGATGAGGGGCGGCGGGGGGGGGGGGGGGTGTCTCATTATTATGCATGGCCGTAGTCGCATGACCATAAACACTCGCATCCCTACCGTACAATGCCGGGACGGAGCACGTCGGGTTTTTACCGACCAGGCAGACATCGCTTGCACCAAGCGCAAAGCGCCGTGAGGGGTTCGGCGAGTCGCATGACGAGTGAGCTGCATGCTACCAAGAACCGCTTTAGAGGCGGATTTTCTTGCGTATGGATGACAGCGTCAATGAACTGATTTCATTTCTGGTGTGGCTACTTCCAGAGACAGCAATGGGTTTACTACGTAACTGCTTCGTGGGTGCCTCACCACATACAAACTACGTCATACGATCATCCCCCTTGTGCGGAGTATAGGTTCTGCCCGCACAAAAATGATCTAACTCGACCGCCAGCTGTGGTAGCCGCCAAAAAAAAAAAAAAAAAAAACGGTACCCTGGCTGTCTAGCTTAGGCAGTGAGAGGCGTGTTTTACAGCGTCGTTGCCAACTGACGCCAACCGACGCCAACCCAACCTATTTATACAGGGGGTGTACTCGATAGGAGAGATGTACTCGATCTCATGCATGGCCGTAGTCGTATGACCATAGACCCTCGCATCCCTACAATGCCGGGACGGAGCATGTCGGGTTTTCACCGACCAGGCAGACATTGCTTGCACCAAGCGCGAAGCGCCGTGAGGTGTCCGGCGAGTCGCATGAAGGGTGAGCTGCATCCTACTAAGAACCGCTTGTGAGGCGGACTTGCATACGGATGACAGCTTCAATGAGTTAGTTTAATTTCCGGTGTAGCCACTTCCAGATACAGCAGTGGGAGTACTATGTAACTGCCTCTTGGGTGCCTTACCTTGAACACTACGTGATACGATCAATTCCCTTGTGCAGAGTAAAGGCTCTTTACCTCGCACAAATGATCTAACTCGACGACCAGCTGTGGGCGACCTCCAAAAAAAAAAAAAAAAAAAAAAAAAAAAAAAAACGGTGCCCTGATTGTCAAGCTCACGCAGTGAGCGGCATGTTTTACAGTGTCGTTGCCAACCGACGCCAACCCCACCCATATATAATATATATACAATAGGGGGGGTGTATCTAATAGGTCTATGAGCACGCCAGTGGGTCGTGAAAAGGGGAGGGGGGGGGGGCGTACTCATTTGTTGCTTGCCTTAGTCATTTGACCATTGACCACGCATCCCTTTCCGGACGGGGGAGGGGGGGGGGTGTACTCGATATCATGCAATGGCTGTAGTGTAGTGGTATGGCCAGACCTTCGCATTCCTACAATACCTGGACGGATCACGTCGGGTGTTCACCGACCAGGCAGACATCGCTTGCACTACGGAAGCGCGAAGCACCGTGAGGTGTAGAGTGAGTCGCACGGAGGGTGACCTGCATCCTACCAAGAACCGCTTGTGAGGCGGACTTTCTTGCACATGGATGACATCGTCGAAGTACTCGTAATGGATGTGTTTTCTGGTGTGGCTACAGGGGGGGGGGGGGGGGGGGGGGGTCTATGAGCACTGCAGTAGGTCGTGAAAACGGGAGGAGGGGATGGCGGACGGTTTGGTCCACGAAAAAAACAGCAAGAAATCTAAAGAGTCTCGGGCGCTAATCGTCGGTCGCTGTCGGGAGAACACCACGGAGAATATTGAACAACGCGTACAACGTACGTCCACGGCCACACTAAACCCAGACTTGGCATTTAAACGCACGTGCACGAATGTAAATCGTGGACATAAACACCCAAATCCTATAGATAACACAAATTATGGATACACACATACAGACCATGGGCACATTCACACGCCGAATCATGGACACATCCATAAACACACAAATCACGGACACATACACACAAAACACACAGGCAGCGGCAGCGACGGCGCGGAGGCGGCTCCGGGCACAGCAGTACCTGTCCCATCCAAGCGGTTGTCGGCGGATGGCCGAGCGCTTATCCTTGGTAAGGCTGTTCATGACCGCCTCCTTCTCCTTGAGGGCGACTTCCTCGGCCGCCTTCAGCTCCTTCTCCGTCATGTCCTCGTGTCCCTCGGGCTTGCTGACACCGCCGACTAGACGCCGCACCCCGCATTGGAGGGAACGGGCACACCCGAAACAGAGAGACGTAACAGCACGAAAAAAAAAAAACGAAAAAAAAAGCAAGAGGGAGGGTTGAGGAGGGGAAGGGGTACTCATTTGTTGCTTGCCTTACCCATTTGACAATTTGATCACGCATCCCTTTCGAAACGGACCAGGAGGGGAAGAGAGGGGGGGGGGGGGGGGGGGGGGGGGGGGGGGGGGGGGGGGGGAGAGTGAAACTCCAACGTAAGTCAAAGGGACGGAGGAGAAGGAGAAAGGGGAGAAGGAAGGGGGAAGAGGCATGCACTACACCGCGTAGGAACGCATCAAATCCCTTCCCTTCCGTCCTCCTTCTTCTCCCCCTATACAAACACAAGCGAAAAAGACAACATCGACCCCCCCCCCATTCATCACGACCATATGAAAGAAAGGAACACGCCCGCGCCCGACCCCGCCCCCTTCTGGTCTTCTCCCTCCCTCCCCCCCGGCCCGTGCTGGTGTAAGCAATCGCAGGTTAGTCACATTTTGGTCTTCTTTCTCCCTCCTCGTCAACCACTCTGATTCCAAGTAGCTTGCCCCCAATAACGGGACTACACTCTTAAAAGGGTCAACCCTCAAACCCTATTATTACGGGGGGGGCCATAGTAAACAGGACCAAATATTGTTACTAAAAATAGTAAATACATAGGTTTTTGTGTGTACCGTAGGTCCTATTTACTATGGCCCCCCGCAATAGTACTGCACTGTCCAGAAACCTAAATCTGACTCTAATTCCAAGTGATTTTTACCCACCATGGAAGTGCAGTCCTATTCAATCAAATCACTGCAACTACTGCTAATGAGTTTTTGGACTGTAAGGCTCGTTGGGGCACAAACAAGAAAATCAAAAGCTCCTTAAACTTCCGCCCACAATGGTACTATTAATAATACAACTGCAACAGCAGCAGCAGCGACACCACCACCACCCCCCCACCCCCACCACTACCACCATCACCACCACCCCCACCACCCCCACCACTACTACCACCACCACCACCACCACCATCACCACCACCTCCAAGACCACCAGGACCACTACAATTATCACACTACCACTACCACTACTACCTCCACCACTACAACGACCACGATCACTACCACAACCACCAGAACCACCACGACCACCACTACCACCACCAGTACCACCCCCAGCACCACCACTACCGCCACCTCTACTCACTCCCACCCCCATCATCACCAATCCCAGCACTACCACCACCACTACCACAACCACCACCACCACCACTACCACTACCACTACCACTACCACACTACCACCTCCACTCCCACCATCACCACCCCCAATCCCACCACCAACAACAACACCCACACTCACCGCCGCCCAGCGACTCCACGACAAAAGCGCGGTCATCCGCCTCGGCCTTCCTCCTTCCCACCACAGTCAGCCGCGACAGCCGCTCCGAGTGCTCCGCAACCTTCGAGCGGACCGTCGCCGAGTCCATCAGCTCGTCGGACAGCCACCGCAGCACACACAGCGTCTGCGTCGCGGAAAGCTCGCCGTACGTGCGACGACCCAGCGTCTTCGGATACGGGATGGCGCGAGACACGGGCGACGGTATGCGGTTGACGGTGTGTGGTTGGCGGTATGTAGGAGACGGAAATGTGGGAGACGGCGCGTGGAAGATGGCGTGCGAGAAGGAAGGCAATAATCGAGAGAAGGCGAAAAATGCGACGAAGCAAGTAAGCGAGCAAAGCACGAAGGGAAGGGATAATGACGATCGATCCCGGCGGGTGTTTGAGGGAGAGAAGGCGGGGCGACACGGGACGGGGGCGGGGGGTGGGGAGGAGGAGGAGGAGGGGGGGGGGGGGGGGGGGGGGTCGAGAATATAAAGGGGCGACACGGGGCGGGGGCGGGGGGTGGGGAGAGGAGGGAGGGGGGGGGGGGGGGAGGGGCGGGGGGTCGAGAATATAAAGGACGCGGAAGGGGAGACGACGAGGATGAGGGCAAGGAAGGAAAAACACTCACTTCCACAGCCGTCGCAAGCGGATGGCCTTCGTCGATCCACTCCCCCCGGCCGTGCCTCGCGAACAGGGCTCGCCCGTAGCGCAAGTGGGCCATCGCGAAGCGCCGAAGCACCTCCGGCCATGTCGCCGGATTGAGGAGGTCGCCCAGGACTCTGCGGACGGGTATCTGCATCCGGCGGCGGGGGTGGGGGTGGGGGCGAGAGGGGTAGCTCGTCGGTACAAATCAAAAGTTGTTCCTGCTCATATCTACTCCCCCTCCTCCCTCTTGTACATCTCCCTCCTCGTACCTCTTCGCAATTGCACCATTCTCTCTCCCTCTCTGTGTCTATATGGTGTGCAATAAGAGCAGCAAATGGGCCATGCCTAACTCCGGACGAGCAAAAAACAAACAATTTTATAGCTGGAACCTTTACCTTGTCCTGCAATATTCCCAACATGTAAAGCTTCTTTCATAAAAAAAAGAAAGAAAAAAAAGGACTCACCATGGACTCCATCGCCAATTCCGCCGCCCGGGAGACGGACCCGTCACGCTCCCGCCCCAGAGCCTCTCGGAGCAGCGCCAGGTTCAATCCTAACAAGGAAGAAGTCCGCCATTCAAGAAAAAAAAAAAACAATGAAGAGGTTCAAGAGGGGTGCCGCCCCAAAGCACCGCCGTCGAAAAGAAACGAAGGGTCATTCCGCAGCAGCACAAGAAACGCCACAAGGGTTTCCGAGCGGAGGGGCGCACCCAGATGGGGGGCGCGAGCGCAGGGAGGGGGGAGCGGGGCTGTATGCATAATACATGTGTGTGCTTGTGAACTACCTGGTACACAAATAGTCCTGGTACACAAATAGGGTAATAATTTACCAGGTATCAATTACAGTAAGTTAATACCACAGTAGTTGTTGTATTCGGGGAGGACAAAGAGGGGTTGGATGGGTCTTGCTTTTTGTATTCGACGAGGACGAAGAGGGATTGGATGGGTCTTATTTTTTGTATTCGGAGAGGGCAAAGAGGGGTTGGATGGGCGGGGTGGGGTGTGTACTCGATATCATGCATGGCCGTAGTCCTAGGACCATAACCCCCGCTTGGGTGGGAGGGGGGGGTGATTTCACAATCAACTATTAATACCATGGTATAGTGGAGTGCCCATTGTAATCCCACCCCGTGATTAACCCAAAAACGTGGTTTTATTTCCAACATGGTCCTATCTCTTACTATGATATTGAAAAAATTATGCCATAATATTTCCGAAGTATAATTTTCTCGTGACCGCCAAAGCCGATTTTACCTCAAGAAGCCGATTTTACCTGGTCTAATCTCTACTGTCGTGTGGCTTTAAACCGGATGGTCTTAATACAGGTACCCCAACCACCGCACCTACGGCACATCGGAACTCGGGGACGGCAAGTGCGACGGGGGACCAAAGTAATCAGGACCCATCACATACACAAAGAACCCTAAATATTCCAGCGTTTTTTTTTTTTTTACGGAGCACGTTTTGTCCTGATGGCTATCAATACATTCCCCCGCAATAACATATGCTACGAGTAGGTGGTCCGACCGGCGATGTAACCCTCCTCGGGACTCTTGACATGCCCATCACCCCGGGGACTATATCCCCGCCCCCCCAGACCGCTTCTCGTGCACTGCATACATACTGCTGCGGAGGATGGACACCCTCTCCTACCTGCGATGAGGGGGTGGACGCCCTTCTTGCTGCTGGAGATGACCGCCGTCTCAAACTCCTCCAGCGTGAGGCCGGAGATCTCTTCCGCGTGCACCTCCCGCCCAAACGTCTGCCGGAGAGCCGCCACCGTGGTCACCGGACGCCCAACCAAACCCAAACCAGCAAGGCAGTGGAAACGAGGAAGATGAGGAAGGGGGGAAGGTCGGTCCGGCGGGGGGGGGGGGGGGGGGGGGGGGGGGGGGGGGGGGGGGGGGGGGGGGGTGCACTCCTTATCATACATGGCCGTAGTCGTATGACCATGGACCCGCGCATCCCTCGATGCCGGGACGGAGCACGTCGGGTTTTCACCGGCCAGACAGACATTGCTTGCACCAAGCGCGAAGCGCCGTGAGGTGTTGGGCGAGTCGCATGAAGGGCATGAAGGGTGAGCTGCATCCTACTACTGTAAGAACCGCTTTTGAGGCGAAATTTTCTTGCACAATGATGACAGCGTCAATGGATTGATTTCATTTTCTGGTGTGGCCACTTCCAGAGACAGCAATGGGTTTACTATGTAACTGCCTCTTGGATGCCTCACCCTATTCACACTACGTGATACGATCATCCCCCTTGTGCGGCGTTAAGGTTCTCCCCGCACGAAAGTGGTCTAACTCGACCGCCAGCCGTGGTGACCGCGAAAAAAGAAACAAAAAAAACGGCACCCTGCTTGTCTAGCTCACGCAGTGAGAGGCGTGTTGTACAGCGTCGTCGCCAAACGGCGCCAACCCAGCCTATACATACACCAGGTACCTGGTATAAAATATAGGGTCGGGGGGAGCGGGGTGCGTGGAGGGGGAAGGTTGGAGGAGGGGGGATCACTGGGCATTGTCGTGCGCGGCGTGCAACTATGGCGGGTAGGATTCCTTCAAACCAAATCTCCTCGCTTGCGTGATTTTATTGCCTGGCACCGACTACAACCACGCAACGGCGGGTAAACTACTGGGAATCATTACCATGCATGGCCGTAGTCGTATGACCATAGTAAAGCGAGGGGGGGGGAGGAGGGGGGGGGGGGGGGGGGGGGCTACGATCGAACAGAGGGGTGTTGTGTCAGTCCTACTGTAGTAGACCTTTCTACAAAATCGGCATTCATTTCTCCGCAAACCGGAAGGGGTATAGTCTACCAGCAGCTTTTAGTATGTGCCCCGTGCCAAGCCATTCGGAATCTCTCGAGTGGGTGTATTCTCTCAAAATCGTGCCCCCCCCCCCCCCCCCCCCCCCCCCCCCCCCCCCCCCCCCCCCCCCCCCCCCCCCCCCCCCCCCCCCCCCCCCCCCCCCCCCCCCCCCCCCCCCCGTAAGTCCAAATGGGTTACGCACGTATGTACGATATTACAATGCTGGGCCCCCTTTTACTCACCTCATTCCCATGAAAAAAAACAGAAGCCGAAAGGGTATACTACCGTAGTACTACAAGTACTACAAGTACTACTGTTACTACTATCAGGGCTCCCCTGGGTATGGAGTACAGTAGTAAGTGTAGTATCCCACCTCTTTCATTTGAGGCACACACGCCAGCACTGAAACTACTAGGTCTTGCAGGTTCCCCGTCAGCGCCAACGAGGTGGGAGAGGCAACCCGCCGACTATTCCGATTTCACAGCAGTGAGGCAAAACAAGTCAGCGCTGGAAGCGCCAAGGCCTTTTCTTTCAAGGAAATCTACGGAGTACCGCGACCGTGGCTCTCAAGTGACAAAATAGCCCCTGCTTGGTCCGCGGCAACCCGACGTGCTCCGTCTCGGCATTGTAGGGGTGCGCGGACCTATGGCCATAAGAGGCCATAAGACCATGGCCATGCATGACATCAGTAACCCCCCCCCCCCCCCCCCCCCCCCCCCCCCCCCCCCCCCCCCCCCCCCCCCCCCCCCCCCCCCCCCCCCCCCCCCCCCCCCCCCCCCCCCCCCCCCCCCCCCCCCCTCAGACACAAGCTGTATTCTCCATTTACTCTTGTATACCTCACATTTCACGTGGTGTAAAAACACGTTCGCAGGGAACGCGAGAAAAAAAAAAAGGTCGCGACAAACTTCGCGAGCAAACACGAACCAAAACAAAACACGCTGCATCGAAAAACATCTGGCAGTGCCCCAGGTATATAGGAAACCCCCCCCCCCCCCCCCCCCCCCAACACACACACTCTCTCTCCCGCACCTTCAGGAAATCCCAAACGGACAGAAGATCCCCGACAGCTTCCGCGGGGACCTTCATGCGGTGCACCGGGGTGGGCCTCGCCCGACGCAGCCCGCTCCCCGCCTTCCGCTCCCCCTCCTTCTCCTCTCCCTCCCTCTTCGCCTTTTCGTCTCCCTTTCCCTCCCTCTTCGCCTGTTCATTGCCCTCCCCCTGCCCCCTCCCCTCCTTCCCCTCCCTCGCCTCGTTGGCCTCCTGCTCCTCTTTCGCCTCGTTTTCCTCTTGGGCGAACAAAATCTCGTCTTCAATCAGCTCCTGGTTCTGCGATTTGTTCTTTTTCCGTGAGGTTGCGTGTATATAGGTAAGGCAAAGGCAAAGGCAAGGCAGAGCAAGGCAAGGCAAGGCAAAGCAAGGCAAGGCAAGATAATACCAGGTATAAGGAGAAGACAGGGTGATGGTAAGCGCAAGGGGAAGCACAAAGGTAAGGGAATTCAAAAGGTCAAGGGTCTCCTGCTCCTCTTTGGTCCCCTTTTCCTATTTGTCGAACAAAATATCGTCTTCAATCAGCTCCTGGGTTTCCGATTTGTTCTTTTTTGTGTGGGGTTTGTATTTACAGGCAAGGCAAGGCGGGGCAATGGTAAGGGCAAGGGCAAGGGTAAGGGTAAGGGAACGCAAAAGGGTGAGGTAAGGTGACGGAAAGGCTAGGCAAGGCAAGACATACCAGGGCAAGGAAAAAGAAATACCAACATACTACTATTCTACCAATACAACACTCTCACCACGGCAGCGCTCGCCCCCGCGCCAGCGGACTCCCAGCCGATCGTTTTCGCCGTTCGCCCCCTCTGCCTGCCCGCGCCCCCTTGGGCCTTCGGCTTTGGGTCTTCTCCCGAGGTCGCATCAGCTCCAGTGGCCGCCGCGGTGACAGTAGCCGCGGCGGTGGCGGTGGCGGTGGCGGTAGCGGCGGCGGCGGCGTCGCCGCCGCCACCACCGCTGTCACGGACAGCCCGCGACTCGGGTGGTCCCAACCACCCTTCCACGGTATCTTCCTTCGCCGTCGCCTTCGGAGCGGGATCTGTCGAGGTAGCAGCAGCAGCGGCGGCAGCACGTTGCGATGCAGGTGTCGGCGAGTGAGATCCTCCACGGTTGCGTTCGGGGGCGTTGCTGCCGCCGCCGCCGCCGCCGCCGACAGCGTCACCACCGCCGCCGCCGCTTCCACTGCTGCTGCCGCTGATACTGCGACTCTTGCCGCCGCCCCTGCCGGCGCTTTTGCTGCTGGCGCCCTTGCTGCCACCCTTGCTGCCGCTCTTGCTGGCGGTTTTAATGGCGGCCTTGCTGCTGACCTTGGTGCGGCCGTCGTTTCCGCCATCCCCGCCGCCACCACCGCTATCTCCGGTGCTGCTGCCGCCGCCACCACCACCGCCACCTTCACCAGTTCCGCTGCCGTCGTTGTCACCGCTCTTACCGGTAGCGGGAGCTTTGACATCGCCGTCAGCGCTGCTGGGTGGCGGCGAAGGCGAAGGTGAAGGCGAAGGCAGCGACTTAGAGGAGGCGCCCTTCTCCCCATCGTAGTTGTCATCCCCGGCCCCTTTGCTGCTGCTGCTGCCACTGCTGACACTGCCGATGTTACTGCTGCTCGCGTTGCTGCTGCTCCTGCTGCTGCTGCTGCTGCTGATTTTGCTGCTGTTGCTGTTGCTGCTGCTAACTTTGCTGCTGCTGGCGTTGCTGTTGCTGGCGCTGATGCTGCTAGGGCTGTGGTTGGTGCTGTTTCTCTTGACCCCCTTGCCGGCGCCTTTAAGCTTGATCTTGGTGGGGAGGTCGAGCGTTTTCGCGTGCTCAGAAGAAACGCGGTAGTTGGTCCGAACCTTGACTACTTTTCCTTCCTCGACCGCCTGGTGGTAGTGTACCCGCGGGGGCAACAGCGGGAGTGTTGGGGTAAGCGCGGCGGTCGATTTGGCACAAAAAAAAAATTTACCAACAGCACCATCAACAAAAATAAGAGTAACAACAACATCGACAGCAACCACACCACCACACAGCAACAATAACAACAACACCACACAGCAACAGCAACAACAAAAAAGACAACAACAACATAACGGCAGCAGAATGTGGGCAAAAGTGACCGCCCACCGGAATATTGACAACCACTACAGACACAAACTGGCATTCCAGGATCATGACCAGAAATAATCCCCGACCCTTACTCCCACCCCTCCCATTTCCCCCCCTCTTACGCCCTCCCGCCTGCCTACGCGTAATCCACTCGCCTGCGTCCGTTTGCGATCTTCAATCGCGTCCCACTCACCTTTTTTATCCCTGCGGCAACGCTCGCCTTGAAGTTTGCCTCGTCAGCCGATGCTACCCAGCCGTAGTGGCTGGCCTTTAGCCAGTTCACCGTCGCCAGCTGGCTCGAGCTTTTGGAGACACCCAAGCCGATAAGGGCCTCGACCACCATGTCGGGGTACCCAGGCGAAGGCCGCTTTTCCCGCAACTTTCCGCCGCCACCACTATTGCCAGTATCGCCCGTGTCGCCATTATTGCCGCCGGTGCCACCGTCGCCACCGACACCAACACCGCTACCGTCACTGCTACCCCTACTGCCAGTACCGCTGCTGCTAACGCTGACGCCGTTGCTGCCGCCGCCGCCGCCGTTGCTGCCACCGCTTCCGCTCGAGCTACTGCTGGCGCTACTACTGCTGGCGCTGGTGGCGATGCTGGTGTTCGTTTTGGTGAAGGTGCTTGCCCCCCCGGTCAGGGCCTTCTTCGCCGCGCCATCAACGCTCGCCCCACTAGATACAGGTCCCTTCCTCGCCGCCCAGCCTGCGACTGGCCATGCAATCTTGGCGCCCTTCGGACCCTTCCCGGCAGGGGGGGGCGACGATGGTGACGACATGCTGTCGGCTTTCCGCTTGCCGTTAGGTGTTCTTCCTTCGTCAGCGTCTCCTTGGGCAGCGACTCTTGCTCCAGAGTCTCCCCGGCCAGCTTCTCCTCGGCCAGCCCCCCCCTGCCAGTGCCTCCTCGGCCAGCGCTTCCTCGGCCCCGGCCAGAGCTTCCGCGGCCTCGGCCAGGGCTTCCTCGGCCTCGGCCAGGGCTTCCTCGGCCTCGGCCAGGGTTTCCTCGGCCTCGGCCAGGGCTTCCTCGGCCTCGGCCAGCGCCTCCTCGGCCGGTGCCTCCTTGACCAGCGTCGGCGCCGGAGATGGCGTCGGCGCCTGCACTGCCGACACCGACGCCGACACCGCGGCCGCCAACGCCTCTACCGCCAACAACGCTCCTACCTCTGCCCCTGCCCCTGCCCCTGCCGCGTCCCCGGCCCCTGCCACCCCGGCCGCCATCGCCACCATCACCGACACCGTCACAGCCACCACCACCGGCACGGCCACCGCCACTGTCATCGCCACCGCCACCCCCAACGACACCGACACCACCACTTACACTGGCACCACCACTGCTATAGCGGCCGCCACCGCCATCGGCACCTGTACCGGCGACGACAACGCTACTGCCACTGCCACCGCGACCTCGTCCTCGACCCCGACCCCGGCCGCGGCCGCGACCGCCACCTTCACCACAACCACCACTGCGGCCACCACCGCGGCCGACACCACGGCCTCCGAGTGTCGCCTTCGGTTGCTGCGGCGTAGACAACAAACCAGCCTCGGCGACGGCCGGCGTCGTCACCGTTGAAGCTGCGGCCGCCGCTACCGCCGCTGGAGCCGCTGGAGCCGCTGGAGCCGCTGGAGCCGCTGGAGCCGCTGGAGCCGCTGCCGTTGCTGTCGCTGCCACCGCTACCGCCTCCTTAGCGAGCGAGGAAGGGGTGCCGGGTGGACAGGAGGGGGTCGCTGCAGCTGTTGGCGCTGCTGTGGTCGTCGTTGCTGTTGCCATCGCCGCCGCCGTCGTAGTCGCAGCCGCAGCCGCAGCCGCAGCCGCAGCCGCCGCCGCAACCGCCGTCGTTGTCTTCTTCGCCGGAGATGGTGGGCGACCCCTTCCCGGCCTTTTACGGCGCGTTCGCGCCTCGTACTCCTACGGGAAGGGAGAGGAGAACGGAGGGAGGGGAGGGCAGGGGGGGGGGGGGGGGGGTGTAGTCATCATCATGCATGGCCGTAGTCGTATGATCATAGATCCTTGCATCCTTACAATGCCGGCACGGAACACGTCGGGTCTTCGCCGACAAGGGGGGGGGGGGGGTGTACTCGATAGGAGAGATGTACTCGATCTCATGCATGGCCGTAGTCGTATGACCATAGACCCTCGCATCCCTACAATGCCGGGACGGCAAGGGGGGGGAGGGACGAACGGACGCAAGACAGCGCCAAAAAAAATAACGCGTGAAAAGCGAAAAGTTAGTTAGGCGTTGCGGTTCGGAGCGGAGCACGAGGCCTTCTTGGGCGAGGGTACAAGGGCGCGAGGCCTGCCTTCGGCTACAGATTCGCACAGATTGCTTAGAATCCACGAGAGCAAGAACAAAAACCGTAGCATTGTGCCCTATGCCGTTTGGGAATAGAGTGTCAAAACCTGGCCGTGCCAGCGCGGTCTCTCAGGGAGCCCAACGGTGCGTTGAACGGCACATGCCGGACGCGGCGGAATGCATCTCCCCCGATGCCGCCGTCGCCGCCCAAGCTAGCAACCGAGCCAGTGGGAGCCCAATGCGGGTCGAGATGAAACACAACATGAATCACGCAGAGACACCGTATACTTCCTGTCGACATGCCGCTGGGCCGACGTAAATAGAACAGTTAGATGGCTGGCTGGGTGGCTGGAGGGACGGAGGGAAAAAGCACAAAACAAGTACTACCCCCTATTGCCCACCCCCCGTTTCCCGGCGCCACCAATATTGTCCCAACATGTCCGCGTGGGACTGGTTGGCGGGAAAAAAAAAAAAAACAGCACCGGCGCAAGGCTTGCTCCCTCGCCCGAAGCGATCCAGAGCCGCTACAAATTGTCGCGGCTTGCTATGCGCTCGCGCAAGCGCTAGCATAGCCGGCGACGGAAAATCGTAGACGCAGACACAGGCAGATCGGCGGCGCCTTCTCTTCCCGCCGGAGAAAACTCCAGCCGCGCTCGCGGAACACGCCCGCACGCATACGCACCTTCTTGAGCCGCAGCGTCTCCTCGGTGACCTTGCACAAGTCCTGCGCCTGGATGTGCTCGTCAGTCATGCCCTTGGCAGTTCCGATGAAGCGCACCTTGACCCTCGTGGTCGCCGGCACCACGGCCGTCTCGTCTTTCGAGCCGGTCTCGCGGGCGAGGTTCTGCGGCCGCCACCGCCGCCGCCGCCGGATTCACAAGAGGGGGACGGAGGAAGGGAGGAACACTCTTAGTCTTGTACGTATGGTCGGAAACGACAAAACAGCGAGGAAGCGGCGCGTTTTTTGGCCCGCGGCGGAGATGAGAAGGGTGCAAGTTCGGCATATTTTCACGCCTATGGCTCGCCTCAACTGAGGCATTTAGGGTTGGAACCGAGGATGGCCGAGAGGGCAACAGGCCATGAGGAGTGTATGCTAGCACGATCGCTGTTTTGGCGGGGAGAGCATGAGCCCCGCCCCCCCAAGAGGTGGACGAGGGACACAAGAAGGTATGTACCGCATAAAGCGGTACCCACTTCCATTACAGGAATAGTTACTGCTGTACTGTTGAACGCTCACCGATAACTTACAGCATGAGCTGGGCGACGAAAGGCGGTAAGCTTTGCCATGCTCATGATGCAGCAGAGAAGCAAATAAAACAAGGGCCATTACAGACGCGCGTTGGCACCAAAGAACTCGGCACTTGAGAACTTGGAGCTGGTTTTGTAAATAGTCCCCCCCCCCCCAAACGGTGGGCGATGCCCAGTTGAGATATTTTCAGCAAACAAAACCTTTACGAGTACAACCACACGACCTGCGGCCCGTACAGTACGTCCTCTCTTCGTCTGTTTAAAAATGGTTGGTTTACCGTTCTCTCAACTATTGTTGCCTGTGAGAAGTCATCACTTTTACGTAACTGCGAGCATTCGGGGGCAAAGGGCCAGAACTAGAGCTCCCCTCCCCGGGCTACCTCGCATAATCAGTAAAGCTTACCACTGAATAGAGAAAATGGTTGGCGCACATTGCTGTGTTCGCGAGAGGAACAGAACCACGAACCCGTATCGGTGCATTGGGTGATTGGATTGGGGATAGGGTTAGTTCCATTCATATTCGTATCGTACACAGCAGTGTCTGTCAACCACGTTATCGAATAATAGCATGCACCAGTACACGGCCGGTGTTGTTCGTTTTTTTTCATCCGCGTACACGTAGTATCGCGTGTCCGGTGAAGCGGTGGACAACGACGGTGAAGCATTCAACATTATTTACCGGTACGCTCGTCGACCTTTTTATCGAAAAACTCAACCTATCCGTGAGCATTTTTTCGCGCGTTGTTCTCGGCGACGCTATGTACGAGCCGCAGTCTTCGAGAGACGCGCGTCGTTGCCGTATGGCGTCGTGTGTTGTGCCATAACGCGAAAATCGTGTGGGTTGTGGCGGCAGCGAGAATCCAACTTGTAACATCAAATGCTGTCGTGGAGTACCGCTGTTATACTGATTAGTACTACTCGTGCGAGCATGCATTTTCACATCATATCATATCATGAGTACTCTGTACCAGGTACCTGGTATTACCAGGTACCACGTACCAGGTGTGTCATCTGATACTGCTGTATAAACAAACACAAAGGAACTTTACTCGACTCACGTCGGCCTTAACGACGGCTACAAGGGACCATCGCTCCGGGACCTCTCCAAGGCCACCTCTCCGCGACTTCGTCGACTCCGACGACGAGCATAGGCTTAACATTGGTGACCACTAACCACGTGAACCATGCCTCGCAGTGCGTCACGTTCAAAGAAGTCTCGCTGTAGGGCGAGGCAACAGCCCGCAGCGAGGCCGGCTTCATCCCCTCCGAACACAAACTCTTTCAGCGTATTCGAGGCCCCCAGCGATGGAGAAGGCAGGCCGGCTCCATCCCCTCCCGACACAAACTATTTCAGCGTACTCGAGGCTCCCAGCGATGGAGTAGCCGCTTCTCCATCGCTGGGAGTCTCGAGCACGCTGACCGCTTCTCCATCGCGAGTACGCTGAAATAGTTTGTGTCGGGAGGGGATGGAGCCGGCCTCGCTGCCGGCTGTTGCCTCACCCTAGAGCGAGGCTTCTTCGAACGTGACGCACCGCGAGGCGTGGTTCACGTGGTTAGTGGTCACCAAAGTTAAGCCTGCTCGCCGTCGGAGTCGACGAGGTCGCGGAGAGGTCGCCTTGGAGAGGTCCCGGAGTGATGGTCCCTTGTAGCCGACGTTACAGCCGACGTGAGCTGAGCAAAGTTCTTTCGTGTTCTTGAGAAAGGAAATGCCAGACCCAGGGGGGTCGAGGTTTTTATCTGTGACACCGTGAGGGGTCGCAAGGATCGAACCCGATCGGGTCTGCTCTGAAATGGAGGAACATCTATTAATAGTCTCTAGTCAGCTTGGGGGGAGAGGTCAACGCTGTCTAACGATCCGAGATCTAGATTGCAGGATGTTTCATGCCTGACTTTATGACGTATCCTTCCATTCATGCTTGTTCTCAGATCTAGGATACCAGTTACAGTATATACAAGCACGCATCACCCTGTCCATCACAGTATCAAAGATATTCATACCTGGTACCAATATATACATGCTGACATAGTGGTATCATATGTATGAATTGGATATCACCGAACGGCCAGGGCCGCCGACCAGAAGCGTAGGATGTAGGATAACATAGCGGATAACGACTAACGGTGGTCTCCAGGGTGACGTACGGAACAAGTGAAAACGCCAGGCTCAGAGCAAAACGAATTCGTATTATAATGAAAAATAAACTACTCACTAATTTTGTATCATATCACACATATAATAGGCGCGTTCTGCGCTTCGTTCTGCTTCTTGCTGTAACCGAGTACCTGGTAGTCTACATGCTGCGTAGTCTATTTACAGCGGCGTCTTGGTCAAGTCTTCACTGCTCAAGTACATACCGGTGTAGGTAAAACAACTGACAGGAGTAGCAAACCCCGCGACGCCGCCTGTGTGGGCGATCGTCCCTCGGGAGGGATTGCCATTGGAGTGGCGAGTGTGAGGAGGAGGGAGACATACCAGGTACATATAGTGCCGGTGTGCGCCGAGGAGAAGATGCAACGGGAGGAGCGAGAATGCGCGGTAGCCGCGCGAGCAGCAGGGCTCGATCTTCCACCGAGTTACCCATGTGCCAGGTGTGCGGGAGGCTCCTCGTGCCTGGTACACAACTACTGCACACGATTGGTGGCTGACACGTAGCACTACGCATAAATTAAAACAATAATATTAATAGTGACGCGCTTCATCTTCCGTGTCGGAATGAAATCATTGCAAAATCATGATCCGATTCGCCGAACACACCAGCATCACAAACCACAAAAGCGAAAAGAGTATTGCGCAGCTTGCAAAGTTGAGAATCAACTATTTAATCAGTCGAACTCACAGCTGACGTATTTCAAATTTTATAAAGCTGAAAGCCACAAAACCAGGCACTGCCTTCCGATCTCCCGATTTCCCACCACGAGCAATATTATCGTTGACAGCTAGTGCGTCATGATGATGAATACTGGCGCAAGTTCTCGCTGCCGAGAAAATCGAAAATCGTCCCACGAATATTTCGACAAATCGTGCCAAAAAAATAAAGGATTCAAAAGTTACGATCAGTAGATGTAGCGGCGGAGGACCACGGGCCTGCTCTAAACATGGCCACGACTTGGCACAGTCGGCTGAGCTTACACCCTGGCCCGTCGTGGCCGGCGGGCGCGACAGACCCACGACTGGGGTCAGCGCTTCGCGAGGCGCAAAACTGGCGGCCTTTGGGTCTGCACCCCGTGTTTTCGAACCAGACCCCCGGCACCTGTCATGAACGCGTTTTTCTTTTTTGGGTCACGGAGTCACGCCTCAGCGAGTCGCGATTGTGTTGCACCAAGCACTAACGATCACGACGCAACGGTGAGCGAATGATCCCCGACAGGGACGCATTGTAGAGGCCTGCAGGTGGTGCGGGGCTTCGTATCTGAGTGCAAGGGGTTGGGACTTCAATCAAACATGACTTCCT
Organism: Macrocystis pyrifera; assembly: GCA_031763025.1. Classification (NCBI taxonomy): domain Eukaryota; class Phaeophyceae; order Laminariales; family Laminariaceae; genus Macrocystis; species Macrocystis pyrifera. The sequence goes on from JASSKH010000003.1 coordinate 12,043,050, forward strand.
TTCCAGTACGAACACGTTTGATCGACACAAGAAGATGGCGGTGAAAAATTGAATCAAACGACCTCATCACAGCCACCTTCTTCTCTCGAAGCATACATACCAAGCGCAAGCAAAGAAACGGAACGTCGGCTTCCCCCCCAAGGCTGTCCCCACCACGACAAGGGGGGTGATTTGCCTCTCACCGTGGCAATCGTCGCCGTACGGAACGTTTTCGCCCCCTCAGTGTCTCGCCCCACCACGATCACACGGTCTCCCTGCTTGAAGCTGGAACACCTCGCCAACCCCGAACCCCCAGCACCACCTTCTTCTGCTTCCTTACTGGCACCATCGGGCTGATGCACACTCTTATTCCCCTCCATTTATCGCCAACTTTCGCTCTCGAAGCCACCAACAGGAAGAACCCCCACACGCAGTTAGTGTCCCTGAAGAAGTGAAATGTTTACACCCCACTCCGGGCAGAAGTCGTGCCGGGCGCGGTGCCCTCAACGTACGTTTTTTTTCGTCAACAGCAGTGTTTCCAGAATTGGATAAGCGTTATTTTAAGGGGTTCTTTGGAAACCCTCCCCCCTTCCCGAGATTTGCGTCGATCTACAGCAGTGTTCAGGACCACCCAACAAGTTATACCACCTCACGCGGATGTACCCGTCGCCGCCCTTGGCGACGAGCAGATTGTTGAACACGGCATTGTCGTGCCATGCACATTGAGCGATCGGCGTGTATGTACGTGCGTATACAGCAGTACACAGTACCGAAATACCTGTAAAAATGCTGTACGTTTATGTAGTATGTATATGCAACAAGCAAGGTGAACTCCTCCTGCTGAAAGCCAAAACCGACATCGTATTCATATCAATCCTTATCATGTCTCGTCGAAAGCTGTGCGCTTCTGCAGATGATCCCACTGACCGTGGTCACACGAAAATTCATGTGTCTGCAGCCAGTAAAATCATATGACTTTGTCCCATCCTGATCCCTCCCACTCAATCAACAACGGTCAATGGTTTCCTTGTGACATACCGCCGTTGTACAAGTATCAACAGCAGTGTGTGTGGCTGCTAAACCAGAGGCGGACCCAGAGACCAGAGATATCCCTACTTGCACAGAACACCAATGCAATCTGATCCCGAAATACCCGGTTGGTAAATAGTCGGTTAGGACAACCTACATGAGTATCGTGGCCGTAGGTTTTTGGTAGAATTTGTTCGTCAGGAGTCAGGTGAGGAGAATCTTTCCGTGACTTTGAGCTTGGATGGTTGAGAGAGCTACACAACATGATGTATCGAGGCTAACCATGAGCGCCAGACGTACAAGCAACGATGAGTCATGCAGGAGGACTGCGAGGTACTGGTACCTTTCGACCCTGTGTGCAGAAACGAAGGATATCGCGCCACTCCCGCCTTGAGAAGCGCGCTTGTTATTCACGGCGCATACATTTTCTACCTGGTGCACCAGCGTCCCCGGCGGCTTGGTAGGTGGTCCGCGAGCCTATCAAGATCAATTTCGTGAGTTCGAGTCTCACCGAGTGCATGCTCGTAGGGACTTTTTCTTGCATAAAATTGATTAGCGGAAAGCGCGAGAGCGTGAGTTAGCTGTACATTCGATAAAAATCGACGAGCAGTGGGAATGCTGAACCCTATGCGCGATAAAAACTAAAAGGCACGTACCGGGGGGGAGAAGGGACGACACCTGTGACCACGGCTTGTCCAGAAGATCGTCGAGGGTAAAACCTCCTACGAGTGGGCTGGAAAGTAAAAGTGATGATGAAAAAAAAAAAAAAAAAAAAAACCATGGATGATTTTTGCCGACAACTTTACTTCGCCCCTTACTGCCGGCATGAGGGCTGGAAAGCGGGAGGCACAAGGACGATCCGGCGTTGATTCCGCCAACGCAGAGATACCAAGAAAAAGCCACAACGATCAGCAGTGGACTCACAGAGTTGCACAGCAAGGACACAGTTGGCAGGAAAAAATGCAGGATGGAGGGGGGGGGGGGGGGTAGTGGGAGACCTCGTGTGACGTCATAATTTCGTGGCGGCTGCACCTCCCCCCCTCTCGAATAACTATCCAGCGTCGGCTCAATCACCACCAGAGCGATATCGATAGTGGGCTCTTGTTCGCTCGCAAGCCATCGCCGGTTTCCCTGGCACACGTAGAACGAGGCGTCCCTGTCAGTGTGCCTACCCCCCCCCCGCGCCTCTCTCACGACACATAAATCCACGGCATGTGAGGCTGGAAGACAAAGGGTGCAGATGGCACAGTTGACCTACTGAGCAGTGTATGTACATACACACATCACACGAATAAAAACAAAACTATGTGGTATATAGTATGGGTGTCTTACATACAATATAACTTTAACTTTGTACTCGTAGAGCGCGATACACCACACCGCACCACCAGAAACGGGGCAAACGCTTCCGAACGTGTGGGGGGGTCGAGAGCGAATAAAACGCACCACATCTCGACCAGATCAAACTACAATGCGCCGGACGCCGATCTCCCGCCACACAAGCTCGCCCCTCCACAGCAGCCCACCGCGAATCCGACCCGAGCTTTTGCGCCCCTCTCTGGCCCTACTCATGCTACGGCAGTGTGATATCCGCCCCCGGTCTCGATCAAATAAAAGTACACGTTCAAGAATCGGAGCAAAACAAATCAAACATAAACGCGCCTATGTCGAAAAGCGAACGATCACTTCAAGCGAGCGATTTGCGGCCCAAAATCTTTCGCCGACGGTGAGCTTGTCCCCATCCGAGCACAACTCCCCCAACGGCTTCTTGAGGTTTCCCACAGTCTGCTTGCGAAGGGCGGGGGGGTTGGGCATGTACAGCACCAGTCCCGGTCGCGTTAGCGACGGGTCTTTCAGCCCCCTGGAGGAAAAATATCGCACGGAAACGGAGAGAGAAGAAGCAGAAACGGAGGGCGGGGCTTAATGCGTCAGCAAGTTGTCTTGTGGCTGACACCGTGCGGAAAAAATGGCGATTACTCGTAGTAGTATGCATACGGCAGGGTGCACTCAAGCAGAGTAAGAGGGCGTTTTGGTGGAGGGGACTGAAGCATCTACATACGGTGCCACAGCAGGAGGAATATATATTTACACGTATATCGCGCTACGCCCGAACGTGCGGGATGCGTCTTTCTGTGTCAAGTCTCGCCAGGCCTCGCGGAGAAGACGAGCCGAAACACAAAAAAAGGCCGTTCGCATCTTCTCATCTAAATAGTAATGTCCACACATGGACCCCACAAGCAGCGCAAGGCCATGGACGATCGAAATACGCATCCTCCGCTGGTGCACCGCAGGGCACGGTCAATCAGGGCTGAGAAAAGTAAGCGCAGGAAAAAAAACAACCAGAAAAAGGAGTAGAAAAACAGGCAGGAAGAAAGACCAACAGGCAGACACAGAGAGACAAGACAAGACAAAACGGCGCACACAAGCTCACAATTTCTCCACTAGGTCGGCGAGGGTGTTGGCCGGGTCGACCTCCACTGTTCGCTGAGAAGCCCCGCACACCAGACAGTCCTTCTTCTTGTCTACTACCATGGTCGAGCCATGAGTGCCCTCCATGCCGTTGTACCTTTCAACCGAACGCGCGAATGCGAGAGCGGGCGAGCGAGAAGTGGAAGACGGGGGGGGGGGAGGGGGGGGGGGGGACCATCAGAAGAACCGATCACCACCCCTAGGTAGGTGGCGTGCTGCTGGTATGAGTGCGTAGGTTGGTACAAGAAAATACGACACCGCTTCCGACTACCCCGGTCGAAGGTCACGGGGGGCGCCTACGCGGTTGAGGCTGACGAAGGACAAGTGCGATACTAATGTACCAGATATTTATCGAACGGTACATAGCGGCCGGAACCTTCGACGGTGGATTCATGCAACCACCACCCACCACCACCGCGTCTTTGTTCGAAACAAAACAACGCGACGCGACGCGACGCGACACGATGCATACGCACGCGCTCTGCACCGCTGCGGGACAGGACGCGTGGGACTAGAGGAACACGTGAGGCAGGACGCGTTGGGGACGAGACGGGACAGGGCGGGCGTGCAATCTGCTGGCGGTGTCGCCCCCCCCCCCCCCCCCCCCCGCCCCCCCCCTCACATCATGTAGGTGTTCATGGTCTGTCCCGCTCCGGTTAGGATTTTGACCGCCTCATTCGTGCACGCCGCCGCGATGATCGCGTTCGTGCTCGCCACTGCCGGGATAATGTTCTTCACCACCCCGAGCGTCAGCTCGTAAGTCACGCCGGCGATGCCATGCACCCCCGCCCTCTCCTTCGCCTGCTCGCACACCCACTTCGACCGCGAAAGACAAAACGCCAAGGGTGTGGATGTGGGGGTGGGGGTGAGGGAAGGGGGAGGGGGGGTGGGGGTTGAGCGTGGGGCGTCGATTCGTCAGGCTGCAGCCGCCGCCAAGCTGCTCGAGCGAGCGGCATTTGAGCGCGGCGCAAACCAGCATCAGCTCGCTCAAGTGCGCGGACCGGAATACAACTCACGCGGGTCAACAAGGAGGGAGGATGGCGGCGGGGAGCAGGAGGGTGCAAGAATGCGGCCGATTGCGCAATTCACATCGATTGCACAGCTCGTCCGACCGACCGTTGCTATATCGACTGTGGGCTCCTTGCAGTCGCAACGCGCCACGGTTTTGGCGAGGACGTACGTATGTACATACCTCCCCTAAAGCCCTGCAGCGCGCGGTCACTGCACTCTGGCAAAAGACGCTCGCTTCGAAGAAACAAAACAATGACCCTACCGCGCTCCAGGAGCGGAGGCGATGGACGCTTCGTTGCACGCCCTAGAGGACCATAAGTCGCCCGCAGAAAAACAGAGTCACAAAAAACTACATGTACCTTCATGTGGGCTGGATCATCGTTGTCCAACTTTATGTCTGGTGTTTTTGGAGGGCGGGAGGGGGAATGGGGCGGGGCAGGGAAGGCGCGAATCCGGGGACAGAGGGAGGGACGGGGGTAGTTATCGCGGGAAAAAAAAAACAACTGCGTAGACTAGGCGCAGGAGAGGAGCGGGAACTTATCTGTCGGTATCCCGCCTCAGGGGTACACCGCACTTGACACAAGGTAGCCACGACATGCTAAATGCTTGCGGCCATTTCACCACCACAACAGCATCGGCAGCAAACACGTGTTATCATTCCTGGCGCCACGGTGAGGAGGGCCACCCTTTCTCGTCTCCGAGTGGCCTCGAGATATCAAGAAAACCGCCGCAAAAAAAAAGCGTCAGCACCTGGGAACTCCTTCGGCCACAGCAGCAGCATGGCGTAGCTGATGCAGTGCTCGGGCATTCGGGGCGTCTCCGCGATGGTGCACATCGGGAAGACCTTGAGAGGGGGGAACATGTCCAGGGAGCACTCGAAGCAAGACGTCGCCCGCGGAAGGATGACGCGTGCCTGACCCTTGAAGCCTGACAGCATGCGAGAACCAAAAAAAAGACGCATTGCGCAAGCAGGGTTGTAAACAAAAAAAAAAAAAAAAAAAACACACACACAGTTGTTTCTATATATACCACACATCAGACATGTAGTGATCTGCTGTAGATCATCTGGCTTCTCATCTGCCGTTGTGAAAGGTTGTGGAGGATCGGCACAGTGCAGATCCAACCCAGGAAACATGTGCTGGATCGTGCGGAATATACGGGTCCCACCCGGCAGCATGAGCTAGATCACATAAGATCGGGGATAGATGTGTCTTACAAGGTCTACGTAGGTCATGGAAGTGAGAATCGATGATCAGTCCGAGGCGTGACATATATCGATCGACGACAGAGTCGGTCATGCGTGCACGAACCAAAAATCACAACAGAGACTATCGAGAGTCCGCGGGGGTCTGCATGAAGGGGGCACGGTCGGTCGGTCGGGTCGGTGCTGCGACGACTACGCAAACTAAGAGCGAGTGACAAAGACAAGAACAGGGCGCGAGGATTTCCACGACCGCAAAACGGACCCCGAAAACAAAAACACAGCGGCGGCATCTATCAATGTATATACGCTTGGAGTATATCATACCAGGCATGTTTTTTTTTCCGTTCGCGATCTGGATCGCTGATCCATCTTGCCAACGGCGAAACGACGGCCGACCAAGCTCAACGGTCCTCTTGGGCGACCGTTCCATGGCTTTGCCGACTCGGTGAGTGTCCCACCATTACTAAAAAAATACGGCCTTTCAAACTCAACGGTCCTCTTGGGCGACGGTTCCATGTATGGCTTTGCCGGCTCGGCGGGCATCTCACCATCACCAAAAAAAAATAGAGAAAATAGTATTTCCTCCCGCGGCAAACCAACGCAATTCGAGTCTAAAGAGTCGTGGGGCCGCCTCCCGACCGGCCGGCGCAAGCCCCCCCCCCCCCCACCCCGCACCCTTCATAAGACTCACCCAACTCCTCACGGCGCTTCGCGCTTGGTGCAACCAATGTCTGCCTGGTCGGTGAAAACCCGACGTGCTCCGTCCCGGCAATGTAGGGATGCGAGGGTCTATGGTAATACGACTACAGCCATACATGATAATGAGTACACCCCCCCCTCCCCGCTCGCCCGCCCGACATACGGGCCTCCCCTGATCGAAGGCCTCGCCGTCTCACCCTCGGTGCCCCCGTCGATGAGAGGGATGATGGTGCTGGGGTCAACTTCCCCATCGTCTGTCATCTCTACAAGGGAGCAGAGCATGGAGTTCAGCCATCGGCGAGCCTCCACGTTGTCAAGGCCGGAAATCACCACCCGGAACTACAGAAGGAGGGGGAGAAGAAGGACGGCGGAGCGGGCGACGAACGAAATTCTATATTCATTTGAAAAAACGAAAAAGGGCGAAAAACAAAAAAAAAAAAAAAAGGGCGAAAAAGAAAAACGATAAAAGAAAAAACAGGGCGACGCCAAGCATTTCATCGCGGTAGAGCGTGCACCAAACCACCAGCCCTCAAATGGACAAGCAGACCCGCGGGAAACAAGGAGAGAGAGGGAAAGGCCGGCCGCAGGTGCATCGCCGCGGCAGTAACGGTGGCGGATTTTTGGGGCAAAAACGTCAATGCCGTCCTTCCTCCCAGACACGAGTTTGCCGGCGGCGAAAAGGTCAAGCGAAAACTATCGGAAGGGCTAACGAGAATCAAGAATCGTCAACACGTTCGGCGTACGGCAAAAATAAATACCGTCCGGGGGCGACGTACATAACACCTTGGGCGGGGGTTGGGTTGGTCGGCGGGAAAGTGGGGAGGGGGGACGTCTCCCTCGAGGCAAGGGGACTCCGAACATTTCAGCAGAGAAAAAAACAGGTACAAAGGACGCGAAGGACAGTTCATTTATTGATCACACGCAACGCAACACCATGAACAAGCAGGACTTGGCAGCCATCTTTCTATTACCGTGGTCCATAGTTAATAGGACCTATGGTATACATAAAAAACTATATATTTACCTATTCTTACTAACAATATTTGGTCTTATTTACTATGGTCCCCCGTAATAGTCGCGGACTGAAAATGCAACACAAGTATTACACGCAGCTTGCAAAAAATATGAGTTTCGACGAAAACTTCGAGCCCGCAGCCGAGCTGTTTTTTTTCAAAACAGGTGTGGCACTTCGCTCGAAATCCTACACCTGGTATATCTCCAATAAAAAAAAACTGGCTGGTATTCTTCTACTTCCATTGTTTCTCTCACCTCCCCGTAGAAATCGGCGTCGAAATCTTGAATCTTAGCGTGGTGGGCCTCCACCTTGCACCCCGCCACCCTGGCCATGATCGCCTCCGCTGCCACGATGGCTTTCGGGCGCCCCACATCCTTCTGTCGAAAGAGGAACTGTCTGCTTGTCGTCGCCGTTTCGGCCGGTTTTCCCACAAGCATGGACCACGTGCGGGTTGGGGGGGGGGGGGGGGGGGGGGGGGGGGTGTACTCGATAGGAGAGATGTACTCGATCTCATGCATGGCCGTAGTCGTATGACCATAGACCCTCGCATCCCTACAATGCCGGGACGGAGCATGTCGGGTTTTCACCGACCAGGCAGACATTGCTTGCACCAAGCGCGAAGCGCCGTGAGGTGTCCGGCGAGTCGCATGAAGGGTGAGCTGCATCCTACTAAGAACCGCTTGTGAGGCGGACTTGCATATGGATGACAGCCTCAATGAGTTAGTTTAATTTCCGGTGTGGCCACTTCCAGAGACAGCAATGGGAGTACTATGTAACTGCCTCTTGGGTGCCTTACCTTGAACACTACGTGATACGATCAATTCCCTTGTACAGAGTAAAGGTTCTTTACCTCGCACAAATGATCTAACTCGACGACCAGCTGTGGGCGACCGCCAAAAAAAAAAAAAAAAAAAAAAACGGTACCCTGGTTGTCTAGCTCACGTAGTGAGCGGCATGTTTTACAGTGTCGTTGCCAACCGACACCAACCCAACCTACATATAGTAGGGGGGGGGGGGAGCTAAGTAAGGACGAAGGATCGGGGGTGAAAACAACAAGATGGTTGTGGCGGAGAATCCGTACATGCTACCTACCCAGCCGCGCGAGCGCCACTGCTGTATGTCTCTCTTCAACCTTACATCCGAGTGTACACCAGCCCTCCCCGCCCCCCCTTCTCCCGTAGTCACGCCTGATAGACGCGTGCTCATGCAAGACACAAGACAAAAAGCGCGGCACAAACGGCTCCTCGCCACCCCCCGTCCACCTGTTGAGGTTCGAGACGTCGATGGAGTCCATGTCAATGACGGTGATGTCGGTGATGGCAGAGAGCGCCAAGTCCTTGAGCAGTTCGCAGCCCAAGCCACCGGCACCGATGACGAGCACCTTCATGTCGTCCTCCAGATACTCTCCCATCTATTTTACGTAGAAGGGGTAGGTAGGCATCAAACCGCGGGGGGCGGGGGGGGGGGGGGGGGGGCGTACTCATTTGTTGCTTGCCTTAGTCGTTCGACTATTGATCACGCGTCCCTTTCGAGACGCGGGGGGGGGGGGGGGGGGGGGGGGGGAGCTGGGGTTGTTGAAGACTGTTAATATACGGGTGGGAATGGACTCGTTTTAGTACGTAAAAAAAACAAAGAATGTCGCATGGTTGATATCTGGGGGAAAAAATCTTGAGGAAATTAGCCGATCTGTGATTGGGAAAAAAAAAACTTTGCCACCAAAAAATCCGTTCGATGATGCTGCTTCTCAAAAAAAATACAAAAAGCAGTGCCGGCATCGACGTTGTGGCGACGCGCTGAAAAAAAGTCAGCCCTGTTTTTAGCACGAAACGAGCTGCAGGACAGCGCACAACCAAGCCCAGAGCGTAGAGCAGCAGCGTAGACACGGAACGCGCGAGCAAGAACGAATCGCATGTTCCTGTGGGGGGGGTTGGGATTGGCGGCCGGCAGCACGAGAATGCTGCCCCCCCCTGTGAAACACATCTTGTACCGATCAAGCCGCAGTATGTGGTCCTGGTTTACTGCTGTTGGGCAGGTGTAGACAACAAGAGGAACATACCCACACACAGCATCGTCAATCGGCTGCGTGTTGCTATACTGCACTTCGCCGAGATCGGGATTTCGACGGCGCTGCCTGCCCCTCCGTGGAAGCGCGCCCCATCTCGAGCTCACGGGCTGTGTTGTTGCTGTACGTGCAGCTAGGCTTAAGCCTTGCGGCCAAGGCTGTATCCGCGCGCCCGAAATTTGCTTGGTGCTGCTGTACGTACTCGTACGTGCCTACCACTCTGTTTGGAAATGTAAGAAACCTTTTATTTTCATATTTATATTTGAACCTGAACCATTCCTATATTTCCGGACAGAGTGGTACGGTAGAATATTTTTACTCGATCGTTTTCTCACGTAAGACAACAGTGATGCGTTCGCATCTGAACGCTAGGGGCAACTCGCTTCCCGCTGCATCAAGGCCCGATCACAGATGGTATTCGCTGCGGCGATGACACCGGGTGTGACGACGATCGCTCGGCGTGCGGCCACGTTCATGTCTGGCACCGTTTGCCCGGTATAATGAAGACTGGACATCCTTTTTTTGATCTCGACATATTTTTTGTCGAATTTCCCATAAACAATTGACTCATCAAAAGAGTGTCCACTCCTGTACTAAATTTCTTGTCGGCTTCTTGTCAGATTCAGGCGCGGATTGCATTGCCGTGTGCGCACAGTCCTGACGCAGGTAGTGATTGGTAAAGATTTGCTAGTAGTGTCAAATAGTTCTTCCCTAGACAGAAAGATACGAATACAACCTGAAAAATCGCGTTTTTCCGCATATTTCCACAAAAATAGACCGAAAAAAAATCTGCAGATCAAAACACAACCAATCACCGGCTCATTCTCCATTGATGGGATGTGTCTGTCGAACGCTATCATCCAATTCGTTTCCTGTGTGGAGAAATCAGGTATTCGGTGCTACACGTGAACGTAGTCTAAAACCAAGTAAATAGGGTGGCGGCAAACCATTGTTCACTTTTTTTAGTTTCAATATTTTTGAACTGATTCTCGAATAGACTGGACATTTTTTACGTCAACAATAAATCCATTCCCATGCCTAACTTTCGGAGTAACATACAAAGCTGTGAGGTACCAGGTATCGCACAGTCGTATGGGGTGGCACACGTATAGGTGGAAGGCTTGTGTATTCCGGGGATATTTGCGTAGGCAAGTGCCACGACGACCGACGACCGACGTTTCGGGTGTACTCGCCTCCACTCCGATGCAACCCAACACAAGAGTCCTTCCAACCATGATCAGGAGCGCTGTTTACCTCGCCCAAGTGCTGAAGACCTCTCATGCCCCAGAGCATCGGGTCGTGCGGAAGAGAGATCGACACCAAATTCCCGCATTTTGTCGGTTTCGCGTTTTTCTATACACGTAATATACGTACGGGTATGCGAGGATTACTGTAGGAAAAGGTAAAAGGTTCCAGCGATAATATCATATGTAGTTGGTCAAAGTGGCATTAACACGATTTTGCAGAGTTCTTGTGCCTTTCGTGATCGCGGATACCGCAGTACATTGCTACTATGATCGAGAGTGAAAGTACACAACACGCCGAGAAACACTACGGATTCGAGCAAAATCCTTCTATTGAAAAAATACAACATTAGCCGTCGACGTAAAGTCAACTACAGGAACTGAAGATGTATTTCCAGATCGCCCGCGAGAAAAAACACTACCAGGTCCTATTATAGTATAGAAAACAACTCCCCCGGACAGAATCCAGGGTCAACAGGCGAGTGCAGAATGACAATCCAATTAACCATTAACCGTCTATTTTCCCGTGCAAACAGCAGAAGGTGGCGACGCGCCTGGGTCCACGGAACGCATAACTCATTGAAAATCGACCAGCAGCGGGAATGAACAACCCTGTCCGCGACAAAAATGAAGGCAAGTGCCGGCGGGGGAGAAAAGAAGACATCTGTGGCCTCGGCTTGTTCCCGAAAGCCGTTAAAGGGAAAAATTAACACCTCCCACGAGTCGACCTGGAGAGTAAAAGCTGCATGAAAAAAAAAAAGGCGGGAAAGCCTCAATCAAGAATTAGCACGATGCACCCTAAAATTAGTCGCTTCGCTACCTTATTCCGTTCGCGAGTGGAATGAGGCTGCGACGGAGGGTTGATCACGGAGACTCTAACATATGTTGATGGGTATATTCTCAGGCGCCATTCGCTCGCGCTCGGCAAAATAAAAAAATATCGAAACAGAGCACTACGGACTATTAATATATACAGTATCAACACTACTAGTAGTACGTAGTAGAAGAAACTGCCAGAGACGTATGACTACTGGCCAAAGAGTCGAGGAGCGCCTCTCATATCAGTACTTGCAGCAACGATCACTGGTCTGGAGCAACGCGATCGAGCGTTCAACCCTTTGGGGACTTCGAACGGATAACTATGAGCATAGTGATGTATACATGGATGTCCACGTCACCGGGAGGTTCGCCACACGAAACCCCAAAATGCGGTCTTGGCAGAAGCGTGATGCGGATGGTCGACGCTTCGCGAACCAGCCACCACCGCCGCCGCAGCAGCAGCAACAGCAACAGCAGAGTGGCACCAACAGAAGCAGCAAGACCAAGCACAGTCATCGCGAATTTGATTTCCCCGACGCAAAAGCAACAGAGACACAGCTCATAATACTCTCCGAGACGCAATCGGGTTGAGCAGCAGCGCGCTCCCTTCCCCCCGCTCTGCCGTGCCTCGCTATGCCAACCCTCTCGCTGCGCCCCGCTCACATTCTCGAAGGGCTGGAACTCTCCTACCGCGAGCTGGCCGGTCTCCGAACCAAAGGGCGTCGGCCGGGACACCAGCTTCTCCAACGCCCTCCACCGCTGGCTGGGGTCCATGTCTTCTTGGCGGCCGTTGGGTGCCAGCAGTGGCGATGGCGGCGCCGCTAGCGCGGTGGAGACCACCGCGTCCGTCATCAAAGGTGTGTCTGCAGCCATCATCGGTTCTATCGAGGTCACCGAAACTTCGCCATCGCCTGTAACACAAATGATACCAGTATCACATACAAAAACCTCGAAACAGGCATTAGGAAGTCGTACGTACGGCGTTGGCCGAGGTTCTCAAGGTTGTGCGTTGTGAGGTCTCCACGTTAGACGGAGGGAGGGAGGGAGTGCGAGCGGAAAATGGAGAGAGGTGGTCCAAAGTAACGCGTGGGGCGGTCGGGGTAGGGGTGGTTGTGGTGGTTGTGATGGCGGTAGTAGCGACAATGGTGGTGGAATTCGTGGTGGTGATAGTGGTGGTGGCGGTGGCGGTGGTGTTGTTGATGCTAGTGTTGTTGGTGGTGGTGTTGGTGGCGGTCAGTGGAGGTTCCTTCCATCGAGTACCCGGTTACTCGCGCAGTCCGCTATCTGTATACTTCGTACTTGTGTACACCGTCAGTATGCGAGAATCTTTAGCAATTTCGGGCGTGAATGTCTTGTTCAAGGCGACGGACCCCCCAAAACAGCAAAGCTAGCTGCCGTCCAGGGTCTAATCTGCGGCGACTCTAAACGAGCGCCATTGTTGTACGAGCTATCACATCATCGCATGCACTGGATTGGACAGCGGTGGTGCTGGAATGAAAAACACCGCAGTTTGCACTTTGCACTGCACTTCTGTGTTCCCTCCAAGCACACGAAAAGGAGCATGAGAGCATGCCCTCCATTTTGAAACGGTCTGCGGGCGACTTTCTCAGCACAAAATATGGCGGGATAGCGGAACACGGGGGCGCGTTCAAAGTGAGAGCCTCACGGCATGCCACGAATGGCGGTGAGATGCAAATGTAGCCCGATGTTCCAGAAGAGATTTATGTACGGTACTACTGCCTCATATAAAAAAGAACGAGCGCAAAGACACGCGCCCGGCACGAAAAAGTCGGTATCGGATGTAACGGAGTGTTGCATTGAGCTTTTTCATCGGAGTGCATGTCGATCTGTCGATGCCCTCAACATTGCAACTTGTCAATGTCAATACACTTCTGATATAACCAGGTACAAAAGCACTCGACACCCAAAAGTGGAGACGTTCTGATTGTGTCTCACTACAGGTACTGCTGTCTGTCCTATGATACCACTCTATTATTAACAGTAATCGTACACTCTTTACCCATATCGCACATAGCAATATCAACAAAATATCATAGCAACACAGTCAATGAGACCCACCGCCGGTCGTGCTGTCTTCCATAGACTTTCTTTTCATCACAGCTTTGCCCACGAGGTGATGATGCGTCTCGTCCCCTCACTTTTCAGACTATCAGCAGATACTGGTCATGCGTGTGTACTCCGGCTATCAGCCTGAGTGTGGGCTCCACGGTATTTTTTTAGTCCTCTTTTTTACAGATCCCCCTACATAAACATGCCTACAATCATGAATGCAAACCCATATTCAAGTTTCACCATATTTCACTGTTCACTCTGCGTAACTGCATCACGCAGTTGGCGCTCCCAACACTGGCCATTCTCGTGGGCGATGGCAATACCAACCTTACCCGTACTGCTCATTGCATCCGTCATTACGCTGGGGCTGGCGTTCCTTGTTCCAGTGGCCGCGTTTGTAACAACGTCGTACCCCTTACAGATCCGACGAGAACTCTTGCGTAGGACAGCAGGCGTGAATCGCGTATGTCAGCAAGAACGATGCGGAGCGTCAGCCGTGAGCACCGTCACAATGGCCGGAGACGGCGTGGCTGAAGTGAAATCGAGGATTCTGCAGCTCGCAGCCGTCATGGATAGAGGAGGTATGGCGAACCCAGGTGAGCGAATAGCAGCAGGGATCGTATTGAAGAAAGGTACAGCAATCAGTAGACTACGCACGAGTTACTGCTGTAGTCAGCCAATACGCGATCCATGTTACCCATCACCCATGGCTCATACTATTAATTGTGTAGACGTCAACACGTCAACTTGTGCTCTCGTCAGAAGCAGCTGTGCAGGCACCAGACGCCAACGACACACTGCACCGGTATCCTCTTATGCTGACTTCGTATATATAGGTGAATACATACCTGGTATACATATACAGGTACATACTTGAGTTACTGCAGATCATGGATCGGCATCGCACGTTTCCCCCCCCCCCCAAAAAACGGAGTTCTCTGCCGAGAGCGCCTACGAGTACGTAGCGTGCTTGTTAATAGGCGCATTTAGATGCGAGTCCACGAGGGAAGAAAGGGCCCAAGTCTTCTCGCGATAAAAATCCAAGGCAGGAAACGTCGAGGGGGGGAGGGAGAAGAGCCTGCTTTGCGATCCCGGATCTGAGTCACGACTATTAGGAAGGAGAGAGCCAAGAAGGGCGAATGTGATTAATAGGATGAAAAAAATATGTAATTACGAGGGCTCCGCATGGGTGCCTGCCGGCACCTATGCTCTGGATAAGGAAATGCAAGGCGCTTCGCTCCGCGGGCGGCTTACGCCGCCCGCTACGCTCGCTCATGAAGGAAAAGTACATCAAATTATGCGAAGCGGACAGCGATCCATGATTGAATATAGTTTTTTTTGTGATTGTAGTTGCGAACTGGCGACTTGATAACGCCAAGAGTCCCGCCGCCATGCTTCAGGAGAAAACAGCTCGGACGCCACATAAGCTTCGCGTTGCGGGCGGTTTTCCGCTACGCTCGCTCACATGTCGTACGTACGTACATACCCCAGGTAGGGTGCTTAATTTCTTATTTTGCTATGCTCTTATGTCTGTACTCGTATGTACGAAAGAGAAAGCACAGCACGGCACAGCAACACAACAAAAAAATGAAAATGAAACCGAAAATCTCGGAAAGCGAAAAAAATCCCCGTCCCCTCTCATGTATTAATGTCCTGCCTGATTGGAACACCTTACACCGGTCAAAAGGGAAAAAAAAAAAAAAAAAAAAAACGAACAGCAGAGCTTCTCTCTCCGTCTCGTACGCCGCCCGCCCCTCTCGCGACCATCTCGCAACCGATTCGGTCCGGGTAAAGCTTTCCTCCCTCTCGGCCACACTGAGCCCCGTCGCTCGCCTCGCGTGAACCCCGGTACTCACCGTGGCCGTCAACCGCCGGGTCGACAATGTTGTTGCTCAGACTGCGCAGCTCTCTCTTTGAGCTTCAGCATGTCGCAAAAGTAAGCACCGGTTGAATCTTATCTTGCAATCCCGAACGACCCTTAATCGTACGAACTCATTTCAAAATCACAAATGGAAGCCAGACAGAGCCCATTCATTCATCCCTCGTGTCTCGAGGCACACGCGACGCCTAGGCACGAAAGCGGCGACCGCGCTCCGTGCAACCAACCCCCCCTCTACCCGCCAGCACCCGCTGTCACTCGTGACGGCGCCGCGATCGCCCGCGGTGCCGTGCTCCGAGTACGCGAACGCACACGAAGCGAAAGAAGAAAAAAGGAAAAAAGAACCGAAAGTGCCAAGAGACATGGAGAAAACAAGACCCGCTGGAAAGGTCCGGCGAGGAATGAAAGGAGGTGATTCCCAAGTGAGAACTCTGAGAGGCCAGGGATGTACCAACCGAGCACGCTCAGAGAGTGAGATATCTATAAGTAGTTCGAAATACCTCAGTGCCAATTTGTGACTACTTTTACGCAAGTTAACATATATACACTAATCGATCTTGTTACGAACAGGATCAGGTCAATGCCAAGTGGAATATGAAAAGGCAATGCCGAGTTTCAGTTCTCAGTTTTTGTATCTACCTCCCTGGCATTATAGACCTACTTTTATGGCATTTTTTTGCGACGTTGTTCAGTCTTTTTCAGCGATCTCTGAAAAGCCCAAAATCAGAACCGTTTATTAAGGGGCAGGAAACCATCGATACTTTTTATCTCAGTTTCTGGAGGGGGCAGAAATTAGCTCAGTCAGGTTTCTCACATTTCTCAGAACTGATAGTGCTTGGATTTTGTGTACTATAGTACTGCCTCCCTTTATCTACCCAGCTGTCAAGTAACCGGCGTCCCCGGTGGCTTGGTAGGTAGTCCGCGTGCCTGTCAAGATCAATTTCGTGGGTTCAAGTCCCACCGGGTGCATGCTCATAGGGACTTTTTCTTGCATAAAAAATTGATAAGCGGAAAGCGCGAAAGCGTGAGTTGGCTACATTCGATGAAAATCGACGAGCAGTGGGAATGCTGAACCCTATGCGCGACAAAAAATAAAGGCACGTACCGGGGGGGAGAAGGGACGACACCTGTGACCACGGCTTGTCCAGAAGATCGTCGGGGGTAAAACCTCCTACGAGTGGGCTGGAAAGTAAAAGTGATGGATAAAAAAATAAATAAAAATAAATAATAATAAATAACCACGCCCAAATATCACACCTATCCACGGCGATTACCTACTGCCAACGGCGCTTGTGCAGGAGAGATGGCTTCTCCCTCACATGAAAGCGATCGCAGCAGCACAACACCAAAAACAGGCATGCCGAGTTTCATTTCTCAGTTTTTGTATCTGTCTCACTCGCATTCTAGACCAATTTTCTTCATGGCAATTTTTCGCGACGTTATTCTGTCCTTTTCAGCGATCTCTGAGGCCCAAAAATCAGAACCGTCTATTGTAGGCCAGGAAATCATCGATACTTGTGATCTCAGTTCCTGGAGGGGGCAGAAACCAGCTCAGTTTTGAGAAGTTTCTCACATTTCTCAGAACTGAGATTGCTTGGATTCAGTGTACTATAGTACTGCTTCCTCTTATCTGCCCAGCTGCCAATTACCCAATACCCACGCCGTAGTATCACACCTATCTACGCCGAGCTATACCTACTGTCAACGGTGCTTGTGTGGGAGCGATGGCCTCTCTCACACATGAAAGCGATAACAGCAGCAGCAGTAGTAGCAGGCATCGCTGCTGCCGTGGTTGGTTGCTGCTGCTGCTGTGCATCCGCAGCCGCAACACCAGCAGCAGCACAACAGCAGTGGCAGTAGCAGTAGCAGCATCGCAGCAGACAACAATTTGCAGTATCCGCCCAATTTACTTCGAGTACGACGCGTTCTGTATCCGCATTATCGCAATACGAAATACTCAATCATGACTACAGGCAGTAATTGTGGTAATAACCCGAGGTGCTGCGAGTATGAGCAGTATCGAACACCTGATACCTGATACCTGATATCGGTCGGCAATACAGGACAACAGCAAAGTACTGCTAACATGGGCAGTAAACTCTTTGTGAACCCTGAAATACTCAGGTTGGATATGCGTGAAGCGAACGCAGCAGTATCCACAGCAGCACAGAATCCGACATACTGCGAGTACTCGCAATTGGAGCAAGCAGTCTCGAACCCTCGATTACCTCCAATAGTGCTCGCCCAAACAACTTGACGCGTTTTTCACCAGAAAATGGTGAGGTGGATATCTGATCTCATACCAGGTACAAGAAATCGTACCTTCAAAGCGGTACCGTATCACCCATTTTTTTGGTAGATACGTGGCATCTTGATATGATTTTTTTTCAAAGTGCACAACGTCTGCTGTGAGTACGACCGATTGAATGGTTGAAACTCTACTTTGGAAGCTCCGTGATACGCCAGACACGCTCATCGGGCGCGGTTGTTATGGATGTTTCGTTTTGCTTCGCACATATTGGAAGTAGAACGCCTCTGAACTACTGTACTGCTGCTTTAGTAGTACTCGTATCTCAATGCGCCTCAGAGATCAGACTTTGCAGAAGTAGACAGTCCGAACATGTACGACCACGTGTATGATATCCTCTGATGCATTTGGTCGTTTTTTTAATCGAAGTCACAACACTCGGCCGAATTGATACTGTCCAACAACCTTCATTCAATTCGACCGGCGAAAACAAATGACGCGCCGAATTATAGCGAGAAAAACCAGATCACCGGAATATCCAACGATATGGTACCAAAAACGGCGCGACACCCCGAGAAGGCGCGCGTAGTCGACCCGCGAAGAGAGACGGGCAAGGGAAGGCAGCCACCCAGTGACGCAAGACCGATGGGGTCGAATAAGCCGATGGCGACCCGCAAAGCAAGGGAGTCGGGAGAAAGCGATAGCATCAGCAAGGCCAAGAGATCGAACCTCGGCGAGAAAAAACTAAGATCGAGTCTGTCACAATAAGCTCTTCGGGGAGCAACAAACAATAGCGAAACAAATCTCCAGGACCGAAGAAAATAGAACCTCTGGTCTCCTCGCCGGAGCAAAGGTCCTTCGAGTTCGGGGTCGCTGCGCTCGTCGGTGGCGCGAGAGTCCGAGATGCGCGCACGGGAGAACGAACACCCGTCGGAGCCCGGCGAGCACGACCCTCGAGGACAGAAGCCAGGAAAGCGAAGTCGTCTAGAATCCAGCCTAAATTCAACACGAAATGTTCGGAATCGGAAGCGAATACTTCACTCTCAGTCGTCGCGAAGGATTGTATATACATCTATATGAGGGCGGAACCCTGACAAACTTGTTGCACTGATAGGAGCGGGGCCTCCATGTAAGTATACCCATGGTAATCCTTAGCCTGATCTGATTCGTTTTGGGTTGGTGGATCTCTCCCGCCCCTGACCGTCTTTTCGCACGGTTTCTTCGCCGGGGTGTGCCCCCTTCACGCCTGAAACGCCCCCGGCGTCGGAGTATCCACCCGCTCGTTGCGCCTGCGTGACGCCTTGACGTTGAAATCTACGAAGGAACCTACGCAAATTCCTGCCCTGTCAGCGTTTTAGCCCGTGGTCTCTCGACGTGGCTTATGCATTCGCGTAGTTCTTTCATGCACGTCCCCTCCGACCTCCGACCTATGGGGAGGGTCAGCTACCAGGTCGGCGCTGCGGTCGTCAGGGCCTGCGCGGGTGGCTGTATCTGGGACATCCCCGATAGCACATGCCACCCAGGCTTAGTTGAGAACTGCCATCCATACAAAATTATGCCGGGATATATATCTGAGAGAGATCGCATGTCACCTACAGTCAGTAGAGCTGTATTACGTGGATGCGGAGATGTACAGCTACAGCAGCACTGCTACAGCAGCTACTGTGACGGCACCTTTCTACGGAGCTACGCTGTCGGTCATCGTGTACTCCCTGATGTAGGAGTTAGTTACACCGCCTTCTAGCATTCCGCCGCTTTTCGGTTATTCGGCAAGTAATAATCAGCATGCGGCCTTTTCGAACGTCCATGGAGTGTAGAGCGCACGCTCTCTTGGCATCGAATCTCAGCCTCCTCATCCTCTACACTATACGCCCATCCCGCAAGTCTGCGACCGGCGGCCGTCCAGGCCGCCGGCGTAGCCCCTTGTAATTACTATAGAATACTGCTGCTGTCCGCTATTAGTACAAAGTACCTGTGGTACTTGTAATTCAGAGCCCAGCATTATCACAATGAGATCGTCAACACGGCGGTTGTATGTCGTCGTAAGCATCTTACCTGGTATCTTGCCCCAGCATCGCGGAACGGGCACTACTTGGCTGCCTGTTTGACTTGAACCCACACAACACGTAACAAATAGAATACACATTGCTGTGCGTCCACAGGCGTTTCCAAGGCGTACTGTGGCACCAAGGACGACATGCGACGGTTGGTGGACACGCTCACCGAGCTTGACCCCTTGGACAAGCCGCTCACGGCGACGGAGCTTAGCGGCCGCTGGGAGCTGGCATACACCACAGTCGAGCTATTCCGCGCCTCTCCCTTCTTCCAGATGGTGCGTCGCCCTCGCTGCTGACACATGCACTGTAGCTTGAGGAGCAGCACCACGAGGGACAACCGTGAAATGCCGAGCAAAGTGACGGCATCACATCTGCATATCATCGACCATACCCATTTAGACTCCTTCAGAACTGCACCGATATTTTTTGGGGGAGGACCAACCCAACCTCTCGAAATTCGAGTGCGATAACTTTTTCGGTTTTAAAACGCTCAGTTGAACCCGGGCGAAAATATTTCTGCGTCAAAAGGACGAGTTTGTGGCGACCAAGTGTTTGGAGTCTCGGGGGTCGAACGCGTTTCTTCGCACGGCTTACCTTGCCTCAAGATTTCAGAAAGGCCAGCACTAATAGGCGAGGTGTTGTCGTTGTTGTTGGTCTTGGTGTCACCCTTGGCTTCGATGCAACCGTCAAATCAGGTGGAGGCGGGCTACGACAACCCGGAGAAGTCCAACTTGTTCTTCAAGCTGCACCAGCTGCAAACGGGCTCGTGGGGTGCCAGCTCTATCGGTCGCATCACGCAGGTTTACACAACGCTTAATTCTATACACTCAAAACAGTATTGCAGCGTACTGCTATTCCAGGGTATAGATTCCTCCTGTATGTACTTGATGCTTGTACTGCGCTATTGACGGGCAGGATATATGTTGTAGGAAGTTTCGCTTCCAACACGCGAACACCCCCTATCGTCTGCACGTGAAGCTTGTACGTACGTTGGCAGAACAGCCGTTCTTTGCCGCAGCCCACCTCTTGCATTGCGAGCAGTACGTTGGCACAACAGCCGTTCTTTGTCGCAGCCCACCTCTTGCATTGCGAGCATTTCGATTTTACCCTATTGTCGCTCTGGATGCCGATTATTGGTATCGTCTGGTGCACGCCTCCTTTCTCTCGTCTGCAATTCTTGCCAGACCTTGGACCTTATTGACTCGGTCCCGCGTACCATGGATAGCTCCGGGGGCGAGAAGTCCGCGACAGCAGAGGGGGAGGGGGAGGGGGGCACGACCGCTCTGGAGGCTACATCGGCAGGCGGAAGCGGTTCCTTGGAGTCCGAGGTGAGTGTTGCGATCGGTGCTGTCCGATGGTGCACGATAGGAGTCTCACCTCGTTGCGTTGACATGTTTTTTGCGTATGCTCGTGAGCGGGGTGCACGGACAAACGGACATACCGCGTCGTTTTGAAGAGCGCGGGACAAGCCCGAAGAAGCGACTGTGGAGCCAGTTGGCTGCAACGACAAACGAGTTGTCGCGCGCAAGGCGTACAGTCAATTTTGCAGGCGGATAGGTCCCGTTTCTAGAGCACCCCTTTTAGTGGCTTCACTGTGTCGCTCCCTATCCCCCTGCAAGAGATCCGCGTGGGCATGTTGTCTTGTCGAAGATAGCCAGTGAGCCCCCTCACAGCCTTCAAACTTGAAGTACTTCCGTGCCGCGCGTGTTTGTGTGCGTACTACACCTGCACACCTGTCTCTCGTCGTCTGCCTCGGTCTTTCCCCATTCACGTGGTGCCCCACCGCCGCGCTGCGCTGCCCTGGGTCTTTGCCGGCTGTCGCTGTTTCCGGGCGGTTGCCGCGACATTCTCGCGCGTTTTTTGGCCTGCGAAGTGTAGCATAGCACTATTGCCGAGGCGGGCGGATTTGAACTGTTTGTTGACCCCTCTCGAATCCCACGTTGACTGTATGGGCCTGTCTTTGTTACGTGTCAGGTGGACTTGATAATTCTTCCTCTCACTTCTGTACCGCTGGTGGGCTTCTGGAAGCTCCTGCCAACGTTCGGGGGGTGTATTGCGACAAGGGCGAACTGCGTCCTCACGGGGAACAACAACGAGGTGGTGGAGGTGTGTGCGGCCGGTTGGTGTAGTTCAATCCCCGTGCCTTTCGGCTGGTGTGTCCTTATCACGGTGCACCTCGACACACGAGACAATGTTGATATGGCCGGGTGTGTGTGGCGGGTGGTCGTTTTGGGGGCGCCGGCCCAGCCGGCTGTTGCGATCCCTCTCACCTCGGTGTGGACCCTCGACAACAAGCCTACTACCGTTGTGGTGTGGATGTCACGCCTCTCGCCCGTGGCTTTCGTCTCTCGCGGTCGGATGAGCAGCATGCGGCGGTATCGTTTGGCCAAATGACCCAGCGCCGCGTTAAGGACCGCCTTAACGCGTGCCGTGTCCGGGATCTCTAATGATATTCGGGTGTAAGGGTCGCGAAGCACGAGGTGCTGCGTTGGACCCGTGCCTAGCGCCAGGTCCGCGGTCCCGTCACTCAGTTCGGTCCTCGATTATTGAAACCGTCCGGTTATGTTGTCGTTCTTGGTGCCCGTCCCACATTATTCCGCTTTCTCCCCCTTGGATACGTCCTCTTTTTTTCTCTTTGCGGGCGTGCGCGGCAGCTCACTGTGGAGTCGACGAAGCTCAAGGCGGTGGAAGACGTCCCATTGCTCCCGCTTGCGGGATCGTTTTTCGAGGGCAAGGACTTTCCCACCGGAGACGCGGCTAAGATGGTGAAACTTAGCGGGCCGCGGTGCAGACGCGGTACTAGACGACACCCTCGGGTTGGCTTGGGGCCTTCCTCTTGCACGTTTTGTAGACTCGGCGCATGAACGGTCGCCCCAAGCTGTAGGCAGGCTCCTGTGGCTAGGTCTGCGGTCTTGTCTATAATCGGCAATTGCCTTGGGGTTTTTTTACCGCGTTGTACCGACACCCCCCCCAAAGTTAGTCGAGAAAGCATCCGCCGAATTTTGCGGTGGTGGATCTTCCCCCCCTCTGACCCTCCTTTGTTAGTCAATGGTACGCCAGCCGCGACCGTGTTCGTGAGGGGTGCCCCTGTGCGCCGTGCACCGCGCTCAGGCAGGCAGGCAGGCGGGCAAACAAGCAAGAAGTCCTGCGGAGTTCTTCGGAGGAGGAGAAGAGGGGGGCACCACTCTATTCCCGCCTACTGTGTGTCAGCCCGAGCACAGGTCTAATTTTTCTCTCACGACAATGAATGACCTCCCGCATGGCACCTGCCCACACGTTCCCGCTGTGCGCTGCTGCTGTGTTTAATTCTCGCAAGGTGATGGGTAACGTGCCAGTGACTAAGCAGACGGTCGCGTACGTTGACGGTGGTATGCGCGTCATGCGCGACAAGGCGGGGGAGCTGTACATTTACGTCAGGTGAAAAGGCCGAAGCGGCGGGCACCTCCCCGGGGGAAAGTTGATGACAATCGCGGGCTCTGCTTGATTATATATAGGCCGATCGACACCAAGGATGCTTGTGCTGGGCTTCGTTCCTTCCGTCGCGAGAGGCTGCGCGCGGCCGGAACCATCATTTGGGGGGGGGCAATCATGTCAACTCCGTACTAATTCGTCTCGATAAGCTGCGAGCAGCGCGAGGGCCTCCGCTTTTTTTTGTTTGCCAATTGTATCGACTCGTACGTATCATATCGTTCGGGGTAGGTACTGCGTAGTGGTGTGTGTTTCCAGTGCCTTTCAGGAGGCAAGTTCCTTTAGGTAGATTTCCCCCCACGGGCAACAGTAGTACATATTACTTCCAGCCGGTTGGTTGGTGCTATACTCGACAAAACACATGGATAGCACAACATTTCCCCATCTGTTTCCCGTTCCGTCCCGCCCGCAGGCCTTTGGAGAGCTATTAACTCCACGCTCCAGATGCTGGGGAAGAGGTTAGGGGGGGCTACTCGAGGGATGGATGCGACGCGCCTGCCCACGAGTTGCACAATTTTTATAGCTTGGTTTGGCCGCCCGGTGGGACACACTTTGTGTTTCGGAAACGATGGTTCACCGCCGGCTCGGCCTTTCCGGAAAGAGGGAAAACCGCGGTATCTGAGACGTTTCGGGCGGTGAATTGTCGAGAAAATTTAGGCAAGCAAGTTTGGACGGTAGGGCTAAATGCCGAGATCGTTTCTCCGTGTAGCAAGACTATTTATGCGTCGTAGCTTTACAACTCGGAGGCCGGGTTTGCCTTCCTTCAGGGGTGGCGGTAGGATGTTCAAAGCCCTTTTGTGTTTGTGTTGCTCACTTGTGCTAGGCCAAGATTGCGGCCTAGTTGGTGTGCATTAGTCTGCGTGCAGACATGTTGGCGGCAAAACACGTTGTATAAACTGGGGTTCTCCTCGCTTACGAGCGGTGTCACTCTGTCGTAACACCTTGATTTACGCATCTCTGAGCGTTATGCTGTCCCGGTAGTTTTTCGTACGCGGAATTATGTTATATCTCTGCGTTTCGTTTCCTTTGGCTCTTAAAGTTTGCCGAGATGGTACGCTCCAAACCACAAGCATAATCAACATACGATACATACTTGGATCTTTGCGCATCGACACACAGAACTTATGGAGACACGTGGGGAAAATCGGTTGTGTATCTGCTGGTACTGGCCTTGTTACGCCTTCTTGTATTGGGCGCGCGAAACATGCGATCCAGTTCGCACCGGCTGATCGATCGCCGATGCCAGGGAGAGGCGGTTGCCGGCCTCGCTCGAGTGCACGCTTTTCTGTGGCACGAAATGTGGCACGAAATGCGTTTGACTCAGAGGACAGATGCTAGTGGCACAAGCCAAATCTACTACCTGTCAAAAGCATTCGTGGCAGATAGGTAGTGTCCGTCTACATCCATACAAGCAGGGCCATTAAACTGGCATTTCGGATCGTTTGAGCGAATACGGCGCGATTACAAACTTGAACTTTATCGTGGAGGGTCCACGGGCATCAGCAGCAAACAAAGCGTTCAATATTACAACTCAGCTGGTGCTTCGTGCTTACTGGGGTTCTCTGCAGCGTTTTATTTATGGTATGTCCCTAGTTCGCTTTTGGGGGGTCTCTGTGGCGGGAAGTACAAATCTACTTCCGTCCGATTCCATTGTTTGGAATAAACGCCGCAAAAGCCTTCGACAATGTATTGTATTGTAGCAAAGCAAAGGTGTAGCGTGAGTTCGAATCTCGCCGATTTCAAATTTGTTATATTCGAGCGTACGCGCTGCAGACATTATGAAAAGTATATTTTGAGGCTTGGATTGGATAAAAGGTGATTGGTTAACCTCATACTATTAATAGTAGCCCAAAGGACGAAGACACTAACAAATGGTGTCTATCGGCAGGATATCGGTCGTCGGTCCTCAGTTCGAATCTCACGTCCACCATGAAGACGCTTTGTGATGAAAAAAACAAATTTCTTTAAATAATAGATCTGATACAACACTCTTCCTGAGTCCCCAGAGATTGTTAAGAACATCGGACCAGGCACATACGGCCCCATATTATATGAAGACCAAGGAACCCGCTGTTCTGGTGGGGGGGGGAGTGTTGCAAGGCTTGATAGTGGATAGGTGATCGGTTAACCTTTTACTATTACGGGGGGCCATAGTAAATAGGACCAGATATTGTTAGTAAAAATAGCGAAATATATAGGTTTTTGTGTGCACCATAGGTCCTACTTAATACGATCCCCCGTAATAGTAGCCCAACGGACTATTACGATAGTAGTGTGCTCCTAGATATACTACATGTAACGGTACTGTGCGGTGGCACGTGGCGAGGGGAATGCCCCAATGATCATTATTTACGAAGAGGGCGAGATGAAATGAACTCGAAAATGTACATTTCGTTGGTTTACAAGACACTACTTATAGTCAGTGCTATCAATAACATAACAAACAGCAGGATGCCAATTTTCAAAATCAAAATCAAGAATAAAACGAACACACACAGCTAGCAAGCATCAACCATGAACCACCCCCCCCAACCACAACAGCAAGCAGCACGCTCGGGAGGAGGAGGCTTCAGATGGAACGAAATATTCGACGGAGGTCACATTACAGCGCATTCCAGAACCGAGAGTAGAGCTGATGCGATGTATGTCGTGCGCAGGGTGAACGGTGGTGTTTGTCGGTGCGGGCGCGGTGAGGGTGGGACAACGAAGGATATTTTTGCGAGGGTTGCACACCTCGGACAAATCATGATCTATCGGTAGATCGTCTACTGTATGTAGTTCCTCACCTGCCGTTGTGAGAGGTTGTGCAGCATCTGCCTACTACTGTAGTACAGATCCAGTCCAGAAAACATGTGCTAGACCATGCAGATTATACAGGTCCCACCCGTCGACATGAGCTAGATCATACAGATCAGGTATCTATCTGCCCTGAAAGATCTAGTGGGAATCGACGATCTGTCCGAGGCCTGGAGGGTTTTGGTACTACGGCAGAAGAGAAAGTATCGCCCAAAGGGTCCATAATATTAGAGACCCGCATACGTACGTGCTCGTGTGATGTTTGCTTCAAAAACCGTACCCGTATGGACCGAGTACCTGGTGCTTGGTACCTGGTACTAATCGAAAGTTGAGTCTGCTTGTACTCGTACACAGGAGTTTTGCTTCAAATAATTGTACGTAAAAGGTAGATTATAATAATGCTTGTACCTACAGAAAGGGACAGAAGACGGGACACTGTTGTCCCTGGTGCCTGGGTATATACTAGGTACGGCATAGGGTAACAGGATACCTGATACAGGATACTGGTGGTACGGGATACAGGATAGGGGATGGAGGGAACAGGATACAGGGTACTACTGGTGGTACATGATACAGTATGCAGGGCGCAGGTATCGGTTCAAGGATGCAGGGAGGAGTTGGATACGAACAGGATACGATGATTTCCTTTCTCGCCGTGAAGATGCGGGGCAACTTGTGAAGTAACCGACGGACCCATATTTATGTTTTTCCTGTTTCGTGTATTTCCCGTCTCTACTCTCCAACCAGCACTACCCGTACGTCATACCAAAGTACATACAGCGTCGCGAAACCATGGACGCTGCTGAGTGGCCTCCCTCGAGAACGGCGGAGGAAGGCGTCGGCACCCTCCTCTCCAACGAAGATGTGCTTGCGAGTCTAACACGAAGAGAAGTGGTGCAGAAAGATGTCCATCAAGCCTTGGCGAGGTGAACGAACAGCGCCACATCGCCTCTGACACACCGTAATAACAGTGTACTGTACGTACGACAACTCTGCGGTACAGTATGCGTTTAAAGCCCCCCGTGCTGCAGGGCAGAAGGATTACAGTTTTGGCCCTGCGATCGGTGATGGTGGAGAGAGTGCACACCACCGTCGTATGACGTTGAAATGGAAACCTTGGTTCTAAAACCTACAGGTATCTGTGTACCTTGATGGAGACATATTACTCATACCACTCATACATATCATACATCACATACATACATCGATCGATGCCTTTCCCCCATTTGTTTGAGCTTGCTGCTTGATAGAGTCTGTACTGGTTCTGTAGCACGCTATGTGGTGAGTGCGCGTAGTAAACCGAGCACTCTACTCGTACTGTCCTGTGGACCTTTTTCTTTTCCGACCGAAGCCTCTCTCCATCAAACGCCAGTGAAAACACTCTATGTATGGACGAGGCGTACGCAGCCTGCACGACGACTGCACGACGACTACTGACGGTCGGTATAATACGAGTAGTGGACTCGTCCGTGACGGGGAATCGTGAAATGGTACCTTCACGTGAAGGTACACTTTTTGAATTGTACTGCAACATTTGCTGCGTGCGTCGTAGCTGTGTTAAGATCAAGGTCGGAACACTTGGTATCCCTGGACGGGTTTGCCTATCAAGTCGGTACTCGTTGGTACTCACGTGCGTTGTTTGCTTAGAGATCGAAGAACAGCAGCTTCTTCCTTTCGTGCGCGAGGAGACTAAGAGCCGAGCTTGTTCCTCGCTGGGAACACCCCTGGTTTTCCATCTACGATACGCCTCCCAAGTACTACAAATACGATCCTAATGCTTGAACATAGATAATTACCGGGCTTTTTACCTACTTCAAGGCAGTATCATAGCACTAGCCCACTCTGATGACCCAGATATGCAGAATTATAGGAAATTCGTGGAAACTCCGATTCCACGAACTAGAACATGAGTCGAAGATGCAGCTCCTCAAAACCCACTCCCACACCTTTGAACGGTGAGGCGACGAAGCCGACAAGGAACGTAAAAAAAAGAGAAAGAAAGGAAGGCCTAGCCCTAAGGGGCAGGTATAAATCGTCAACGATTCCGAGAGGCACTGGATCCCGTTGGACCTGGAAGCTGGCAGCATTGTCTGGACCATCATACGACTCCGAGGTTTCCTGTGGGGCACGAAGTTTCGCATATTTTCGAACCACAAAGCCCTTGAGAGCATCAGCAAGGGAGGGGACCACAACGCGCGAGTCCAGCGGTGGCTCGAGTTCCTCACCGCCTTCGACTACACCCTCGAGTACCGCAAGGGCAACGCCAACGGAAACGCTGGTTTTCTTTCCCGCTTGCTGGAGCCCGCCACAGAACACGACCGCAGTGGGTCCAGCAGCCTCACACCCGTCGAGGACGGTGGTACCTTCCTCATCCGAGTCTGCGGACTTCGCACTCGCTCTTCACCGACCCCTGGTGTCGGTTTGAGTGGGCTGGTGCCCCACACTGAAAGTGCCGTCTCGGGTGGGCTGCTTTTCACCTCTTCGGATTTTCGCGATTTTCGCGCACACAGGCCACGTATGAGGATTGACGACCTCTCTGCCTCCGTCGCCACCGTCGATCGCCGTCCTGGCTTGAGGATTTTTTCGTCCACCGCCAACTCCGCTTTCGCTTCGAATTTTGTCGTACCCTCCTGGGGCGACCAGGGCTCTGCAGAAGCCCCCGCTGCAGCGACGATTGTCACCCAGCGCGCTCCTCCCCCGACGAGTACTCCACGGGGAGAAGATTCCGCCGTGATCCCTGATCCGGCCGCGTCTGCCCCTTTGCCACCTGACAACCCGGCGCCTCTGAACATCCTGCCGCCTTCAGTCCGCATCTCTACTCGGACGCGCTGACGAACAGTCGCGGCCGCTGTCACCGCGCCGCCTGCTGTTGATTATGGCTTCGGGCCCGGCGGGCCCCTAGACCATCCGTTCGGCGTGCCATCACCCCGCCGCGAGCCCCACGGCCACGACCGCCCGCACCCGTCGTTATGGCCCCGGCTCCTGCCGCCTCGTCAATCCCGACGGTACCCATCCGGTCCGACCACGACCGTGCCGAGCCCATGGGAACTCCTTTTTTACGACTTCCGCCGCCACCTGACGCACCGCCCGTCACCACGACCGACTTGGACGCCCTCGGCGTAACTGCCGAGTTTCAGTTCGGTGATTCCGCAACGCGCTATGGGCACGCCGAATGGACTCGGGAACAACAGGCCGAGCCTGCGTGCAACGCCGCCATGCGCTACATGGCCCTTGGCCGGCCGGAAGTTTTGCCCGCTGACTTTTTGCCTACGGTACACACAAAAACCTATATATTTCCCTATTTTTACTAACAATATTTGGTCCTATTTACTATGGTCCCCCGTAATAGTTGGCCGATCGTAGGTGTGCCTTTTTTTGTGCTCTACATACAGTAGTAGGTGTGCCTTTTTTTGTGCTCTACATACAGTAGTAGGTGTGCCTTATTTTGTGCTCTACATACAGTAGTAGTGGGTACCAGCTATCAGGTATATATGGTTATCAGAACCATCGCGTACTTTTTTTGCATCAGTTTGCTTTTCGCGGGAACAAAAACACACACACAAGGAAACAACGAAGGACGCCATCAGGCTCGATGGCGAACTCCGGAAGACGGAGCGTAAATAGACGATGTGGTCGGAGATGATCTTGATTGGGCGTCATCAGACTCGCGATGGCCTCCGGATCTTGGGGTTGTACTGGAACAGTCACAAAAAGCTCGTGCCGGCAAAAAGGTAAAACGTCCTTCCGACGACGCCACTTGTTAAGATCAAGGTCGGGACACTTTCTATGCCTGGACAGGTTTACCTATTGAGCTGGTACTCGTTGGTACTCACGTGTGTTGTGTGCTTAGAGACAGAAGAAAATCAGCTTTACTCCTTTCGTGCACGAGGATACTAAGAGCCGAGCTCGTGCCTCGCTGGGAAAACCCCTGGTTTTCCATCTACGATACGCCTCCCAATACTGTAAATACGATCCTAATACTTGAACCCAGGTAATTACCGGGCTTTCAGCCTCCTTCAAGGTAGTATCACAACAGCTGCACGCGGTATATATTGTCAACCCCAGCTGCTTGATTCGAAATCATCGACAACAAGGAAAGCCCATTGATGATGCATTCAACGACACGTTGGCTGTATGCGCACGGTTATGAATACGTCTCGTACCAATGGTGTTGCTGTTACGTATAATGTTCCTGATGAAAATCAAACAACAAGAAAAGGGGCATAAAGGGAACAAGCCTGGGGATACAAAAACGCCCTACGGTAAAACAATTTTTTCAGTCCGACCTTACGGTGAATGTAAGACACACTTGGACGCTTTGTGGCCATCTAAATGTCCCTTATATTTACGATCAGACCGATGCCCCCCTTCTCGGTTCTACACATCGTGCCTTGCAGTCTCGCCACGGCGTTGGCCTCGACCTCTAACCCTTGTGTTATCCACACGGTGAGACATCGCTTCCATGAGCGCGCGGAGGCATGCGCGAAAGTGGAGAAAGTGACAGAAGAGGTCAAGACGGAGAAGGAGGGCAGGGCCCAGTCAAACAGAGCTCGTGTGGAGGCGGAAGCTGCTGCTCTTCGTGATGAGGTACGTACGAGTATCATATGCAGATGGCCAAGGGATCAAGGCCGGGCGGCGAAGGGGGTCTTACACCGAGCGAATAGACACCATAAGTGCGGGTTTTCGGTTCGAAATCTACAGCTTTTCGTTGCGGTAGTATTAATATTCTGTTGGGCTACTGGTAAAAGGTTAACCGATGGCCTACCCTAAACTACACCTTACAATATTTTCCCGTGTAGCGTTGCAATGCGATAGACGGGGCCGCCGGATCAGGGGGGGTGCCCTGGTATCTTTGGGCGGCGGGATCGCCATGTTGGAGGACAGGCGATAGCAGTTGGGGCTGCGCAACCGCCATGTGTGAGAGGACTGCTATTGGCGCTTGGGTCGCCGTTTCGTCGCGCTGCAAAAAGGTGGCATTCAACTGTGAAAACAGAAGCGAAATATTATACAAGTTCCGAAAATTGCCGTATATATCTTGGTAGTGCTTCCGTAACTTTCTCGGTGGAGTGTGCGAGGCTTGATAATGGCTTGTTCTAAATTCCACCTGGGTGCGTTCCACTGCTCACAGTCCTCGCTCGTCAAATTTACGAGAATAACCTTGACTAATATGTCCACATCTACGTGTGGTAGCCGCTTGCGCTGACAGGTCTCTCTCTGTATGTGCCGTGATATGATCATCAGGTCAACCAACTAGAGAGCGCAGTAGAGGCGGCCGACAAGAGTCGCGAGAAAGCGCAACGCGACGCTGAAGGTGTCGCCAGCGTCTTGGAGGAGGAGATTATGAGGTGTGCAAAACGTTCGGGCTATCGTACGTACAACGGAGTTCTATAGTACGTTTTTCGTGTCAACAATATTGATTTCAACGATTGCAAGCAGGCCCCTTGCTCTGGGTGAAAGAGTATTATGTCGACCGGCGGCTCGGTCCGTATACCGCGTACTGACTCACACGGAAAAAGGAGAGGCCAGGATAGACGGCGATATCCTAGATGATTGTTCACGACAAAGGTTGCTGACCGGCAAGGTTCGCAGATCGCAAGGGTAGCTGATCACAAGGAAGGGTGGCTGATCACAAGGGTGGCTGATTCACAGCGGTACTGCCTGTACATCGTCATTCCTAGGCTTCGGCAGAAGACTGGGGCAGCGGAGAAGGACGTCGAAACCTGGAAGCAGAAGGCCAAGGCAGAAGAGTCGAGGTGGGCGTTCTACTGCTCCTTTTCGATGCTGTAATCCAAGTGGTACAGATGCTGTTAGATACCGGGGTCTACCTGTTGGGCTATACTTAAACTGATCAGGCTGGGACTTGGACCCAAGCACGCCATGCTCGGAAGCGGACGATCCACCCACCCAAAGTACGTGGTGAGGGGGGTGCCCTGGAGATCAATGCTGGCGAGATTTGGGTGACCGAGCCCCCAAAGTACATATTTTGTTCGTCAGAAAGGTCTACCTGTTGGGTTGCTTTAGTCATCCCAACAGGTACACCTTTCTAACGAATATATACAAGCCCTACCCTGTGTCGGTATATACCTCCTGTGCGAAACACGCGAAACTTTCCCCACAAAAACATATGTCGCGATTTGTGCACCCAGTCCGAATTGTTGAGTTTCACGGCCCACGCGTGCTCGACAGTTCGAAATACGGACGACAGCACGAAACATGGATAGTAGATAGAAAAGATCGCGCGCGTCCTTTTTAAAGCAGGTCTCCAGTGCGCTTGAAAGTATTCTTAGGGAGCTTCAAATTCGTGTCCCAACTACTTATTGAGTTTAAGGGGGCGACACCTCATGCGCCCTACCGACCGGAACGATCTTAAAAATTTCTTACAAGAAAAGGGTAATCACAACATCACTCTACTTCACAACTACGGGGTTCTCTGCGAGAAAGATTGAAGCCGACGACGTCAAACTTGCTCTGTTCGCTTCTGATATACCTGGTATATCACATCTACGTACGTAGAAAGCTAACGCCGCAAAAACGCACGGCAACAAAAACATACGTTTCATAGATACTTGAAAAACGACAAAGCAAGCACGCATCGTGTGGCTACGTACACTTGCAACGTTTCGCGTCCAATGGTTGGAATACCCCCGAGTATACAGGGTGGAATCCATGAAGACCGAGGTCGGCGCGCTTCACGAGGCAATGGCGGGTCTTCACGGAGAAATGGGCGCTGTCCAGCGGGAACTCGACGGAGCCAAAGCTGGCCAGGACAAACTGGCAGCAGGTGGGGAAAGAAAGACGCGAACGATATATACGACGTCAGGATAAGCGTGTCGACCAAACCGCTCTCGCTCCCCAGGCCACACCCACCGACGGTTTCATTTGCAACCGATCGCTGGTTGAAGGTTGATGCTGAACAACGACGGGCGGCAAAAACTCGGCACGGCGTGACTTTGCGCTTAGTTGCGGGGTGGATTTTGGGTACCCTGCTGTGTCCAACAGACGTTTTTTTTCGATAGCTAGGAGGACAGCCATGCGGCACAACAGGCCCTTTCCCCCTGCCCCGATCACGATGCTAGATTTTGGGGATGAGCATGGAGTGTCGTCGACAGACTGATGGTTAATAAACCGAACACAACATGAGACAAAATATATTCAAGCATTCAATGGAATGGAACAGCACCTCCATCAGCTACAAGTGTCCTCGTCGGCTCGTCTGTGTGTCACAATGGTTAGTAGTTACTCTCCGCCTCTCCTGCTGCTGGCCTTGAACAGGTTCCTCCCGAACACTACAAGTACTGTGCTTGTGCTGTTTCCGTCTGACAAGCCGCATATATACCGGGTTGCCTCCAATCACAAGGGCAGTTCAATATCTATATAATGTATAAAATGACAATAGGCAACAAACCCATCCGCGGGAAACTAAACCAGTACGTATTTGTCGGTGTCTCGGTCCATCCTCGCTTTGTCACAACGCAGACCTCTCGCGGGCAGAGGGCGAGGTTCGAAAAGCCGAGGAGGCGTGTTCATCGACTCTCGCCAGAGCGAAAGACGCCGAGAAGCGGCTGAGGAAGGAGGCTATTGAGAGGGAACGGGTGTCTGTCGAGCTCACGAAGGTACGTTGGTGTGCCGGCCCCGGGATGGTAAGACTATCAGCAACGTAGAAGCGCCATGGCTAACCTGAAGAAAAAAAAACGCATGGAAGAACGGAAGAGCAGAACGGCAACCGTTAAGAGAAAACCATCGTGAGTATGGATTGGTTGCTTTCTGAAGCTGAACATGTACCGCCTTCGCAAAAAAAAACTTCGACGACCAAAATGGCCTTCCTCCAGATATGGTAGATTACCTTCTGTCCATTAGGTAAGGTAAACAAATATAGGGCCTTTTACACTCAAGCCCGGATCAGGACTTTTACGGTGTTTTGTGTCCGTGCTGCGTACGTATCTCGCTTTCGCTTTCGGCCTCTCCCGCCCATTGTCGATACACGCCTCTGCATGAATGCGCCACCTATATAAGCTATGAACGCGCCACCTACCGCACCTCGCCCTGTACCCCAAGGTGTCTGACCTGCGGGAAGCGGAGAAGTTAGCGCTCACAGCTGAAACCGTGCGTTTGAAAGAGAGCGAGGAAACATACCGCGGCAGTACCGACAAACTGAACGCCACGAACAGGTGAATGCTTTTCGTACCGAGTTCCGGAAGCCAGAAGCCATGATTGCGAGGGAAAACAACCGCTGTAGCTTCCAGTGCGCACCGAAACTGTGTGCCCCGCCTCGTCCGCCCCTCAAAGGAACATAGTCAGTGTTCATCTTGCTAGATAGTATAGCTTACCCCACTTTTGGCTAAAAACTAGTATTGAGGG
This sequence comes from Macrocystis pyrifera, assembly GCA_031763025.1. Classification (NCBI taxonomy): domain Eukaryota; class Phaeophyceae; order Laminariales; family Laminariaceae; genus Macrocystis; species Macrocystis pyrifera. Next base: position 12,077,460 of record JASSKH010000003.1, read on the forward strand.
CGTTACTAATGCGATATCAAACAGCGTACATGCCATCACATGGTGTATCACGATTCTTGATGTATTGATGCGGAGCATCGACCTCGAGTATGTGTGCAAGCACAAGCATAAAAATCAGGAGTCGATCCTAAGCTTTACCTTCTTCATCGCCTCGTTACCCCCGGAAATACCGACATGTGTAGTAGTTTTTTGCCATTATTTTATTTTCTAGCCTTGTGGACAAGCCGTGAGCACCGGCGTCTTCCCTTCTCCCCCCCCCGGTACTAACCTTCATTTTTTATCGCGCTTACGTAGGTTCGGTATTCCCACCGCTCGTCGATTGTCATTGATTTTTTTCAAACTCACACTCTCGCACTTATGCCGGGTATTGTTTTGTTTTGTTTTTAGCAAACCCGCTGGGATTTGAACCACGGCCCTCATACGCTATTAACAATAGTATTCGAGGTTAACCACTAGACCACCGAGGCCATCCGGTCTGGACGTTGTTGATTGCAAGGAGTAACTTAATTTGCCTTCTCAGTCAGCCCTCGCCCCTCTTTATCGGCTCCCGTTCGTGCGCAACGCATCATCGTCTACCCTTCTTCACTTCACCAGGGAGCTCAATGCTCTACTGCAACGTCTGTCGGCGGACCTCAAGGAGGCGAAGGAAGCGGCCGAGATGGGCGTAAAACGAGCTGACGCTTCTGCTCTGGAGGTGGGCGCGAGGCAAGAAGAATTGCGGAGGCTTGGGGAGGCCCTGGAGCGAACCGAGTCCAGAGTTGCGGCGACGGAGAGGTGAGCCTTCCGTGTGCTACTAATGTTGCACCTGCGTGCCCGATTACTTCGATTATTGCCCGAAGTGAGTTCGGGCGTAATACTCCCTGAAAGCTCGTGGTTACAGAGCGGCTAATTGACGTGCTTTGGAGCAGATGGTAGCCGCCGTTCCTTCTCGAGACCACGCGCCGTCCTATAGTGTGCTGTGTGCAAAACGCTACCATCTTCTCGTGACCCTTGGCCCGCCGATTTATTTCGCTGCCCGGCACGTCCGCGCCGCGGTGGTGTTGATATCAATCTGTCGTTGTAAATGCAGATGCGGAATGGTCGGATTGGTGAAACGCTACCATCTTCCCGAGACCCTTGAACCGCCGATTTATTTCGCTGCCCAGCACGTCCGCGCCGCGGTGGTATTGATATCCATCTATCGTTGTAAAAGCAGATGCGGGAGGTTTGATTGGGTGAAACGACACCATCCACCCGAGTAGATAAGCCAAGTTGTGTTGCAAATAGAAAGGCTCGTATTAATGCCGGCCACCCTTGGCTCACGTTTTTTTTTGTATGTCAGTAGAAAGAGAGAAAGCCACCATTCCGATATCGTGGCGCTGGGGAAGAGGGTGCAGTACGTAGCAACGAGGAGTAGCAAGTGAGGGATGCTACCGATATTCTTATGGTTGTACAGCCATCTTGATGCACCTAACAAAAACGATATACCGCATGGTGAGCGTTCTAATGCCCGCGACAATCAGGCATCAGCGGCATGGGTCGTTGGCATTTATATCGGATAGTTGAATGAAAATATTCCACCCGCCAAGCATTTGTTTGCTGCGCACGTGGTGCGGCAAAGGCCGCACTGCACACACCAAGTGCAGGACTCCGTTCGGCGTATAGCATATCTGTTAGAACCGGACTTTAAAATGTACCAGGTATGTTATGCTGACTGCATACTAATGTTTATGCTGGTGCCACCGCGACCGCGCGGTTGGTTGCCCCTTGCCGTGCCGACTATCGCCCGCAGGGAGAAGGTTTCCTTGAAAGAGGCGTTGGCCAAAGCGTCTGCCGATGGGCACGCCAAAGCAGCGGAGATCGAGCGACGCGGGGCGGAGGTATCGCAGTGAATGATGGAAACAACCTCTCAAAAATTGGAGCAATCGTTCACGTGAACCAATTGAATAGACGTATAGGGCGGAGGTATCGCAGTCGGCCAAGGAAACTATTGAAGCGCATGCAGGGCGGAGATACCGCAACGAATACAGGAAAACTATTTGTATGTCGACCGTTCTGAAAAGGCCCCGCTTTTATGAAAAATGGCGAAGGCTACTTGCGTAGGTGTTCACACGGCAAACGGTTTAAAAGAGGCCCAGCTCGTTGTTCTGTTAAGTCTAAGCAGGCAGCATGGAACTAGAGACCGACTAGTGCTTAGCAGGTAGTGCTTCCTTCTTCTGCTCTGGCCACTCATACTATTGGAAGCTATTATTAATGTATTGCTTGCTTGTTTGCTCGCCGGGTGCCTGAAAGAAGAGGGGGGCGATATATTTCCGTACGTATATCTCATAGGTCCGTGAAAGCATCTTCCTCGCCAAGGTCACACGGAGAATCGAATGACAACGCAGATATGTTGGCTTGGCGGATGGTCGGAAACCATTCGAAGGTGTCCCTGACGATGAAGCGCACTGACAAACATTTTGTTTGAGTTCACCGCCAATTTCCATGCGGCAATGATGGGTTGCCCTGTACTTCGTGTAGCTGCTCCGGTCGCCTTTGTGAAAAAACGCAATCAAGTGCTGTTGCGTCAACACCCATTTGTCGTTTTTTTTTTTAATGTTCACGTGTCACCGATGGGCCGCTATTTACGAAGAGTAGGGGTCTCTACAACATCTACAACGACAACAGCAACAATAATAACAGCAACGGCAGCAACAAAAACAACAACAGCAGCAACAACAATAACAACAACAACAACATCAACAAAACGGAGCGATTAACCCCATTCCCGATTTCCCCCCCCTGTCGATTACTTCTCCCTGCTTTTGCTGCGTACGGCTAAGCTGGGGCTTTTGGAGCGAGAGAAGCACGATCTGATACTCGACGTGCAAGAGAGAGTGAGGGCTCTCAAGGTAAGCACAGCAGCGACGTAATACGTACGTACAAGTAGAAGCATGGCAGCTTAAGTTGAGAGCTCTCGTAGAAACCGATACGGACAACCATTAGAGTTCGTTACGTGTGTCCGTCCTCACCATACTACCGCAATAATGACTTCAGATTCCTAGAACGAATTGCTTTCACCTACGTGGTACGTAACAAGCTTCTGCAGTCCCCCCCGGAGCATCGGTGCCCCATTGAGCTATGGGGTGGTTGTGTGCTGCGCTGTTTGCTTTCCTAGTTCGCGATCATAGGCATCATTTTTCCGCGCGCACGAAAAGAGTTATTCTCGAACAGCAGTGTTTACCGCCTGGAAATAGCGCGCAACAACACAAACGTCTCGCGGCTTTACTTTCCTACTGTGTACAATAGCTGTATTCCGGTTGTGGATCTCGACCTAAAACGCGCTGCGATTACCCACCTATCGATCTACTACTACTGTAGACGGCAAACCCCTGCCAATACGTTTCTGTATATATGTGCGCCAGCTTATATATCTTTGTTAAGATCAAGGTTGCGGGACACTTTGTATCTCTGGACAGGTCTGCCTTTTAAGTCGGTAATCGTTGGTACTCACGTGTGTTGCTTGCTTAGCTATAGAAGAAGAGCAGTTTTATTCCTTTCGTGCATGCGGAGACTGAGACCAAGCTCGTGCGCTTCTGGAAAACCCCTGGTTTTCCATCTAAGATACGCCTTCCAAGTACTACAAATACGTTCCCAGTGACTGCACTCAGGTAGTTATCGGGCTTTCAACCTCATACAAAACAGTATCATAACACTAGCCCACTCTGATGAGCCGTATATACAGAATTACGGGAAATTCGTGGAAACCCCGATTCCACGAACTAGAACATGAGTCGAAGATGCGGCTCCTCAAAACCACACTCCCACTCCTCTGAACGGCAAGGCAACGAAGTCGCCACATGTTAAGGTCTTAGTCCGTTGGGCTAAAGGTAAAAGGTTAACCAATCGCCTACCCAATCTAAGCCTCATAACACTCTCCCCCCCTGGAACGGACCGGATATACGGGTCGACGCGTGACACCAACACGCGGTTCCAATTTCTGGGGATCCACAAGTATTTTTTCAGATGCTTGACGTGAGGAAATTCACTTTTCTTTAAAAAGCGATTTCATGGTGGACGTGAGATTCGAACTCACGACCAACGACCCATGTTCTGCCGTCGTCGCCATATGTTAAGATCAAGGTTGCGGGACACTTTGTATCCCTGGACAGGTCTGCCTTTTAAGTCGGTAATCGTTGGTACTCACGTGTGTTGCTTGCTTAGCTATAGAAGAAGAGCAGTTTTATTCCTTTCGTGCATGCGGAGACTGAGACCAAGCTCGTGCGTCTCTGGAAAACCCCTGGTTTTCTATCTAAGATACGCCTTCCAAGTACTACAAATACGTTCCCAGTGACTGAACCCAGGTAGTTACCGGGCTTTCAACCTCATACAAAGCAGTATCATAACAAACACCTCACAGCGCTTAGCAAAGCTTGGTGCAAGCAATGTCTGCCTGTTGTCGGTGAAAACCCCACGTGCTCCATCCTGGCCTTATATGGGTGCGGGAGTCCATGGTCATACGGCTACGGCCATGCATGACATGAGGACCGCCCCCCCCCCCCCCCCCCCCCCCCCCGCCCTCCGCTAACCCTAAACATTTTTTTCATATAATGTACGGATATCACGTAACGAGCGCCCAAATGTTGGAGGTATCTCTGTTAGGAGTAGGAACGGTGCTCCTTCTCCAAAGGGGTGCATCGTCAATGATCAAGTTACTAAGGCAAGCAACAAGTAAGCACGCCCTCCCCCCCCCCCCCCCCCCCGCTCCCGTGGGTGTGAGCAGGAAGCAACAGCTGACGCCGAACGGCACCAAGAGCGTATCGCGGAAGCAGAAAAAAATTCGGAGGACGAAAAATCCGCGAAGCTCGCAGCCGAGATGAGCTGCAAGAAGGTGTGTGCTACATCGCGACCCATCGTGGTAGACTTTGGGGTAACGTACCAAAACAAAATTGCTTCCAGGGTTCGGGTCGCGTCAAGGTTTGAAAAAAGATTCTCAATAGGAATCACCTCGTCCGTTGCTTTCTTTCTCAACCCACGATAACACTATTACCCCGCCATTTCTTTGCTAGGCGCTGGACGAGCTGGGCGACGCCAAACGAGCGACGGCTATGCAAGACGAGCGGATTGAGGTGTTGAGGTGCGGGGGCACCACTACATCAGACTAATACGTACATACTGTAGCCAGCCTCACTTTGGTATTTTCTCTCTGCCGGCATGCTATTAATAGTGGGCGCGCTGAACCGGTGAATGCAGGGAGGGGTCCCGCAGGTGCATCATATGCTTAGAGATTATTCATCTTGTCATACAAATTTTCTGGGAAACATCTTCTAGCCAAGGAAAAAAAATAGGTTCAGACTCCACTCCAATATGCTGTGGCAACATTTGTTTTCACCAGACCCAACAGAAGTCGGCATGCACAAAATTCCGTATACCACTCACGCGCACCCGTCCCCTCTACTCCTTCTTTTTGCTGCACCCCACCGATGGCTGTCGCTCTTATCTGCCCTTCATATTTGACCAAAGAGCATTACCACCTAGGGGTGGCGCCTTTTTATTTTTCTCGAAGAAGTTTGTTCCGCGCAACCCGACCAAACATTTTCTACGCCCCAGTCCTGAAACAATTATTGCACTCATAATCAAAGCATCATACCAGCCGGTGGTAGCCAACTTAGGGAGCGCAACCGGCCTGAAATAGCGCCAAAAAGGTCCAGCCATTACCGCGAGATGATTCCACAACACGCAAGCGCGGTCTTCGCTGTCTCCCGCTCGCAGCGAAACTTGAACATCGACTTCGTTATCTGTGGTCGTCTGTTCTGGTCTTCAGAGATACTCAAAATTACAGTCAAGTTGTAGTATACGGTCGTCCGTCCTTGTACTGGGAAACATGGGTGTGGTCCCGATATAGTGCCGGTATGCGCCAGCCAGCAAACCGGCACACACGTAGCGGTAACCGGCACATATTCGGCACATACACTGGGTCAATCCCACCTGTGCCAAGCGACTTCACCGGCACTATATAGGGCAGCAGGCATCTCTCAACCGCACTAGATAGGGATCCCTACTGCACTGAAACCTATCAACCCTTTCAGAACTGCATACAAGTTTTGAGGACAAAAAAAAGTTGAGATTAAGCTAAAGTCGGGAGTCGTTTTCGAAACAGCGAAAGGGTTCGATGAGATTTTTTTCTATCGTTTTTTTTCTCGTTATGTTGCGGCCGGCGCGAGCAAATAGGTCGGAGCTGACGGCGATGCGGCGGGCTCTAGAGAAGACACAGGAGGCGGCCAAGTCGCGCGACAGGGAGAGTGCTCAGGTCAGTCGCCCCAGCTAGCTACTGCATCGGACAACTAGGGTGCGGACATACAGTAGTCCGTGTTGAGCAAATGGGGGGGGTGGGCGAGTAGAAACCCTGGCCCATATGCATACTTGATAGTAGTATGTGGGGTGCGTGAAACCAGTTCATTCACATCTAGAGTTTGTGTGAATTTATGCATTGCTTTTTGTTGGGAGACCATATATGGGTGTGCTCGTTGTTTTGGTTGTGGTCTGAGGGAACCTTCCCCGAGGCACGACACCACCGCGGCTTGCTGCATTTTTTCTCTTACCTCGCCTCGCCTTGCCGCGTACCTCAGCGAATCGTACAGCTGAGTCAGGCGACGGCCAAGCTCTCGAGCGAGGGGGCGAGCACAAGGGCGAGAGCGGCAGATGCTGAAGACACAATGGAGAAAATCGCCCACGATCTCGAGGTGTGTGTTGTGTTGTCCAACGAATACATCGCCTCTAGGCTTTTGCTTTCAGCGAAAAAAAAGAAACAATTTTCATATATACGCACGGGGATCATGCCCGTTCCGTGGACTTTGGTGTTATACGTGGTGTTCGTCTCCTGTACAGCCTCTCTTTCATGTTTTCATATGTTCGCTTGCTCTGTGTGACGAAGAAGTGACTCGAGACGCAGGAAGGAGTGAAGAAACGACACACGGGCGAAATAGGGTCACGGCGAAACGGACAAAGCCTAACAATCCATTCACAACCACAATGGCCGTGAAGTGCGTAAGTATACAACAGTTTCGGCCCTCTCGTGAGAAAAACGGACTTTAAGAAATCTAGCCGCTAAAAAGTTCTTTTGTGAAAAATTTGCCCCTTTCTCGCACCACCAGAACAGGAAAGTCAGTCTATACGCGAGAGCGTTATCACGCCGAGCTTCGCTTCGACCAACATGCGATCGTTCGTTGCGTTCTTTACCAACCCATCCTTGGGCATAGCTGACCCTCTTGAGGGAAGAGGCTGCATCATCACCATGCCCGGGCAGTCATACCTTCAGCAGCGTCGCGACTGCGACGCTCCTTTTCATGTGGTAACTGTGGCCTGCAGCACGCACAGCATTCGTCGCGACGAGACTTTTATGATATGACTGCGTAGCAGTTATGGGCTAGTACTATCCAAAGCACAGCGATGCAGTGCCGATTTAATCGTTCTCTTTTGGCACGGCGTGTTTGCACAGTGCCCCACGGCGCGAGTAGTAGTCACGATATGACAGCCGGGTGTTCTTAGCGGTCTGTTATCCGGCCCGTAAAAATAGCATATGGAATCACATACGGCTTGTCCACAACGCCGTTGAGGGTCAAAGATCCCAGGAGTCGAGCCGAAAACGAAAATGGTTGAAAACAACGGCAACAAAAAACGTTTGTGTGTATTGCCTCACGTGAGATAGATAAGCGATTCATTTTTTTTTCACGATGACGTAGATATTTCAGGGCAGACGGATTCCTGATCTGCACCTGGAATGATCTACTGATAGCTCATGCCGCCGCGTAGAGCGAGCCGTCAAAACTTGCATGATCTATTATGTAGGATATGTTTCCTGGGTTAGATCTGTGCCGTACAGACCCTACACGACACATCATAACGGCAGGCTTGGTAGGATCTATTACGGGGACCATGTAACATACCAGGTGGGACCTACGGTACAGCCAAAAAACCTGGTATATATTTCGCTATTTTTACTAACAATATTCGGTCCTTTTTATTATGGTTCCCCGTAATAGATGTATCTACGCAGATCGTGATCTGTCCGATGTGTGAAAAATTCCCACGAGTTAACCCTTTTTTTTTAGGAGTGCAGTCCCGTTTCGGGGACAAACTACTTAGAATTTGAGTTGTTTTGTCCCCAAAGCGGGACCGCAGTCCTAACAGGGTAACGCAAAAGTGATGGTCTTGTCGTGTATCTTTCGAATTTGGGTTGTTGCTTAATTTTTTCCGGGACGTGGGGAGGGAGTTTCCAATTGGCTAATTAATACGTAGTACGTGCTACAGACGTTTTTTTTCTTTTACCGTATCTGCATGTCTTCACCAACATACTCGAAAGTGTACAGCTAAATACTCAATGCAAATGGCGCTAAGTATCACTCTATCGTTGTAAGGATTGCCCCGGGCTGGGTCATCGATCGACATTTTACCCCTAAAGCTCAGCAGGTAATACCTTCACTTTTGGCGTCGACGGCAGGACTATTAATAGTGTGTTAAGTATTCCTATTGGCTGGGTAATCGATCAATCTTCTACCCAGTAGAAAGTGTATAAATTGGCACCGTGTACAAGTATACTACTGTAGTATGCTCTGTAGTACTGGGTACTTGCTGGTAGTACATGTACGCGGCACGAGAAGCAGAGTGCAAACGCTTGACAAAGTGTGGTGAGCTTGAACTTTATTTTTACAAATCCGCCAGAGGATATTGAAAAAAAGGGGAAAAAAATGACGCAACAAGCGTACAGCAGGACCAGAACAATCCACGCAGCCAAAATGCTGCCTAAAGCCCAGTAGGTAATACCTTCACACTACCTGTTGTGTGATTATTGTTTTTATTCCATGTTGCCAACTGATACTGTGATGTTTAGCGAATCTTCCAATTACACCCCTCGACATAAAAAAGGGAATCCAGGACCCAACGACCTCAGGGATGGAAGATACTGTCATCCAGACCTGAGTACTTGACGGAGCATATACTGATACTGGAACCGTTCTTCGTGAATGACGCTACGTACTGACTCCTTACCGACGTGTCACCGATCGAATCCGATTACTGTTATGATACTGTTTGTATGAGGTTGAAAGCCCGGTAATTACCTGGGTTCAGGCACTGGGAACGTATTTGTAGTACTTGGAAGGCGTATCTTAGATGGAAAACCAGGGATTGTCCAGAGACGCACGAGCTTGGTCTCGGTCTCCACGTGCACGAAAGGAATAAAACTGCTCTTCTTCCATAGCTAAGCAAGCAAGACACGTGAGTACCAACGAGTACCGACCTAATAGGCAGACCTGTCCAGGGATACAAAGTGTCCCGCATGCTTGATCTTAACTTGTGGCGTCGTCGACAGGACTTTTCGCTCTTTAGTCGGTTCGAGTTGTTGTCACTGTTTTGTTTTGTTTGTTTTCCTATTGTGGAGTAAGTTTGTTCTGGCCACTGCACGATGGAGACTCAAGAAATGGGAGGTGTGATATGAGTAGAGTATTCATGGGCTATAGATATAGATAATACGTTGCAGTCTTGTAGTCTCACGACTACGAGAATAATCCTAGGTCTCCGCATCACAGAGGGTCTGCTTCCTCTAAAGGTGGCCGAGCCACTGAGGTCCAGGGCCACATCACTCCCTCTCTTGCCCCTTGCCCCCCCCGACTGGGGCTTCTACCGTATGGTCTCGGATCCGACCGAGCCCTAAACGGTCAACGACCGCTCCATAAATCTGCCGAAATAATCCTCGCCTTGATATCCACAACGGTAAAAAAAAAAATGCGTATGTATGTCTGAAGTCCTTGGATTCCGGATTCCCTTTTTGTATGTGGATGGTGCGAATGGAACAAGCGCTTACGTATACATTGTCAGATGGCAACACCAACAATACTACAGTAATAACAATACTAATAATACGACTAAAAATACTGCTGCAATACTTTTACCAATACTAATATTAAGGATAATAATAACAATACCAGTGACAACAACAAATAATATTAACAATAACAATATAGTGATGATAATGAAATTAAAAAAGATGATAACAACAGCAATAATAATAGGAATAGTTGTGTATGATATGTAAATTGTGAACGTTTTTGAATACTTTCAAAAGGACGCCGCCAAGACCCTGGCACAGTCGAGGGAGGCGGGTCGCCAAGCAGGGGAGAGTGTTCAGCGCCTCGAAGAGGAGCTGGAAGTGGCCGACGCCCGGTGGAAGGCGGCCCAAGAACAGCTCGCGGCCGCTGATCGACGGGAAAAAAGGTACTGCTGTGAGACGGGAAAAAACACGGTAGACGTGAAAAAAGGTTCTGTAGACTCCGCGCACAAGCGGGGGAGGGGGTCGTGATGTTTATGTTTATGACACGGCGACAGATGTGTGTATTTATTGTACTACTATTAATAGATTATTGTTTCAGTACTGGCCGTTCGTTGCACAATACGACGCCCTTATAAGTGTGTTCTCCCTGAGTACGAGCAAGGTAAAATCAACTATGTAATCTGCTAGCAGGAACAGTGGAAATCGCAAGAGATATATACGTACATAATTCGAATTTGTACTTGGGGGGGGGGGGGGGGGGGGGGCTGCTGTCTGTACACGGTACGTCTAGAGTACTAGGCTCCCTTCGAATTTTTTGGGAGGTTGGTGCTGCTGCTCTGTCTACGCTAGTACCTGGCCAAAACCTGCGAGCCATTGCGGGGATCGTTACCGAGTTATACTGCTACGCAATACAAACGATATGGTACCGCATCACACGGGAGATAAGATAACACACATACCTTGAGATGAATTTCCTAGTCGATTTTTTCTCCGAAACAAGAAGAGCACATAAAATGAAAAAAAATGGTGCATTTCACGAAAAGAGCTCGTCGAGTTTTTTTTTTTTTTTTCCCATATATAGACGCGAGCATCGCTCGGCAGTTATACTCTCCCCGTTGTCGATAGCACTGTTCGTCGTTCCATAAAGGGTTGGAATCACTGAGCTACTACAATTCAGCATGTCAGCGCCGACTTGAGTGGCTTGGTGGTTTGACCTCTACAAAACGAACAAAATGAGTACCTTTAGAATCGATGCGGCCTCCCGCCAGAGTCATTTTTTCCTTCTTTAGTTCGTGTTATAAAAGTTTAAAATCGCTGAGCTACAGCGTCGTCAGCGCTGACTGACTGAGTAGCTAAGAGGTTTAGCCTTCACGAACACACGAACAGCCATCAGCCCGGAAAATTGTCCGAGGGGGTGTGTGTTGTCCTGCATGTTATATGCATGGTGGGTGAAATAAATTGATGTAGATGGCTTGAGTTATTTTTTACATTAATTCATTTATACTATTGGTATATCAGTGGGGGGGTACCTATTTTGAAGACCACCCCGTGATAAGCCAATATGCGCCGTCCTACCTCTGATATAGTCTTATATTTCGCTACTGAGAACAGAATCATGTACCTAAAGTAACTCCCAGCAGTTATTTTCTCGTGGCAAGCCGATTGATTTGCCCTTTTTTTTCTCATCTCCCAAAAAGTCTTGAAAACAAAACGGATGGTCTTAACCCGTTCAGGACGGCCGTCACGTGTTGGGGACAAATCTCTGAAATTCTAAGTGGTTCGTCGCCAAAACGGGAACACGGTCCTAAAAAAGGCTAAAATGGGTAACCCCACCGTAATTTCAAGAGGATTAGTTAGTTCCCACCTCTGGGGGCGCACGACAATTGGGTGGGCAAGGTCTCAGGCCCCAAGAACCCCTCAATGTGCCATCATAATCACACCCGCAGGTCTGCTGAAGAAGCTCGGCAGAAGCTTAGCGAAGCCTTGGAGTCGAAAAACAAGGAGGTGGACGCCGCCCTCCGGGAAGCTGAGGTGACAAGAGAAACAAAACAAAAACGCGCGCGCGTATTCTGCACTCCATCTTTTTTTATTGTGGCACATCTTTACAACCAGGTGCTGCTGGGAACCTTCCCCCTTGCATAGTGGGAGGGTGAAATGTTCACTACGGAGACGTTGAACAAGGTAGCTAAAAAGCCCCGCCAGATGTCGACAACTGCTCAAGCCGGTACGCTTCGTGGTGCTCTGCATTGTTCAGTGTCCCCACGGGGAGTCGTTTGCGCCCGCATTACGCAGGGGGGGGGGGAGGGGGTGTCCAGACCACCAGTGCACGTCTCATTGTTGTGTGCTGGCCTCGACAACAACACAACCTGTGTGCGAACGCAAGAATTGAGGAGAGCTTGCTTGCATTTCGCAACTATTGCCCAGGGCTGCTGCCCTGCCGAGAGACAGCAACAACAACAACAACAACAACAACACCAAGGAATCTATCAGTAGACAGCTATACATGTTTGCAGGCATGTACAGTCAGTACGTACTCTACAGTAGCTTACTAAATGCCTTGCGGGATGCAGGCGAAACAAACGGCGACCGCGGTGGCTTGTGCCCGCTACGATTACAGGAAAATGGAAAGGAAACCACGAAGCGTTTTGTCAAAATATTGGTACCTACAGTAACTTTTGGTGGAATTACTACCCCGCTGAAAAGTTCCCTGGGCTCTCTTTGTTCGGTGGGAGTGCCCCCACTCTGTATCGTTTTTTGGTTTTAACTGGCTGACATGAAAAATGTATGAGCACTCCTCCTGGTCTTTCCTCGTGGTTGATCATTCGTTGATTGCTAGGCGAGAGTACAGGTATCGTATATACTCTACGCGTCCAGACGAAAGGGCGACAGGATAGATATTCACACCTCTCTCGAAAACCAAGCTTTGCCGTATCTGGAGCTCGTCTACGAGTGTGCCAGTATGGTTTTAGTGCGCTACGTTCAGGCGGGCGTCTCGGTGACGACGACGCACGAAAAAGCGTTTCGAGCGGGAACGCAGACACAGAGCGCAGCGGTCCATTCGAACGCAGATACAGCTGTCCAAAACGATCCATGTTTGTTTCGGCCTATTTCAATTGACTTGGAGCAGCTTGCGTACGTAGCGGATTTGTGTTTCCATTCGCTTATCGTTGCGTTGCTGCTTTTTCGCGGTGTATAGATCGAGTGCACGTGAACAACAAGGAGAAAAAAACGACCTATGAGTACACTCCTTCCTATGGTCAGATTTATTGGTAGAAAACAAACTAGAATGGCGAGATTTCTGTACGAAACGACGAAAAATGGGATTTTGCTTTTTAGAGTTATGAGTGCACTGGTCCTAGTATACGCACCCCCCCCAGATGCGACTCGCCGAACACCTCACGGCGCTTCGCGCTTGGTGCAAGCAATATCCAATTGATCGGTGAAACCCGACGCGCTCCGTCCCGCCATTGTAGGAATGCGAGGGTCTATACTCATACAACTACGGCCATACCTGACACCGAGTACACCCCGGGCTCGAAAACAAAAGTGGCGTGGTGCTTTCTTCTTTTGTCTTCCAAATACCCCTCCTGGGCAGATGCATGCCCAGCGGCGCTCGATGGAGGCGGAGGCAAGCCAGCGGGCGGCTGAGAGGAATCACGAGCGAACCGTGGCCACTGTTCGAGAGGAGGCGAACAAAATGGTGACATAATGCGAGGCTACGAACAGGCAGTAGTTCTGCCGCCGCTTCGCCGCGAGTGCCATTCATTCTATGATTCGCACAGCGTGCCTTGTTGTTATGATGGTCTGACGATGTGTCTGGCATGAAACTGACAAGGAAGTGGTCAAGGAGTTGCTGTAAGTAGAGGTAATAAAATCGGTGCAGAGAATAGCAAACAAGTTGTCGAGGAGTACGTACGTACGCATTACGCGACAGCTGGAAAATCGAAGTAAACGAAAAAAAACTGATAGTGCTGGGCCTACCGTGGCCTTGCTCTCTATAAGGATTGATGCCATCTTCCCCTCAAACCTAAAACTCTCGGACGGCACACATACCGCTCGTCATAGGCTCGAACCTATGTACGCTGGTTCCGTGAGTGCAAAGCACGCCATAGATACATCGCAACCAATAAAAACTTGCAAATTTTTCGGTCCCTCTCTTAAGTTCTCTCCGCCCCAAATTAAAACCGTTTCAACCCGAAACGACACGGGTCGGTCGCTCTCCTGGCTCTGCGGGTGCCCTTGCCCTCTTGGTCTGGCGTCCATCAATAGCTCTCGGAGGAGGAAGCCAGGAGACTGCGCGAGGTTTCCGAAGCGAGGCGAAAGTCCAAGGCCGTTGTCGGCGCCCTTCAGGTTAGAAACGCGTGCTGTATTCAGGAGGCGCGGGGAGGGGGGCGGGAAAGGGGGGGGGGGAGGCGTCAGGTTCGATAATTGTTGTGCAGGGTATCGTATTGTTCCTTCGTATGCTGTCTGGCACGTGCGCGAGTGGAAGCGCAGTGTTGAAACAAAAAACAAGATCGAGGGTTTACGGTAAATGGGAGACCGCCAAACTTCGGCGATTACTATTAATAGTGACGCCCAAACGTCTGCAACCTTAACATTATGTTGATTGCGTTTGTACAAGACACGATTGCGATGTTGTGTTGTGGAGTTCTATGGGTATGGGATGTTTGGTAGCGAGATGTCGGGGTTTCCGTGATGCCCCGTTGTTCTCTTTACTCCACGGTTATATTGCACTACCCACTGGTCTACTAAATCACGTGATTATATGTAGGCTGGTGGGTATTGCTATGTCACAAAACCGACACATTTCCACTACAAAAAACTCACTACCGCAACGCTTAACGTACAGTAGCCTCATGCTGCGCACCAGTGCCGTCCATCCGTTTACTGCCAGTGAAACATAGACACGATTGTTGTTGTTGCCGGTGCTCGTGTTGGTGGTGTTGTTGTTGTCAGGGTTATATATTTTAATACAAGACGAGAAACAGTCGACTTTTACATGTTTGTTTTCCTCCTTACCGCTGCTTGCATGCCATGAATTTTCACGAACCATATCACACCTTTCGGAGCAGGCGCTGCAAAGCGAGCTCAGGAACTCCGAGGCCAAAGTCTCCGGTCTAGAGACGCAGGTATCCCAGCTTTCTACGCGTGTGGGCAGAACTAGCTCGTCCAAGGCGGGCGGTGGCGGTGGTGGCATGGCGAGTATCAGCACCCGAAATAGCGGCAGCGGCAGCGGCAGTGGAAGCGGCGGCGGCGGCGAAATAGGGAGCGAGGGCGGGCGTGAGGGCAACACCGCACGAGGAAACGAGGTCACCGAGGCCGAGATAGCCTCCCTCCGTCGTCAAATGAAGGCAGCCATTCAGGTTGGTGGTACGGGCAGGCCTTGTTATTTTGCCCGACAAAAGCGCACTTTTATAATAGCCGCGAGGACACAGCCGTAGCCGGTGAAATTTTTGGGGTTTAAAGCAGGGTTGCCTTTCATGACGGCAAGCACGCCATTCAAAAGCGTTCAAACAACGCGAAAAGAACCCGATATTTATGGGATGACTGACAAAAAGTCACGCCTCTTTAAGGGTAGTAGATAGTACAGCTGTCGCCAAGAACTCGCTCGCGCAACAGGATACATATATTTGTACTATATGATGTGCAGGAGTCGTATCGTATATACAATACCTACTGTATATGTATTTGTATATGTAGTAAATTTGTGTGCGAGACCGTGACGGCGGGCGCTTCAGGAAAACTCGTTAGAGGTGCCTATTGTTTTCGCGCTGTCAATATTAGAAACGCGCTTGTATCGCTGCAGCAAGAAAGGACGAGTGCAGGGAGGTATGTATGGTATACACCTACCACATGAAGGTGCTGTGTAACGCTCTGGGTACAACAAACTGTGATATTGCGCCGCGGCTGGTGCCTTCCGCTCCAACACCTCTGCCCGATGCGCGAGAACGAGCGTGGACTATTTGTACAGCCGTCTCGTCATGCCCTTCGTGGCTGCATGTTGAACTATTGGCGCTACGAAATGCAGAACACGCCGCACCTTCGTGACTTTAGATAAATGCGCGATGGATGAGAAGCAATGCGCCCGCGCCCTTTTCTACGCGATGCATTGAAATAAAAATGGAAAGAGAAAATCGGTCCCCTGCTTTAGCCCAAAGTATCGATGTGGTCCCCTGACGCAGCAATCCCCTAGCCCAAAATACCCCAAACCGGTTCCCTATCGCACCGCCCCCCCCCCCCTGATGAATACAGCGGGGCCAATCGTCCATCTAATGACAAACAGCGTGGGCTTACGTAGCTCTCGATCTTGTTGTTTTTTTTCTGTTCTGTTTGATACGCTCACTTGTCTTTCTTAGGCGAAAGAAGCGGCGGAAAAGGGCGCCTTAGGGGCGACTTCGCGCGCTGAAGAGGAAGCCAAACGAAGGAGGTCCGTTTAGTTGTGACGGAGCGGTGTCCATTCCTTCCACCGGGGAGTTGATATTGATAGTACAGTTTCTTTTTGTTTTCCTCCGTCCCATCTGCCATATTTGCCCTACTTCTCCTGGTTCATCCTTCCCTTTCGTAACTCAGACCCCCCCTTGAGGCCACAGAGCGGGCGATACCCCCCGCCCCTCCTCATTACGGCGCATGCCTTGCATTATTTGTGGCGATATTAGTTCAGCTGTTTCTTGCGAGGTTCTAATCACTAGACCACCCAGGGCCGCCGGCTTACGGCTGTGCCCATTTTCAAGTCGATCCGTAGGCTACGGCTACGTACGTATAACGCCTTTTTTTTGCTGAACAAACGAGGGTGGAGAGAGGGAGGGAGGGATGGAGGGAGGGAGGGACGAAGGATAACTTTAGGTAAGATGGTTCACGATTGCGATCGAGAGAGGATACGAACACTCATCGTCCCCGCGAAGACAAATCTCATCCCCGTGCAAGAGTGAATACGCTCTGAGCGACTACAGCAGTTTACATGTCTCGAGCCGACCTCGATTTTCAATATTTTGCAGAGAAAAAACCCCGTACCATCAATGAAGATCATTTTAAATGGGCTTCACTTTCTTTCGTGCCCAACAGCGACGCTAGTGGTACATACCAGTAAAAATATAACAGCGGCGTGTTCAATTTTCATTTCGACGTTTTAAGTCAAGGAGGGGCTTTTCTCGGAAAATAAAATTGCACCTGATTCATGGTCGCCGTTGTTGTGCGTCTCAGCAATGCTGGTGTGAGTTTATTGTAGAAGATCAGTAGCACCCTAGTGAACTAACCTCCCTCTCTCATTCTCGACGCGAATCTTGTGGCAGCTCTATGGAGGATGCGCTCTGCCGCAAAGAGGGCGAGATGCTCGCTGCACTCGGAAGAGTGGACGCGCTCAAACTTCGGCTTCAGGTGGGGAGCGAGTGCACCATCTTTTGGACAATAAAACCGACCTTTGGGGAGTGAAAAATATCACCCTCATGTTGAAAAAAAATGGAGAGATAAACTGAGAGCGAGGATATCTGTGTCGTCGTGAGCAGTAAATGCGAGCTGCTAGTTTTTGAGTGCTGAAGCATAACAAGTAGAGATGATCAGCAGTCTACGGCTCTCACCATTCTGTGCGAGTTCCAAATTAAAAAAAAATAGGTCGAAGTGATCCTAACAACTCTGTTTTGTTTTGCTTTGCTACAACCCGACTCACTAACTGTCGAGTGAACAGGAAATGGAAGAAAACAACCAAATAGCGGAGGAAGACCTCAAGAGCCTCGCCCGACGGCGAGAGTCGGAGATCGAAGGTCTCGTCAGAAGGTATGCACAGGTGGCAGGACCCCCCCCCCCGCTTGCACAACGTGGGCATCACAAAATCCTTGCGGAGACATTAAACAGTGTAGCACACATCATTAAGCATTCTGAATTGAGAAGTTGTCGACACGTTGTGGGGCTTGCTACGTTGTTCGATGTCTCCACGAGGAGTTTTTTACGCCTGCCTTGTGCACGGAGGGAGCGGGGGTCCCGGTCCCCTGTGTGACAAAAGGCCTTCTGTTTTCAGTTGCTGCAGCGCGGGACTTCTCGGCCATTACGCCAATAGCGCGACTCCGCCGAGTTAGCTCAAGGTTGCATGGAAAGTGCGCGGTCCAATAATACCGCACTGACGGCGCGCCCATCTTGCTGTATCGCGCACCGTCACCACCTCACTTAATCTCACGCTGGAATTCTATCGATTAATGACTCGCCAAAGGGGATGGTAGGAACATTGCATTGCTGTTTTAAACGTACAGAAGTAGTCAAGCCTACGGTCTGCGCTCTGATCTACTACAGGAGGAATCGATACAGTTTTTTAAAAACACCCGGTAGCCCTACGTAATAAATCTCGGTTCGTTTCTCATGGGCGGTAATTTTCACGTACGTACAGTAGTCAATAGCTTGACTACAGTGTGGACCCGCCAACCAAACAAAAACGCCTGTTGATAATATAAAGAAGTCTTGACCCTTTTAGTTCTGCTACCTAAATTTAACTCCAATTACAAGTGTTTCATCCCCACAATGAGAGCACAGTCCTTAAAGCCATGAAAAAAAACTATTTGTAACAACTAAGACAACAATTACCGTCCCTTGAGCAACTTTGCGCATAGGCTACGTACTATGCACCGGCTGTATACCAGGCAGGTCACTATTTACTGCAACTTCTCGCCGTTGAGCTCGATTTCCCTTATACCAAATTTCTTACGTATGTAGCGTCCCCCCAAAGAACTTTACCAGGCACCAGGTACGTTCTTATTATTACGAAGGACTTCGTACAGCAAATCAAAACCCGCGGTGAACTCCCAAAATCACACATTCCACCATGTTCACACACCGCATTTGTTCTGATTACTTGGTATAATTTATATATACCTGGTGTACCAGGTATATATGTGTGTATATATGTTCCCTCGTAATACGTTGTTTCCTATTTGTGGACCTGTGTGCTGCACATTCTCTTCTTCCCCCCACATACGTTCGCCGATCGCAGGAATGAAGTCCTCAGTGACGCCTTGTCGCGTCTAACATCGGCCGAAGCTGACGCAGAGGTAAGAGCGGCAGCCAACATACAAGTCGACGGCTTATACCCAAACATACCGACGGCTTATGCAGCAGACTTTGCACGGTAGGGGTGTAGTACTCGATTCGTTGGCTATGCATACGTGTAGCACATTCCCACTAGTCTACGTACCTCCAGCCAGTAGTCGCGTGAACGAGCAAAGGCCGCGAGTGGGTTGTGCAGTACAACTAAACGAAAACATATTATTTTATTTTTTTCGAGCTCGTTTGATTTCTCGCCCAGATCCATCATCGATCTCCGGGGCACTCCCCTCGCCACGCACTACCTGTAAAGCAGTGCCAGGTGCCACTTTGTTCCACAATGGTTGAATCCAAACGTTACATTTAGGGACAGAGTGGTATCTATCAACCGGAGCTCTTTCTTTC
The DNA here is from genome assembly GCA_031763025.1 of Macrocystis pyrifera. Taxonomy (NCBI): domain Eukaryota; class Phaeophyceae; order Laminariales; family Laminariaceae; genus Macrocystis; species Macrocystis pyrifera. Next base: position 12,096,676 of record JASSKH010000003.1, read on the forward strand.
CGCACTTTCAGGAGCGCTCTCTTGCATCTCACCCAACGACGGATTTTTTGTTAAAAAATGTCCCGAGTCACGATTCCACGGCCTGCCTATACATGTAGTTATCTACGCAGCAAAATCTACTTCTCTGGGCGGGAAAATAAGGACCGTTGATACATCAATATGAATACCAAGCGGTTCTTAAAATTACGCCCAGAGTGATAGTAAAGTTTTACACTCGATCCAAGTTATAGTAAGTGGTTAGTTAGCTCCTGAGTTGTCGAGGAGCTACGTCTCAGCGAGAAAAAAACGTTTCGCACTTCGGACTGACGATCACGACCTACAGTACGTACTGTAGATCATCTAGATCCTAGCCTGCCGTTAAAACAGATGGTGTGCAGGATCTGTACGGTACAGATCTGCACAGTACAGATAAAACCCAGGAATATTCATGTCCTACAGTGGAAGACCATGCAAGTTTTTTACGGCCCCATTCCGGGCAACTCGGGGCTGCAGATCATTTCATATCAGGGAAACTATCTATCTATCTATCTATCTATCTGCTCCTGCTCCTGAAGGACCGAGATCATGGAGTGGGAACCGATGTGATCTGTGCGACTTGTGAAACGTTTGGAAAATAAACAGTGCAACTTTTATGTACCGTATATATCACGGCTCAGCAGGCAGTTGATTCACCCAATGTGCTACGAGTGCGGAGAGGGGTTCATCTAGTGTGTCTGAGCCCCCGCCCCCCCTAATGCTCAAAGAAGAGATAACAGAAATACTCGTGGCGACAACGGAGAACGAACAGGTAAGACTAGAGCGGATAGTGAAACGAAAAGGAGGCTGAGAATAGGATCATGGAACGTATGTGGCTTCACCACGGAAGAGCGCAAAAGAATCGAAATTGCCGAACAAGTAAGTAAGCGCGACCTAGACATAGTGGGAATTCAAGAGTGGGGGGAAAAAGAAGGAGGGGAGATAGGATCCAAAGTTGGAGAGTACGCATGGATAGGGAAAAAGAGGAAAGGGACAGAATAGGAAGAATAGGGGGGGGGGGGGGGGGGTGTGGGGTTCCTAGTCAAAGAATACCTGTGTGACATAATAGAGGTGATCAAAGACACTAAATTCGACGAAAGCATATGGATTAAGATTCCAGGGGAGCGGGGAGCGAAAGATTACTTCTTAGGAAACATATATATGCCCCCAGAGTCGAAGAATACGATAAAAATATATACGGAGGAAGTTCGGAGAAGTGGCAGTAGATGTACAGAAGTATAAGAGGCAAGGAGAAGTAGTACTAGTGGGAGATTTTAACTCAAGAATTGGGAGGGCAAGCAAACTGAATGAGAACATTGGACAGTATGGGGAAGTATCTAAGAATAAGAATAGGGAAGAGATGTTGAAGTTCCTCAAGCACAACGAGATGAAAACGTTGAACGACAGAGTAAAAAAGGCAGAACCGGAATGGACTAGACAGTGCATACAAAAGGGAGAAAGCTCTATCCTTGACTTTATAGTAGTAGAAAATGGAAGTGGTAAGGAAACGGAACCACATGTATGCGCAGCGGACATCGGAACTACGGATCACTGTCTAATATGGACAGACAGTCAACAGACGAGAGTTATCAAACATAGAAGAGGTAGGAAATTGTATCGATGGAGAATAGATGAACTAGAAGTAAAAGAGAAACGGGAAGAGTTCCAAGAAGAGATGGCCAAAAATGCAGAGAAATTTTCCGAGATGCTGGAAAGAATAGGTACAACAAGGAACGATATAGAAAGGGATGATGCAGGAGCTAGGATAATAGAAGGATGGGAGCAGTTGGTCAAGACCACAGCAAGTAAAGTAATAGGGAAGAAGTTGATAGCATGCGACAGAGCGGTAAAACGGTGGGACGAAGAAGTGAAAGAGGCTATAAGAGCAAGGAGAAAGGCAAACGCAAGGTATACATCGAGTGAAACTTCGACAGGGTGGGACGAGTATTCTATAGCTAGAAAAAAGTAAAAGAGATGGTAGAGAAGAAGAAGAAAGGCATATGGAAAGACGTAGTAAATAAAACAAATGAAGACTTTGAGGGCGGGATGAAGCAGATGTGGGTAGGGATACAAGGGATACTTGGCAAACAAGCAGAAGGGGCAGACACGGGACTAGCTACTCTAAGAGCACAGAACGGTAAAATGGTTAGTAGTTCGAAGGGGAAAAGGGAGGTACTAGTAGAGCATTACCGAAAGCTAGGAACACCCACAGCCAACGAAACGTTCGATGCAGAATTCGAGAAGGAAATCAACGCGTGGGCAGAGGCGAACGTGGATACATCAGAAAGGGAAGACAGTGGTTCGGGAGGGTTACAGAGAGAGTTCACAAGGGAAGAGGTGAAGAAGTGTGTAGCTAAACTTAAGAATAGAAAGGCAGCAGCGGCAGACCAAATAGTGAATGAATTTATGAAGTACGGGGGAGAAGGAATGCTTACCATGATGGTTATGTTGTATAACTGGATATGGAAAAACGAGTACGCACCTAGGAGGTGGAGAGAAGGAGTAGTAGTAAATTTATTCAAGAAAGGAGATAAGACTGACCCGGGGAACTATAGAGGGATAACGCTACTAAGCACAGTAGGCAAAACATTTAGTAAGATTTTGAACGATAGAATGGGAACGATGATGGAGAAGGAAGACAAAATAAGCGAAGGACAAGCAGGGTTTAGGTCAAACCGTAGCTGCGTAGACCATGTGTACACCTTAGGTAAGATTATTCAAGGTAGGAAAGACGCGGGACTAACAACGTACTGTTTCTTTCTAGATGTGCAGAAAGCCTACGGCACAGTATGGAGAAATGCATTGTGGAAAAAACTGTGGGAAATAGGAATCAGAGGAAAGATGTGGAGAATGATGAAAAAGATGACGGAATGTGCGAGAAGTGTGATGCTGGACGGGGAAATATCGAAGTATGTTGATGTTTTACAAGGTGTTGCACAGGGATGTACGTTGTCACCTAACTTATTCAAGATATATATATTAACGACCTGATAGTAGCAGTCGAGGGAGCAAGGCAGGGAGTCACGGTAGGGGAAGATACGGTGTCGGGATTGATGTTTGCGGATGACTTCGTGGGGATATCAGAAACACCCGAAGGATTGCAGAAACAAATAGAGAAGGGTAAGAATACACCAGCAAATGGAGGGTGACGGCGAACGTCAAGAAATGCGCAGTAGTTGTTTGCAACGAAGATAAGGTAAACCCCGTAAATTTCAGTTGGAAGTGGGTAGAAGATGAATCGCCGATCGTAGACCAGAATACATACCTTGGCGTAGAGATCTCAAAAGACTGCTCTTGGGATACACATATAGCAAAAATAATAGGAAAGGGTAAGGCACAAGTAGGCAAGATGGATGCAATCCTAACAGACCCGAACCTTGACACTGGGATTAAGAGATGTATCTTGATGAATGTGATAGTACCAAAGCTAGAATATGCAGGAGAAGTATGGGAAGGGAACGCGAAACTCGTAAAACAGTTGGAAACAGTACAAATGACGGCAGCTAAAAAAATCCTAAGATGCTCAAGTACGACTAGTAATACAGTATTAAGAGCAGAACCGGGAATGCGCCCACTCAAGACAAATAGAGACATGAAAGTTGAACTGGCAATAAAAAGTAAGGAACATGCCAAAAAAGAGGTTGCCAGCCATAGTTGATAGAGCTGTATGGGAGAAAGTATCAAAAGGGCGAGCTGGAATAAGGTGGGATGGCGTAGTTGAGAAAGTATGGAAGGGTCTAGGGGGAAACCAAGTAGAGATGATGTCCGCCGGGAAGTTTGGGAGGTACAAGGCAGAAGTAGAAGAAAGGATAGAAAGTAGGGAAAGGCTAGCGCTAAGAAACAAGGTGGAATCGAAAAAACACTTAGAGATATACGGGAGATTGAGGGAAGGAATAGGAATGAAAACGTATTTGCATGGCCCAATGGACTTCGCGAAAACGCTGAAACTGCGCTTTCGTGTAGGTGACCTGGACCTGCCAGAAAGAAGAAAGAGGTACACCAGTAGCCGGGAAGAGGAGGAAGTAGACGCACAGATGTGCCCGTGTGGCAAAGCAATAGAGAGTAGAACTCACATAGTAGGAGAATGTGAAATATACAAGGAGGAACGGGATGTGTTAGAAGAGGAGATGAGGAAAATAGACGAATGTGACATGGAGGAGTTTGATACAATGAATAGCAGCGAGAAAACGATCGCTATCCTAGGAGATAGATGGTGGCCACAGGAGGCCAAACAGGAAGGGGACAAGATTAGCAAAAAGTTTCTACGTAATTTATGGAAACAACGTAATGAGCGCCCAATTGTTGGAGGTGTCTCTATTAGGAGTAGGAACGGTGCTCCGTCTCGAAAGGGATGCGTGGTCAATGGTCAAATGACTAAGGCAAGCAACAAATGAGTACGCCCCCCCCCCCCCCCCCCCCCCCCCCCCCCCCCCGCCTCCCGCCCAAGTCCTTCCGCCTCAAAAACATTTTTTCAGCAGGATGCAACTCACCCTTCATGCGGCTCTCCTAACAAACACCTCACGTGTCGCTTCGCAAAGCTTGGTGCAAGTAGTGCCTTCCTCAGGTCGGTGAAAATCCGACGTGTTCTGTCCCGGCATTGCAGGGATGCGAGGGCCCTATGGTCATACGACTACGGCCATGCACGACATGAGTACCACCCCCCCCCCCTCTCTTCCGCCTCTCTCCCTCACATGAGCCTGATTTCGAGGGAGGGTTGTACTGATATTTTTCTGAGGCTTCCGTCCTCGCTTGATGAGAGGCGCTCTATACACCTCACCCCCCCCCCCCCCCCCGCCGCCATTTTTTTTTTTGAGAAAAAAGCTGGAAATAAAGTGCAAGAACCCCGATGAACAAATCCCCAACATGTATATATGTAGGTGCATCGTGCGAATAATATTGTAAAACACCAATGGTGCTTATTTTTCCAACGGTATTGGGTTATAACCGTTTTAAGACCGCAGTCCTGTTTTGGGGACAAACTACTCAGAATTTGAGTGGTTGGTCCTCAAAACGGGACTGCGATTCTAAAAGGGTTCAGGAGTCCCGATAGTCAGAAAAGATTTCGGTCAAAACGTGCTACCGCTGCCGTAGCATGCCTCTTCAATTCATGAACTCCTGTGCGTATGTACAATATGTACCCGGTTTGCACATTCCAATTTGTGTTTGTGATATGAGGTAGTATTGGACTATATTGACTATAGAATGGTCATGGGATATATAGCCGTAGAATCAAAGCCCTGTATCACCCGAAGAGTATTCTCGGGGCTCTGAAGTTTCCCTTGCAGTACAATGATTAGGATAGCCGATGGGAGAAGAGTAGACAAGCGCCCGAGGAAAGTTCCTCGAACGAGTTTATTTACCCGTCTAGCTGACATATAGAAGAAGAGCAGTGTGGGCTTGATGCCTGGAATCAAGCCCCTGTCGAATCACTCTCAACTGCTCCATTCCATCTCTCATCACGAAGAGGGCGAACACAGCAACACAAGAAGTGTCCTAAACAAAAGAAGCTTCTTTCCTAAACAGTTCAGATAGTTCCTGCATTCCATTCCCTTACCACGATACTCGGGTACTACTACATGTTTGCACACAATAAGTATAGCTACGTAGCACCCATATATACCAAGAAAAAAAAGCGAAGCGATGAGATCGAACACTTGCTCAAAACTCATATTCGTAATTTTTGGTGTAGTAGTTCGATCGTATTTAGGTCATGGGGGGGGTTATCTGTTTATCGGGTTGATTATTAAGCCTACAATATTTCCTAAAGAAAAAAAAAACGAACCAGTTTCTGGGTGAGAGAGATATACTCTATGGAAGCTCCTCCAGTGAGGAAGGGGACCCTCAGGCGTTTTGCAGGTGCTCAAAAATACAAGCCCCGGTCGTAGCCGCGCCCCAACTGAAATAAGAATCGGAGTACTGAACTGTACTTTGGTTTTTTGGTTTTGTTTTTCCATCCCATTTATTTTCTTTCGCCGTTCTTTTCTCTCTCTCTCTTTATATAATAGTCGCAGCTCAGATGGAGGTCACACAGTAGTGGGCTCTTCTTCTCCCCCCTTCCCACTGCGGTATGATGATGTGCCTTGCATTTTTTATCGCGAGAAGGTTTCAGCACTTTCTTTCCCCGTCAACTCTCGTCGAATTGTGCACTGTACGAAACAGGAAGATTTTTCCTTGGTTGAGGAGCCCCGTCAGTACAGAAGCGTTTGGGGCCCAAAAGCACCCCCAACCCCCCGCTACCGCACTGTAGAAGCATGGATCAGTTGAAGAATCCCGTCAGCTAGAAGCGTTTGGAGCCCAAAAGTACCCCCCTATGGTCATACGACTACGGCCATGCATGAGATCGAGTACATCTCTCCTATCGAGTACACCCCCCCCCACCCGAGCAATGTCTGCCTGGTCGGTGAAAACCCGATGCGCTTCGTCCCGGCATTATAGGGATGCGAGGGTCTATGGTCATACGGCTACGGCCATGCATGATAATGAGTACCCTCCCCTCCCCCCGCGATACCGCACTGTAGAGGCATGGGTCAGTTGAGGAGCCCCCCGTCAGTCAGAAGGGTTTGGGGCCCAAAGGTACCCCCCCCCCCCCCCCTACCGCATTATAGAGGCATGGCTCATTTAACCGATAGCGCGTCCTCAATCAATGCAGGGGGCGGGGGCTGAGCGCCACGGCACCGGAGGAAACGGGTTTCCAGCTATTCCGAGGCTGCTGGACGGAAGACGAGACGTTGCCCTATCTCTCGGAGGTACAGAAACATTTTGTTTTGTCTTCCGGGGTATGCCTGACGGCTGTTGCGATGGCCCGGTCGCGTTTAAAAAACAAAAAAAACTGATCACTATTGGTTTGTTTGATCAGGCGGTACTTGGGGCAAAACATCCCCCTCTTTTGAATGTTACGCTGCCGAAGGTTTCTGTTGTACTTCGTATATCTATATCGCTCCTGTAACGTAAGGGGAGTTTCTATAGGGTAGTAGGCATGATGACAGGTTCCTGCATCGTAAAGCGGCGTCGTCTAAGAACTAATGCTGAGGGTTTATCGATTGCTTGTCTAGTCCTTCCGAACCGAATGCCGCCGAAAGCAATATATACGTAGTCATGGCCATTTCCCCCACGCCCCCATCAGTGACATATATACAACTCTTTCATCAATCCTGGATGGGTGCACGCGCTTCTTGCCGTCCCCCCGCCTCCACCGGCCGTGTGCGCGAGCAGACCGCTGGCAGAGTACATCCGCGTCGTCGCTATCCTCAACGACGGGGGAGGGCGTCGGAACCTCGATGACCGGGCTGGAGGCCTCCTTGAGCGTCCTCGGTGACAGCGGTACCGGCTTCGAGCCACCCGCTCCGCCCATCGTCGACCACAACCACCGCCACCGCCACCACCACCATAACAACCACAACCAGCATAGCAGTCACCCTAATGTTCAAACAACGGAGCGTCACGCCGACGATAACAGGTACTCAGGCAGTGGTGTCGATAGAGGGAGCAGCAGGCTCAACAACGGGTCGATGGAGGCGACAGGTTCCGTTTCGGACAGCTGGTTAGGAGGAGGAGGAGGAGGAGGAAGCGGAACTCGCAGAAGTGACCACGCCAATAGTAATGCCAGCGGGCGCCTTGGTGAAAGCGAAAGTGGGCACCGCAGCAGTGGCAGGGGCGCCGCTGACAGTCACACAGGCACCCCTATCATCAGCTCCGCTGATGACGCTACGAGGTATCGGCCGGCGAAAGACCGCCGCACCGCTCAAGATGGGGGAAAATGGTGCTGCACGGAGTGTCCGCGGCGATGGCTTCCGGAGCATTACCAACGACACATCCCAAAAGCACCCCTACCACCACCACTACTACCACAGCTAGTCGAGATATCGGCGCCCCTCGCCAGGTTTCCGGCGACAGCATCGAAAGCCTTCGCGCACAAGGTGGTGGCAAGGGAAGCGGGACACAGGGCAGAGTTGCCGGCGGGCAGAGCGGCGAGGGCAGTAACGCTAGCGTCGCCGACGGGTCAAGCTTGGCTTTAGGGGGCAACAGCGGTGATGGGAGGGAGCAAGCGCGGCGGCAAATAGACCAGGCACTGCGAGATCGGGCACTTCGCAGACGAACGAGGTGTAGTGTGTGTGGTGCGTGAAATAAAAAAGGAAACCAAAACACAATTTGTGGCTGAATGTAACGCGTATGCAAAAACTATTCGATTTTTGTGCTCGGAGGAGGTACAGACCTCTGTCATGAATAGGAACTCAAGAACATGCGTGATTGGCGTATCACTCGAAACTATGTTTGTGACTACGTATAGCCTACTGTACAGTACTCGTACGTACGTAAATAAGCACCTTCAACTAGTTTGCTACCACAACCGACGTTGTTCGTTACTTACAGTAAACATGCCACCTGGTTCGTGCTTGTAATGTCTGTATAGCTCCACCCCGCGTACCAATACCAAGAACGGTGACGGTTACGATGCGTCTTCAAATTTGGACCTCAATACCGCAAGCTTTGCAGTACATCAACCGTGCAACCGTGTACAGCACCGGAAGAGTGGCAGCCAGCATGTTTAGACTCTGCCACCATGTTTGTTTGGTCTAAACACGCCGTATCACCCGCGACCAGAATTTCGCTAATCGCGACACATACAAGGGTACTTTATGATGAGCGTGTCGTCGATACCAGGGAAGAAGATCACGGACACGCGCACGCCCGTTATCTTGTTTCAGTTGCATATGGCGCCATGGATATTCAGACGGTGTACAGCCGGCCGTACCGACCGGGTCCACCACATTTCACTCTCATGGAAGCTTCCGCCAACTTCCACGGAAGTAAGTGTTCTTCCATGGAAACTCGTGGAAGCTTCCATAGAAGTGGACTCAAAAACCAAATCATGTGGGAGAACGGACCGATGGGCGGAAAAAGCGCAGCATGGATTGACGAGAGGCCATTGCCCCATAAAATATAGCGATAGCATCCAATAAGTAACAACGTTTGACAGGAGGGTCAGAAAGCCAACCAGAACCCGTAGTACGTACCAGGTACGTACGTACAGTAGTCGCGTTTACTGTAAGTTGTCTGGTCCTTTTCCCCCCAAAAGTTGGCACAGCAATCGTCTCGGACCCATTTACTCCAAGAATACTGCGTTTCCGATTAGCGTAAGTACGTCCCACTCTAGGCCTAAATATAGGGACCATTTTATATCCATATTAATGTATAAATGTTCTTTATATTTACGCCCAGAAAGGTAGATATTCACCAAAGGCAGCTACAATAGTAGGCTTGTGTATACAATCGCCCGAGGAATTGTGCGAATACTACGCCCTTCCATCGTTGTGTCCAAGTCGACAGATGACAGATGCCGATCGCGGTCAAGTCATTGTGTCACAATCTCGCCGTTCTGCCGGATGGCCGCTTGCTTATCACGCGGGAAACAACGTGGAGGCACGTAAAGCCGTCCTTGCTACAGTACTGCCCCCCTGTTTGCCCACAACTCAGCCACATAACGCGACGCCCACACTCTCCCCGTCGTGCTGCTGCTGATCCCTCCGCCCGCCCCCCTCTCCCGCCTCCCCGAAAAAAACACACACCATTGGCAGTGACGAGGGAATAGTGGTTCGACCAGACCGACGGGATTCCTCTTCTCTGCGGCCAAGGCTGAGCAAAGACTGTGAGCGCACCTGGTGGCCGTAAGCTTACATGATTTGCGAGGACCTCTTTTGGCACAGCAGTAACCCTCCCACAAACACGACCGTTTCGCGGCGTACCTATATACCTATACTCAAGTCCTCGCGGGACCATATATGAATACGCCCCTGAGGTGACTCCGCTTTTTCACCGATCTCTCCTCCCCGCGTATACTACAAGTATCACATCCACCGACTGTTTCACGTGATATACAGCTCCCAAGAATGGAATGTCAGGAAGAAAGTACTACCATGTAGCGTTAATGTTATGGTACTGCTTAGAATGAGGCTGAAAGCCCGGTAATTACCTGGGTTTAGGTGTTGGGATCGTATTTGTAGTACTTGGGAAGCGTATCTTAGATGGAAAATCAGGGGTTTTCCCCGCGAGGCGCGAGCTTGGCTCCCAATCTCCGCGTGCACGAAAGCAATAAAACTGCTCTTCTTCTATCTCTAAGCATGCAACAAACGTTAGTACCAACGAGTACCGGCTCAATAGGCAAACCTGTCCAGGGTTACAAAGTGTCCCGACCTTGATCGTAACAAGTGGCGTCGTCGGCTTGGGACTTTTCGAGTCCCGACCTTGATCCTAACATTATGTGGCGGCAACCATTTCAGCAATCCGTATGCAACGAAAGTCAGGCGGTTACCACGGGTAACGGTCGTCATTATAGATTTTTTCCAGAATTCCCAAAACTTCTAGGTTCTTTTTTTCGCGCAAACAAAATATCTTTCAGATTTTCCTGATTTTTTTTTTCCAAATCTGTGAAATTTAAGTTTCCTGATGTTTTTGCTTCTGAAGAATTCCACGAATCGTGACCGAACATCCCCGTATCTTTATACGAATCTTCAAAACTAAAAAAAATTCCAAACTTCCAATCTTTCCAAAGTTTGGAAAAAAATACTGGAAAAAAAGTGGGAATGGCCCAAATGAGTAGGTGGAATTAATTGCTTCTCTTTTTAGGAGATGATACAGGTAGGAAAAATAGCATCTGAGAGGGTATCCGTTGACAAAGCAAACAAGCACAGCAAGCACAGAACAGCAGCAGCCACGCAGAGCACAACACGCGAAAAATATTACTACTGTACCCTGATGTACTCGAAAAAAATCATAGACCGGGAAAACCCTTTAGAAATTAATGCTTGTTTTGGGGGATCGGGTTGAACATTGGGTACACATCCCCTTTTCTCACTCCTGACCACCAAAATCGTTACCCCCCCCCCCCCCCCCCCCCCCCCCCCGATACCCAAGGAGGAACGGGATGTGTTAGAAGAGGAGATGAGGAAAATAGACGAATGTGACATGGAGGAGTTTGATACAATGAATAGCAGCGAGAAAACGATCGATATCCTAGGAGATAGATGGTGGCCACAGGAGGCCAAACAGGAAGGGGACAAGATTAGCAAAAAGTTTCTACGTAATTTATGGAAACAACGTAATGAGCGCCCAATTGTTGGAGGTGTCTCTATTAGGAGTAGGAACGGTGCTCCGTCTCGAAAGGGATGCGTGGTCAATGGTCAAATGACTAAGGCAAGCAACAAATGAGTACGCCCCCCCCCCCCCCCCCCCCCCCCCCCCCCCCCCCCCCCCCCCCCCCCCCCCCCCCCCCCCCCCCCCCCCCCCCCCCCCCCCCCCCCCCCCCCCCCCCCCCCCCCCCCCCCCCCCCCCCCCCCCCCCCCCCCCCCCCCCCCCCCCCCCCCCCCCCCCCCCCCCCCCCCCCCCCCCCCCCCCCCCCCCCCCCCCCCCCCCCCCCCCCCCCCCCCCCCCCCCCCCCCCCCCCCCCCCCCCCCCCCCCCCCCCCCCCCCCCCCCCCCGATAACAAGTACCCTCCCCTCCCCCGTCACCGCCTCGAAAGGCATGAGTGGTCAATGGTCAAATCACTAAGGCAATCAACAAATGAGTACGCCCCCCCCCCCCCCCCCCCCCCCCCCCCCCCCCCCCCCCCCCCCCCCTCATAGGGTCATACGACTACGGCCACGCACGAAAGTGAGCACCCCCCTCCCCTCCCCTCGCCGTCCCTGTCATTGCTCGTGCAACCAACCGTCGTCCAGCCACAGCAGCCGCCGTTGACCTGGCTTTTCCGACCCTCTTGCGTTCGGATATCCGGGCGGGGGGACGAGCAACAGTAGCCTCGGTGGTGGAGAAGAGACGCGGTTCATCAACCTCGACACGACGAAGCACCGTGCTAGCGCCGGGTACGTGCAACTCTTGCAATTGGTAGACAAAACTATGATGGCTGGTACCAGGGCTATGAGATGTGAGAAGTCCGACTACAAGTCGCAGACTACGGTAGTTGGTAGATTGCACCCGATTTGCTTATCGTGTGTATATGTAGTGCGATAAAAAAAATAAGAAGAGCTAAAAATAGAAAGGCAGAATATTCATTCAGTTCAGCCTCTTGGGGGCTATAACTATCGTTCTCTTCTGCTTCCCCCGGCGCACTACCACTGCGAGATGCGTACTTGTATCTCGCTGGCACGTTTGTGAGTCGGGTTGTGTGTTTTCGTTGCTATTGTCAAGCAAACAATTCTCCAATACAGTCAGTTAGCTGGCAGACTTCGCGGCACATGACCAACAACTACCACCCTGCCCCCCCCCCCCCCAAAGAATTCTTGTGTGTGAATATTATTACAAACGTTCTTAATATTTCGGGATCAGAGTGGTACCTGTCAGCCGTGAAGTCCAGCCAACTCACAGCCGTACACCAATATTGCCGTAAATATAAGGACCGATTGGTATTAATATTAATGTATAAACGTTCCTTATGTTTCCGCCCAGAATGGTACTGCTTTCCGATTCTTAACCCTTTTAGGGCTGCAGGCAGTCCCGTTTTGGGGACAAAACTGCTTTAGAATTTGAGTGGTTTGCCCCCAAAGCGGAACTACTGTCTTAGAAGGGAACAAGAATCTCGGCAGGTGCATCAATCAGAATAGAGACAGATGGCGTGGTGGCCCAAAAAGAGGCGGCGGAGGAGGTCAGATACGCGCTTAGTACATACATGTATGTGTACGCATACTCGATACAATCTGAGCGGAAAACGAAAAATATTTTTCGATCGGCGGTGACTTCGCACGTACTTGGCGCACAAGGTTGAGTTCTATGATGTTTGGTTCCGCTGTTTCTTTTCGGCGGGGTCCGGGACAAACCTGTACATTTTTTCTTCGTGACATGCCTCATGCCTTGTGTAGACTTCTTAGTGCGGTCAGCTTTTAGCCCCTTCACGTGTACTACTGCACTGTACAGAAATACGTTTATAGGCCCGACTAAGGTGGAAGAAACGAACCGGGTTCGAACCGGTACACGAAAACTTGAGAACTAAGTGTGGACAGGGGTTTCCTCTCGCTCTCCGGGGCACTAAAAATATATATATGACTCTATGTTCAAGTAATTTGTCCCCAAACGGCAGTTCGGTTCTACAGTGATTAGGTCCTATTTTCACCCATCCACCCGGGAGGATTAAAAAAAATAGAGCACACGGAGGACCGGTACGTCGCACAGCTGAAGTTTTTCTTTCACTACCACGCTGTCTATACGGTGCCCAACACTGACACCGCGAGCGGTGTCACCGTCTCCCTCGTGCGTTTCCGTTATTTCTGCGTGCACAGATCTAAGCAAGGCTTCTCCGGGCGAGAGGGGACAGTCACTCGGGCACGGTCGGCGGCGACCGGTGCAACCAACGGGTTCGCCATTGCCGGAGCGGGAAACAACGTGGCCGCTCGAGTTTACGGCATTCCTCAAAACAGCCGATGACCGCTGGAATATCGACCGCCCGCTATGCGTACGAATAACAATTGTGAAAGGTTTACCGTCTTCAATGTAAAAACAATTCTGGAGCAGCACCGCTCCCAGAGACACCCCAACGTCTCAATTCGTGTCAAGGCCGAGCAGCACACCTCACTCGAGGCCGCAAAATGTCGCGGTCCCACACATCTCAAGCGTGACCTCCTACCATCATAATCTATGTAGCTGTGCGTCACCTTTTCTTGTCAAGCACGTTGCGAGCTTACGTCCTAAACCAATAGACAGCACAGTAGTGTCCTCTCTATATCTCTATTTAAGAATATCGTACATTTGGTTGAAAAAAAAAGCAAAGCTTGTGAGATCGAAAAATTCCTCAAAACTCACACTTGTGAGCTTGGCGTGATACATACGTGGTTGTTTGAGGAACCAGCGGAAAAGCACGCGTGGAACTGGAACCCGGGCCCTAGCGGCGACAGGCGCAAAACCTCGGGGCTATCCCAACAAGTTCTCGTCCATCACCGCCCCTGTCTGGAGAAATACGGGATGATCCCGCAACCTCCGCCTCCTGGCCGCCAGGAGGCTGACTGCTGCTGCTACTGCCGCTGCCGTCGGCTACGCTGTCGGGCACCCGCCGCATGGTGGGCTGTGCTTTCGGTCGCCGCTTCGCGAACACCATGAACATTTTGAGCGCCTCAGGGACGACCATGACGTAGCCGCGGACTTCGCTTGTGCCCTGGGACTCCCAGCAGACCTCGTCGAACGCGGCCGGGTTGGATCGCAGGAGCTCCACCGTTGCCGCCAGTCGCCCGTCGACATCGTGTACCTCGAGCGCAATCTGCTTTTTGACCAACATATAATTAAAAGCGAAGGTGGCATTATATATTGCTGTGGGGGTTATGCTGGCTGACATGTTTGCGGTGCAATACTCTGTAGATCAGTATATAGTTGCTACGCAAATCGGCAACGTACGTACGCCATCTAAGCGTGGAAGTGCTCCGTAAGTAATGCTACGGCAGTATTGTAATCCCAGAAACATGTACTCTACGAGTACGCGCGATCGCATGCCTACGGTAAACGGGGATGTGTGGACCACGGTAAAATTGTGTTTTCTCCTATTTAAGTAAAAATATAATATCTGCAGCAGTAGACTACAAACCAATTTAACTTGAGATCCTCGTGAAAAATCGCTCACCACGAGTACTCCCTTTGCCAACACCGAGGTGAGCATCGCGTGCTTCCCACAATCATGACTAAATTCACTCATGAGAAGAGCTGTGATGGGCGACAGATATAATCTGACAATGCATTTATGTTGCACAGAGCCCCTAGCGCCTCGCCTGGTGTATTTTCAGCCAGTCCTCGTCGTTGATGCCGCGGAGCACAGCAAGCTCGTCGCCTTCCACGTCCACCTTCAACAGGTCTACCGTAGCGAGCCCCAGCTGAGCAAGAGCAAGCGACAGCGGCACCACATTACACACGAACAACTTTCTCCCTTGCTTCCCGCCCTCCTCCTCCTCCTCCTCCTCCTCCTCCTCCTCGAGGACACCACAATTCTCGCTCTCTGTCACTTCTTCGCGTTGTCCTGCTTGTTCCCCCTCTTGGTTGCTGCGCCCTTCGTTCTTCTCTACGTTCGGTTCGGCACTACAACCTCCGGGGGCCGCACGCGAAGCCGTCGACACTACACATACACTCGCCGACGTCTCGGCCGCGCAAGCTGGCGAAGCATTGCTTGGGATGGAAATATCCAAATCGGCTGCTGGCGAGCGGAGTGGTTTGGCGTCGCCCCCCTTCTCCACCGCTGACGCTGCTGCTTTGCTGATCGCACTGCCATCATCGTGCGTGCCACCCTCAACGGCAAGTGCCGATGACGCCGGCTTACCGCCTAGTAGCGCATCGCGGGGGTTGTTATTTGTTTGGTGTGGCGCGCTCGATGGCTCCAGCGCGTGTCGCCAGGAGGTAGCTTCGGGGTCCGCCAGCAGAGTCCGTCTCTGCTTCTCGCGCTCCTCGGGGTATCTGATTTTTCACAAAGGAGGCACACGAGGGGATGCGTTATTAGTCATGCGCGGGAAGCAGAGGCCTTTGGCCCCACCCGTCGCCATAGCTGAGCGGGTTCGTGTATCAGTCAGTGGCGACAGACATGAACCCCTTGCCATTAATCGAACAATGGGCATATGGTTTACAGTAGTTATTGCATAGAAGAGATAACTTACTACTCTACTCAAGCACCGCTGAATTAACACGAAACACTTACTGTATTGGTTACCTGGTAGAAGGGATAACCTGCTGTTCTAGTCAGTCAGCGCTGACTGAGTAGATTAGAGTAGGCTATCCCTTCCAAACAATAACAGAAGATGTACTACTGTACCTCGTACGTCTTGGCTGACTGAGTACCAACCTACTGTACCTCGTACGTCTTGCAGGACGCTCGACGTGCAAACATCGAGAATGACAGAGAGTAAAAAATGCGCGAAAGCAGGGCGTGGAAGTAGGCTACCGCAACTCTGACAGTTTTTCGACCCCTTCTGCTCCCCGACGGAACCATGAGATAATATTTGCTACGTAGACATGCACCATAATCACTGAGCTGCAGTATCAGTCAGCGCAATATACCAGATATGCACCAAAAACAATCACTGAGCTACAGTCTCAGTCAGCGCTGGCTATCAACAATAGCTCACCAACGAGCACAATCTCGGGGGATATGGTGCAAAATCTAACATAATACATCCTCTCCACGTGCCATATTGTGCGCAATGCAAACAACAGCAGTCAGTGCAATAGCTCTACAGTAGCTGAAAATAGGGCAAACAAAAAATGCCGAACACCTGACAAAATTGGATTGTTGCTATGTATACGGGGGCATCAATTGCCCGACAATGTCATCCGAGGCGAAAAGCGGTAGCGTTTGAAGGCCAGCGCCTCACCTTGTGCTCTCCCCAGGACTGCTTCCAAAGAAGTGGAACTCCCCCTCGTCCTGTTCGGCCCCGAGAGCTACGCGAAGTGCCACTGGCCTGGGACCGGCTCCGGTCTCGGCGGAACTGACAGACGTGTGCAGGTTACGAACCAGGACGCTGTAGATATCCGGGATTGGTTCGAACGCGTAGACCTGCTTGAATTCGGGACAGGGTTGCGCTTCGTCACCGCGTCCGGCTATGCATCGTACCACAGGGTCGTACGTAAAGCAACCTAATGTGCTATACAGGTGCAACGGATACAGCAGCAATAGCGTGAGACGCGCATACGACAATAACCCCTCCTGCGTGAGACATGTATGCACGTGACAACACCTCTCCTGCCCTTATAGCCCTCTTTCCCACCAGCAGAAAAATAACAAGATGTACCACGCCTCTAGTGCCGAGTGTTTTCCTCAAAAAAACCTTGGATACTGTTTTGTAATAGGAGTATGAGCGGCGTGCATGTCACCATCATTGTGGGGTCGACACACTGCTGTATAAAACACCTCTTAATATCACGGTGTATCATAGTATAGGGATCACAGCCACATATAATGATGAGTAAACGTCCCCGGTGGCTTGATAGGTGGTCCGCGTGCCTATCAAGATCAATTTCATGGGTTCGAGTCTCACCGAGTGCATGCTTCTACGGACTTTTTCTTGCATAAAAAAAATGATCAGCGGAAAGCGCGCGAGCGTGAGTTAGCTACATTCGATGAAAATCGACGAGCAGTGGGAATACTGAACCCTATGCGCGACAAAAAATAAAGGCACTTACCGGGGGGGAGAAGGGACGGGCTTGTCCAGAAGATCGCTGAGGGTAAAAACCTCCTAACAGGTACGAGTTAGGCTGGAAAGTAAAAGTGATGACCAAAAAAAAAAAAAAAACATAGGCGGATACCTGGTTACTGGGTCCATCATGGTTACTATGCACTACTATGTGTTACTATGCCCCCCCGTAACAGCAGCAACCCTCCACCGGAGTGAGGTATTGCTTCTTTGTTTATTTTTATTTCTTTGTTTCCATCCCATTTATTATCTTGGCCCTTCTTTTCTTTATCTTTCCTACTGTAGTCGTAACTCAGATCCGTGGTCACAAAGCAGGCTCTTCTCCCTCCTCCCCGCTACGGTTCTTGCCTTGCATTCTTATCGCGAGGGTTGTGCAGCCCTTTCTTCCCTCGTCGACTCGCATCGAACTGCGCCTACCCACGGTACTCGTAGGCGCTCTCAGCAGGTAATTCCGTTTTTTTTTTTGTATTTTTTCGCAAATAAACTCAAAACCTCGACCCACGTGGGATTCGAACCCCAGCATCAACTCTTCTTACGGGGGATCATACTAATCAGGACCCATCATACACACAACCTATATATTCCAGTATTTTTACTGAGCATATTTGGTCCTGATTACTACAGTATATTCCCATGCAGTAGTTGCATTCGAGGGTGCCACTAGCCCACAGGGGGGATGCACTACTACTGCTGTAGTGGTTCGCCTCTACCAGCCCGTTTCCTCCGCAACTGTACATAGCTTGCTGTCATGGTATCACGTACCTATGAGGAGGTGTAATACGTACCAGTATGAGAAGATAGGCAAATAGACTTACATATAGGTATCTTTCTCCTGAGCGTGTTCGGTTGCCCCCTCCCTGTCATCTTAGAGCTCCCACTTGGACACCGCCCCCTTCTATTACTTGCCGGCGAGAGTATTTTTTTTTCCCTCTTTACTTTTTTTGTTTGGTGAGTGTGCGTGTACGCAGAGCACGGCACCGCGGGCGAGCCCGGCGCCGTCGTGGGTGTCAGCGGGCGCTAGCGTGTAGAGGGGGGGTCGAAAGGAGCGCGATCGCCGTTTTCGAGGCTAGGTGTCGTGTGTCTATCGAGACACGAGGGAAGCATGAATGCGCTCTGTCTGGCCTCCTGTGAAGGTTGGGTATATTATGCACGAGTCTATAAGGGTCGTTTAGGTGTGCAAAAGAATATACAAGCTGTGCTTATTTTTGCGACCAAGACTAAGTTCCCAGAGAGAGCTCCGCAGCCTGACCTCCAAAATTTCGAGCTGGCGAACGAGGGCCACGTGGAGTACCGGGCGTCATGCGGGGCCGGCGACGGGGCTCACTGTGGCAGAGAGGGAGGAAAGCTTCACCCGGACCGAATCGGTGGCGAGGTGGTCACGGGAGGGTGGGCAGCGTACGAGGCAGAGAGAAGCTCTGCCGTTCGATTTTTCTGTTTTTGACGGGCGCAAGGTGTTCCAATCAGGCAGGAAAGAAATATTTCAGAGGGGACGGGGATGTTTTTTTTATTCAAATTTTCGGTTTCATTTGATTTTCATATTTTTTTCAGTGGGGCACCGTGCTGTGCTTTTTCTTTCGTACATACACGGTATCAGTAAGTACAAGGTATGTCCTGCAGTACGTACATGCATGTGGCGTCCGGGTTGGTTTTATGGATGGAGCATGGAGCTCTTGGCATTTACAAGTCGCCAGTTTGCACCTAATTTTTGCACCATCTGCTCCGTTCAATTCTGCCTCGTGAGCGCGTGCAGCGGGCGGAACCGCCCGCTGCACCGCCGGCTGCGCGAAGCGCCTTGGACGTACTACTGTACGAGTATGAGATCACATGACGTACACGTATGAGGATATATGGTTCAGGGGACAGTCTGGTATTTAACTGTCCTTTCTCGATCTCACTCCGTTCCTGTACCCTAATTGAGCTCTCCATGAGCTAAGCGACAAGAAGAACTTTATCACGAAGAAGCGTGTCTTGCCAGCATCGACATCCCTGTGTCCTCCTCTATGAGGCACCATGACATGCAGAAAACAAAATCGGATAAATCTGTATCGACGTATGCCTGGTGCGAGGTAGTGGGGGCAGTACTGCTGTACGTGTGTATAACCACTGCTGTACTTGGTATCTGGTGTAACATGCGTTATCTACCCTACTACTGCTGTTGTAACTGTCGGCCTCTGCCGCTGTTGATAATGATGCTGCAGTAGTATCATGCCAGGTACCAGGTGTACAGCTTGGCCCCACCACGCTCACCTTCACCCTTTTGGCCTCTCGAAGGCACTGCAGCGAGAACAGCCCAATGTTGGCGCCCGCGTCGATCACGACCGCGCCGTTGTGCACGACAAGGCCGTGTCGCAGGTAAGAACGCCGCACGAAAACCTCCTGCAACCACGGCCCACAGCAAATGAATCATTGTGGTCAATAAATAATAAACATTTGGATTTTGATATTCATGATAAACGTGGACTTTATTTATGGCTAGAGTGGTATGCAAGTAGGAACGGCGACGATGGATGATACGCTCGTATATATATACTGCATCGTCAAAACTCTACATTTGATATTGCTAGAATGTAGAGCGCAGTAGGCTGTAGGGAGAGAGGGACGATACGCAACACAACCGCACAAATTGCACAGCAACCAAGAGACCCCCCCCACCCGTGCGTGCGGCGCGCGAATACCTCCTCACCTCGTACAAGAACTCCGCTTCTTCTTCGTCCAGGTACTCGAATATCATGCCACTTTGGTCCTCGATGAGCTTTGGATGAGCCATGCTATTAATATTAATAGTGATTTGAGGCCTGCGCACAGCCAGTGCTTCAACTCTCCTATTTTCTTTCCCTCCACTCCCCGTGGCTGCTTCCCACTCACGAAGCGTTCGTGCTGGTTGTGCTACTACATATACTCGCGCTGTGCGTTTATGCGATGCTTTGCTGTGGGATGCGATGCGTTGCTGGTCGGCGTTGTGGGGTTGGGGTTGCAAGTTGCGACGTCTCTGAAAGCGGCGGAATACATGCCTATTCGGGAAACCGCGAGGTTTGATTTGGATCACAGCATCACTTCTTGAATCGAGGGTTGTATATACGTATATCCACCAGGTTTGTCTCCGGAGAGAGTTCAGCACCGCCTACTCGACGGTCAGCAGTGTCATGAGCTACAATCGACCGGTCATGGGAATGGGCGGCAGAGATACAGGGCAGCAGGGACGTCAGGAGGAGCAGTTTGGGGTACAGCAGTGCGTACAACATTACTTGTACAACAAATGAATACACATGAAATGAACTCGTCTCGTCGAAAGGTCCAAACCGAGCACCCCGTTATTAATAATAGTAATCACATATAGAATACGCGCGCTCGGTTTATCACAATACTTGTAAAATTAGGTAAAAATGGAATATAGACGAGGCGTATTACGCAGCTTGCAAAGTTGAGTATCAACTATTTAATCAGTCGAACTCACAGCTGACGTATTTCAAAATTTATAAAATAATAATAGTAGGTCGCGTGTGACGTGTCGGCGTATTGGTGTGATTTTGTTACGCGTACGCCCTCCTGATACACGTATTACGGGGGGCCATAATAGTAAATAGGGCCCACGTTACGCACAAAAAACTACCAGGTACATATTTTCCTATTTTTACTACGAAACAATATTTGGTCCCATTTACTGTGGTCCTGTGAAGCGGTGACCGCCTAATAGTAGCGTAGTAGCATGTAGTTGTCTCTCCCACATAGCAGGCGCTGCTGTACTGGTATAAAAATACTCGTAGCCGGTGTTATTTAGCTCGCAGAGCTCGTCGAGGGCTGCCACTGTCTAACCGTACGTCGTAGAGTTCTACTGCAGTGTAAGTACAACAGTACAGTTTGGTGGGTGTCCCACTTAACCCCTTTATTACCGCAGTCCCGATTTGGGGACAGACCAGTCTAATTCCAAGTGATTTGTCCCCAACATGGGACTGCGGTACTTGCGGAACACTTTAGAGTGCGGGTGCGGGGCCCCACCTATGTGCAGTGAAATTCTCTTGTCACACAGCTTCATCCTCGAGGCACTCATGTGGGACCGGTCCCGCTTTAGTGCGGCCACCGCACTAAAGTAGGACCTTCACGCCTCCACATCTCTACGTACCTACAGAGCAGCACTCACTGGATGCCGTATCATAAGCATACCCCTGGGGCAATGGTTGGGCCTCATCCTCTTATTAATCCCAAGGCGATGATGATGATGATGTTGATGATGTTGATGATAAATAATAATGATGATCACGATATGTCCTCAAAATAATTGTCCGGTATATTAATTCCCTGAAATCTCACCCGTGGTCACGAAACGGGCTAAACAACAAACGTCTCGGTGGAAGAAAACAAACAAGTGCAAAATCATGGGGGCAGTATCAGTACGCAAGGGAATGGTACTAACGAGCCCTAGTATACCGTCCCATACTGCTTGTAGTACAGTTTGCTGTACTATAACTTCGAGCTATAGCTTGCGTGAGGGCGGATGCATGCGTGCTTAGCTGTGAGTTGGGTGACCATAAGTCGGCAGCTACAGCAGGGGTTAGTTGGCTACGTAAGTATTATCGATAGTAGTGGCGGCGGTGCCAATTATCCACCTATTTGGGTTTCCTTGTTTATGGAAGGTGTATTTGCTACGAGGTGCGAATTACCCCTTTGAGACCACTACCTCAGAGAGGGAGAGAGAGCTGAGAAGTCTACGCTAACATCAAAATGTTTAGATTAACGTCAGGACACTTTGTATCCCTTGACAGGCTTGCAGGTACTCGTTGGGACTCACGTGTGTCGTTTGCTTAGAGATAGAAGAAGAGCCCCTTCATTCCTTTCCTGCACGTGGAGACTGGGAGCAAGGCTCGTGCCTCGCTGGGAAAACCCCTTGTTTTCTATCTAAGATACGCCTCACAAGTACTACAAATACGATCCAGATAGCTGACCCAGGTAATTACCGGCCTTTCAACCTCATTCAAAGCAGTACCGAAACACTAGCCCACGAGCCGTATATTATGCATAATTATGGGAAATTCATGAAAACCCCGATTCCAGGAGCTAGAACATGAGCCGAAGATGCGGCTCCTCAAAATCCACTCCCACACCTCTGAACGGCAAGGTATCGAAGCCGGCAAGGTACGTCAAAATAGAGAAAGAAGGGAAGGCCTATCCTTAAGGGACAGGAATAAATCTCGTCTACGAAAGCCAGCGCCATGCCACCCGCAACCGGGGTAGGGCGAGAAATGTCTAGGGAAAGCGGAAAATTAACACAAAAAACAAGGCGGTCCTGTTCCCCGGCAGGTGTTGTCGATTTTATCCAGACCCCCCCCCAGCTCTCGAGCGGGGGAGGATCGGTAGGACGAGAAGAAAAATAAAACGGAGTGCGCCAAAACCCACCTAAACCCAGCCCAAATCCAGCCCACAACTCCGGAAAACTTGTCCTGTGCCACTAATGTGTGGCCCGATTACCCAGACCAGCCCCGACACTGAGCGGGGCGGTAGGCAGGAAAAAATGCGCAAAAACCATCCCCAACCCAGCCCAAGAAAAACAAACCAGGAGCATATCGACCCATCAACATCGACGGTGGTGGTGCCGATGGCAGTGCCGAAGGCCGTTACACAGGCTGTTTCCTATGAGGTTCGATTTCGAGCTTCAGATTTGTAGTTTTCGATTCCATAAATGAAAGCATCTGCTCATTTTGCAATCCGCATATGCAAAATCGGACCGGAATTTTTTCGATTTAAGAATCCGATGGCCCAAGTTGTCAGATCTTAACCGCCATCTGATTTTCTAGTCGAAAAATGGCATGGTTTCTAAATTCAAGATGTTATCAACGGCAGCGAACAGCAGCAGAACGATCGGTGAGTTGGATGGTGACACAGCTGAATAGTAACGTTGCTTCGCGCCCGACGTCGGTCGGTGGGCGGCGCGTCTATCCGTTGCCAGACTGCAGTCGGCTCGCGCGGGCTCGGGCCTAGAGACCGAGAAAAGCGCGCTCGGCGCGCAACTCTCCGTGGATACATACTCGTAGATTACAGCAGCAGCAGCAGTCAGTCACATCATGTCAAAATACAAAATACCACGACAGGTCGACTTTACGTAGCGCACTCGGCACGTCTCTTCGCTACCAGACCAGAGGCAGTCAGCGTGGGCTAGGACGCTTGGGTCCTACGCGAAGTGCAGCGCACTCAGCGCGCCTCTTCGCGGCGCCAGACCACAACAATATCAGTTGGTCTCGGCGCTTGCTCGAATCTCTGCACGCTGTTAAAGTCTTAGTCCCTTTCGCTACTGGTAAAAGGTAACCAATCTCCTATCCATCCTAAGCCTTGTAATACTATGCCCCCCTGGAACAGACCGGGTATACGGGTCGACGCGTGTCACCAACAAGCGGTTCCAATTTCTGGGGATCCAGAAGTATGTTTCAGATTCTTGACATGAGGAAAGTCACTTTCTTTAAAAAACGTTCTTCATGGTGGACGTGAGATTCGAGTTCCCGCCCAACGACTTATGTCCTGCCGACGACGCCATTTGTTGTATGGTCATACCCTGTTGGGCTACTGGCAAAATTATACCCAATCGCCTACCCAGCCTAAGCCTTTTAACCCTTTCGCTACTCAGCTGCACTCGATATTTTTCCTTGTCGTTTTCCTGCACTTGGGGGGTAGTCCTCTACTTTTTTGACGTTTCCGAGTTTTCGGGTCGGGTTTTTTTCTGCTCGGTATGTTCCTGACAGTGTTTTCTTGGGCCAGGTTGGGGGTGGTTTAGGCATATTTTTTCCTGCTGACCCCCCCCCGCTCAGAGTAATAAGGGCTGGCCTGGGTAATCGGACCACTCATTCGTGGCACAGGACACGTTTCCGGAGTTTCAGTTTTGGTTTACGTGGTTTCTAGCGTATTCTGCGTTATGTTCCTTCTCGTCCTGCCGACCCCCCTCGCTCGGGATCTAGGGGCGACCTGCATAAAATTGACAACGCATACTGGGGTACGGACCGCCTCGCTTTTGGTGTTAACTTTTCGCTTCCGAGGCGTTCCACGATAGAGGTTCACCCCGAGTTTTCTGAGGCTCCTCACTTAAGGAGCTCCATACCTCACCCGAAAACTGACTTAAGCAAAAATCAAATTGCATCCCCGTGAATAATCCCATGTCCAAAGTATATGAAAACGTTATTTTTCGAAACTAGATTGGCATTCCGACGATTTTGGATTAAGGAACTCCGACATTCAGAATTTTTTTAGCGGAAATGTGCTACCGCTATCGTAGGACGCGTCTTCCTCGTAGACACTCTCTCGCCCCACCCCTCTTGCGGGTGGTATGGCGATGGCTTTCGTTGACGATTTATTCCGTCCCTTACGGCTAAGCCTTTCTCTCTTTCTTTTTTTGGTGTACCTTGCCGACTTCGCAACCTTGCCGTTCAGAGATGTGGGAGGGAGTGGGTTTTGAGGTGCCGCATCTTCAAGTCGGGGTTTCCACGAATTTTCCATAATTCTGCATATGCGGCTCATCAGAGTGGGCTAGTGTTTTGATACTGTTTTGAATGAGGCTGAAAGGCCGGTAATTACCTGGGTTCAGGTATGGGGGTCGTATTTGGGGTACTTCGGAGGCGTATCTTAGATGGAAAACCAGGGTTTTTCCCAGCGAGGCACGAGTCTTGCTCTGCCTCTCATCGTGCACGAAAGGAATAAAGCTGCTCTTCTTCTATCTATAAGCAGACACTACACGTGAGTCCCAACGAGTACCCGCTCAATAGGCAAACCTAACAAGGGATCCAAAGTGTCCCGACCTTGAACTTAACGGCAAAATAGATCCGACCTTTTCGCATAGGAAGCCCGTTTCGATTGCGAATTTCACAGCTGAAAATGCGATCGGGTCAAAATCTGAAACTCAAAATCTGAACCGCATACGTTTATTATTAATAGCAATCATACTTGTATATTTTGTGTGTAAAATTAAGACGACAACGCCAGTCGACTAGTCTCCAAACGTCGGTTAGTTGGCTGGCGAGCCAACTCACAGCCCTAGCTGTGTGACCTTAAGGCTTGTATACACGGGTATGAACACGTGAATAGCACATGAAACAAATCAACGTCTCTCCATTTGTGCTGCAGCTGTACAGGAGCGCTTTGTTCAGGGGCCTTGATGATCGTGATAACGTCATCATGACTTTAGCGTGTACTCTCAGTATTCCTCGTATGTCCTGATTGAGTGCGGTACCGCACTAATTTTTTGGGGGACGATTGAGCTTCCTGGCCACTCGTTTCGCGGCGCGCGGGTGTCATACCTATTTAAGCGGGATCAGCATCGAAAAAAAAAACGCTGGCCTATTGGGGCATGTTGAGGGAATATCCGCCTAACCGGGTCGATCCCTGTCGACGCCGACGTGGACTTTTAGTGTGACAAAAAGGTTGCGGTATGCACTGAATAGACAAGGCAACTGTTTGGTTTTGTTAGTTTGTTTGTTTGTTTTAGGGGGGGGCTTCGCGCTTGATAATTTTGGCTTTTCGGACCAGACCAAACAAGTTAATAGCTTGGTTTGACAAGTCAGGACGCGCATACATCCAGGGTCGGTTTATGATTCAAGTAACACTCTATTTTCCTCGTTTTCTGCGTGCATACGCACGACTGTAGCAAAAAAACATATACAGAATTGTCTTCGCGGTAACAAGGACTGTTTCCGTTCTGTACGCGACATCCCGTCGCCCGGTGGCGAGCGCAAAGACTGGGCAACGTGGACAACGATGCGGCGTTGCTGGGGCACTGGCAAGCGGTGGGAACGCCCAACCACTTCGCACCCCCGGGCGCGTATGGGGTTATATGAGCACGTCGTTGGCGGGTACGTCCGGAGACGAGACTATTTTGGATGGTGGAAGACGAAGAGAGTAGCGCAGTTCGACATGGGGTCGACCTCTGGTACACGCGTCCAAGCATCAAATATGAAACAGCACCAGGACTATACGCGACCGCGCGCAGTGCTAGTGTCCCCGGATTTTGAGTCAGCTTTCTCCGGGTGCGCGCAGAAGTACACTTACAGTACACCAGTACGTAACGACACAAGTTTGGGTGAGACAAACAGCTCTCGGTAGGGGATCAAAGAAGAACTGAGGAATACAACGAAGGTTGGGTAGATTCACCGACCGAAGCAGGAGGCCTCATCCAATCCACTACTGACATTGAATGATTGGAGGCAGCTTAAAATCATACTGTAGAACAATCGTCACTCAATCAGATGAACTCAAATTTCTCACAAAATGAGGAGTCACGGTTTGATAAGATCAACTACGAAAGTGAACGCCCGCGTCGATCACTTTTTTAAAGGCTAGCTGTCCTGTCAGAATAGGGTAATAGGCACCGGAAAAATATAGGCCTTCCCACCCAATCTACAGGCTTAGTAGTCTTTTTCTGCAAGATCATTTCAATCCCAGGGATGGGCGCCGCGCTAAGAACTCACTAAGCGCGGAGTTGATCCTGGGCGAGGCTCCTCTGCTTCGGGGCAGGAGGCCTAATCCAATCCAATACTTACATTGAAAGATCGGCGGCAGCGTAAAATAATACCGTAGAATGAACACATGAAACAAACCAACGTCTCTCTAATTATGCTGCTGTACAGGAGCGTATTGTTCAGGGGCCTTGACGATCGTGATAACGCCATCATGACTTTTGCGTGTACTCCCATGATTCCTCATACGTCCCGATTGAGAGCGGTATCGATCTAAATTGAAACCCACTTCATTTAGTGCGGTTACACAATCATCCGGACTAATAATAGTGCGGGAATCCACTTAGGTGCGGATATTGTCGTTCGGCAACTTACCCCACTTGAAATTGAGTAGAGCGTCCACTCTGCTTTTACCTTTCATGAAGCTCATGAGTATTCGGTGCACATCTGCTTCTGTTTCGCATGTGCATACGCCAAAAATGTACAAATGTTTCAGTGTACCTACCGTACGTAGACTGCGCTCGGGGTGAGAGAGCCCGTAGCCCGTGCACGGTTTTTTCTAAAAGTATTTGAGTGTAGCACGAGACGACGAGGAGCGAAGAGAGGCATGCACTGTTGTTGTAGTACCTGGTACAGACAGTAAAACGTACGAAGGACAAATGGCGTGTGGGCCATCCCTGTTTCCGATCGGTGAACGATTGATTTTACCTATCCCTTTTTCCGATCGTTGAACGAAAAAATTGACGACGATACCTTTTTGTCCGATCGTTGAAGGCTCGTTTTTAACGGTCATTTCTGACGCTCGTTGAACGATAGCTTTTCCTTTTGAACCATCCTTCCTTTTGACGATAGTTAAACGATCCTTTTACGATAGTTGTATGGTCGTTTTAACAATCCTCCTTTCCGATCGTTGAACAACCATTTTACTACCGATCGTTTTTTTCCGATCGTTGAACGATCCTTTTCAACGACCGCTTTTTCCGGTCGTTGGACGATCACTTTATTACCGATCGTTTTTGACGATCGTTGAACGATCCTTTTCAACGAGCTCTTCATTACGATCTTTAAATGATCATTTCAACAATCACTTTTTCCGATCGTTGAACGATCCTTTTCAACTATCCTTCTTTGCGATCTTTAAGCGATCCTTTTCAACAATCCCTTTTTCCGTTCGCTGAACGATCGTATTTTAAACTATCCTTTCTTACGTTGATGGTTGAACGATCGCTTCTGTTGACTACCCCTTTTTTTAAAGATTCTTCTCCGATCGTTGAACGATCGTTTTTAGCGATCCTTTTGTACGATCATTGAACGATGCTTTTCAACCATCCCTTTTTCCGATCGTTCAACGATGCTTTTCAATGATCCCTTTTTCCGTTGAACGATCAATTTTTACGACCCCTCTTTCCGATCGTTGAACGATCAATTTTTACGACCCCTCTTTCCGATCGTTGAACGATCCTTTTCTCCGATCGTTGAACGATCGTTGAACGATCGTTTTACCGATCCTTTATCCAATCGTTGAACGATCATTTTTAACGATCCCTTGGCCGATCGTTGAACAATCGTTTGTAACGATCCCTTTTTTCGATCGTTGAACGATCCTTTCCGATCGTTGAACGATCTTTTTCAACGATCGCTTTTTCCGACCGTTGAACGAACCTTTTGAACGATCCTTTTTTCCGATCCTGGACGATCGTTGAACGATCGTTTTTAACGATCCTTTTTTCCGATCGCTAAACGATCTTTGTCGACAATCGCTTTTTCCGATCGTTGAACGATCGTTTTTAACGATTTCTTTTTCCGATCGTTGAGCGATCGTTTTACAAGATTATTTTTTCCGATCGTTGAACGAGATCCTATTCAACGTTCGTTTTTACGGATCGTTGCCCGATCGTCTTTCACGATCCTATTTTTTTATCCTTGAACGATCGTTTTTAACGATCCTTTTTCCCGATCGTTGAACGATCAATTTGAACGATGCTTTTTTCCGACCGTTGAACGAACCTTTTGAACGATCCTTTTTTTCGGTTCTGGACGATCCTTTTTTCCGATCGCTGAACGATCTTTTTCGACGATCGCTTTTTCCGATCGTTGAACGATCGTTTTTAACGATTCCTTTTTGCGATCGTTGAGCGATCGTTTTTCTAGATTATTTTTTCCGATCGTTGAACGAGATCCTGTTCAACGTTCGTTTTAACAGATCGTTGACCGATCGTCTTTCATGATCCTATTTTTTTATCGTTGAACGATCGTTTCTAACGATCCCTTTTCCGATCGTTGAACGATTGTTTAACGGTAATTTATAACGATCCTTTTACGATCGACGAACGATCGCTCTGTTTTTCTAACCCTTTTGACCATCGTTGAACGATCCTTCTTTACGATCATTTCACATTGTTGAACAATCGTTGTTAGCGATCCTTTTATTCTGATTGTTGAACGATCGCTAAACAAACGGTCGTTTTTTTTTTCGATCGTCGAACGATCCTGTTCAACAGTAGCTAGTTCCTTTTTTTCCGATCGTTAAACGATCGTTTTCAACGATCCCTTTTCCCAATCGTTGAACGATCGTTTTTAACGACCCCCTTTCCCGATCGTTGAACGATCGTTAAACGATCATCGTTGAACATGAACGATCCCTTTTTTCAATCGTTGAACGATCATCGTTGAACGTGAACGATCCCTTTTTTCAATCGTTGAACGATCGTTGAACGATCCTTTTTTACGATATATTGTGAACGATCCTTTTCAACGATCCTTTTTTCCAATCGTTGAACAATCGTTTTCAACGATCCTTGTTTACGAACGTTAAACGATGACTATTTTCAACGATCTGTTTTTACGATCGTTGAACGATCGTTTTTGAATATTGTTTTCACGAGATCGTTGAATGATCCGTTGGAACGATCCCTTTTTCCGATCGTTGATAGATCATTTTTAACGATCCCTTCTTACGATCGTTGAACGATCGCTTTTGAATATTGTTTTCTCGAGATCGTTAAACGATTCTTGTGAACGATCTCCTTTTCCGATGGTTGACCGATTATTTTTAATGATCTTTATTTCCGATCGTTGAACGATCGTTGAATGGGTTTTTTAACGGTCTCGTTTTACGATCGTCGAACGATCCTGCCTTGCAATCGTTCAACGACCGTTTTCAACGATCCTTTTTCCGATCGTTGAACGGTCATTTTACCCATCGGTTTTCTCGATCGTAACGATCCTTTTCAACGATATCCTTTTTTTTTTCGTTCGTTGAACGATCGTTTTTAACGATCCTTTCAAACGATCCCTTTTCTCCGATCGTTAGACGATCGTTAAACAATCCTTTCTAACGATCCCTTTTCCGATCAATGAAAGATCTCGTGTTAAACGATTCATCGTCGAACGATCCTCCTTTGTAATCGTTGAACGATCGGTTTTAAAGATCCTTCTTTCCGATCGTTGAAATATCGTTTTTAAAGATCATTCTTTCCGATCGTAGAACGATCGTTTTTTTAGTGATCCTATTTTCCGATCGCTGAACGATCCCTTTAAACTATCCCTTTTTCCGATCGTGAAACGATCGTTTTTTTTTTCGCGATCCTTTCTCCGGTCGTTGAACGATCATGTTTTCCAACGATCCTTTTTTCCGAACAAGCCTTTTCAACGATCATCTAACTCTTTTTTCCGATCGTTGACTGATTGTTTTCAACGATCCTTTTTTTCCGATCGTAGAACGATCATTATTATTGTTTAATGCGATCCGTTTTACTTAACGATCGTTAAACGATCGCTTCAACCAACAACTTTTTCCGATCGTGGAAGGATTGTTGAACGGTCCTTCTTTACGACCGTCGTTGATCGACCCCTTTTTCCGATCGTTGAACGATCGTGTTCAACTATATTATACTTTTTTTCCGATCGTGTAACGATCGTTTTTCAACGATCCTTTTTTCCGATCATTGAACGATCGTTTTTCACCATCCGTTTTTTCGAACGTTGAGCGATCATTTTGAACGATCTCATTCATCAATCGTTGAACGATCATTTAGAACGATATTTTTTTTCGATCGTTGAACGATCGTTTATCACGACCCCTTTATACAATAGTTGAACGATCGTTGAACGATCCCTTTTTCCAATCGTTGAACGATCGTCAACCGATCCTTTTGAGTGATCCTTTTTTACGATCGTTGAACGATCTTTTCAAACGATCCCTTTGTCCGATCGTTTTGAACGATCCTTTTTTGTGATCGTTGAACGATCGTTGAACTACCCTTTTTGTTCCGATCGTTGAACGATCGTTGCACGCTCCGTTTAAAATATCCATTTTCACGATCGTGAAACGATCCTTTTCAACGATCCTTTTTTTATTGAACGATCCTATCTACCGACCCCTTTTTACGATGATCGTTGAACGATCGCTTTTCTTTTAACGATCCCTTTCGAACGATCCCTTTTTACGATTGTTGAACGACGCCTTTCAACGATCCCCCTTATCGATCGTTGAATGATCGTTGAACGATCGTTTTCACCGATGTTTTTTTTTCCGATCGTGGAACGATCTTTTTGATGATCCTTTTCCCCGCTGGCTAGTGGATCATTTTGAACGATCCTTTTCAACGACCCCTTTTCCGATCGTTGAACGGTCGGCTTAACGATCCCTTCTACGATCGTTGAATGATGTAATTGAACGATCCCTTTCTACGATCGATGAACGATCGTTTGAAACGATCCGTTTTTTTTCGGCCGTTGAACGATGCTTTTTGACGATCACTTTTAAATTTTACGATCGTTGAACCATATATTTTAACGATTTTGTTTCCTTGATTATTGAACGATTCTTTTCAACAATCATCCCCTTTTCTGATCGTTGAACGATCTTTTTGAACGATCCCTCTATTCCGATCGTCAAACGATCATTTTATTAATGATCGTCTTTGACGATCGTTGAACGATCCTTTTCGGCAATCCCTTCTTCTGATGGTTGAACGATCTTTGTGAACGATCCCTTTGTTCCGATCGTCGAACGTTAAGTTTGAAAACGATCGGTTTTGACGATCGTAAGATCGTAAAGAAGGATCGTTCATCGATCGTAAAAACGAATCGTTGTCAACGATCGTATAAAAGGACCGTTCAACGATCGTAAAAAAGGATCGTTGAACGATCATAAAAACAAGAATCGTTCAACGACCGAAAAAAAGATCGTTCAACGATCGAAAAGAAGGATCGTTCAATGATCGGAAGAAGAAAGGATCGTTGACAACGATCGTAAAAAAGGATCGTTCAACGATCATACAAAAGGATCGTTCAACGATCGTAAAAAGAGATCGTTGAAGAAATAAATGATCGTTCAACGATCGATCGTAAAAAAGCATCGTTTAACGATCGTAAAAACGGATCGTTCAACGATCAACATGGTATTCGTGAAACCAAGATTAAAACCTGCCAAGAAGAACAAGATATCCTCCAATATAGCCGATCAGGTCTTGTATGATATCACATCCCATACATGATACTATATGATATCGCACAGCAAAACGAATATTTAGGAACAGAAGAACAAGATACCACATATGATAATAATCGCACGCTGTTGCTCGTGACATAATGCAATGGTGCGCTCTGCCCTTAGCTCGGTTCGCTACGTCGCGCGTCAAGCAGCTTGTGCTCGCTCTCCAAAGCACATTATTCGTGAACGGGATTGTTTGGAGACGCTCTTCACGCTTTCGTTGTGAGGGAGTGGATTGAGGTTTCTCCGTCTTTGTCTGGAATATCTATCGTATAAATAAGAGAAAATAATACATAATGATTTGATCGCAGCAACAAGAAGCAGCAGCAGCCATCGACGTAGCCACAAGCAGCGAAAACAGCAGCAGAAGTAGTCGTAACTCGTAAGTGACAGCAGCTGCAGTAGCCAAGGCCGAAGCCACAGCAGGAGGGAGGGTAGTAAGTAGTACATCTCAAGACGTGTGCGCCGCTCTTTTATAATAGCTAGCGCACGGAAGTCCAATGTTTGATGAGAGTCTGACTCTGTATGATACCTGGTGTCTCCGTTCCGTAAAAGGTTGACATACGCTTGTGCATGCACCCGACAAACGGGACTGGCCGTTGTTTCAGATCGTGACGCGAAAAAGGATCGTTCAACGATCATCAAAAGGATCGTTGAACGACCGTAAAAGGAATAGTTAAATAAATAAAAGTTCAACGATCGTAAAAAAGCATCGTTTAACGATCGTAAAAAAGGATCGTTCAACGATCATAAAAAAGGATCGTCGGATGATCGTAAAACGGATCGTTCAAGGATCGTAAAAAAGGATCGTTGAACGATCGTAAAAAAACATCGTTCAACGATTGATTGTAAAAAAGGATCGTTCAACGATCATAAAAAGGGATCGTTCAACGATCGGAAAAAAGGATCTTTCAACGATCGAAAAAAAACATCATTCAACGATCATAAAAAAAAATCGTTGACAACGATCGTAAAATAGGATCGTCCAAGGATCGTTAAGACGGATCGTTCAACGATCGTAAAAAAGGATAGTTGAACGATCGTAAAAAGGGATCGTTAAATAAATGATCGTTCAACGATCGTAAAATAGGATCGTCCAACGATCGTTAAAACGGATCGTTTAACGATCGTAAAAAGGGATCGTCAGATGATCGTTCAACGATCGTAAAAAAGGATCGTTCAACCATCATAAAAAGGGATCCAAGGGATCCACACGTGGCCAATCGGCTACCACCAAACACTCCCTGGCGGGCAAAATGTCTTTCCCTCTGGAGGGTGCCCAACATTGGGCTATACTATCGTGCGGTAAATTTTAGACCCTCCACCCCGACGTACAGAGTGGTCGGCCGCGCACGCTCTGGAGGCCGGCGTCACAATAGAAACCCTCTGGAGGGTATGCGACCGTACCCGGTGGAGGGTGCCCAATATTGGGCTATACTATCGTGCGGTAAATTTTAGACCCGCCACACCGACGTACAGAGCGGTCGGCCGCGCACGCTCTGGAGGCCGATGTCTCAATAGAAATCCTCTGGAGAGTATGCGACCGTGCCCGGTGGAGAGTGCCCAAAATTGGGCTATACTATCGTGCGGTAAATTTTAGACCCGCCACACCGACGTACAAAGTGGTCGGCCGCGCACGCTCTGGACGCCGATGTCACAATAGAAACCCTCTGGAGGGCAGTACCAAGTATATCTTTCCCTCTGGAGGGTGCCCAAAATTCGGGAATACTATAGTGCGGTAATTTTCAGACCCACCACATCGACGTACAGAGTGTTCCGGCGCACACCCTGTGGAGGCTGATGGCATCCCCAAAACCCTCTGGAGCGCATGCGACCGTACCCACTGGAGGGTGCCCAGAGAAGGGCGACCCTACAGTGCAGTTGAAACGCACCCACCACACCGACATCCAGTGGGTTTCTACGGTGAACCGCCACGAGATGCCGACAGTCAGACGCGCCTCCTGTATGTATAAGTATGTGGAAACCGTAAACATTGTTGAATTAAATATGCTTTAAATTATGAATCTACTACATGCTTGCTCAATCCAACTGACCCTGTGTGGACATATGTTTACACACGATGTCCTATATCTGCCACGACTTTAGAGACCATACTGCGCCATACAGGCACCAGCTGCGAGCACGTAATGTACAACATACATTGTACAGTGTGCCGACCGTGCGGCGTGGTGCCCGCCTAACCTACCCCTTGCGCCTCTTTCTCCCTCCTTCCTGCTCAATGCATCTGCGTGTGTATGCTTCGGAGAAACCTATGCCTCTCTCTTTGACAAGTTCTACTTCAATGCGCCACAACGAAGCAAAAAAAGCACAACTGCCCACATGTCGTGGTTGAGCGAGAGTATCATGTGCCATTAACAAAATGTATGAACTGCCCTGTCTTCAGCTTTCACCGACGAACATAAAGATTTGCAGTATAAGCAGCAGCCAGACACACAAGTGTGGATATTGAAATTCACAGCATCAACTGGCCAGAATACAAAACTGAACACGGCATCATCAGTCGAGAGGGGGCATCACATTGGCAACCCGTGTCAGCTAAACACGCGCTTTGAACAACACACCCTGCTGGCACTGCAACCGAATAGAGACGGGAGGCGCGTCTGACTGTCAGCGTATCGTGGCGGTTCACCGTAGAAACCCACTGACGGGATGTCGGTGTGGTGGGTGCGTTTTCGACTGAACTGTAGGGTCGCCGTTCTTTGGGCACCCTCCTGCGGGTACGGTCGCATACCCTCCAGAGGGTTTCGGGGATGCCGTCAGCCTCCACAGGGTGCGCGCCGGAACACTCTGTACGTCCATGTGGTAGGTCTGAAAATTACCGCACGATAGTATTCCCCAATTTTGGGCACCCTCTGGTCGCGTATCCTCCAGAGAGAGGGTTTCTATTGTGACGTCGGCCTCAAGAGCGTGCGCGGCCGACCACTCTGTACGTCTGTGTGGTGGGTCTAAAATTTACCGCACGATAGTATCGGCCAATTTTGGGCACCCTCCAGCGGGTACGGTCGCATACCCACCAGAGGGTGTGTGGTGGTAGCAGATAGGCCACGTGTTGATCGTTCAACGATCGAAAGAAAGGATCGTTGACAACGATCGAAAAAAGGATCGGTCAACGATCATAAAAAAGATCGTTTAACGATCGTAAATAGGGATGGTTCAATGATAGTGAAAAAGGATCGTTCAACGATCGGAAGAAAGGATCGTTGAACGATCGTGAAAAGGGATCGTTCAACGATCGAAAAAAAGGATCGTTCAACGATCGAAAAAAAGCATCGTTTAACGATCGTAAAAGAGGATCGTTCAACGATCATAAGAACGGATCGTCGGATGATCATTCAACGATCTCGTTAACAAGGATCGTTCAATGATCATAAAAAGGGATCGGTCAACGATCCGAAAAAAGGATAGTTGAACGATCGTGAAAAAGGATCATTAAAAAAAGGATCACTCAACGATCGTGAAGACGGATCGTTCAACGATCACAAAAAAAGAATCGTTGAACGATCGTAAAAAGGAATTGTCAAAGAAAGGATCGTTCACGACGATCATCGGGATAAAGGATCGTTAAAAAACGGATCGTTCAACGACCGTAAAAAAGGATCGTTCAACGATCGTAAAACAGGATCGTTCAACGATTACAAAAAAGATCGTTAGATAGATGATCGTTCAACCATCGGAAAATAAGGATCGTTCAACGATCATAAAGGAGGATATCATATAAAGGGATCGTTCAACGATCGCGAAAAGGATAGTTCAACGATCATAAAAAGGATCGTTAAACGATCGTAAAAAGGGATCGTTAGACAAATGATCGTTGAACGATCGGAAAAAAAGATCGTTCAACGATCGCAAAAAAGGATCGTTAAAAAAAAGATCGTTCAACGATCGTAAAAAAGGATCGCGTTCAACGATCATAAAAAAGGATCGTTAGATGATCGTTCAACGAGTGGAAAACAAGGATCGTTAAAAAGCATCGTTCAACCGGTCGTCAAAAAGGGTCGTTCACCGATCATAAAAAGCATCGTTCAACGATCGGAAAATAAAATCGTTGAACGATCGTAAAAAGGGATCGTCAAACATAGGATCGTTCAACGATAGTAAAAAAGGATAGTTCAACGACCAAAAAAAAAGATCGTTCAACGATGATAAGAAAGGACCGTGGACGATCGTAAAATAGGATCGTCCAAGGATCGTTAAGACGGATCATTCAACGATCCTTCTAAAGGATCGTTGAACGATCGTAAAAAAGGATGTTCAAAAAAAGGATCGTTCAACGTTCGCAAAGAAGGATCGTTCATTGATCGTAGAAACGGATCGTTGACAAAGATCGTATAATAAGATCGTTGACAACGATCGTACAAAAGGATCGTTCGACGATCATAAAAACAAGGGGTCGTTCAACGATCGAAAAAAAGGATCGTTCAACGATCGAAAAGAAGGATCGTCCAACGTTCGGTAGAAAGGATCG
Organism: Macrocystis pyrifera; assembly: GCA_031763025.1. NCBI lineage: Eukaryota > Phaeophyceae > Laminariales > Laminariaceae > Macrocystis > Macrocystis pyrifera. The sequence goes on from JASSKH010000003.1 coordinate 12,133,246, forward strand.
TTGACAACGATCGATCGTAAAAAAGATCGTTCAACAATCATGAAAAATGATCTTTCAACGATCATAAAAAAAAGGATCGTTCAACGATCATAAAAAAATGGAGCATTCAACGACCGTACAAAAGGAGCGTTCAACGATGATAAAAAGGGATCGTTCAACGATCGTTAAAATGGATCGTTGAACGATCGGGAGAAAGGATGGTTGAACGTTCGTAAAAAGAGATCGTCAAACAAAAAGGATCGTTCAACAATCGTAAAAAAAGATCGTTCAGCGATCGTGAAAAAAGATCGCTGAACGATCGAAAAAAAGGATCGTTTAACGATCATAAAAAATATCGTTAGATGATCGTTCAACGATCGGAAAATAAGGATCGTTAAAAGCATCGTTCAACGATTGTAAAAAGGGATAGTTCAACGATCATCAAAAGGGCTCGTTCAACGATCGTCAACTAGGATCGTTCAACGATCGTTGAACCGTGTCGTTCTACGATCGTAAAAAGGATCGTTGAACGATCGTAAAAAAGGATCTTAAAAAAAAGGATCGTTCAACGATCGGGAAAAAGGATCGTTCAACGATCTCGAAAAAAAAGGATCGTTCAACGATCGGGAAAAAGGATCGTTCAACGATCTCGAAAAAAAAGATCGTTCAACGATCATAAAAAAGGATCCTTGACAACGATCGTGAAAACCAATCGTTCAGGAATCGTTCAGACGGATCGTTCAACGATCCGAAAAAAGGATCGTTGAACGATCGTAAAAAAACAAATTAAATAGAGGATCGTTCAACGATCATAAAAAAGGATCGTTCATCATCGATCGTAAAAACAGATCGTTGACACCGATCGGAAAAAAGGATCGCGTTCGACGATCACAAAAAAAGGGATCGTTCAACGATCGAAAAACAGTATCGTTCAACGATCGAAAAGAAGGATCGTTCAACGATCGGGAGAAAGGATCGTTGACAACGATCGTAAAAGAGGATCGTTCAACGATCATAAAAAGGGATCCACACGTGGCCAATCGGCGACCACCAAACACCCTCTGGAGGGGAAAAATATCTTTCCCTGTGGAGGGTGCCCAACATTGGGCTACACTATCGTGCGGTAAATTGGACCCTCCACCCCGACGTACAGAGCGGTCGGCCGCGCACGCTCTGGAGGCCGACGTCACAATAGAAACCCTCTAGAGGGTATGCGACCGTACCCGGTGGAGGGTGCCCAAAATTGGGCTATACTATCGTGCGGTAAATTTTAGACCCGCCACACCGACGTACAGAGTGGTCGACCGCGCACGCTCTTGAGGCCGACGTCACAATAGAAACCCTCTGAAGGGCAGTACCAAGTATATCTTTCCCTCTGGAGGGTGCCCAAAATTCGGGAATGCTATAGTGCGGTAATTTTCAGACCCACCACATCGACGTACAGAGTGTTCCGGCGCGCACCCTGTGGAGGCTGACGGCATCCCCAAAACCCTCTGGAGTGCATGCGACCGTACTGGAGGGTGCCCAAGGAAGGGCGACCCTACAACAGTGCGGTCGAAAACGCACCCACCACACCGACATCCAGTGGGTTTCTACGGTGAACCGCCCCGAGACGCCGACAGCCAGATGTGCCTCCTGTATGTAAAAGTATGTGAAAACCGTAAACATTGTTGAATTTAATATGCTTTAAATTATGAATCTACTACATGCTTGCTCAATCCAACTGACCCTGTGTGGACATATGTTTACACACGATGTCCTATATCTGCCACGACTTTAGAGACTATACTGCGCCATACAGACACCAGTTAGTTGCGAACACGTAATAATGTACAACATACATTGCACAGTATGCCGACCGTGCGGCGTGGTGCCCGCCTAACCTACCCCTTGCGCCTCCTTCTCCCTCCTTCCTACTCAATGCATCTACGTGCGTATACTTCGGAGAAACCTATGCCTCTTTCTTTGACAAGTTCTACTTCAATGCGCCACAACGAGGCAAAAAAAGCACAACAACTGCCCACATGTCGTGGTTGAGCGAGAGTATCATGCGCCATTAACAAAATGTATGAACTGCCCTGTCTTCAGCTTTCACCGACGAACATTTGCAATATAGGCAGCAGCCAGACACACAAATGTGGATATTGAAATTCACAGCATCAACTGGCCAGAATGCGAAACTGAACACAGCATCATCAGTCGAGAGGGGGCATCACATTGGCAACCCGTGTCAGCTAAACACGCGCTTTGAACAACACACCCTGCTGGCACTGCAACCGAATAGAGACGGGAGGCGCGTCTGACTGTCGGCGTATCGTGGCGGTTCACCGTAGAAACCCACTGGATGTCGGTGTGGTGGGTGCGTTTTCGACTGCACTGTAGGGTCGCCCTTCTTTGGGCACCCTCCTGCGGGTACGGTCGCATACCCTCCAGAGGGTTTTGGGGATGCCGTCAGCCCCCACAGGGTGCGCGCCGGAACACTCTGTACGTCCATGTGGTAGGTCTAAAAATTACCGCACGAAGGTATTCCCCAATTTTGGGCACCCTCCAGCGGGTACGGTCGCGTATCCTCCAGAGAGAGGGTTTCTATTGTGACGTTGGCCTCCAGAGCGTGCGCGGCCGACCACTCTGTACGTCTGTGTGGTGGGTCTAAAATTTACCGCACGATAGTATTCCCCAATTTTGGGCACCCTCCAGCGGGTACGGTCGCATACTCTCCAGAGGGTTTCTATCGTGACGTCGGCCTCCAGAGCGTGCGCGGCCGACCACTCTGTACGCCGGTGTGGTGGGTCTAAATTTTACAGCACGATAGTATCGGTTTGGGTCCAGAGGGAAATATATTTTCATCCTCCAGAGGGTGTTTGGTGGTAGCCGATTGGCCACGTGTTGATCGTTCAACGATCGGAAGAAAGGATCGTTAACAACGATCGTAAAAAAGGATCGTTCAACGATCATGGAAAAGGATCGTTCAACAATCATGAAGATGGATCGTTCAACGATCGTGAAAAAGGATCGTTCAACGATCGTAAAAAAGGATAGTTGAACGATCGTAAAAAGGGATCGTTAAATAAATGATCGTTCGACGATCGTAAAAAAGCATCGTTTATCGATCGTAAAAAAGATCGTTCAACATCATAAAAAGGATCGTCGAATGTTCGTTGAACGATCGTTAAAAAGGATCACTTAACGATCATAAAAAGGGATGGGTCAACGATCGTGAAAAAGGATCGTTCAACGATCGTGTAAAAGGATCGTTCGAAGATCATTCAAAAGGATCGTTAGATGATCGTTCAATGATCGGAAAATGAGGATGGTTAAAAAAGATCGTTCAATGATCGTAAAAATGGATCGTTCAACGATCATAAAACGGAGCGTTCAACGTAAAAAAAAAAGAATCGTTCAATGATCGTTAAAACGGATCGTTCAACGATCGTAAAAAAGGATTGTTAAAACATGGATCGTTCAACGTTCGTAAAAAATAATCGTGAAAAGGGATCGGAAAAAAGGATCGTTCAAGGATCGAAAAAAAAGACGTTCAACGATCATAGAAAAGGATCGTTGACAACGATCGTAAAATAGGATCGTTCAACGCGAGCACAAAAAGGGATCGGTCAACGATCGGAGAACAGGATTGTTGAACGATGGTCAAAACGGATGTTTAAATAAAGGATCGTTCAACGATCGAAACGAAGGATCGTTCATCCATCGTAGAAACAGATCGTTGACAACGATCGTATAAAAGGATCGTTCAAAGATCATAAAAAAGGGATCGTTCAACGATCGAAAAAAAGGATCGTTCAACGATCGAAATGGGGGATCGTTCAACGATCGTGAAAAAAGATCGTTCAACGATCGTAAAAAGGGATCGTTAAGTAAATGATCGTTCAACGATCGTAAAAGAGGATCGTTCAACGATCATAAAAAGGGATCCACACGTGGCCAATCGGCGACCACCAAACACCCTCTGGAGGGGAAAAATATCTTTCCCTCTGGCGGGTGCCCAACATTGGGCTATACTATCGTGCGGTAAATTTTAGACCCTCCACCCCGACGTACAGAGCGGTCGGCCGCGCACGCTCTGGAGGCCGACGTCACAATAGAAACCCTCTGGAGAGTATGCGACCGTACCCACTGGAGGGTGCCCAAAATTGGGCTATACTATCGTGCGGTAAATTTTAGACCCGCCGCACCGACGTACAGAGTGGTCGGCCGCGCACGCTCTGGACGCCGATGCCTCAATAGAAACCCTCTGAAGGGCAGTACCAAGTATATCTTTCCCTCTGGAGGGTGCCCAAAATTCGGGAATGCTATAGTGCGGTAATTTTCAGACCCACCACATCGACGTACAGAGTGTGCCGGCGCGCACCCTGTGGAGGCTGACGGCATCCCCAAAACCCTCTGGAGTGCATGCGACCGTACTGCAGGGTGCCCAAGGAAGGGCGACCCTACAGTGCAGTTGAAAACGCACCCACCACACCGACATCCGGTGGGTTTCTACGGTGAACCGCCACGAGATGCCGACAGTCAGATGTGCCTCCTGTATGTAAAAGTATGTGAAAACCGTAAACATTGTTGAATTTAATATGCTATAAATTATGAATCTACTACATGCTTGCTCAATCCAACTGACCCTGTGTGGACATATGTTTACACACGATGTCCTATATCTGCCACGACTTTAGAGACCATACTGCGCCATACAGACACCAGTTAGTTGCGAGCACGTAATGTACAACATACATTGCACAGTATGCCGACCGTGCGGCGTGGTGCCCGCCTAACCTACCCCTTGCGCCTCCTTCTCCCTCCTTCCTACTCAATGCATCTGCGTGCGTATGCTTTGGAGAAACCTATGCCTCTCTCTTTGACAAGTTCTACTTCAATGCGCCACAACGAGGCAAAAAAAGCACAACAACTGCCCACGTGTTGTGGTTGAGCGAGAGTATCATGCGCCATTAACAAAATGTATGAACTGCCCGGTATTTAGCTTTCACCGACGAACATTTGCAATATAGGCAGCAGCCAGACACACAAATGTGGATATTGAAATTCACAGCATCAACTGGCCAGAATGCAAAACTGAACACGACATCATCAGTCGAACACAAGAGGGGGCATCACATTGGCAGCCCGTGTCAGCTAAACACGCGCTTTGAACAACACACCCTGCTGGCACTGCAACCGAATAGAGACGGGAGGCGCGTCTGACTGTCAGCGTATCGTGCCGGTTCACCGTAGAAACCCACTGGATGTCGGTGTGGTGGGTGCGTTTTCGACTGCACTGTAGGGTCGCCCTTCTTTGGGCACCCTCCTGCGGGTACGGTCACATACCCTCCAGAGGGTTTTGGGGATGCCGTCAGCCCCCACAGAGTTCCCGCCGGAACACTCTGTACGTCCATGTGGTAGGTCTGAAAATTACCGCACGATCGTATTCCCCAATTTTGGGCACTCTCCAGCGGGTACGGTCGCGTATCCTCCAGAGAGAGGGTTTCTATTGTGACGTTGGCCTCCAGAGCGTGCGCGGCCGACCACTCTGTACGTCTGTGTGGTGGGTCTAAAATTTACCGCACGATAGTATGGCCCAATTTTGGGCACCCTCCAGCGGGTACGGTCGCATACTCTCCAGAGGGTTTCTATCGTGACGTCGGCCTCCAGAGCGTGCGCGGCCGACCACTCTGTACGCCGGTGTGGTGGATCCAAAATTCACCGCACGATAGTATGGCCCAATGTTGGGTCCAGAGGGAAAGATTTTTTGCCCTCCAGAGGGTGTTTGGTGGTAGCCGATAGGCCACGTGTTGATTGTTCAACGATCGGAAGAAAGGATCGTTGACAACGTTCAACGACCTTAAAATGGATCGTTGAACGATCGTAATAAGGTGATCGTTAAGTAAATGATCATTCAACAATCGTACAAAGGCATCGTTGAACGATCGTAAAAGAGATCGTTGAACGATCATAAAAAAGGATCGACGGATGATCGTTGAACGATCGTTTAAAAGGATCGTTCAACGATGATAAAAAAGGATCAGTCAACGATCGTTAAAACAGATCGTTCAACGATCGGAAAAAAGGATCGTTGATCGATCGTAAAAAAGGATCGTCGAATAAACGTTCGTTCAACGATCGTTAAAAAGGATCGTTCACCGATCATAAAAGAGGATCGTTCAACGACCATAAAAAAGGATCGTTAGATGATCGTTTAACCATCGAAAAATAAGGATCGTGAAAAAGCACCGTTCAACGATCGTAAAAACGGATCGTTGAAATATCATAAAAAGGGATCGTTTAACGATCGTAAAATTGGATCATGCGGCGATCATAAAACAAAATGGATTGTTCAACGATCGGAAAAAAGGATCGTTCAACGATCGAAAAGAAGGATCGTTCCACGATAGGAAGAAAGGATCGTTGACAACGATCATAAAAGAGGATCGTTTACAACGATCGTAAAAAAGTATTGTTCAACGATCATACTAAGGAAGGATCGTTCTACGATCATAAAAAGGGATCGTTGAACGATCGAAAAAAGAGATCGTTGAACGATCGTAAAAAGGGATTGTTAAATAAATGATCGTTCAACGATCGAAGCATCGTTTAACGATCGTAAAAAAGGGTCGTCCAACGATCATAAATCAAAGGATCGTTCAACGATCATAAAAAATATCGTTGAACGATCGTCAAAAAGGATCGTTAAATAAATGATCGTTCAACGATCGTAAAAAACATCGTTTAACGACCGTGAAAAAAAATCGTTCAACGATCTTAAGAAAAGATAGTCGGATGATCGTTCAACGATCGTAAAAAAGGATCGTTCAACGATCATAAAAAGGGATCGGTCAACGATCGTTAAAACGGATCGTTCAACGATAGGAAAAAAGCATCGTTGAACGATCGTAAAAAGGGATCGTTAAATAAACGATCGTTCGTTGATCGTAGAAAAGGATCGTTTAACGATCATAAAAAAGGATCGTTGTTAGATGATCGTTCAACGATCGGAAAATGAGGATCGTTAAAAGGCATCGTTCAACGATCGTAGAATAGGATCGTTTAGCGATCATAAAAAAAGGCATCTTTCAACGATCGTAAAGAAGGATCGTTCAACGATGGGAAAAAAGAATCGTTGACAACGATCATAAAAAAGGTTCGTTGACAACGATCGTAGAAAATGATCGTTCAACGATCATAAAAAGGATCGTTCAAAGATCATAAAAAGGGGTGGTTGAACGATCGTAAAAAAAGATCGTTGAACGATCGTAAAAAGGGATCGTTAAGTAAGTAATCGTTCAACGACCGTAAAAGCATCGTTTAACGATCGTAAAAAAGGATCGTTCAACGATCATGAAAAGGGATCGTTCAACGATCGTAAAATAGGATCGTTCAATCATCGGTCAAACGGATCGTTGAACGATCGTAAAAAAGGATCGTTAAGAAAAGGATCGTTCAACGATCGTAAAAAAGGATCGTTTGACGATCCTCAAAAGGGATCGTTCAACGATCGGCAAAAAGATCGTTCAACGATCGAACAAAAAGATCGTTCAACGATAGGAAGAAACGATCGTTGACAACGATCGTAAAATATGATCGTTCAAGGATCGTTCAACGATCCTTTTGAATGATTCTTTTGAACGCTCGCTTTTTCAAATCGTTCAACGATCGTATTTAGCGGTCCCTTTTCACGATGATGATGATCTTTGAACGATTGTTAAACGACCGCTTTTTTCAACAAATCCTTTTTACGATCGTTGAGCGATCGTTGTTGACGATTCTCCTTTACGACAGTTGATCGATCCATCTCAACGATCTCTGTTTCCGATTGTTGAACCATCTCTTTAACGATCTCTTCTACGATCGTTGATCGATGCTGTTAAACGATCCCTGTTCAGATCGCTGAACGATCCTTTTGAACGATCCTTTTTTCCGATCGTTGAACGATCGTTTAGAACGACCCCTTTTTACGATCGTTGAACAACGAGTGCCGTTGAACAATCCCTTTTGTCGATCGTGGAACTATCTTTAACCGATCCGTTTGAGTGATCTTTTTTACGATCGTTGAACGATCCTTTTGAACGATCCCTTTTGTCCGATCGTTGAACGGTCGTTTTGAACGATCCCTTTTTATGATCGTTGAACGATCGTTGAACAACCACCTTTTTTTGTTTCGACCGCTGAACGACCGTTACCGTTTAACGATCTTTTTTTACGATCGTGAAACGATCCTTTTCAACGATCCCGTTGTCCGATCGTTGAACGATCCTATTTACCGATCCCTTTTTACGACGACGGTCGTTGAACGATCGCTGAACGATCATTTCCTTCTAGGATCCCTTTGATGATCCCTTTTTTTCACGATCGATCGTTGAACAATCGTTTTTAATGATCCCTTTTTACGATCGTTGAACGATCGTATTTATCGATCGCTTTTCACGATGATCGTTGAATGATCGCTTCTTTCTACGATCCATTTTAACGATGCCTTTTGACGATCGTTGAACGATCGCTTTTAATGATTCCTTTTTATGATCGTTGAACGATGCTTTTTAACGATCCCTTTTTACGATCGTTGAACAATGAACACTGGATTTAATAGCCTGAGAAAACGACAAGTAGTTGAGAAAAAAACGTCTATGCGGCTAACTTCTTCAATTCGTGAAATAATTCAAGTTTGATCGGCTTAAAAACTATGGGCTCGTCAACAGTAACCGAACGCACTTACTCTTGATAAAATCGAACGAGTACAGCCGGAGTTACAGCAAAAACAACATATATATTTACCGCGGATTATTTATTTTTCTCTTCAAACGATTGGTTTTCGCCGTACCTCCGGCTGTACTGGTTCGATTTTATTAGACGGAAGTGCGTTTGGTTGCTGTTGAGGAGTACATATAGTTTTTGAGCCTATCAGACTTGAATTATATTTTACGAATTAATTGAAGAAGTTAGCCGCTCAGACATTTTTTTCTCAACCACTTGCCTTTTAATCAAGTTAAAAAATCCAGTCAGTGTTCATGGCTGAAGGATCGTTTCTAACGAACTTTTTTTTTTGATCGGTGAACGATCATTTTTAACGATCCCTTTTTCCGATCGTTGAACGATTGTTTTTTCCGATTGTCGAACGATCGTCATATGATCGTTTTTAACGATCCTTTTTTCCGATCGTGGAATGATCATTTTTAACGATCCCGTTTTTTCCGATCGTTGAACGATCCTTTTCATCAATCTTTTTTTTGGATCGTTGAACGCCATTTTGAACAATCTATTTTTTTCCGATGGTTGAACGATCCTTTTCAACGATCTCTTTCTTCCGATCGTTGAACGATCCTTTTCAACGATCCCTTTTTGTCGATCGTTGAACGACCGTCGAACGATCGTTTTTAACGATCCTTTCTTCGGATCGTTGAACGATCGTTGAACGATGCTCTTTAACGATCCATTTTTGCGATCGTTGAAAGATCCGTTTCAACTGTTAATATCTCTTTTTATAATCGTTGTTGAACGATTGTATTTACCGATCACTTTTCACAATGATCGTTGAACGATCGCTGAACGATCGATTCTGTCTACGATCCCTTTTAACGATCCCTTTGCTTTATACGATCGTTGAACGATCACGTTTAATGACCTCTTTTTACCATCGTTGAACAATGTTTCAGAATTTCTAACGATCCCTTTTACGATCGTTGAGCGATTCCATTTAACGATTCCTTTTTTTTACGATGATCGTTGAATGAATCACTGAACGATCGCTTCTTTTAACGATCCCTTTCAACAATCTTTTTTCCGTTCGTTAACGATCGTCGAACGAGCGTTGTTAACGATCCTTTTTTCCGATCGTTGAACGGTCTATTTCTATTATCCTTTTTTTACGATCGTTGAACGATCGTTTTCAACGATCCTTTTGCCGATCGTTGAACGATCGTTTTCAACGATCCTTTTGCCGATCGTTGAATTATCATTGTTAACAGTTCCTTTGTACGATGGTTGAACGATGCTTTTCAACGAGATCCCTTTTTCCGATCGTTGAACGATCGTTAACCGATCGCTGAACGATTGCTTCTTCTAACAACCCCTTTTTACGATCGTTGAACGATCGGTGCAGGATCGTTGTTAACGATCCGTTTTTCCGGTCGTTGAAACATAATTTTTTAAGATCTGTTTTTCCGATCGTTGAGCGATCCTTTCCAACGATCCTTTTTTCCGATCGTTGAACCATGGTTTTTAACGATTCTTTTTCTGATCGTTCAGTAATCATTTTTAATGATCCTCTTCACGATTGTTGAAGGATGCTTTTCAACGATCTCTTTTTCCGATCGTTTTCGAACGATCTTTTTAACGATCTTTTTTGGGCATTAGCCAAAAATAGGTATGCCTACGCCTTTTGGGCCATTAATACGTACACTGCGCATTGTGCCCCAGAAAAAGCTTCCTGGCGCCGCCTGATATTTGGCCTGCGCACCATCGTACCTACGAGTGGCTCGAAAGGTCAACGTACACCTATTATCAGCTATTCAACTTCCGTGTCACCTACTTTTGGCTTCAATTGTGCCTATAAATAGCTCGAACGATCACTTTTTCCCTACTGAAGTGTAGACAGTCGGCCACACCAGATACCGGGACTTTCAACCGCATGACCAGCTGGCCGTGCCTGTCAACACAAACGCCCGCAAAGACTGCGGAAACAGCACGAACGCAGGTGACGCCGGAGACAACACAGGTCACCCATTCTTCAGAACTTCCTACCAATCCATGTTTATATCCGAACTTCTCATATTTATTCGAGAAGCTCAGCTTGTCTCGTGTTCTCATGGTGCCCTAGTTCTGAACAGAGCTAGTGGCAGCACGCTTGTGTAGTACAGTGCAGTACTACATGTAGTTGTAGAAGAGTCTAGTTAGTGTGTGAATATCCCTATATTATCGATTGACGCCTTTTACTTCCGCCGGCACGTCTCACCATGCAGCAGCTCACATTAATCCTGACCCATCACTACGTGCACTCATCGTTTACCCATACCATCATATCTGGGGCAGTGGCGGTGTCGGCACCGCTGCCACGCTAGACGCGCTCATTACAGATGATGCCCGTTAACGTTATTATTATGCTTCACTGGTTGTATGCCGTCTTGTTACAAGTGGTTAAGCTTGCTACGCCCTGCCCATACAGCGGTATAGAAACAATGCGAATAGCATAGAAACCATGCGAATAGTCACACCATGACATAGCTCGGAGGTCTTGCAATGCCTGGGCCTCCCTATGGTTTGGCTGCTCGCTGTCTCCCGCGCCGAGCCAGCTAGCTAACGCCACCACCACGGAGCCAGTCTTCTCGCCAATACAGAGAAGCGGACAACCGCAATTTTCCCGGCCCCAATCTAGTATTCACTCACCCACGTTTGCTCTGTATTCTGACTCGATGTCCTGGATCATTTGATGTAAGTATTGGATTTTTGGATGAGGCCTCCTGCGCCGACCCGTGGTCTCGCCCATACTTCGTTGTGTCGTTGGACAGTATTTTGTTGTGTACTTTCAATAGCCACTAGTCGGATACGTACTTGTCTCACCCAAACTTCCTTACGATTGCCTCAAACCTGTCTCGCACATGCTGCGAAATCTTTCTCAAACTCGGGCGATGTGTACGTATTGCAATTTTTCAGTACGTACAACGTCCACAATATACTCTTCGTCGTGACTGCCCGTGTTTCTCAGCACCACCATCATATCGTGACTCGATACATATACAGCCATTGAACGCATGTGGCCCGAACGAAAAATATTAGAAGTGTGACCGCGGGCCTCCCTCGGTAGGCTGTGTGCTCTGAATACCCTCGCATCCTACCGGCAATAGGACAGCACGCCACGTCGAGCGTACCTTGCGAACTCGCGCGAGGCACAGGCCGAAACAAATAGAATCAAAACACACACATGAAAAACACGAGTGTCATTTAGCCGAGAAGGAGAGAGGAAACACACGTGGCTGCCTACAAATATAGTTGGCACGAGTCGCCAACGTCACCGCGTAAACATGATCGCGGTGCCATCAGTGGAGCATAATAATGACGTTAACGGGCATAATCTGTATTGAGCACGTCGTCGTCTAGCGTGGCGGCGATACCGATGCCACCACAGCCCCAGATACGATGGTATGGGTAAACGATGAGTGCACGTAGTGATGGGTCAGGGTTATCGCGAGCTGCTGCGTGATGAGGCGTGGCGGCGGAAGTAAAAGGCGTCAATCAATAATAGGGCTATTCACACACTAACTAGACTCTTCTAGTATAAGAATTGTACACAAGCGTGCCGCCACTAGCTCTGTTCAGAACTAGGGCACCACAGGAACACGAGACAAGCTGAGCTTCTCAAATAAATATGAGAAGTTCGGATACATGGATTGGTATGAAGTTCTGAAGAATGGGTGACCTGTGTTGTCTCCGGCGTCACCTGCGTTCGTGCTGTTTCCGCAGTCTTTTCGGGCGTTTGTGTTGACAAGCACGGTCAGCTGGTCATCGTGTGGTTGAAAGTCCCGGCATCTGGTGTGACCGACTGCCTACACTTCAGTAGGGAAAAAGTGATCGTTCGAGCTATTTATAGGCACAATTGAAGCCAAAAGTAGGTAACACGGAAGTTGAATAGCTGATAATAGGTGTACGTTAACCTTTTGAGCCACTCGTAGGTACGATGGTGCGCAGGCCAAATATCAGACGGCGCCAGGAAGCTTTTTCTGGGGCACAATGCTCAGTGTACGTATTAATGGCCCAAAAGGCGTAGGCATACCTATTTTTGGCTAATGTCAATATTTTTTCCGATCGTTGAACGATCGTTGAACGATCCTCTTCAACGATCCTTTCATTCGATCGTTAAACGATCCTTTTCAACGATCCCTTTTTAGGATCGTTGAACGATCGTATTTACCGATTATTTTTAACGATGATCGTAGAACGATCGCTGAACGATCGCTTCTTTCTACGATCCCTTTTAACGATCCATTTTTACTATAATCGTTGAACGATCGCGTGTAACGATCCCCTTTTACGATCGTTGAACGATACTTTTTAACGATCTCTTTTTCCGATCGCTGAACGATCGTTGAACGATCCTATTAAACGAACCGTTTTTCTGATCGTTGAATGTGATCATTTTTAACGATCCCTTTTTCCGATAGTTGAACGATCCTTTTGAACGATCGTTTTAAAACGATCCTTTTTTCCGATCGCAGAATGATCATTTTTAACGATCCGGTTTTTTGCGATCGTTGAACGATCCTTTTCAACGATCCGTTTTTCCGATCGTTGAACGAACGTTTTTTACGACCCTTTTTTTCCGATCGTTGAGCGACCCTTTTCAACGATCTCTTTTTTCCGATCGTTGAACGACCTTTTTGAACGATCTTTTTTATCGATCGTTGAACGATCGTTGAACGATCGTCCTTCCTTCCGATCGTAGAACGATCGTAGAACGATCGTTTTCAACGGTCCTTTTTTACAATCGTTAAACGATCCTTTTCAACTATCCTTTTTATGATCGTTGAACGGTCGTATTTACCGATCGATGCTTCTTCACGGTGATCGTTGAACGATCGCTGAACGATCGTTTCCTTCAACGATCCCTTTTAATGATCGATTGTTTTAACGATCGCTTTTTAACGACGATCTTTTTTCACGAATGATCGTTGAATGATTGCCGAATGATCGCTTCTTTCTACGACTCCTTTTAATGACCCTTTTTTACGATCATTGAACGATAGCTTTTGACATCTCTTTTTCCGATCGTTGAACGATCGTTGAACGATCGCTTTTAACGATCCATTTTTCTGATCGGTGAACGATCATGTTTCACGATCCCGTTGTCCGATCATTGAACGATCTTTTTGAACGACCGTTTGTTCCGATTGTTGAACGATCGTCAAACGATCGGTTTTTTTGCGATTGATTGTTGAACGATCCTTTTCAACGATCCTTTTTTCCGATCGCTGAACGAACGTTGATTGATCGTTTTAAAGAATCCTTTTTGGGCGATCGTTGAACGATCCTTTTCAACGATCTCATTCTTCCGATCGTCAAACGATGCTTTTCAACGGTCCTTTTTTACGATCGTTGAACGATCCTTTTCAACGACCTCTTTTTACCATCGTTGAACGATCGTATTTAGCGATCCCTTTTTACGATGATCGTTGAACGATTGCTGAACGATCGTTTCCTTCTACGACCCGTTTTTTTAGCAATGATTAATCGTTGAACGATTGTTTTTAACGATCCATTTTCAAGATCGTTCAACTCGTATTTACAGAATTAGATCCATTTTCACGATGATCGTTGAATGATCGCCAAACGATCTCTTCTTTCTACGATCCCTTTTACCGAAACCCTTTTATCGATCGTTGAAGCATCACTTTTAACGACCCCTTTTTACGATCGATCATCTTTGAACGATGCTCTTTAACGCTCCCTTTTTCCGATCGTTTTTTACGAACCTTTTTCTGATCGGTGAACGATCATTTGTAACGATCCCTTTTGGCGATCGTTGAACGATGCTTGTCAACGATCCCTTTCTCCTATCATCGTTGTCGTTGAACGATCGTTTTAACGAACCTTTGTTTCTGATTGTTCAACAAAAGTTTTTAACGAACCTTTTTTCCGATCTTTGTACGATCGTTTTTTCCGATTGACTGTTGATCGATCGTCGAACCATCGCTTTCAACCATCCGTTATTCCGATCGTTGAATGATCATTTTTGACAATCCTTTTTGGCGATCGTTGAACGATCCTTTTCGACAATCCTTTTTGCTGGTCGTTAAACGATCGTGGAACGATCGTTTTTAAACGATTATTTTTTCCGATCGTTGAACGATGCTTGTCAACGATCTCTTTTCTTCCGATCGGTGAATGATCCTTTTCAACGATCCTTTTTGTTGATCGTTAAACGATCGTTGAACGATCGTTTCTAACGATATTTCCTTCCGATCGTTGAACGATCGTTAAACGGTCCTTTTCAACAACCCTTTTTGACGATCGTTGAATGATCCTTTTCAACGATCCCTTTTTATTGATCGTTGAACTATCGTTGAACCATCGTTTTGAACGATCCTTCCTTCCGATTGTTGAACGATCTTTAGACGATCCTCTTCAAAGATCCCTTCTTATGATCGTTAAATGATCCTTTTCAACGATCCTTTTTTACGATCGTTGAACGATCGTATTTATTTACCGATTCCTTTTCACGATGATCGGTAAACGATCGCTGAACGTTCGTTTCCTTAAGTTCGTTGAACGATCGTATTTGCCGATCCCTTTTCACGATGATCGTTGAATGATCGCCGAACGATCACTTCTTTCTACGACCCCTTTTACACCGATCACTTTGTTATCGATCATGGAACGATCGCTTTTAACGACCCCTTTTTACGATCGTTGAACGATGCTTTTCAACGATCGTTTTTTTTTTCCGATCGTTTTTTCGAACCTTTTTTCTGATCGGTGAACGATCATTTTTAACGATCCCTTTTTACGATAGTTGAACGATCCTTTCTAACGATCCCTTTCTAACGATCCCTTTTTACGATCGTTGAACGATCGTTTTTATTGAACCTTTTTTCTGATCGTTGAACGATCGTCTTAAACGAATCTTTTCCCGATCATTGAACGATCATTTTCAACGATCGTTTTTCACGATTGATTGTTGATCGATCGTCAAACCATCGTTTTTAACGGTTATTGCGATCGTTGAATGAAAGCCCTTTTGGTGATCGTTGAACGATCTTTTTTCAAAGATCGTTTTTTCCGATCGTTAAACGATAGGGTTAGGGTTAGGGTTAGTTCAAAGATAGTTTTCAACGATCCTTTTTTTCCGATCGTTAAAAATGATGCTTTTCAGCGATCTCTTTCTTCCGATCGTTGATCGATCCTTTTCAACGATCCTTTTTATCGATCGTTGAACGATCGTTGAGCCATCGTTTCTAACGATCTTTCGTTCCGATCGTTGAACGATCGTTGAACGGTCCTTTTCAACGATCCTTTTTTACGATCGTTAAACGATCCTTATGAACGATTCACACCTCGGATAACGTCATGTAACACTTAACGTTTCATTATGTTAATGTTAGGCGTCAGCGAAAAAAAACCCCGTAACATTACGTTATCACCACGCTAAGTACTTTCTGGATTTTGTGTTAACATAGTGTTAGTTAGTGTGTTATGATATTGGCGGGCGATCGCGTAACATTATGTTAGAGTGTTACCTTGGTCACGTACTGACCGCAGTATATGTGTTACGGTGTTAGGGTATACAGCCCATAGCGAGTAACACTATGTTAGCGTATTAGCGGAGCTCCTGGTGTTACATCAGATCGCTCCTCTATGATGTTAGTACGTTACCACGTTCCTGTGTTAGGCCCCATAACGTAGATAAGTTTTATCCGAGTGTTACGTTATCCGAGTTGTGGACGATTTTATCGATCGTTGAACGATCGTTGAACGATCGTTCAACAATTGTGTTTAACGAGACCCTTCCTTTCGATCGATGAACGATCGTTAGACGATGCTCTTCAACAAACCCTTCTTACGATCGTTAAACGATCTTTTTCAACGATCCGTTTTTGAGATCGTTGAATGATCATATTTACCGATCCCTTTTCGCGATGATCGTTGAACGATCGCAGAACGATCGCTTTTTTCTACGATCCCTCTTTACGATCGTGTAACGATCGCTTTTAACGATACTTTTTTCAAGATCGTTGAACGATACTTTTCAACAATCCTTTTTTCCGATCGTTGAACGATCGTCGAACGACCCTATTTTACAAACGTTTTCTCTGCTTGTTGGGCGATCGTTTTAACGATTCCTTTGTCCGATCGTTGAACGATCCTTCTCAGCGATCGTTTTTTTTTTTTTTTTTTCCGATTGTTGAACGATCGTCAAACGATCGTTTTAAACGATTATTTTTCCCGATCGTTGAATGATATATTTTTAACAGTCCCTTTTTGCAATCGTTGAACGATCGGTTTGAACGATCGTTTTTAACGATCCTTTTTTTCCGATTGTTGAGCGACCCTTTTGAACGATCTTTTTCAACGATTCGTTTTTTCGATCGTTGAACGATCGTTGAACCATCGTTGAACCATCGTTTCTAATGATCCTTCCTTCCGATCGCGTTGAACGATCCTTTTCAACCATCCCTTTTCACGATGATCGTTGAACGATCGCTGAACGATCGTTTCCTTCTACGACCTCTTTTAATGATCCCGTTTTACGATCGCTGAACGATTGTTTTTAACGATCCCTTTTTACGATCGTCGAACAATGCTTTTTAACGATCACTTTTTCTGATCATTGAACGATCGTTCAACGATCATTGTTAACGAGCCTTTTTTCTGATCGTTGAACGATCATTTTAAACGATCCTTTTTTCCAATCGTTGAACGATCCTTTTCAACGATTCCTTTTTCCCATTGTTGAACGATCGTCAAACGATCGTTATGAACTATCCTTTTTTCCGATCGTTGAATACTCACTTTTAACGACCCCTTTTTGCGATCCAACGATCCCTTTTTGCGATCGTTGGATCCTTTTTAACGATATATTTTTTACGATCGTTGAACGATCGTATTTACCGATCCCTTTTCGCGATGATCGTTGAACGATCGCTGAACGATCGCTTCTGCTTCTTTGTACTATCCCTTTCAACGGCCCCTTTTTACGATCGTTGAATTTTGTACTATCCCTTTCAACGGTCCCTTTTTACGATTGATCGCTTTAACGATCCCTCTTTACGATCGTTGAACGATGCTTTTTTTTTTAACGATCCCTTTTTCCGATCGTGGAACGATCGTTGGACGATCCTATTTAACGAAACTTTTTTTCTGATCGTTGAGTGATCATTTTTCCCTTTTTCCAATCGTTGAACGATCCTTTTCAACGATCGTTTTTTTTTCCGATTGTTGAACGATCATCAAACGATCATTTTTCTACGATCGTTGAATGATCAGTGTTACCGATCCCTTTTTGCGATTGATTGTTGAGCGATCCCTTTCAACGATCCTTTTCCGATCGTTGAACGATCGTTTTTAAGCATTCTTTTTTCCGATTATTGAGCCATTCTTTTCAACGACCTCTTTCTTCCCGATCGTTGAACGATCGTTTTGAACGGTCCTTTTGAACGATCGTTTTTTAACGATCCTTCCTTCCGATCGTTGAACGATCGTTGAACAATCGTTTTCAACTATCATTTTTTACGATTGGTAGACGATCGTTTTCAACGATCCCTTTTTACGATCGTTGAACGATGGTATTTACCAATCACTTTTCACGATGATCGTTGAGCGATCGCTGAACGATCATTAAATAAATATTTTCTTCTACGATCCCTCTTAAATAATCCTTTTTACCACCGTTGAACGATCGATTTTAACGATCTCTTTTTACGATGATCGTCGAACGATGCTTTTCAACGATCCATTTTTCCGATCGTTGAACGATCGTTGAACGATGGTTGTCAATGAACTCTTTTCGGATCGTTGAACGATCGTTTTTAGCGATCCCTTTTTCCGATCGTTGAACGATCGTTTTTCCGAATGTTGAACGATCGTCAAACGATCGTTTTGAACGATCCATTTTTCCGATCGTTGAATGTGATCATTTCCATTGATCTCTTTGGGCGGTCGTTAACGATGGTTTTCAACGATCCTTTTTTTCCGATTGTTGAACGATCGTTTTTAACGACCTGTTCTTTCCGATCGTTGAACGATCCTTTCAACGATGTCTTTATTCCGATCGGCGAACGATCCTTTTCAACGACCACTTTCATCGGTCGTTAAACGATCGTTGAACGATCGGTTTCGACGATGCTTTTTTTCTGATCGTTGAATAATCATTTTCTTTCATGGATCCCCCATTACGATCGTCGAACGATCGTTTTTATCCATCCCTTGTTACGATCGTTGAGCGGTCCTTAAAAAATGGTTTAATCGTTGAACGAACCTTTTCAACGACCCCTCAGTACGATCATTCAACGGTCCTTTTTAACGATATCTTTTTTTACGATCGTTGAGCGATCATTTTAAACGATTCCTTTTATCGATCGTTGAACGATTATTTTGAACGATCCTTTTCTCGATGGTTGAAGGATCATGTTGAACGCTCCTTTTCAACGTCCCCTTTTCCGAATGTTGGACGATCGTTCTAACGATCCTTTCTACGATCGTTGGACGATCATTGCCAACGATCAACGCGTTCTACGATAGAGCAGAGGTAGCATCTTTCCGCAATTTTTTTTTGTGAATGACGGGGCTCCTTAACCCAAAACTCGTCGGAATGCCAGTCTTGTTTCGAAAAATGACGTTTTTGTGTACTTGGGCCATGGGATTATTCATCGTGATGCAATTTGATTTTTACTGAAGTCAGTTTCCGGGTGAGGTATGGAGCTCCTCACGTGTGAGGAGCCTCATAAAATTTAGGGTGAACATATCTATTATCGT
The DNA here is from genome assembly GCA_031763025.1 of Macrocystis pyrifera. Taxonomy (NCBI): domain Eukaryota; class Phaeophyceae; order Laminariales; family Laminariaceae; genus Macrocystis; species Macrocystis pyrifera. The sequence goes on from JASSKH010000003.1 coordinate 12,152,683, forward strand.
AGAACGCCTCGATCCCTTTTCACAGTCGTTGAACGATCCTTTTAAACGATCCCTTTTCTGATCGTTTTTTTAACGATTCCTTTTTACGATCGTTGAACGACGTTCGAACGTTTTAACGATTTATTTTTTCCGATTGTTGAACAATCCTTTTCAACGATCCCTTTTTCTGATCGTTGGACGATCCTTTTGAATGATCCTTTTCCCGATGGTTGAACGATCACGTTATTAACGATCGTCGTCTGACGTTCCTTTTTAACGATCCCTTTATTCCGATCGTTGCACGATCATTTTCAACGATCGCTTTTATCGATCGTTCAACGATCATTCGATCATTTTTAGAGCTCCTTTTTTCCTATCGTTGAATGCTCATTTTTATTTTCAACGATCTCTTTTTACGATCGTTGAACGATTATATTATGTTCAACGGTTTCTTTTTACGATGATCGTTTAACGATCGCTGAACGATCGCTGCTTGCACCGACCCCTTTTCACGATCCCTTTTTACGATCGTTGAACGATCTGTTTTGACGATCCTTTTGACGATCGTTGAACGTTGCGTTTTTTTGACGATCCCTCTTTCCGATCGTTGAACAATCGTTGAACCATCGTTGTTAATTATATCCTTTTTTCCTATCGTTGAACGATCATTTTTCACGAACCCTTTTTCCGATCGTTGAACGATCCTTTTCAAAGATCCTTTTTTCCGATCATTGAACGATCGTTGAACAACAGTTTTTAACGATCCTATTTCCGATTGTTGAATGATCCTTTTTAAGCATCTCTTTTTGCGATCGCTGTCCAACGATCCCTTTTTCCGATCGTTGAACAATTTTGAATGATCCTTTTTTCCGATCGTTGAAAGATCCTTTTCAACGATCTCTTTTTTCCTATCGTTGAACGATTGTTGAGCGATCTTCTTCAAATATCATTTTTACGATAATAGTCGAACAATCGTTTTCAACGATCGCTTTTTCCGATCGTTGAACGATCGTTTTCAACGATCTTTGTTTTACTATCGTTAAACGATCATTTTAAAATGGATTCCTATTCATCGATCGTTGAACATCATTTTGAACGATCCTTTTTCTCGATGGTTAAAAAAATATCTTTTTGAACGATCCTTTTCGACGACCCCTTTTTCCGAACGTTGGACGATCGTTTTAACGATCGCTCCTACGGTCGTTGAACGATCATTGTCAACGATACCTTTTTACGATCGTTGAACGATCCGTTTGAACGATCCTTTTTTCTAACCACCGTTGAACAATCGTTTTTAACTATCCCATTTTTCCGATCGTTGAACGATCGTTTAACAATCCCTTCTTCCGATCGTTGAACGATTGTTAAAATATTATTTCCACCGATCCCTTTTGACGATCATTGAACGATTCTTTTCACTGATCCCTTTTTCCGATCGTTAAACGATCGTACTTAACGATCTCTTTTTACGATGATCGTTGAACGATCGCTGAACGATTGCTTCTTTTAACGATCCCTTTTTAAGGTCGTTGAACGATCGTTTTTAACGATTCTTTTCTATGATCATCGTTGAACGATGCTTTTCAACGATCCTTTTTTCTACAGTATTCTTTTATGCTGTCACCGATCATTCAATGTAAGTATTGGATTGGATGAGGCCTCCTGCCTCGAAGCAGGGGGGGCTCGCCCGGGATAAACTCCGCGCTTAGTACGTTCTCAGCGCGGCGCCAATCTCTGGGGTTGAAATGATCTTGCAGAAAAATACTGCTACTAAGCCTGTAGGGTGTGCGGGAAGGCCTGCATTTTTCCTGTGCCTATTACCCTGTTCTGGCAGGGGAGCTAGCCTTCAACAAAGTGATCGACTCGGGCGTTCATTTTCTTAGTTGATCTCACCAAATCGTGACTCCTCATTTTGTGCCAAATTTGAGTTCATCTGATTGGGTGACGATTTTACTTCGGTACAATTTTAGCTGCGGATATCTTGTGAGTCCCTTCCTTTTATCTTTTGTCTAGTGCCAGAAGTCTCTGCGGGGCTTTGGGTTACTTTCGGAGGATGTGGCGTTCGGGCCATCCTAGAAATAGGATATCCTAGCAGGTTTCCTACTGATAGGTATGCATGCATACGACATGGATACACCTACTGGGATACCAACACGTAACACCACTCTGTCTTTTTCTACCTGTGTATGCTTCTGCGAGTCCACCTAACTAGCCGGGCGCGCAGCAATGCTGGCCCCGGGCTCTTGCTGAAATCGGGGGTATAGGTGTGGAAGTGTGGGTTACCGTTTCTTTGCGTCCCTCATAATGAATCCTACTTCCTGTCTGGTACTAGTACATCATACTGGTAGAGCATACCTGGCACTATGCGTGTCACAGGCTGCTTGCATGCAAGTATGCCTTTAATTCGGGGTGTAAAGAAACCTGTTACGTGGTCATACGGGGTAGAGTTTTGCTCACGGCCTTTATGTGAAAACACACAATGTTTGAAAAATACATGTTTGTGCCATGTTAAATGATGGTATCGATGTTGTCCCCGGTATCGGGTGGATGACGGGGGATACGCTTGAAATCTTACGAACGCATAACAGTGTACGGGGTTTGTCGTGCTGTTTCTTTAGACTTGGTTCTATGACGATCCTCTGGTACCTGCAGATATAACGAAGCACGTGTACCGATAGAGCTAAGCGCGCATACTAACGTAGTCTAATCAGCATTGCATGCGGCCTATAGCCGTAATGGCGACGTACCCAAAACGAAACGGCGAAGGGCGCACTGGCTTTTCTACATCACTACGAAATATACCGCTAGGTACTGTACCAGGGTAGAACGAAGAAGAAGCAAGCGCCATGGGAGAGGAGGAGGAATGTGGTTTACAAGTGCGGCGGAGCATTGCGTCACTGATACCGTTATGACAGAGTGATCTACTGGATCACAGGTGAAGTGCACCAAACGCGAAAACCAAAGCCAACAATAAACGTGTGTACCGATGGTGCAGAAGTATTGCTTTCAACTCATTAATCGATGCAATATGAAGTAATGTTCTCCGGAGTTATCGCTTGTCGATACGACCCACAGCAGTTGGCAGCGGGGTACACGCCGGATGTTTAGCAACCTCTGGCACCTACCCAGACTGCGTTTTGTCAACAAAAACGGGTATTTCGATTGTGCCGCACGGTTCGACAAGTGCAGAAGACACGGGCGGCCGACACTTCACCTCCGTATACTCCTATACCCACCAACAATGACATCAAAGTTACGGAGATGATTGTCTTGGACCCCAATCGCTTGTTCCTGCTGGCCCAACACGCCCACTCCCCAGAGCTTATTCACCATCTGTCAAGACAAGTCGCACCAGAAACGTCCGGTCTCCACCACGTCGTGCGTCCGAAGCATTGAAACACGCGCAAGGATCCCCCCCCGCCTCCTTGCCCCTTCCAAATATGTAGCCAAGGAGCAGTTGACGGTGTTTGATACGAAGCGCTTCAGCTATCACCACCCCACTGCACGCTGCGTGTGGTGTATGTGCAACAACGCTCGACGCAGCGGCTATTAATGCTGTGCGGTTGGTGCACAAACTGCGCCGAACACTCCGGGGCGTTGTGGATAGCTCGGCGGCAGAGTGACCCCGAACACCGGCCTTCTTGCTACGTGCGCACAGGAGCTTCGTGAACTCCGGATATACGTCACTCGGTTGAGAGGATAACTCAGGATCGCTTTGAATTTCCTGTCCGCTGACTATCAGTAGGTACTCCCAAAACTACTGTTTAGTCAGCAGCCCTAGCCGTTACACCGTCGACAGTGCCAGGGAAGTGGCGGTGCGCGAATAACAAGCGGATCGTCAACAAGGAACACACAGGCTACTATTTTGTCGATCATCCTACTATCGCAATGTGCTGCGGAAAATACAAAAAACCCGCATGACGGAAGCATCGGTGGGCAGGGGGCATCTAACGCCACAGAAAATAGTAGCATGCACGTCGTCCTCCCATTCTTTGTCGCACCATCGTCATCGCCTTTCGTCGTACATCCATATTGTTGATATCGCTAGCTGGAACGTTCCGTAGGAGGCGGGGCAACAGACGCGCCGAAGAAGTTCCAGATCGCTAGAGTGCAGTCGTCCGCCGCCGAGATAAGCTGCCGCTCGTCTCTTGTCCACTGCACGGTGGTGATCGAGCCGGCATGTGCTCGTCCGCACGCCACAGTCTCACATTTATTCGCCAGGTCGAGGATCTAATGTTTTTTTCGGGGAGCGCGGGCCGGGTGAGGAGTGCGACACGCACGTACAAATGAAACAGCTTCAATTGTAGCTACAAACACAACTCCTGCAGGGTAGCACTGAACGTGGAGATAGAGCTTTCGCATGAGCAAAAATTGCTGTGTTCTGCGCGGTTCATTCATATTCGTGCCGTCGCTGCAACAAAACTACAGTATGGGTACGTGCGCGTGGTGGAGCTATACCCCCTGGGAGCGAGTGACTACTATGTACTACTCCATCGACACTACTTATCGTGTGCTCTTCCTGCTTCTACGTATATACCAACGGGGGCAATATACCTTGATCGTTTCCTCCTCGCCACCAAGCACGATGTAGCGCCCTGATGGCGACACGCTCACACAGCTCAGGCGTTGCTGAGATGGATCTTGCACAACCTGTTGTGAACAACCAACGCGCGGTGAACGTCCGAGGAGAGTATGATGATTATCATAGTGGAAGCGTCTCACCAGTTTAGAACATGCCCGTCGGGCGGAACACAAGCTAGACCCGTGGAGTTTTTATCCGTGGGTGGCCCAACTTCACTACCACTGTAGACGCTAAGATAGGCAGGGTTGTGAACCCAAAACGAAAAATGGATCGGTCGGTTTTTCGGTTTTTCACTAAAAAGTCGGTCGGTTTCGGTCGTTTTTTTACAAAACAAAAGCAAAAATCGAAACCGGAAAAACCAGAACGGACCGGAAAAACCTCTCGAAAATATCGGTCGGTTTCGGTCGTTTTTTTAAATATACCGAAAATAACAACTGCTGGTTTTCGGCCGGGAAAAACCGAACACAAACGACCGAATAAAAGGACTTTCGGTTTTCGGTTTTCACAACCCTAACGAGATAGGGAAATCACTTTTTAGGCCAAATTATTTCTGACTGACAAGGGCTCCCCAACAAAAAAACTACCCAATGTCGCTGGAATACCATGAACTTACGTTTTCAGGATAGGTAGAGGTTGGAGTATTTTTTCGATGTCACAGCTTAGGTTTACTTTTCCAGCTTCTTTTTTATACATCTACGCCATGGGATTGATCATCCATCGGGTTGCACTTCTATTTTTTATGCCAAGGTTAGTGTGAGGTACTCTACCGTAGAGCTCCTCTCCTCTCCTCAAGCGAAAAGCTTGAAAAAAAAACTAGGTGCACTCCTCTCGAAGCATGCGTCTATATCCATCATTCACTGAAGTGCAAATATCTAGCGCCAGTTTTTTCACTTCACTGGTGTGGTTCGCGCTTGCGATGTCCCTAAAAATAAACGTTTGCGCAGGCGTCGCTACTTGTACCGTTCATAATTTCCGTATTTCCCCTGTGATAATTCCCCCGGAAACTAGCTGGTCGTGGCATCTTATACGTCTGAGCATAAGCCTACAGTACGTACCTGAACAGGTTCCCGGTAGTCACAATCCCACGTCAGGAGACGCCCATTTACATCGCACGTAATGAGCTCCTTCTCTGAGTCGATGCGTTGAGTCATGCTTTGGAACGCTCCCCCCCTCGTGTCCTGTGGCCGCGATACCGACGGTTCAGGATTGGAGATACTTCAAGAACAAATCACGGAGAAGGTCGCCAGATGACATATATATATATACCTCCAGTTCTTATTATTTCCCTCGAGCTCCGTCGCCGCTGGCGAAAAATGGAGCGGGTAGAGAAGGAGAGCGCTTGCGTAGGTATCTACCGTGCGTTCCCGGCAGCAGCAATTCCCTACTGTAGATGCACTAAAGGGATGGTGTGAAATGCCCATATCGAACTATCTGGGTCGACAATACAAAGCGTTTTATTTGGGTTCGTGTGTCCTGAGCCCCTCACATGTGTGCGACGGTCCGGCGCTCCTTACGCAGATCGTAAGTCAAGACGGTGCAGTCCGCCCCGACGGAGTGCACCAAGTTGGGGGAAGCCACATCTACGAGTACCGCCTTCACCCCCTTCTGATGCTCCGAGAACTGCAGCAAGAGTTCCCTTTGCCACACAAAAGAAGGACACAAGCAAGCAACCATAAAAATGAGGGGAGGGGGGGGGGGGGGGGGGGGGCAAGATTCGTGTGAAGGCCGGAGGGAGACAGCGAGCCATCCTTGCCGCGTACGTGCTTCCCCGAAAACAGTGGGAAGCTGTAACCAAGCGCGTCTCCCTGGGCGGCCACTCGAGCTGAACGCGATAACGACTCTAAAACAGGCTTATCTGAACTGCCTCTGCGACTCGCTTTGCCGCTACGCAGCGCATGCGTCGTGCAGAATCTGGTGTGCTTCCCCGTAGAGAAAGGGATCACCTGGTGCGCAGATCCCACACGCTGACGCTGCCATCCTCGGCCCCGGTGACTAAAAATGCCGCGGAGGTGTCGAAGCGCACGGCACAGCAGGTAACGGGGGCACGGTGGGAATTCGGAAGCTCCCAGCGCAGCGCACCTGTCGCCGCGTCGTGACACCTGTCATAGGACAAGGCGAAGCAGGGAAGCCATTGAGATGGTGTAGGTTTCTGAAATTTGAGCTACGTAAAGAAGGGTGTATGTTTTTATCCCAGGTTAAAGTTGTCCTCTCAATGTACTTTTGCGCTCAGTGTGGGATACTGCTCCAGTCTGTTTCTAGTCGAGAACCCCCCATCGAGTGCGGTAGGACCTGCACACGCAGAGTTAAGCGATTTTGTTTATAATTGTTAAAGTTATCCCCTCAAGTACATTTGCGCTCAGTGTCGGACACTGCTCCATTCTGTTTCTAGTCGAGAACGCCCCACCGAGTGCGGCAAGACCTGCTCACGCAGAGGTACTTGGTTTGCCAAGGGAAAAGTGTCCGTCCCCTACCTACGGTAGCTTCCCTTTTTCTGCGAGCGAAGAGTTTCAGTATAAGAACAGGCACAAAATGTAGAGTATCGCTGAGCAAACTAATTATTATATCCCTGCGACACCCGGCCCCCGTTTGACACGTGCCATTTAAGCCACCAAAACCTACGGTACAACGCCAAATGTTCAATCCATACGTAGAATTGTTTCAAGGCGTTAATTACTTTCCACCTATACACGAGGCACACGATATATCAATCGAGCGTGCTCAAGAGAAACCATGTCGCACCTTACAGAGAAATCGCTCCACCCTGTCACCACGGCCTCTTCCCCCAACCAGCAAACGCAGAGGGCACCCCCGACGTCACCCCTCGGACATTGTAAGGCCTCTGCCACCACACCGAAGTCGCAGAGGTCCCACACGCGCACAACACCGTCTTGAGAGCACGTTGCAAATGCATCGGACCGGGAGCCGCACGCCACGGAGACAACGGGGCTCTTTTGCGAGGATGACACCTGCCACCCCGACCAAAGATGGAGACAGACAAAAATACAAGTTGAAAACATCGTCGCGACCTTCTGCCTTTTCTTTAGCGTGGTGTGTACGCAGGGCAGCATGCCGGATTGGTGACCGCACAGTAGGTGTGTGACGCGGGGCTAGCTTTATCGTTTGTTTCCTTATTTTGCGACTTCGATTGCGCTTATCGTCTGAGATTACAACATTGGCGGCTTCTGCCCAGCGCGCAAGCAGTTCTAGACAACGAAAAAAGCAACGAACACGAAGCACCGAAAGCAAAGTCTAAAACGAACCAAACAACGACGAAATAGCGCATTTCAGCATTCATGGCAGCCATGCCCAAAACTCGCCCTCTTCGTTCGTTCTTACGTCCACCCCACGATCACAGGTCTTTCTTTCGCTCTCCCAATCCTGTTTAGTTCCTGCCGTAAACTGGCGTCAAGCGTTGTGCCTGGCCATTCTTTAATCGTCGATTTGCGTCGAACTACGCTTTCTTCGCTCCATACATTCGGCCCCGTTCTTTTTCGAAATATCTCGCAGTCTTCCGGCGATGCGCATCATGCACTGAATGTACAGCAGTGTATTTGTTTCTTCTCCGCCGAAAATCGGACAAACTAAATAAATGCTACTGTCAGCGTGCACTCTTAATTGACAACGTTATGCACCCTCCTCCATTTTCTAACATAATATTTAGTCTTGCAAGTGCTTCGTTCTGATTGCTATCCGACGATGTGCTGCGTATGTTCAATCGCATAAAAGGAAAGAAGAATCAGAAAATGAAGACGCGTACATAAAGAGCGACACCAAAAAAAGCTATTTGACATGCAGTGCAAAAAAACTCCTAAACAACCCCCGCCTTCTACATCTCATCCGTCTAGCAGCGACCGACCCCCCCAGCTATGAGTGCGTTCTGCAGCAACACTCGCCTTCGACGCGGAGAGGTCCGCCATAAGCAGACGGTACACAGACCCTTCCTGGGTGCCGGCGAGAAGTTCGCAGCCATCTGCCTGTACCGTCAGCGATACCACCCCCTCCATCGAGCTTTGTCTCTAGCTCCTGCCGCCATACCATGTCGGCACCAACGATCTGGAGGCGGGCGGTATGAGATGGAGTCGGGGGCGTGTATGTATGGCGGCATCTTCAGCGCCAAAATGGGAACTGTTACGTGATGGATTCCGCTTATTGTATGTGTGTCGGCAAAAGAAACATCGCATCGCCAGACAGAGGAATTTATCGACGATGGCATGCGGATTGACTACCCAGAAGAAGACGTAAATGATTCGCGGTATATAAGTGCGCTCCACGGAAGAAGGAACTCCCACACGCTCAAAGAACACCATCCCGTCGATGAAATGCAGCACTTACAGCTCGATGATTCTGACGGAACACTTGTGACAGAGGATGTCACATCGGCACTGTTGAAGCTACGAGTGTCTGTCCAGCATATGTATGATCGATTACAGAGAACAACGCCGCAAACATTGTGGCGAATGTTTTACCTTTCGGATCACCCCGTTGCCACCGCCACAATAGACCGCACCAGTGGCGTGATCCGTGCAGACAGAGAGCATCCCGCCGGAACAAACCGGCACACTGGCGCGAAAAACTTTCGCTTCGACTCTGCTCTCCCCATCCAGAACATACAATATGAACACGACAGCGTCAGGCACGTGGTGGCACGAAGGGGGGGTGTCAGACGATCACGAGAGGGCCCTTTCGCCGTCAAAATTAAGTCGTCGATGCAAGCGCCGCCACCAAACCCTTCAGAGGGTGGAACTAAAACGAATATCGAAAATGGTGGAAGAAAAGGGGTCGACATCAGGGTGTAACGCCATCTGTTGAGCCGGCTGAAGGATGGCATGTCTAAACCTTCGGCAACATTGCCTTTCATTTTAGGGCACGTAGCAAGCAACAGCGTTCCACTTATGGCGAATAACCGTCAGGACACCAGTTTACGAAGCAGCTGCAGGGCGCCGAAAGCTGCGTTGGGTGATTCAATCCCCAATCACCAGATGAAAGACGTGATTCCAGGCATCACTCACAACAACCGCTGCAAAAAATCTCCACAAACACACAGGCACCATCGACGTATCCCTTGCAACTATCTCACCCGTATACCACCATGTCGCCAACGTCCGTGCCGCACAAGAGGAACTTCCCGCCCCCCAGAAGCGCTGAACACTGATAGCGACGGATGAGACCCGAACTCGGCGTGACCATCGGCCCCCCTGTGTACACCAGGTCCGCACAAAATAACATCGCGAGAGGCGAAATTAGCAGACACGTACACACACACGATACACAGCTAGCTGCCCTATGTTTTGACGAGAAGGCCTCACAAGCAAAAGCGCACGCCAGAAGGGGGAGCGCTTCCCATTCGGCCCATGTTTCCGTACCTCTCTTTCGCAGCAGGTTTCTACGCGGTAAATCGTATGTGGTAATCGAGGCGCGGGTGACTCTCGCCAGAGTGTGGCGCGAGATGCACCGACAAGCAACGTGCAAGGGGAGAGTGCACGATATAGAAATCAAAGAGTTTTAGGGGGCAGAGCGAATGACCGCATGTTTATAGAACGCTAATATTAGAAACTGCAACACCAACAACGCGGACGGCCTGCCGTGCGTAGCTCCCCACCCCCCTCAACTTTCTGGTATACAATAGATGATCGTCGACCGGAAAGTATGGTATTGTAGCTTAACGTCGCCCCCCCAGCTACTCGTATTGATACTTGCGTTCCGCACTTATAATTGTTAGATGTGCTGGGCCGTAACCCCCCCCCCCCCCCCCCGCCCGCCCTCCTCCCACCATCATCATTGTTGGGCTTTGTGTGTACCTGACAAAGTCCATTGACGGCGCGCCGGGTCGAAATTTAGCTCGAGAGCGAGTACATCCTTTCCGGTGCACAAACAAATCTGATAATCGGTACGAATTTGATCAAAGCAAACGAGGCAGAGAGAAGACAGGCCGGGGCATAAAGGTTTTCGGTAAAACCACGCGATTCGGTACCGGGTACGAGGGATAGAGGGTGGCTTATCGACGAAACTGAGACTGTCGAACGTGAAATAATCGAAGCAACTTCAATCGAAATTCGGACACGTACAGCAGGCAGTAGCACCAAAATGGGCAGGTATGCATTCGTGGCACGAAGAGCCGGGGGTGACTACTGCAGTAGAGGTTGTTCGCATTCAACGTACCAAGCAGGAAACATCGAGATGCTGGCAGTTATGGTAAATACGTGAATACCATTACAGAGCGCTCGCCACACGCCTGAGAAAAAATATGTATCGTGTGTACTGACACAAACTATGCTTGCGCTCCGGAGATCTGGCCTACACGAGTAAAGCGAACCCATTTTGTTTTTCCCCCTGCCATCATTTGGAGTTTTTCAGCCGTGTTTTCGCTTCGTCCTTGACACACAAAACAGGCATACCTGATACTCACGACGAACACACCAATGGGTAGTACGGTCCTGAACTACAAAACCAGCAGGAATCTGTGCGAATGTCACTTGTCAACATGACGTTGCAATGAAAGGCTCTGCTTCATCAGCCGTTTTTCTTGCTCGTCGCACGACCGCCGGCTTCCCAATCGCTCTGATCCTCATCCATCGTCGGCAAGTAACTAGAAACAATCGACAGCCCCCTACCCTACCTGGTATATTGTCCTTCTCCCCGAGATTTTGACGGCGCTCCACTCCCCAAGCGTCGAGGGTTCCGAGTACTGCTTTCCCGTCACAAGCTCTCCCGTGCTGGTGTCCCACACGTACACCAACCGGTCCAAACTGCAGCCCAGCAGAAACTTCTCGTCCGGACTAAACGAGAGGTGACAAACGCCCTAAGAGTGGGGGAGAGAGGAAGGGACAAAAGGCTAATCAGTAGGAGAGGAGGAAGAAAACAGTGGCGTGCACTCAATTTTCTCGTGGATGTTCCCATGCGCCTTTCGGTAAATACAGAAGAGCGCGTGTGCTTTACGTGGCATAAATAGTACTAGCAAAAAACAAATACAGCAGTGTATGTGTAGAGCTTACAACTTTGGCCCGGCTTTCGACACGCACAATGGTTGAGATAAACCCGTGCCACGGCAGGCATTGGGGTTGCACTTTTGAGCCCCGACCATTTGATCATTTCTCACAGACGGAGAGAGCTCTTCAACCGTTGCAACTGAGAAGCTACCTACCCGAAACATCGCTGGATCCGATGAGCATGTTTTGGCGTTAACCCTGAGATACCTGCGAACCTAAGCCAAGGGATTAGCTGCGTACTGTATCGAGGCTTAGCTCATACCTTTTCTTGAGAAAAAACGATTGCTGGGGCTCCTTACTTGAGGAAGGAGCCTAAACCAATGTAGGTGCTACATACATGCCCCTATCGTAACACGGGTCAACACATCTTCGTTCTTCCGAGATGTTTCCGAGATTTTTCCCAGGTGGTCGGGATTATAGGGTCAGGGTTCGGGTTAGTAGGACTAGGGATAGTTAGTTAAAGGCAATAACTATATTTCAACCGTTTCACCGACGCTGGTGGGCCAAGTGCTACACAGTCGAGTCGAAACAAAGGAAAAAAAAAAACATTTTTTTTTTCGAAGCAGATCGTTCGGACCGTGATGATACGCTTAAAGGGGGGGTGACTTTTCAGTACGAGGAATGTGCCTCGCCTCCGAGCAGTGGGTGCATGTCCTGGCGGCAGTTGGCTTGGGGTCGCGCCAATTACAGCTATTCACCGTAAGCGATGGTTTCTTCATGCCGTACGCTAGCCGGTCGAGTTGTGACGTAGCAAGAAGCGTGGGCCGTTTGATCGCTGACGTTGCAACAACGACTTGTCGGAGAGTAGGGCTATGCCTAAACAAGAAGCACCAGCACCGTCTCATTGCTTGCGTGTGTAGAAGTTAGAGGTGAGGGGAAAACCGGAAAACCATGATGCGTTGAAAAATGCCACCGAGTGTGTGCTCTTTCGTTTGTTTTGTTTTGCAAAAAAATAACTCAATTCACGGCAGCATCACGAGTGCCTACGCTTCCTTGGTATTGAGCGCCGCAGAGCGATCTGCGTGACCGCCTAAAACCTATCGTGCCACTACGCTGTATTCGAAGCCGTTGTTAGTCCCTCACCCCTGTCAAACCTTGGTACACAAATAGGGAAGTTCGGGTCGCGTAGTCCCACAGAACAACCGGGGCGGGGAACCCTTTGGCTCGAGTCGATCCGCACTGGCCTTGTAGCCGTGAAGGGTGCACAGGGAAGACGGGGTAACAGGGGAACACAAGCGTCCGTGGGAGGAGGTATGGGAATCCAGGAGACGGAGAGGCGAAGACTGCCGTTACACGCGGCACATGTTGATTTGAGAAACGTCATTCAATCGCGTTTAGGATGTGCGATCCCCACTCGTATATACGGAGGGTCACCTAATGGCGTATCACGATGGATTGTTTTTCACACGATATCATACACCGTTTCAACGCATGGAACGCTAATATCTCCACATACGACCTCTACCACACGTTAACCCCTTATGCTCTTGTACACGTTACATGGCGGGGCTACTATACGTAGTCCTTGTGGGAACTGTCATTAAATACCCAGACCATGAACAAAAAAAACGCACAAAACGTTCCATCCCGAATGTTCTTACAACTCAAAGCTTGCGGCAGTCGCAACAGCACCGTCAAAGGGAGCCCTAATGATACCTTCAAGGATAGTTACCTGTAGCGACGAGAGACCCCGACGGAGACACGGCGACCGCACTGATCTCCATATCGTGACCTCGTAGGAGCTGCTGCTCATGGGGATCGGTAATGGATCCTGAGCAGGGAGAAAGCAGTGTCGGCGTTTGAAGTGACAATTCATTCATGCTTGAGTAGAGCATGCAATAAAGCCGAAGGCGTTGTGGGTCTCACGCGCAAGGGATACCAGGCATCGCCAATTGTCGTGGGCTTTTACTGCTGCGGCATCATCGGCATTTGATTGCATCCAATGAAACTCGGTAGAAAGTTGAACGGCACTTATCGAAGGGGTTTCGTGTGCATGCTCACAAACTCTTAAGGGTTATTGGCCCCGAATATTGGCAATCTTCGTATTCATATACTTCGCCAAACCGTTGGTTTTAATGGTCTGGCAAGTCGTTAGATGCACAGACCTCCTTTACCGAGAGTTCTTTGCCACACGAGTCGGGAGAAGGGCGGGTTGCTGTACACAACAAGTCTTTAAGCTCTCACCAATGACCAAGAGGGCACCCACGCTCTTGATCATCGCGCCATGGTCTTTAGGGTGAGCGGTGATTGTCTGCGAAAAATGCCCAGTGTATCTGACGGAGGCACCGGACAAACATGACATGTTATTTTGCTTCTGTTTGATATCTCATGCAAGCGGGTGCTTGGTTTCTGGAGCCTGATGTCGACACGCACGGCCTTGGCGAGACAATGTCGGTGACAACAATCCCCTCAGCGAAAAAATAAGTTTACACGCTAGAAGCTTAGTGCCCGGGGGCAGGTTAGTTGCTACTACTTGGGGTCAGCTTGATACGATTCTCGCCTTTGGCAACAAGATAGCTGGTAGCAGGTACTGCATTGTGCAACAACTGTAAAAGAGCGGCAGTAGTCTTCTCGAGAATGCGGGGATGTCGGTGCTGGGTAGTCACTCACTCCATCTTTATTCGTTAATTCAGTTGCCACTTATCTCCAGGGCAGCCCAGGGTCAATCATGGCAGGAAGCGAGGCAGTTGTCGGAGAGGGGGATGCTCAAACATACTTGAACATTTCCTGCTCTCGACACTCGAACCGCCTGTCAGCGTGAAGTCACGTGTTCTACTCTATGAACCCTAAATAACCATATTGTCCTACATATATACTCACGGTAGCTACGCATGTCGTATGGCACTCCATCAGACTACTGTGCGCAGAATGTTACTCACCCTATGATGTGTTCCAGCTCGAGCATATCTTCTCCACTACCATGATCTTTCCCGTTGATCCCCCCGACAATCCTGACCAAAGACAAACGACGAGTGGGCCAACGATTGGCCAACAGAGTGAATAAACGAGGGTTGCGCCCTCAATCGTGCTGCGTACAGGGAGTATGTCTAACCTTGCTAAAAAATTATCGGATTCCACGTTAGTGTAGCCGGTGGAAAAGCGCGAGTGGTTGGGCCACGTGAGATAAGAATCCTTCTGGTGCAGCCATATTTTCCAGGGCTTTTCGCGGGTCGCGGGGTGTTCAAAATGTCACGGGTCGGGTTGGGTCGGGTCACGAAGTGTTCAAAATCTCACGGGTCGGGCCGGGTCGAGTCGGGTCAAGAGGTTCTCAAATCTCGCGGGTCGGGTCAGGTCGGGTGAAGAATTTTTCAAATCTCACGGGTCGAGTCGGGTCGGGTCAAGAAGTGATGAAAAGCTCACGGGTCGGGTCAGGTCATGACCCGTGAGAAACGGGTCACTCGCGGGTCGGGCCAGCGTGACCCGTGAGTTGTTTTCTGCTGACCCGCGGGTTGAACCTGCGGATCAAGATAAATGGTCTCGCGGGTCAAGGTGACCCGACCCGCATGAAACCCGTGCTTCACAGGACAATCCGAAAGTGGCGGGTCGGGTCGGGTCAGGAGAATTTCAAATCTCACGGGTCGGGTCGGGTCGGGTCAAGAGGCTTTCAAAATCTCGCGGGTCGGGTCGGGTCAAGTCAACGCACCTCAAAATTTTCGCGGGTCGGGTCGGGTCAGCTGACCCGACCCGACCCGACCCGTGAGGTTTGACCTGACCCGCGAAAAGCCCTGACATTTTCTGACCAGCGGGGAGTCCCGCCCACTTGCATTATTGTTAAAAAATATACCTGGACGCTGCGTACTCGTAGACTGCTTCGAAGTGCGTATGTCAATAGGACATTGAACGATAGTCTAGTTGGATATGATACCGAGAAACGCTAAGTCAAGTCCATACGATTTAAATATTCGAAACCTACAGTGAAAGTACACTGCTGTACATCGATTTTTTCCGTTCAGTATGCTACCAGAAAATAATAAGACGGAGACGCCAGCGAATGGGGGGCAAATCGCGTTCGATACGATATACCGTATCGTAAGTTCGATTTTTCGATATTTCGAAGATTTCGATACCATATTAAACGCTAACGTGCACATTCACCTGGCGGGCTCTTGTTCCAGGGATCCATTTCCTCGGCCGTCCTGATAGGCAGGCCCACACTCTTCGCGTCCAGGCGTTATCGGGTTACCGTTAATGTCGCGTGATGAAAATTGTCTGCACGGGTCCGTTCGTGTTCCGGTTTGTTTCGAGGGGTAACTTTTACATGTCCGACGAAACAACGCCTGATGACAACGCAATCCTTCCCATGGACAAGGGGAAGCTCGGGGGCCTTTGTCTGACTAAACCTACTCCTAAACATACCTCGACATCTGATGTACGAGTGACACTGCTTGCTGTCTTGGCACGAACATTGGATATATGTGCGCGCGTTTTATTCCTGCCACAGCAACGGCTTTTCGTAGGTGAACCTTGTTCTGGGAGCGCTGATACAGGTACGCGAGACAAGATAGTTGTTTCAGAGGCCGCGAGGACTGGCTCGGTTGCGCTTGGCACGGTGCTCAATAAAACACCATTATTGTTAGTTCGTACGTACGTAGAGTACAGTAGTGCACTACTGTGTAGCCCCTTCTATAATAGGGAACTATTCATACGTCCGTCGCCTCCCAAGCCCCAAGCCTGTTCGTCGCCGGCTCGTCGACAAATAAATTGAGTAGTCGTACCTATACACATACGAGTTTGTACTGTTGCAACATAGTTTGGGATCAATGAGGCCTCCTTCTGCTGCGGCATGATATCACACCCATACTTGTTGACCCTTCTCTTATCTCAATGTCGTCGCTCGTTTGATGGGTATCCTTTTTGTGGGTACCTTCTATTGTCCCCAAACTTGTAGCCTAGTTGTTTAGGGGTTCTGCTACCGTTGGTTGTCCCGTGGGAACGTCGTGTACGATTTTACATACCCCTCCGACGGTTATACGGCGCTGAGGTACGCGATCGCGCTGTGATGCACCCGGAACGCGTTTACCTAATTGTCGGCACGCAGTGTTGTAGCGTGTCTCCGTGCGGTTCTTCCGGAACCAACATACGCTCATGTCGTGCTTGAGGGGCGAAGTTGCACGGCACTAATCGTGAGCGGTCACGAGGGATAATTACATAACTACGTACATACCTTGGTATGGACAATAAAAACGGACCCGTTAGCAAAGAACGACGTCTGCGGTACAAACAGCAGTATTATAGCGATGCACCCGCAAACGACGGCCTAGGCAATTCATGCACAGTAGCGAGTTCATAATCGCTGATTCCGTGGTCATGGTCAATACTTGCGGATGCTCACCGTCGCCCTGGTGGTGGTGGAGCGCCGGTGTATGCGCTTTCTGCCTGTTGATGGTTGCTATTGTGCTGTCTCGAAACAGCAACGGGGACGACGTCTCTGCCTGTAGTTTGTTGCTTTGTCGGCGGTACATCGGCCTCAGACGAGCGACCCGATCTGGCTGATGCTGGATTGCCGAACAACTCCGCCCGTCCCGATGCTCCCACGGGCACCCGCGCTCGACTGCTCATGTCAACTCGCCCGCTGTGCCTTGTGCGTGTCGGGTATACTGCCGCCGATTCACGTACGAGCACGTCGCGAAGTAGTGAACACCGGATGGACCCTGATCGAAGCGTTACAAAAATCCCAATAGGCCTTCAACCTTCTAGTGAAAACCCGAGCAGACGAAGTTGATAGCCTCGAGATTATTTTGCGAAGTTGGTCTGTTGTGGGACGGCTATCTGCTGTGGGATGGCTGCCTCATCCGCTACAGATTCTTCTGGTGAAGTACCAAGGCTGTCCTTCGACGGCAAAGATGCTCCAATCCGGTCCGTGGTTGTGTACACCAATAATATGGCAGAGATCAAACGAGTTGTCAACTTCTCTGCCACCGCAACAGGCGTCCAAGAGGTGCGTGCGTCTGTACGTAGTGCCGATATCGCTACTGCTGCTGCATGCCTGGGGTAGTCTTGAGCTGCACTTGCTGATGTGTACTCGCAGTGCACGAGAGTACTTGGGCTGAAAATAATGGGAAACAGGGCTTACACCGCCGTGTGTATGTTATCGGAACCGCAATATCATCACCCGTACATCAAATTTTGTTATTTTTTTCGATTTTCGATTTCCCTCTATATCTATACATACCTGCTGGGCACTGGCTCTTTGGCGGCGCAGTTGCGCAGCACGACGAGTCTCTCTGACAACCACAACAGCAGTACAACTGCTGTTAACAGCAGTATTAATATTAACTGTAGGATAAATACTGGATGACACAGGGCACGAACCTGTGCTCTATATTACGAGTACTACTCGTCAATGCTCATAGGCGGGTGCATCTGGTCACAGGCGCATCGAACCTACGTTAGCTTCAAGTACATCGCAACCCATGGTAGTGAGTGGTGCACCGTATCTAAGGCGCCTGTAATTGCTTGCTATAACAAACATAATTGTACATCGTGCCGTATCAAGCGCGGTGGGATCTGCCAGCGTATGGCTCGTGACCCTATCACGGAGGCACCGAGAAGTAGGTTTCTCGTTCCCATTTTCCCCAAATCTGAAAGTCGAGGAACAAATGGGATGAGGGGGCGAGGACCAAGCGAAACGTAGAAAACATGCCGACTGTGGCAGACGTCATGCGTGCTTCGTTAGACGAAAGCGTATGGTAACTACGGTGGGGGGCGGGCTGCGGTATCTGACAAAATATAGTGTGGGAGACCACCTACATAAACGCTCCGCCTTTGTCGCCCCTCAAGCACGACATAAGCGTATGTTAGTTCCGGAAGAACCGCACGGAGACAGGCTACAACACTGCGTGCCGACAACCAGGTAAACGCGTTCCGGGTGCATCACACCGCGATCGCATACCTCAGCGCGTATCACCGTCAGAGGGGTCTGGAAAATCGTACACGACGTTCCCACGGGGCAACCAACGGTAGCAGAACCCCTAATCAACTAGGCTACAAGCTTGGGGACAATAAGGAATAGAAGGCACCCGCAAAAAGGATACGCATCAAAAGAGCGACGACATTGAGATAAGAGAAGGGTCAACAAGTATGGGTGTGATCTCATGCCGCAGCAGAGAGAGGCCTCATTGATCCCAAACTATATACGAATTCACGTACGACGCGATGTTACAACAGTAATCTGGACCAGAAAAGAGGGGACGCCAGCAGGGTGGATCCCTTTTCGGGAAAGCCTCCTTGTTGTATGGGGAGACAGTGATTGAGTATCACTCCGTGAGCGATATCGCAGCTCTACAACAGCACGACAAAGTAGAAAGAGGCTATTAATAGGAAAAAACAGTCCATCCCGCCCGCCCCATCGTTGGTAGCGAGGTGTACCGTCGACAACGACATCAGTTTTGTTAGTGTTTATTTTACCGGGGTACCTACTCTCTGCGACGAGATGCCGCGTTGATTGCCAGACAACCAACGCGGGAGTAGTAACCCTGGGTGAGAGTCTCCGGCTGGTCGCAGCAGCAGGCCTCATTGATCCCAAACTATATACGAATTAACGTACGACGCGATGTTACAACAGTATTAATATTAACTCTAGGATAAATACTGGATGACACAGGGCACGAACCTGTGCTCTATATTACGAGTACTACTTGTCAATGCTCATAGGGTCGGGCTGTTCCCTGTATCATTTTTTCGGCGTGGACCCAACCCAACCCTAATAACCCTGACGCCAAGCCCTAATCGGCAAATCTGGCCAGAAACGCGCCAGAAACACGCACGGCTGCGCTGCTTTCGAGTTGGTGTTACAACAATGTCGGTACTGCTGCAGGCTTAATTCGTACTTGGTACAAGGTACTGATATAGAGTGGGATTAGTGAGGCCTCCTGCTGGGACCAGCCGGAGACTCACGTAGGGTCACTACTCCCGCGTTGATTCTATTGCAATCAACGCTGCACCTCGTCGCAGAGAGTAAGTACCCCCGATAAAATAAACACGGAAAAGATTTATGTTGTTTTCGACGGCCCCCCTCGCTACCAACAATGATGGTCTGTTTTCCCAACCTCTTTCTACTTTGCCGTGTTGTTTTCGAGCTGCGGTGTCGTCCACGGTGCGGGCTTTAACTACTGCCTCCCAGTACAACAATGGGGCTCTCTCGAAAAGAGGCTCTCTCGAAAAGGGGTCCACCCTTCTGGCGTCTCCCCTTTCCTTCTTTGAGGTTGCTGTTGTAACATTGCGTTGAAGTTCAATGAAGCCTTTCTGCTGCGGCATGAGATCATACCCATACTTGTTGAGACCCTTCCCTTATCTCAATGTCGTCGTTCGTTTATCTCTTGTCCTTTGTGCGCGTTCCTTTCCTTTCTTATCATCCCCAAACTCCTAGCCTAGCCCTTTAGGGGTTCTGCTACCGTTGGTTGTTCCGTGAGAACGCCGCGTACGATTTTCCGAACCCCTCCAACAGCAGTGTTAAGGTGTCGGCCTGAATGAGTGCCTTGTCGCGCGAACGCTTCGTTCCGTTCGACGCCGACGCGGATGCTGTTACCCCTGCGAATCTGCTGGCCACGGCCGCGGACCTTCATCCAACGTATTCCATGAGGACGTCCATAGCTGCTCCATTCATATGGTGCTTCGCCTCCCCCCCACCCGGAAGGATTGCAACGTGTACCGCTTGTGGTCCATACTCGCTGCTCGCTCATGGGCCTGGAGGTTCGGGGTCATCTGCGCCAACGTCAGCGCCAGGTCCCCCTTGTCTCCGCTATCGAGGACGCTCGAGAACAGGAACCCTGAACCCCCCGCAAGTGCCCACTGAATGGACGCCGCTTCCTGTCGGTACTCGATCATGGCCGCCACATCACATATTTCGCGGCAATCGACGTTCGTTCTAACCACTACCGTTTGGGATGATTCCCGCAACGTTTCACCGAACAGAAAATTGGAGATGACCCCCTCGCCCACCGACATCTGCAACACCTGTGATGCAACTGCTACCGAGGCTGTTTCCTATGCGGTTCAGATTTTGAGCTCGAGCTTCAGCTTTTGACCCGACGGTATTTTCAGCTGTGCAGTTCGCAATCGAAACAGTCTTTCTATGCGGAATAATAGGATTTACTGTGTGCAGAGATTTCAACAAACGCCGAGACCAACTGCTGATGTTATTGTGGTCTGGTGCCGCGAGGAGACGCGCCGAATGCGCTGCACTGCGCGTAGGACTCAAGTGTCCGAGCCTACGCTGACTGTCTCTGCTCTGGCGGCGAAGAGACATGCCGATTGCGCTACGTAGAGTCAACCTGTCTTGGTATTTTGTATTTCACAATGTGACTGACTGACTGCTGCTGCTGTAGTCTACGAGTGCGTATCCACGGAGAGGTGCGCGCCGAGTGCGCTTCTCTTGGTCTCTAGACCCGAACCCGCGACAGCCGACTGCAGTCTGGCAACGGAGAGACCCGCCGCCCGCCGTCAGTTAGTAAATCAAGACAAAAAAATCAGCTAAGAATCGGCTCAATCAGATTGCAAGACGTACTGGAGCCAACTCCATAATCTGCCTTAGACCTCGTACGCACCATCCGTAGACTGGCCGCGCGGCACTTTCACCCCCTCCCGATACATCCCTCATTATGTTTCGACACCCCCACGCCATCGCGCCGTCATTATTTGTCAGGTACTTTGAACGGACATAGTTCGCAGTACGTCGAATGTAGCAGGTTCTACGGCAGCAGCGGCAGCAGCAGTTCGCCCAGCAGTTTCAGCACTGTGGGAGTAGTGGTAATTGTTGTTGTCACCAGGGCTTATGTTGTTGTCAGCGCGGACCTTCGGCCCCACACGGTCCCTGCCGAGGCTTGCATTTGGATTGCCTGCCTACAATGCTGTTGACAGCTTATATTTAAGCCCTGCGCATGCACGTCAGTGTTCTCCTGAGTAGATACCTTGAAACTCAGCGACTTTCTAGTACTGTACACAATATCAGTCGTCAACGGGCAAGTGTATTCCGTCCACAATATGCAAAACATTCAGAGAACTGGGTGTTTTTTTTTTTTTTTTGACGATTTTACCGATGCTAATTAACTGCTGCGGGCAGCCCCATTTTGCCTGTTTTTGGAGATGCGCCGGAACTGGAAGCCCTCGACCTGAATGACGAATGACAAGAGAGACTGCATTATCTCCCTCTTTTCTCTCGTCGCTCCGGGTTGAGAGCTTCGAGTCCTGGCGCGTCTTAGAAAAATAAAACTAAAAACAGGGCTGCTCCCAACGGTTGGCTCATCTCGCAGGGTACCAAGTCGTCGACGGATCTCAAGCGCCTGACCCCCTCCCGAAGGTGCTCGTTGTATTGTGCCCGCAATGACTTGCCCAGTGTCTCGTCACGTGCCAGATACGATACAGCGGTAGTGGAAAGTCGTTTGAGTTGCATAAAAGCGCCAGAACATTGGCGCCTCCCATTTTCGGCGAGGGCGGGCGAGGGGGCTTGCTCGACCACAATGTCGTGAACAAAAACGTGTACGGGCTCGGGAACCAGCGGGTCGAAGGTCTTTCACCTAAATGTATGATATGTGTACGCATAAAATGCATTTTTTTTTGCGGGATACAAAACTTTCTCTTCCGGCCGCGGGTCTTTCTCGCTCTCACGGCTGCGGGGCTCGCGGGGGGGGTGCGTGTACACCATGGCGCAAGTGCAGGTCCCGTGGCTCCTTGGCGCTTGCTCTGGGCGTTCAAAATCGCGTGACATGACAAGTAAACACGAGATTGAATTCCGCCGAGCCAGAGCCAAGCAGGACGATGGGAACTCACACAAAAAAATGTTAGCAGCATTAGTTTTTCGCGTGTTTGTTTTACCTGGTGTGTACGTATGACAGCTCGCACCTCGCCTGGTCGCCTGGCCACCTAGCACCTTGGGTGTGGTTGCCTGGCCCACCCGCGTCCCGGCCCTCCTCGCATGCAACAGCAGTCACGCTTCGAGCCCCTTTCTTCGTGCCACGTGACGCTTTTGTACGTGTTGTGTTCGAGGACGACACATGGAAACATCTCATAAACAGCGGTGCAATTGTTTTGCTTCGGGAATTACGCTGTGGATCCTTTCACTGAAGGGTTTCTCTGTTGATATTGGAGCTTTTGTTTGGTCCAGCTGCCACCTTGAGCTACATCGCATGCAGTCCGGCATCCCAGCAGCAGTAGAAGCAGCAGATCCAGGCAGCAGCAGCTCATCCCCCGAAAACTTCCTTGGGAAATAAAAATATATATATATCCTCCCAGAATACAGTCTAACAGCAGCGGTACACCAGCAACGAACCTCACGTTGGCTCATATGCACAGGAGGAGCGCCTTTGTTTTGTTTCTCTCTCCCTTTCAACTTGCGACACCCCGGGGACTTCAAGTCAATCACATCCCGAAGGGGAAACTTGTATGCTCATATTTTATCTTGAAAGTGTTGGAATCGCTGGCCTAATGACGCTCCCGCTGGATTACTCCGTCAGGTACGCCCCGCCCCCCTATATTATATATGTTGGGTTGGCGTCGGTTGGCAACGACACTGTAAAACATGCCGCTCCACTACGTGAGCTAGACAACCAGGGTACCCTGTTTTTTTTTTGGCGGTCGGTCACAACTAGCGATGGACTTGATAATTTATGCGGGGTGGAGAACCTTTTCTCCCCACAAGGAGAATGGTCGTTTCACGTACCCTGGTAGTGTTTATGGTAAGGCACCCATGAGGCAGTTACGTAGTACCTCCATTGCTTCCTGTGGAAGTGGCTACACTGGAAAAATTAATTGACTCATTGAAGCTGTCCCTATGCAAGTCTTCCTCGCATGCGACTCTTAGTACGATGCAGCCCACCCGTCATGCAACTCGCCGAACACCTCGCCCCCCCCCGCCCACCCGGCCTAGGGATGCGAGGGTCTATGGTCATACGACTACGGCCATGCATGATAATGAGTACCCCCCCCGGCCGCCAACTGTGTGGCTGCCCCGTTACGTAGGGAGTGGAAAGCAAACTCGCTCGCGTCTCCCCCAGACTGTACGAGTACCACTATAATGCCTGATTCAGAGCCCGTAGGGCTTGTCCATGCCCCGACACTTTACAGTGACAATACTGCCACACCTGTGTATAAGCCGAGAAAGACGCGCCTTCGGACCAAGTGGTGTCCACCATTTCACGTATTCACACAATAAATGCTCCTCTTCTGGTCCTGGTCGCCCTTATGCCCCTCTACGAGCATGTTGATATTTACTCGGGTCGCGGACGGCGGTAGCGAACTCAATTTCATCGAGCGGCACACAGCTACGTGAGCGAGATGCCGCGAGACAAACGCCGTCGTGGCGCGCTGAAAATTTGCATATGTAAAGCACGCGAGCGAACGCTTGGTAAGGTTGCCTTCCCACGACGGGTGTTACCTGGAGAGAGTGGTGTTAGCCTCGTGCTTGAGTTTGTCGAGTGGTGTATGCCTTTCCGGCTTCCCGCTGGACTCTAGATAACTACAGCGTTGGTCCGTTGCGTCGTGCACCCGGCGTGGGTAGCAGACAGGGGACGCGGGGGGGCATCCTTTCGCCGACGTGACAGCAGTGCGTGCAGACAATGTCAGTGGTCGAGGTGCAGACGCTGTTGCCGTCCTTCAAAATGTGCCCGCGCGTTTTTGTTGCTTCTCTCTCGCACTTCTGCCGGTGGGGGGCCTCATCTCGCTGATAACTGTTCGTGTGTTTCTGTGTTTTGCTATTAATACCTGTCCTTGCAGGAAGACACTATTTAGTATCACGCTACCCGCCCTTGGGTGAACCGTCGATTGATGGAGCCGCCATCTGTGTAGCGTTGTGATGTCACCACCGTACTTTCAGGATTTTCGTTGTTGTTGCCATTTCGGCTGAATCCAGGTCTCCACCTTTTGTTTTGTACCTCCTCCCCCCCCCCCCCCGTTGCTGTCTTGGTCACCCTGCATAGCTTTGATATAGTAGTGTTTTGACTCAGCAATAAGGGCTTTTCCACCCGGCCCAGCTACGAGTGCGGTCCACGTTTTTCCAAGTTCACGGGTTGTGCTTAAGGTCTCACATTCAGGCGAAGACACGTGCTTGTCTCTGCTCTGCTTCCGGGTGTTGACTTACCCATGGCTCAAAATTCATCAAGGAAGTATCCCTCACGCACGACATTGCGCCCTTCTCGTGTGCTGGATGCCCTTTCCCTCCCTCCTCCGAAACACAGGTGGAACTGACAGGGCTTGCCAGCGGTTTCGTGATCGTGGAGCAGAGCGTGACTGTCAACGGGTCCGGATACTGCACCATCCTTGATGTGTCCTTCTCGGAAAAAGTCGCACCACCTGAGCTGGTACCTACAAAAGCTATTATATACAACCCTACCTGCAGGCCTTTGCGTAGAAAGAGTTAACCCTTTTTGGTGACGTGGGAGGGATAGATTGACGAGTAACAACAATCAGGGCTTTTCACGGGTCAGGAATGTTTTGAAATCTCACGAGTCGGGTCGGGTCGGGTTAGATGTCCCTTACCCGACCCGACCCAGCCTGACCCTCAAGGTTTGACCCAACCCGTAAGCAGCCCTTACAACAACGATCACGGCATCGGCCACAAGGATTGACGCGGGTTGCTCTATACCGGTAGGTCAGGGGGGGGGTGTACTCGATAGGAGAAATGTACTCGATCTCATGCATGGCCGTAGTCGTATGACCATAGACCCTCGCATCCCTACAATGCCGGGACGGAGCATGTCGGGTTTTCATCGACCAGGCAGACATTGCTTGCACCAAGCGCGAAGCGCCGTGAGGTGTCCGGCGAGTCGCATGAAGGGTGAGCTGCATCCTACTAAGAACCGCTTGTGAGGCGGACTTGCATATGGATGGCAGCTTCAATGAGTTAGTTTAATTTCCGGTGTGGCCACTTCCAGAGACAGCAATGGGAGTACTATGTAACTGCCTCTTGGGTGCCGTACCTTGAACACTACGTGATGCGATCAATTTCCTTGTGCAGAGTAAAGGTTCTTTACTTGGCACAAATGATCTAACTAGACGACCAGCTGTGGGCGACCGCCAAAAAAAAGCCAAAAAAACCCCGGTATCCTGGATGTCTAGCTCACGTGGTGAGCGGCATGTTTTACAGTGTCGTTGCCAACCGACGCCAACCCAACCCATGTAATATAGGGGGGGGGGGGGGTAAATGATGCTTTTAGTGTCGGGGATTCCAATGCAAGACACACCTCCAGCGTTTATTGTCGTATGCTGTTGCGCGCCTCTCACACGATGGTTGTTAAGGCAACAACCTGTCATTTTTTTTCATCGCTCTACATGGGTTAAGCGGCCCAATCAACGGCCGGCAGGGGATTGCGTTGCACTGATATTTTCTTTAGCTTGTAAAGTGTCGGATGTTTTTTTTTGTATTCATGTGCGAGTAGCGCAAATATGTTGGCGACGCGTTTTTGGACATAACGTCGCATATTGTATCCGGCCTAGGCTACTCAGCAGAGCAGCAGGAAACGCCCAGCCATACGTACGCGCCGTGTGTGCTCAATACCAATGTTTCGTCCCTGATATGGAGCATTTTCATGCTTATCCCTTGGAAGTGTCTCTGTTAGGAGTAGGAACGGTGCTCCAAGTGCGTGGTCACTGGTCAAATAACTTGCGGCGGAAAACAAAATGCGTACGCCCCCCCCCCTTCTTTGTCGCCTCAAAAATCCCGCCGAGCAGCATGAGCCGAAGGAGACCGAGAAGGAAACAGTCGCGAAGAAGATAGAGACCTTGATGGACGAGCAGTTTGACCTTTCTCAGCAGTTTGAGAGGAGTCGCAGCATGCGCCAGGTATGCAATTGAAGCTGTAATAGCTTGTCATTTAAATAGCCGCCAACGCCGGAAACACTTCACGTTTTGGCCTGGCGGTGATTGTGATGCCCTAATGATCTTGATGGTACGAAATTTCGACTATAGTCGCGTGCTACCCTAAGCATATAGTTTTATACAAGCTCGTCGCTACGTCGGTTTCACGCCGACACTTGCCTTGAGTAAAAAATACTCCAGGGACAAGATGAAGTAGCGGGATGTTGGAAATCGCTTAAAGAAAGAACGATGATAGTCATTGCGTCTCCTTTTCACCCTCTGCGCGTGTTTAGTCCACCCTCCGCGATGGCTTTTGCGTGCGCTGCGGCATACCTCAGTCGTCGTACCCCTCCCACCGCTCCCCTGGTATGGTGTAGTTGGCAGACCGCGTTGTGGATCGGGCGACATCTTGCCCAGCCGTCGCCGGTGGTGCCGACACTGCTGGTGCTGGTGCTGGTGCTGGTGCTGCTGCGACTTCCTCGCAAGTACCGCTGGACGTTGATAGCGTGAACAAGGCCTTGGACTGGTGGGCTGCGAAGTCGGCCGAAACCGACCAGCAGCTTCGCCGTATAGTGTCAGAGGGAAGAAGGTGCGTTGACCGGGTTTTTTTTTCAGCATACACCGCTGGCGGTGGGTGCCACGCAACAAAGGCGACACGGTGTTTTGTTTTTTCTTAGAGTGTGCAGCGATGTGGTGTGCAGCAGATCTAGGATATAGGTGCTTCAGGGGCGACGTATGATCTGGTGCCGCAGCACAGCGTGTGCCACCCTATACGCCATCAATCGTTTTGTACAAAGGAATGTTTCTTACCCTCACCAAAAAGGAAGACATATCTGTGTTTGTTTTCTCTGCACCTTAAATTTCCCGACTCCCAGAATGCGCCCTCCGCCCTGTTATGGTTCTCCCGCCCCTTTGTGCCCCGGTCGACGCCAATAAATCGTGTCCGTCAAAAGGTTGGAGGGGGTCGTCAGAAAACTCACCGTGGAGCAAAATGCGTACCGTGGCGTCGGACACCCGCCCGAAGCGCCGAAAAGTTTGGCCCGGGCAGTTATAACCCTGGACGTCGAAGAACTCCGCCTCATCGAGTTGGAGGTACTGTTAGGGGTGGGAATGGATTCGTTTTAGACGTAAAAAAAAGTCCGGTCTATTCGAGAAACCGTTAAAAAATGGAAAGAGCATACTTTTGAAAATAGTCTGCCCCCACCCTATTTACTTGGTTTTAGAATACATTCACGGTTGCACCAAATACCTGATTGCTCGACACAGGAAACGAATTGAAGGATAGCGCTCGGCAAACACATTCCATCAACAGAGAAAGAGGCTGGGATTGGTTACGATTTGATCTGAAGATTTGTTTTCCCGTCTATTTTAGTGGGCGTATGCAGGAAAACTCGATTTGTCGGGTTGTATTGATGTCTTTCTCTCTAGGGAAGAACTGTTTGACAGTACTAAAAAAAATCTGTACGTGTCAGCCCCTCCGCCAGAACGTTGCGCACACAGCAATGCAACCCGCGCTTGAATCCGACAAGTAGCCGGCAAGAAATTTAGTACAGGAGTTGACCCTCTTTTGATGAGTCAATTGTTGCTTGGGAAATTCGACAAAAAATATCCCGAGATGGAAAAAAAGGACGTCCAATCTTCATTGTACCGGGCAAACGGTGCCAGACATGAACGCGGCCGCACGCCGAGCGATTGCCATCACACCCATTGCCATCGCCGCAGCGAAGACCATCTGTGATCGATCGAGCCTTGATGCAGCGGGAAGCGAGTCACCCCTGGCGTTCAGATGCAAATGCATCACTGTTGTTTCACGTGACAAGACGATCGAGAAAAAATGCTCTACCGCACCACTCTGCCCGGACATATAGGAACGGTTTAAAGTATAAACATGACAATAAAAGGTTCCTTACATTTCCGGATAGAGTGATCGGTACGTACGAGTACATACAGCAGCATCACGCAGAGCTTCAGGCGTGTGGTGACTGAAGCCTTGGCCGCAAGTCTCAAGCTTAGCTGCACGCACAGCAACAACTTGCCTGTGAGCTAGAGGTGGGGCGCGCTTCCATGGAGGTATAGGCAGCGCCGTCGAAATCCCGGTCTCGGCCAAGTGCAGTATCGCAACACGCAGCCGATTGTCGACGCTGTGTTGTGTGTGGGTATGTTCTTATTGTTTACACGTGTCCAACAGCAGTAAACCAGGACTACATAGCCTGCGACTTGATCGGTACGAGATGTGCTTCACAGGGAGGGCAGCTTTCTTGTGTTGCCGGCCGCCAATCCTAAGGGGCCGCCAGGAACGTGCGATTCGTTCATGCTCGCGCGTCCGTGTCTACGCTGCTGATCTACGCCCTGGGCTTGTTTGTGCGCTGTCCTGCAGCATGTTTCGTGCAAAAAGCAGGGCTGACTTTTTTTCAGCTCGCATACAGCTGCAACGTCGATACCGGCACTGCTTTTATTTTATTTTCGAGAGCATCATCGAACGGATTTTTTGGTGGCAAAGAGTTCTTTTTTTCTCAATTCTGATTGGTTAATTTCGTAAAGTTCTTTTTTCCCAGATCTCGACCATGCGACTTTTTTTTTTTTTTTTTCACGTACTAAAACGACTCAATTCCCACCCCCAACTGTGTGACTTTTTGCGCAATAGTGTACACGTGCGAACACGTGTACGGATACATCGTAGCCATCGGTAGGTAGCACAAGAGCGTTCGGTTATAAGCGCGCGATGCTCTAGACTGGGAGCAGCTGGTGTCTTCCAGGTATACTGTAGCGAGGGGAAAACAATTGTGGACGAATAGACGACCGGGGGAACAGGCGCCTATGATTGTACTTCTGTGTATGACTCGGATGAGACGTACGGTTTCGTTGGCCGCCGCGCGTTGATATTTTTTGGTGGTATTTGAGGGTTCACCTTCCTCCTCCCGCTGCGCTTTATCTCCATGATTCACGCCCCCTCCCTCCCCCCCCCCCCCCCCCCCCCCCCCCCCCCCCCCCCCCCCCCCCCCCCCCCCCCCCCCCCCCCCCCTATATATGATATATGGGTTGGGTTCGCGTCGGTTGACAACGACGCTGTCAAACATGCCGCTCACTACTTGAGCGAGACAACCAGGGTACCGTTTTTTTTTGTTGTTGTTGGCGGTTGGTCACAGCTGGTGGTCGAGTTGGATCATTTGTGCGAGGTGGAGAACCTTTACTACGCACAAGGGGAATGATGGTATCACGTAGTGTTTATGGTAAGGCATCCAAGAGGCAGTTACGTAGTACAACCATTGCTGTCTCTGAAAGTGGCCACACCGGAAGATAAATTGCCTCATTGAAGCTGTCGTCCACACGCAAGTCCACCTCACAAGTGATTCTTAGTAGGGTGCAGCTCACCCTATGTGCATCTCGACGAACATCTCACGGCGATTCGCGCTTGGTGCAAGCAACGTCTGCCTTGTCGGTGAAAACCCGACGTGCTCCGTCCCGACTTTGTAGGGATGCGAGGGTCTATCGTCATACGACTACGGCCATGCATGATAGTGAGTGCACCCCCCCCCCCCCCTCCCGTGCGTACTTCCGGTCCGTACCCTGTCTCGTCGCGCCCGCCACCGGACGTTTCACTACGCCAATGACAGGTGTCGTATCTCATCATTGGGGCCAGGTGGTCACCGTCGTATGACCTCAGGGTGGACACGCTGACCAACTCCATGTCGTGCACGTACTACGGAAGGGTCTTCCAGACAACGACGGAGGACTGGGAAGGTACTGGCCTCACTTTTTTGCTCCCTCCCCCCCCCGGTGGTTGTTTCGGGGATTTTTCACCGACGGAGTATTTCCACTTTTTGAGAAGAGCAACCGTATAGCTACGGTTTACCCTCGCGCACATTTTGTTGGCGGGCTTCTCCCCTTATTGCTTGTGTCTGGCGCTTTCAATGTCTCTGTGCTGCCAGGGATTTATTTCTTCGTCTTCTGTCCGGTAACCCCTGCTTTGCTGCTGTTGGAAAGTTCTAGGCGATGTCGGGCGGGGATTTGTGTGTGTGTCTCACATTAGGCATCGCCAGAATGCGTTCCGTGGCAAAGAAAAAGCACATGAAGTTTACAACTATACAGCGAAACACCGTAACGTGTACTGGGACATACTCGGGCGCGGGGGGGGGATTCCTTGTGCAGTTGGCAGCTCTCCCACTCAAAAGACACGAAGAAGAGGCTTTTAAAATTTGCTCTGTTTTTTTTGCTGTGTTCTTGTACGGTTGCTAGGCCAACAGCAACAGCCAATATATCGTTAGGTTGCATTACCGCATGGGTGTTGACGGCAGCAGTTTGTAGTGTGTACCTCAACAACTTGTTGCTGTTACTATTAATGCTACACCAGCTCATTGCCATAATATAGGCCGTGGCCACGCTAATGTCCCTGGTACCCAAAGCCACCGTTGTCATACGTTACTACAGCTACGCCCTTCACTGCCGGTCTTCACATACACTACTATTAATAGTGGCGCAAGAACACGTGACGAATGTTATTGTCAGCCATCTGAATGTTGCCGGGAGTGACTTCTGGGACACTCAGCGAAGTAGAGGCGGAACAAATATCCAGACACGTATCGTACCGGCGACGATTTCAAGTGTAAACTGTGTAGATTAAATCCAATCAAATCCATCACATCGTCCTTGGTCAGCAAAGTTGGAATTTCCGGTTTATTTTTCAACAACAAAAACGTACTTTTCCGAAGTGTGGCGCCATCCACGGCGAAACTATATAGGATGATGTCGTGGAAACCGACGTCGAGACCTTGGTCCTACGTCACTTGAGGATTTTCGACCAATCGTTTTTGCCGCCTAAAAAACGTTGTTCAATCGGGATGCGGACTCCTTTCCCCCTTCTACCCTCTTTTCTTGATTTGCAAAACACACCCTCAATCGACAAGACTAAGGGCTTCCGGGACCTGTCTCGCCCTTCCCTGGCCGATGCGGTGCCGGTCAATTGGCGTTGCCTCATTTTCCGTCTTCGGCGGGGTGTAATCAATTTTGTGGCCCATAGCACCGTGCTTCGTCATCAGTGGGCTCCAAACTTTGTCGTTATTCACCGTTCACCACCCCTCCCCCCCCTTCTGCGTGTCCCTTTCCCCCCCGTCCCGTCGCCGCTTTCGAGATAGGCGTTGCCCTGAGGCTTTCAACGGGGCAGCTACCTTCCACAGAGAGGCCGCCGTCCCTTCAAACCAAGGTGGTGTCCTTCAAGTCCCCAAGCCTACCGTTTGGAGGTGTTAAGGTGAGGAGCTCACCCAGGGTCACCTCGTGTCAACCGCTTGTCCCGCCCGAGCAATTGCCTTCATGAAGCCTAAAACAAGTCCATGTTGCTTTCTAGTTTTGTAACAACTCGCGCGCCTCGTTTTTTTATTGTGTAAACAAATTGAGGTACAAAGGTTTCACTATTTTTTGGTGAGCCCCGAGGTCTCCCCCGCCCTTTCGCCCATTGCCGCCGACACGGCAAACGCCGGTGGCCTGCGCTGCTGCCACCAACACCACGTTCATGTTGAACACGCCAGCCCCAGGCCGGTGGTGGTTTTTTCGGGGCTGCAGCGCCCGGTGCTCCTTCTGCAGCTGGAGCGTTCAGTACTCTCTCTGGAGGTGGATTCGGTTGTCCACCCCCCGCCGCGAACCCGGCGCAGTCCGCAGGACCGGCGTTTGGAATGCCGGCCGGAGGGGAGGGTGGGGGAAACGGCCTCGTCGAAGGGTTCCACTATCCAGCACGGCCGCCGCAGCCGATGCTGCCGCCCGCCGCCAAAGTGGCAATGGCTCAAGTTGAGGGTGGAGACTGTGGCACGGGTGTTGTGTCGTTCGCCATTGGAAACCCGGCCACAGTCAGGTGCGGGAGATATTGGAGCTAGAGGCAGGAGGAGGACGCGTAAATATAGTAAGTTGGCGTGGCAGCTGCTATGGTCCTGAGAAAACTTTTTTCCCCTGTCTGTTTTGTTCGATCGAATCTACCCCCTGCCCCGACCGGGCAAATTTCTCACGCCTGCTTTTCCTTCTTCTGGCTTGGTCCAACAACTACAGCGTGCGGGGATGCGACGGCGCCTAGCCCATCACTGTTTCCGAAACAAAGTGACCACCAGTCTGATTCATTCAGCCGCGTTCCCCGGTAGAACTAGTATTTGTAGTTCACCTCCCAGTTGGGAGTTGGTAAATCCTTTTGTGCGGGGTGAAGAACCTTGACTCCCCACAAGCGGGAATTATCGTATCACTTATCATGTATCAGTGTATGGTGAGTCACCCACGAGGCAGTTACATAGTACAGCCATTGTTGTCTCTGGAAGCGACCACACCAGAAAACAAACCAATTTACTCCACGCTGTCACCGTAATGCAAGAAAGTCCGCAGTATGCAAGGAAGCCCGCCTCACAAGCGGTTCCTAGTAGGGTGCAGCTCACCCTTTGTGCGATTCGGTCAACACCTCACGGCGCTTCGCGCCTGGTATGTACAGGCAATGTCTGTCTGGTCGGTGAAAACTCCACGTGCTCCGTCCCGGAATTGTCATAGGGATGCGAGGGTCTATGGTCATATGATTACGGCCATGCATGACATAAGTATACCCCCCCCCCCCCCCCCCCCCCCCCCCCCCCCCCCCCCCATATGCAGAGGCGACGGAATTATGAAGAAACTCACCATTGGAGTGCTGAAATTCCCCACGGAGGTGACTCACTACATCGTGCCATCCAAGGAGCCCGCGGCATACCTTCAGGCGAAGGTATGCGATCATTTCTCTTGCGAAGCGGAGAACAGAAAAACCAACCAGGAACACAGCGTGCGTTCTGTTCTTTCTTCGTGTTCTTCTTGTGCATCTTTTTTTTTTTCCCGCTTTTTTTCTGTTTGGTCAGCGGTTCCATGGGGACTTGCTGCCCAGGCGATTTCGTCGTTCCCAGTGACATACTGGGATCGCAACAGTTTTTCCCCCCGCCCCACATCCCGCCGGTCGCCCCGTTCCCCTGTGTTCTGCTGCCTCATTGATTTCGGCTGCTCTCTATCTTTGTGGGCGAAAATGCAAACGTTCAGGCGACGAACAACACCGACTATTTGCTCCTGCCGAGTGACACCGTCTCGGTCTTTTTGGATAACAGCTTTGCGTCCAAGACCAGCATGGCGTTCAATTCCCCTGGGGAGACGTTCCAGACTTTCCTCGGCATGGACCCCACGATTAAGGCGAGCAAGAAGACGCTGCTGGGGAGGGGGGGGGGGGGGGGGGGGGGGGGGGGTACTCGATATCATTCATGGCCGCAGTCGTTGGGCGTTGCTTGCCTTAGTCATTTGATCATTGACCACGCACCCCTTTCGAGACGGGGCACCGTTCCTTCTCCTGATAGAGACATCTCCAACAGTTGAGCGCTCATCACGTTGTTTCCATGTAGTCAATGCAAGTGTTATTTTGTACCAGGCGGTCGGTACGACTAGCGCACGAAGGCTGACTTTGGGCCAGGTGGTCTGTAGATTTTCGTTTTTCCAGCGGGTTTTTAGCGCCAGCAGCTGACAGACAACAGCAGCACTACGAGCATGACAGCTTCCGATAGGAAACGTACGCCGAGGCAAAAAATGTACCCACGATGAATTTCGTGTACCACAACACCACAACCCACAATACCATAACCAACCTACTCGCCGCAACAAAAACTCACTCCGAGCCATCAGCTATTAATAGCGGTTGGCAGTGCTGCTGCTACCGCTGCTGCACGGACTGCTAGCTGCCGCTTCTGTGGAGTGCAGCTGAGGGCTGCCGCTGCTGCTTTTTTATATGGGTCTCTATGCTTCGTTTGTGTGATTTTCCCCTTCTGTTGTGCTGGTTGCGAGTAGCGCCGATGTATTTTTGTGTTTCCGCCCGCATTCTGTCAGCACGGACAGCTGCTGCGACTTGACCGCTGGATGTTTTACGTAGCTACTCATCCCACACTGATGTTATACGTAGCTCTCCGCAGGCAGTTTTTTTTTTTTTTTCCTGTCGTAACATCGCGTCGTAGGTTAATTCGTATATAGTTTGGGATCAATGAGGCCTCCTGCTGCGACCAGCGGGAGACTCTCACCCAGGGTTGCTACTCCCCCGTTGATTGTCTGGCAATCAACGCGGCACCTCGTCGCAAAGAGTAGGTACCGCGGTAAAATAAACACTAACAAACTGATGTCGTTGTCGACGGTACACCTCGCTACCAACGATGGGCGGGCGGAATGGTCTGTTTTTTCCTAGCCTCTTTATACTTTGTCGTGCTGTCATAGAGCTGCGATATCGCTCACGAAGTGATACTCAATCACTGCTGTCTCCACATACAACAATGAGGCTTTCCCGAAAAGGGATCCACCCTGCTGGCGTCCCCTTTTTTCTGTTCCAGATCACTGTTGTAAAATCGCGTCGTAGGTTAATTCGTGTATGGTTTGGGATCAATGAGGCCTCTCTCTGCTGCGGCATGAGATCACACCCATACTTGTTGACCCTTCTCTTATCTCATTGTCGTCGCTCGTTTGATGCGTATCCTTTTTGCGGGTTCCTTCTATTCTTTATTGTCCCCAAACTTGTAGCCTGGTTGATAAGGGGTTCTACTACCGTTGGCTGTTCCGTGGGAACGTCGTGTACGATTTTCTATACCCCTCCGACGGTGGCACGGCGCTGAGGTATGCGATAGCGGTGTGAGGCTCAGCTACAATGATAGCTGTATGATAACCTCAACTACACACGGTCACTCTCCATTGGCGAACATGTTGTGAGCGTTTCAGCGTTTTTTTTTCTTGGGCACTGCTACTTTGCTGCTGCTACTGCTGTGGTGTGAGTGTAACGGTAACCACCGTGCTGTGCTGCTCTACTGCTTTATATACTCAGTTTTTTTTGTTTTCTGTGTAACCACCAATATCTACACACGGCCCCAGCGCTATAATGCAAACCGTGTCTTAAGCCGAACCAAATACAAAAGTATAGATGCACGAGCACTTAGGTTGGTTTGGGGCTTTTGCTTATTTCTTGCGTCACCTCCGTTATGAGCAAGCTGGGCGCTATGCGAACCGATTATTCTAACATGAAAAGTTGTAGGGCTGGCACTGGCACAGTGTGAACTGGTATGAAAAATCTACTGATTGACCTGGCCAGTATATTCGCCAGTGGTTTATATCTTACGCACGCCGAAGAAACACGCCATAGTATACCGGTAGTACGGAAACCCACTACATGCGTTTCGGGAGAAGAGAGTAGAGGGGAGAGACAACAACTGCTGCAATCCAGTGTACTGATTGATTTTGACGACAATATAATCGTTACTGGCTGAGTCAGCCAGTGCTCAACCCTGAAAATTTGCCTATGTTTTTGTTCAATGAGATGAACGCGATGGCTCCGAAGCGTAGTTGTGTACCTAAACAATTTTGGGGGGCTTTTCAGCGACGCTTTTGCTCTTTCCTTGCCACTCTGTTCAATTTTTTTTTTTGTGATCACGTGGGGCTTCGTAGCAATGCCTGACAGTACATTCCCAGTGCTCCCCTTCCGTCGCAAGAAACCGTGCACACCCCGTACCCCACGTGTGCCGCACGCCTATCAGACTAAGGTCGCACCGTCTCACAGAACGAGCAAAAAAAAGGGCATCTTCGGAAAGTCAGACCACGTCACGCACGCGTACAGGTGAGCGGGGTGGCCAAGTACTTCTACACGAGAGCTTTGTGCCCATGGTGTGTAGTCTCGCTGCACCCCGCCTCGCCTCGCCTCGTCTCTCCCTATCAAGCCGATGTTTGAAGAGAGGAGAGAGGACGAGTTTCAGATAGGTAGTTTTCAAACTGCCGTCGGGTTGAGTCGATGCCCATCGCTTCTAATGTTTTTTTCCCGCCGCGAGATTTTTTGTTGTTGTTCGCCTGTCCTCGCGCGTGGATGTAAAAAATTCCGTCGCATCGATACGCCGGACTTCCCCCGATGTAGACTGGAGCCACCACAGGAAGCCGCTGTTTTTCCTTGCCTGTGAAAGGTGGTCCGGCAGGCTCGCAATCTCACGTACTTTTTGCCTCGAATACCCCTCCCTGTCCGCTGTTCTGGTTGCTTCGTTCGGTCAACGACAACGGCAATTCTTGTTTTTGTTGTTTTTGCATTGTCAACGACGGCTACACTCAGCACGTCCATCTCGAACAGGAAAAAAGTGCCAGTAACATGCGTCGTCTTGGACGCCATGCCGAATTCCGCCGACGAATCCATCAAGGTGAAGCCACGGCAAGGTGTATTCAGCGTAGCTACGTAGCGCCGCCGCGAGGTATTGTGCTGGATATGTTCGCTTCTTTTTTTTTTTGCAGGTGTTGTGCGCGGTTGTTGCCCCGTTTATGTTTGCAGGGCATCCCGACCCCGAGGTCGATGCTCATCTCCTAATAGCGATGCAACGAAACGATAATGGTTCTGGTGCCTGTCGTGGTGTGTTAGGTCTCTGCGGAGTATTATCCACCGTGTGTGGTGACGGAGAGCGGCAATCACTCGCGTGAGTGTGATTTTGTATTGACACCATCCGCGCGTTCCTGGGGAAGATGCGGTTGTGCTACCGAGTTCTAGAGGCCGCTCAATGCGTTGATGTCCGGGAGGTTCTGGCGGCAAGACATTGCTTGTCTCGCACGATATTTATTGACGGAGTTTCACTGTTTTGGTGGGCTTGGTGCGTGGGTTGCTGCTCGAGGAGACCGCAGCAGTGCCGTGCAGTCCATAATGCCCGTAGGTCGTGCGCGAGGAGAGTGTGCTCCTTCCTGTTTTTCGACTCTGTGAACAGCTCCCCTCGCTCACTCCCACTGCTCGTAGAACAGGCGTATCAACCGTTTATACGGTATAAGTATTATTTTGCGTCGCCCCCATGTGGACTGATTTACTCGAGGCTAGCTTTTATTGTAATTGCAATTGCAATTGGCCACACTACTCCCCCGTGTGATGTATATAACTACAATTGGCGCAATAACAACTAAACTCTTATAACCACTGCGAAGAGAACAAATTTACATGTTGTATATAACCGCGCAAATGTAGGGCTTTGGTCGGGGTAGTGACGGCCGAAAAACACCTGCATTCACAATTGCGGTCGTCCACCGCGGTCCACTGCTGTAGTCGTATCTTTGCCGTACAAAGCTTGGCCAAAATGTGTTTAGCCGCGGTCTCATCGCTGGGATGCGAGTCGCCGTCCATCTCTCCCATTGTTGTGACAAGCGGCGAAGAGCCCGAAATCGTTGCTCAAATCTCTCACGCGCGTTGTGGAGGCTCCAGGCACTGCGCCTTTGGTCATAACCGCTGTCGCACGACACGGGAGTATGGTGTGAACACACCTCGAACGTGAAAGACCACAATACTTGAAATACTGCGAAGTACGCACACGTGGGACATATCACTATCTAGACCATTTAGATCCTATAACCTGCCATTCTGAGGTGCTGTGCGGAATCTGTATAATACAGACCCAACCAAGGAAATATGTCCCGGATCATGAAGATTCCATGCCCCCCAGCCGGCAACAAGAGCTAGATCGTACCTGGTACAGGTCAGGGATCTATCTGCTGTCCTGGAATATCCAATGTTTATCATCAAGTGGGAATCGATGATCTCTCCAATTTGTGGAAGGATGTACGCCAGATTGACCTCACAGGAGATCCTCCGATCAACCGCACTATTACTGGCGACCGCCCTTCTTCGAACAAATCGCACCATACATAGGTATCCCTTGAGCAGCCCGCCTCGTCTAAGGTCCGCGACTCCGTCGCCACCACCGACGAGAATCTGGTCATCGCAGCTTTGGATATGTTCGGAGGCGGAGGAGAGGGGGGGAGGGGTGCACCTCCGATGATATATCCTCTGGCAGTGACGTGACGACGACATCGGCGGTTGCGAGGGCGACGTCCGCAGGGGAAGCAGCGGCCAGTGCGGTACAAACAGCTGTGGTTGGAGTGGCTAAATCCCCGAGGAACCGCCTGGTGAGTGAGCGGCTGTGTTGCACCAATGCCACAATCGTGAGAGCTGTCGCCACGGAACGTGTAGTTTGCCTCGCGTGCGCAACGTTCTCAGGATCCAAGTACGTTGTGTATGGCTCCGCACATTCTGTAGACCTCCAAAGAGGACCACGACACGACCAGTTGTCCTCTTCTTTTCTGTTTTGTAGGTGATTTCTGGAAATCATGCCGCTATCTTAGCTGACCCCCCTCCCCCCCCCCCTCCCCTTTGTGTGCGCTCGGGCCTGCTCTCTGTTTGGGACGGACCGCCTCCTCTTCGATGGGCAACCGAACGGGAACGACGATAAGGCGTGGGTTGTCACCGTAGCCCCTCAAGAGGAGATTCAGATACCCTTCGAGTACTCGGTGGAGTGGCCCGTTGGCAAGGAAATTCAGTTCACTTCGTAAAACACAGCGTCAAACTGCACCATGTAGTAGGCAGTGGTAGTAGTAGGAGGTGACACACGCAGGCAGCGTAGTTACACCAGTACACGAAAAACGGTGGCACTCTTTGCTGTGGTCGGTCGTGGTTGCGATTGCTAGTGTGCATGTGCATATACATCATGTAGCAGGTATGGTTAGTTGGCACCGCGCTGTGCTACATGCAAGCTGCGTAGTGGAGTGTAACCTGTAGTCCCGCAATCGCGACGAAATAGGTGTACGTACAAGTACAGAGCCGAGAAATGAGTTTATAGGGGGCAAACCAACGTAGGGTTGGAAGCAATACAGGTAGTAGATCTACTGATAGACTGTAGAGAAGGCAGAAAGAACAATGGACCCCAGAATCACAACGGTTGCGGTGGGTGTGTAAATTTTGACGTGTCACTGGATCTTGCACCGTGGGCGGCGATGAGGGAGCGTACCGTCCGGCACAATAGCCACTAAGATGAATTGAGCGGAAAGTGGAAATGGGCTGGATGACTGGGCGGATCGTAAAAATGTGCTATGGATACACCCGGGAATCAGAGCTGGTCCCATACACGCAGGAGCATACTTTTACCAATACGCTGGTATCGATTCCATCGCCTCGAGTGAAGCTCCGGCGTCCAAAGCAGGCGCTTTCCGTTTTGACATGCATAGCCTTAGATGCGATTCCTTATCGTCACCGCCAGCTGTTGCCCCCCCCCGAATATGCCTGCCATGATGTGCAACAATCACAAGAATGGCCATGGCGAGTACTTCGCTGGGTATTGTTGTACGCTCGGTCTTCCGTGTGACGTTCGTTTGCGGGGGACCAGCCGGCTGCGGCAACGGATCGATGAATCGCGTGCCGACGTTTGTTTGTCGTCTTGCAGGTATTCATTCTCTCTCATGCTTCACGCACTGAACAGCGGGGATTTATTCAGTGCCACAGCGTGAAGCAACAAAATGTGGAGCAGCAGTTTTGATGCTTAAACAAGCCACTTTTACCTTTGGGACACCAATGAATCCCCCACACAAAGCCACAGCGGCATCACCGAAATCACAAATTTATGGCTGCACGCAAAAAACAGCAGGGCTGGAATAGTAGCAACGCGGGTTTTACGACACCACGACCCGGACTTCCAACGCCTTGGGCGGGGGGCGGGGGGGGGGCTGCAGCTCTTGAGCTATTATCAAGTGAGGCCTGTGAACCCTCGACATGTCATCACGCACAAAAAGGCAAAGGCGAGCCCCAAGCAAATCGCCTTCTCGTTGACACCAGAGAACCTCTTGCGCCGTAGAGATTATTCAGTGACGTTTGTGGAGTTCGGGTGTTGTTGGTTTGGGCTCGGGACCGTCCCCTTGTGGAGGAACTGCCATGTGGTTGACGCAAGCATAGAAACGAAAAAAACTTTATAAGGAGGCAGCCATCCTACGTCTATTCGTCGGGCCCAAGTCACGGATCTATAGTAAAACGACACCCTTTTGATTCACGTGGTGGTTCGCCTTCCGACTACTGTACGCCGTTTGCTTCACCCGCTGAAAATCGAACGTGATCCCAGGATGTGAAACGAGACACAGTTTTTCGTATTGACATGTCCCACGATCCACATACGCTCGGTCGGTGAAGGAGAGAAAAGCTGATCGAGCTATAGTACTTCTCAAACCAATCGTGACACTAGTCGGGCTACTGTACTTTTCAAACCAGTCGTGACGCTTGGCCGAGTAACCATCTTGTTCACCCCCCTCCCCCCTTTGTAGGATGCCGCTCTTGACGGCGTCTTTGCCATTGATAGAGCCTTACCTTACACTCTATTCGGATCCTCCGATGGAGGAGAAACTACAAGCATTGTCAGAGCGAGGAGATATGTGCACCTACAGTACCTCTTATCGCTACACCCACGCCCACGATGGTTCTATCTGCGTCAACGCCGCGAAGCCTTCCACCACCGGAATAAACCCGGGTACATCATACGTGGTCTTAAACTAAAGTATACACTACGTACATACCCGTACCCCACATGGTAGCTACCTACGCACGTCGCGGCACCTACAGCACGATATACGTAAACCTTCACACGTCCTCAGGGATACAAACACTACAAGCTCGCGTGGTAGTCCGACACGAACGTTTTGAGCTACAACATATCGGAACAGCAATGCGTTCGCCCCTTCGTACGAAAGCTAACACGCTGAAGGGCGAGGAGCAACGCTGCTTCTTGCATTCTACATCACCCCACCAGAACCCAAAGAACAAAGCCTTTGGACCGATGCGCAAGACAGGTCGAGTACTTTTCGCACCACGTACTGTATAAACTCAAGCCTGCCTCAGATACAACCACCGCCATGAAAAAATCGCGTTAGAAAGAACACGACGGATGTTTGGGCGCCGATATACAACATATGGTCAATGTTGAACATCGATGTTTACGATGGGCGCTCTTTGCATCGGCGAGGAAAGCGGCATTTTGTTTTCGTCGTTTATCATTCGCGCACTTCAATCTCCTTCCCGGTGGGCCATTCCATGACGTACTCGAGAGGGATTGACAGCTCGCCCTGAGGGGCTATCCTTCCGACCCATGCCTGCATTCCCAACCCAGTAGATATCCACGCGATGCGGCGCGACGTGGTGGGGTACGTCAAGGTAACGGGACGGGACCCCGCCGACGGGGCGGACAAGATCGTTTCAGAATACAAAGTGACGATCATATATTTGGGGGAGGCGAGGGGGCAGGATGGATGACGAGAGAGGTGGGGGTCGACGTCAACGTTGGTCAAGGCGGAAATCAGGGTAGAAGTTTTTTTCGGTCGCATGCAAGGCGGATGGTCACGCAATATATCAATGCTACTACAGTAAAGCCTATACGTACTCCAGAGGCACTCATAGCACAAATGGCCGGGACTTCCCCCCCCCCTCCACAATGTGGGCCCGAAAAGCATTCTGGAGGCATTGGAAAATGTACTGTAGCAAACGCTCCCAAGGTGTCGACAACCTCTCAATTCGGCGCGCCAAATGGTGAGCTACCTTCTTCAATATTTCCTCAAATATGTTTTGGTACGCCCACATTGTGCAAGGGGGGCATCGTCCCGGCCACCTGTCATGTTACCTTACTCTACAGTATGCCACAATTTGTATGTACTGTACTGCAGAGGCACTCACAAGGTGGTTCGACGGGCTCTTTACCACCCCCGTCACGTGGCTCGTCACCGAAGCCGCCCCTGGCGGCGGGCGGTTAACATTGCTCGACGAGGAGGAGCGTGACCATGGTCCGCCGTCGTTGGACCCCTCTCCTCTTCTCTCAGCGTCGGTGCCTCCGAACATCTCCAACGCCCCGGACACGAGCACGTCGTCGGTGATGGCTTCCGACTCCGCTACGCTCGCGGGCAGGGGCTGCTTCAGGGTTACCTGCGGGGCGAGTGTTGTTTCATGGCGTTGTCCTTGGTGTACCATACATATGCGGCTGCTTGCTATATTCGTTGTATGGCGTCAGGACAAAAGCGAGCCGGTGCGACGGCTCTGTTGGTATTGTAATACATTAAGGGACTGGTACTCTGAATAGGGGACCGCAATACTAGCTTGGGGGTAGGGGACATACTT
This sequence comes from Macrocystis pyrifera, assembly GCA_031763025.1. Classification (NCBI taxonomy): domain Eukaryota; class Phaeophyceae; order Laminariales; family Laminariaceae; genus Macrocystis; species Macrocystis pyrifera. The sequence continues at coordinate 12,194,957 of JASSKH010000003.1, forward strand.
TGTTTTCGTATTTTATTTAGTGTGCTTGCTTTAGTTGGCAGTAAGTAAGGCAAGGTGCGCCACGGCCTGTGAGCACGATTCAGAGAGCACGGGGGGAGTGCGATCAGTCATTTGACTATGGCAGAGATTGACGTGACACACAATAGGGTTTGTTTCCTTCTTGAGATGGCGTCATCGTCGTTTCAGGGACCGGGTCACCAACCAACGGCTTAAAGTGCGGCTTCGCGAGTCAATCACGAAAGACGGTCGATGTCGCAATGCTCATGACAAGGGGGGTATTGCGACATCGACGCACTTTGCACAGGAGCCCTGAGCGACCGGGAGGCGAACGAATCATATAGTGTACATACGAGTACCTCAGAGCTGTTGTCACACCTCTGGCGCAAAATAACATGCCGAGGTACGACACGAGGGGAAATGCCCCCCCCCCTCCGCCCCTCCTTGTACGCGAAACATCTCGCTTCATGCTGCGCTGGCGGTGCTTCCCGCGAGAGAATCAACCTCCAGCGGCGTTTGCCGGGGAATCATGTGGCGGCGGCGCAGTCTCCTAATGCTTCTGTTTGTTGGCTGTTTACCTCGCTGTTTCTCCCGTAACCTACGTTAGGTCGATATGCACGCACTCTGTATGTACTTTGGTTGCTGATGTTGAAAGCTGACGCTACTCGTCATACAACACATACGCACGCGCTGCACGAACTACTGGTTGGCAATGGACGTGCACGAGCTCCCCGCCCACCACTCGACGCCGTGCCTGGCAGGAAAGTACATTGATGCACCGGCGCCAGCTCTCGACAGGGGTACGCTTTAGCGGGAAACTAATCGGTTTTGCCGTGGTTACCTTGATGATCTCGTCGGTGGAGCGCGGCATGGCGTCCACGATGACGCATGTGATGGGCACCTTCTTCTTGTTCGAGATGGAGGTGCTGAGCGTCGTCGCCGTTGGTTCAAGGGGCGTTGACACAATTGTTGGGCAAGAGTGTAAAGGAACAACGGTGAGCATGGCCATAGAAATCGTAGCAGTAGAGCGATACATACACAGTAGTGCGGCCGTAAGTGTTTGGTATGCTGGCGTCGCTGCATCGTGGCGAGCGAAGACGGACGCGTACAGTAGTTCACAACATTACTTGTAAAAATCGTGGGCTCACATGAGCCGTGTGCTGCCGACCTAACACACCGTCTGCTTTTGCGCTCGAAAGGGGAAACGAGCGCGTGGTCAAAATAGTAGATCTACAGTGGCCGCTTCGAGCGCGTTTGCAAACGGAGTGACTTTGAACGTTTCTTTCTTTAATCTACTACGGTTCTTTCGCCCCAGACATGACAGAGCGGGCGCCGAGGCATCGTCAACCCTAACCTTTCACCTTTGCGTGTATGTAACGTGGTTCGATTTGGAAAATATGCCTCGCTTCCTGCTCGTCTTGCGAGGCGCCGCCACGTTAATCTGTGTCTCATTGATAGCACAACGGAGCCAGGTGGGGGCAGAGAGCGAGAAACATTTTATGGGAGAGTCAGCGCAGCGCATCGTAATCAACCACCTCTTTCGTCCTCCATCCATACCTGGTACATGTTACACCTACGTAGAAATTGGTAATGTTGTGGAGCAAGATTCGACGAGGGGGTTCTCATGCGTGTGCCATGAAGCGGTGCCGTTGACATTACCTCCGTTCTTGATTCCCACGAACAGCTGCATCAATTGCCAATGTGGTTTGCCACGCTGCTTAACTCTACAGCGCACGCGCTATATATTGGCAACACTCTCAGTTGTCTACAAGCACCACCACTTCATTACCGGTCGTCCTTGTCGAAGATATTTACTGCACGTCTCCGGTCGCGTGTTTACCTTCACAGTGGGATCGATGCCGAGGAAAGTCTGGAATGTCTCGCCGGGGGAAACGGACTCCAGGCTGGTCTTGGTGGCGAAACTGTTGCCGAAGAAAATCGACACGTCATCACTCGCCAGAAGCAGATAGTCGGTGTTGTTTGTTGCCTGCCGTATTTGGGCACGGCGTGTTCCCGCGTTGCAAAGGCGCATGACATGGCACCCAGGGGGACGGTGAGCGGACGCGATCAACTCGGTGTGGACAGCAGCAATTGAAATGCCATCAAATGGTTTCGCTGACCGCCGGGGTGCCACACGAACCCCCCTACGTGGTACCACGACCGAACCCATCAGCGTTCCACATGAACACCTTCTTCGTAGGTACCACCGGCGAACCATCGCAGGGAATTGCGTGAGACGAAAGCGAGTGCAGTTGTGAGATTGCAACAGCACGCTCGCTGGCCGTGCTGTGGGCGTTTTTTTTCTCCGTTGCCTGCTGTCCTTTCTCTTGACGAGTCACCGAACAGCTCCTGTTCGATTCGGCCTACTCTATCTCGTCCACTTTTGTCTTCCACGTGTTCCATCGCACGGCAGGCAGAAAGACAAACAACTCCACGGAGGGTTCTCATATTTTCTGTGCGATGTATCTGGGCCCATCGATGATGTTCGAAGCCACGTATTCGCAACGCTGTGCGTCGAAACTAGAAGTTTATTCTATTTGTCGAGAACAGGCGAAAACAGACACCCGCTTCCGTTCTACCTACCAGTACCAGTGGCACAACTGCAGAGATGGCATGGCCTGAAGTGGGATGAAGCGGGTAAAACAAACACAGGCACACACCACTAAATAATGCATCCTGCTGTGTGCTTGCCAGAGAAGAGGTGCCAACACTTTGGCTTATATCCTTCGCACCACAACCAAATACATAGTAGACATCCGCAAACTTGGCGTCGCAGGTAAAGCGGGAGAACACGTACAGAGAGAAAATCTACGTTTTCGCTTGCAAATGCTGAGTAGTGTTTTCAGGGTAGCGCACCGCGCCACCGTCAAGTACCTTTGCCTGCAGGTATGCAGCCGGCTCTTTCGAGGGCACCACGTAGTGAGTCACCTCCGATGAAAGCTGCAGCTCTCCAACGGTAAGCTTCTTCGTCTGCCCGTTGCTCCTGGGGACAGCGTGGAGCAGGTGTGGGGGAGCAGACATAAGCATAGACCGTGAGCAGTGTACAGGAAATGAACGTCGCGAACTAATCGTGATTCACTGCCCGAAGCCTCGACTCCTCCTCTTGTCCCCTTGCGATCTTCTGTTCGAAATATTCAAGTTAAACCACTGAGCTGCTCACGTCAGCGCTGACTGAGTAGCTTAGTGGTTTTAACCTAAATATTCCGAACAGAAGTCCGGGGTTCGAGTCCCGCAAGACGTCGTATTTCCTCCTTTTCTGCCGTGGGTAGAAAAAAGGGGAATCAAGTGGAGAGAACCACGATAAAAGAACACTCGACCAGATAGTCGAAAGTGGAGTGAACCACTCGAGTAAAAGAACACACGACTAAGGAGGGGGGCCATATGAAGGAAAAACCAGGCGCTGATTAGGAGCCTGATCAACCCCGGAGGATGTTAGCTGCGGGAGGCCGTATCGAGCCCAAAGGTACTTATTTCGTTCGAAATATTTAGGTTAAACCCCCGAGCTACTCAGTCAGCGCCGACTGAGCAGGTCGGTGGTTTAACCTTTACAAACGAACTCTTCACCTGTCAATAACACAAAATTCAGAGGGGCGGCGACTCGGGACGCTTCGAAATCTTCCGCTCCGCCATTAGAATGCGCAAGATACTCGATCGACGGTATATACGCGCACCATCTTTGTTCATTGCCGTCGGGCACACCACGATGCTGGTAGCGGTAGAGGAAAAAGCACGGCGACCCAAAGGAAGACCAAGAACACACGTACTTCGGATTATCATTTTATGACGACGGATACGACATCAACGTACGCCTCGCAAATATTTCAATGACCGCCTCGCGAAATATCTCAACGCCCGCCTGAGGTACAGGGAAGGTATCGCGGATGCTGTCGTGTCGTACGGTGTTCCTGCGTCATAAACGAGAAAACCAAAACCATTCACAGCATCAAGCATATGCCCTAAATCCCGAGTATTCCGTCCTCGTAGCATTGGGTAGTGACTCCCTCCAATCACCTTGCTGCTTCGTTGATTCAGAAATGCATTGTGATCGTTTGGTGATACAAAGAAGTAGCCAGTGACTTCGACGGGAAACAACGGCGTGCCAGTTCCAGTGGACAGTCGGCACGCTCACATACGAAGGGGGATCTTACATTGCCATTATAAATAGCTTGGCGTCGGGGCTGGTGATTACAACCGCAAGGGAAGAACACGTGTTGGGTTCGAGAGCAACGCGAGCAAGAGCGATGAGGACGACAAGTAGGGAAGACCCCAAATCCCTTCCTTGATACTGCTGTGGCCGCACGCACCCCGCGAGTGCCACACCGTAACATAGCACCTTAACGCCGAGAACCCTTGACAAATACCGAATGCACAATAAAAATATGCCTCACTTGATGACGGCCGGTTTTCCGACGACGAACGATACGGCGCCGATGCTTCCACCTCCGCTCTCTACCTGAGCCACCGCCGGCTTGGCCGCCGGTGGCGGGGGAGGGGCCGAAGGCGCAGCTCCCGACCTGCCGCCACCACCGTAGCCGCCGCCCCCAAACCCCCCGACCATTGCAGCCATCGCGTTCGGACGAGCAACCGCGTCATCAAGGGATTCGCTTTCCTCATATTCTTCGTCTGCGTCTACGGAGAAGCTTGAACGTCGACGGGATTTTTGCTTCTTCATTTTCATCTTGGGTTACCGGCACAATATGAAGAGTCAAACGAAAAAAAGAGCCGGGCGATGGGGTGCGAGTGCGAACGGGCCGGGAGGATAGATCGCCCTGAAGGTGTTACTTGGTGATGGAGAGAGACGGCCACCCATGGAACGATACACAGCTCGGTCGCGCTGATTGTGCCCCTAGACCACGCATTTTCTCAACAATAGAACATGGTGGGACAGAGGCGATACAGAACCGGTAGCTCTTGAATAACAACACAAACAGGCGAGGCGTGGCTCCTCAAAGGCGGCAGATCTGCACCACCCAAACATGTCTAGCACCAAAGGAAAAAAAAAGAGGGGGCATAAAACATCGCACCAGAAGGAAATACACCAGCGAGAGCACGCGATGCCATGTCAACTCACCCCGGTGTTTCTGATTATGGGCGCGGGGCGTGGGACTTTCACGGAAACGGTCTTGGTGCTCAACACAGGTGGAGTCCCGTGGACTGTGGGCTCAGCTGTGGAAAGCCTCAGGGCGACGCCTGCGTGAGCCGCGAGACGGAGAAAAAATGTCCATGTACATCGAGGGGAGCAGGGAAAGGGAGGGAGGCAGGGTGGGAGCGTCTCGAAGCGTCTGCAAGAGCGGCGGTGAACACAGAGGCGAGCGAAAGGCGGGATTAAGGCATACATTACGCCTCATCAAACGGAGGCGCGTGCAAACCTCCGAGACAGATGACAATTGATGGTACAGGTGACACACGTCCCGTAAATAACAACACGAAAAAGCGATGCGCATTGCAAAGACTCGCATTCCCTGATTTTAGATCAAGATCTGCGCGGTGTAGTTGCAACGCTCACCGGGAGGCTTGGGAGGATGTTATCGGTATATTCTCTCACGCTGTACGACTGGCGACCTTTTCAGGAGAAAGGTGTCGCGCACCCTCTACGCATCACAGTTTTCGACGGCACAGCCGATTATACTACGGCTACCATACTCTGATATTGCCTCGCGTGCGTGCAGCATGTTGACTGACAAAAGCTTATATCACGGGGGGGGGACGCCTACGCACTGCAACAAAGCACGACACAGAGGTGCGCCCCCCCGCGGTGGGTAGGTGGGTGGGTAGGTGGGTGGGGGCAATCGTCCATCTTATGTCTCGTATAGTGCACAGGGGACGTTTTGCTTCGACACGACGAGCGCTGAGGGTACCTTCCCAGTCCTCCGTGGTGCTTTGTGTGACCCTGCCGAAGTACGTGCACGATATGGAGTCGGTCTCAGTGTCCACCCTGAGGTCGTACGCCGGCGACCACGTGGCCCCACGGATCATATACGTCACCTGCAACACACACGCACACGCACGCATGCAGACACAGCAAAAGTCACACCTCGGCCAGTGCAAACAAGTCATCACCGCAGCAAGGAAGAGGACTGATATATACTGGTACGCGCTTGAATGGGGGTGGGCGAGGGCTGTATAGTAATATACATGTGGCATGTGGGTAGCCGAGTGACCATCCCAGTTCAGAGAGGAATTGGGTTCGTCAAAAGTATTTGTGGGAGTCTGCTGTTGTGAAAGGATACACGTGACCGTCAACAAACGCATTAGCCTCGGTTGCAGAAACAACAGAGGGCGAGAAGCGGCGGCCTACATGGCTGGGGGCGATGAGGGATGTGATCAATGCCTTCCGCAACCTGAGTTTTAAACCAGTCGCTATTTTTGACAGCAGCGCCCGATACCGCCGCATTCAACAAGGGCAAATGTTTCCACTCCTCCCCTTGTGCCGTGCTTGAAATGTTGTCGCCAATGTAAACGCCTGTAGAAAGGAGATAATTGCACTTAGATTTCCTGAAGCACCCTTCCATGTGCAATGTAAACCTCCCACCTCGTAACACGGCCTACCGTCGACCACGTCTTTAGAAGAGACTTACCTCCAACTCGATGGGGCCGAGCTCGAGCACGTCGATGCTGACAAGAACCCTACCCGGAGGTTTCTTCTCCTCTTCTGCTGCTCGCGGTCGAACAACCACAGTGGTTGGGCTACGGTGGAGCTTGGCCATGGCGTCCTTGAGCCTTCGTAGTATTTACGTCATGGTTAAAATTAGGATGCCGACATACACATGTGTAAACAAGTCTCACAACGTGCAGGGAGCGCTTGAAGTGCTGCAGCTAATGACGTACCCGATAATGAAAAATATAGTTGTACGGGGTAGGCCAATGTGGTACCTCATGAGACGTTACTATTGCGAGCTATTTTTTTACTGAGACTGTGTCCTCGGAAAAAGGGACGCCGACAAAACAACTGTATAGTGACAGCCTGGAGACGCGCGGAGAACACCGAGCGCACGCCGAGATAAATTGCGCACTACTACGGGGGACCATAGTATTTAGGACCAAATATGGTCAGTAAAAATAGGTAAATATATAGGTTGTTGTGTGTACCGTAGGTCCTATATACTATGGTCTCCCGTAATAGTACGAAGACCATGCAGACACCACCTCCCCTGAATTGTTGAATATAATACTATTCGTATGGCTCTTACCAGTACGGAAATACGAGACAGAATGATCAAGGCGATGTACAACTAAGAATTACGCCGTTTCCAGAGTGCACCCCCCACCTTCGTTCCTCCAGGTTCAGGCGGTGCATCTCCGTATCTGTCTGCACCGCCTTCGCCGCCCACCAATCCAGGGCCTTGCCGACATCACCCACGCTCGGGGCGGGATGGTCGGAGAATCCCGTGGCCGCCGCGGCGTTAGCGCTGCCCCCCCGCCCGCAGTCGCGACGACGATCCGCTCCGCAAACCTGTCGGCGAACTTGATAAACGCAAGCAAACGAGGGTGTTTATTGCATCTACAGTAGAGCGACAGTATCTTTATAGTTCTTGGAACCCGAGCACTTCCAGCGTTTCGCGCGTCCTGCCATTTTTTCTTTTCACGAAAACAACTGGAAGTACTGCACGCGTGATAGAAACACGCACAAGCACAGTATAATGTACTACTCTACTGTATCACCGCCAAGTACCTTCCTGTTTACCACGCCACCACGATACTCATAAGCGTGCTGACTTGGATACCTCTGCCAGGTACAAGGAAACGAGGGCGCACGAGAACGAGCTCTTATTTGATGCTGTTCCCACATCAGTTGAAAGCGCAGTGAAGCCAGCGATACTCTTATTTCCTTCCGCTGCACACGTTCAATTTTTAAAAAAGACTTGCTTGATTGCTGCCCATTTGGATCGTATCTGATACTCCGAAGTACGAATGATGCCGCGCTAGCAATGCCAACAGTGCCGCTCTCTTCATGCACGAATCCGCGCTTCACAGCTACGAACGTACATGCATTCGTAGTAGCAATGATACGAAAGTACTAAATGTTGACGCATGTTGTGCTCGCTATACGTTTTGGCATCGTGGGTACGTACCACGCTAGCAGTTGTGCTGAAATTAAAACCCACATTGTGCTCGGGATAGCTTCGCATTGCAATACCGATAATTTGGGGGGAATTGATGCGGTCATACTACACCTGCACTACTGTAGTTGCATCCCCCCCACCATCTGCGGTGCTCCATCTCGAACGGGATACGTGGTCAACGGTCAAATGACTAAGGCAAGAAACAAAAGAGTACGCTCCCCCCCCATATGTTACGTGTGGGTTGGGCTGGCGTCGGTTGGCAACGACGCTGTACAATATGCCGCTCACTACTCGAGCTGGACAACCAGGGTACCGTCCTTCTTTTTTTATTTTTGGCGGTCGGTCACAGCTGTGGCCGAGTTAGATCATTTGTACGGGGTGGAGAACCTTTATCCCGCTCAAGGGGAATGATGGTATCACGTACCAGGTAGTGTTTATGGGTAAGGCATCCAAGAGGCAGTTACATAGTACTCCCATTGCTGTCTCTAGAAGTGATCGCACCGGAATTTACATTGAAGTTGTCACCCATGTGCAAGTCCGCCTCACAAGCGGTTCTTAGTAGGATGCAGCTCACCCTTCATGCGACTCGCCGGATACCTCACGGCGCTTCGCGCTTGGTGCAAGCAATGTCTGCCTGGTCGGTAAAAACCCGACGTGCTCCGTCCCGGCATTGTAGGGATGCGAGGTACTATGGTCATACGACTATGGCCATGAATGAGATCGAGTACCCCCCCCCACCCCCCTCTACCTGGTCGGTGAAAACCCGACATGCTCCGTCCCGGCATTGTAGGGATGCGAGGTACTATGGTCATACGACTATGGCCATGAATGATATCGAGTACCCCACCCCCACCCCCCTCTACCTGGTCGGTGAAAACCCGACATGCTCCGTCCCGGCATTGTAGGGATGCGAGGGTCTATGGTCAAACGGCTATGGCCATGTATGAGATCGAGTACACCCCCCCCCTCCCTCTCCCAACCCCCCAAGGCCTCCCACCTCGCGCATGCGCTGGTTTCGAGCGGACTCTCGGTTGAGGACAGTTTGGTCGTCAGATAGCTGCTGTAGCTCCTGCTTGAGCCTCTCCTTCTCTGCCTTCGCCGCTTCTTTTTCTTCTTCGGTCTTTGAACGGTTTTTTACACAATTTGAAGCAGCGATGGGGATTTGCGTCAGGTTCCGCATAATACTTTTTGGTGAGGCACATTTCTCCGATGCAGCCTGGGCCTTTTTCGCCGCTTTGCGGCGGAATGCAGTGATGCCACGTACCAAGCACGGTACACAGGTCACCCAACATCGCCTCATCGGTCCTACATAGTACCCACATGTACAATGCGGGTGTTCTTGAACGATGCGCCATGCTTCTTCTGTTGGTAGCCTTTCCCCTTGCCATCCACGCAGGACATGACTATACTGTACCCCACAGCAAGTTAGCTCTCACCAACAACCAGCATGGTGAGCCCCACGCACAAACTTCTCGAGCGTGGACGGAGCCGATTGTCCAGACAGCGTGGTCAGGAGTACCCCGTATATCTAGGGCCGCGGGTCATGATCCCCAGAACCGTTACATCCGCTGAGATGTCCGCTCGTTTGGAAAAATATCAACGCTCGGGTATCATTCGCCGACATTTCGACAGAGGCTCTACATTCTTTAAAAAAATACAAGTACCGGTATATGCCTGGTACCTGGTTCCTGGTTTCGGGTTGTATTGAATCAACAGTATGTTATATTGTTATAAATTTCGCAGTTTTTTTTTTTTTTTTTTTTTCAAGAATAGCAGCCATACCGTAGAGCTAGAAGTTGACCTACTGTACATCTCTTGCAGCTACTGTGTGTAGTGGTGGACGCGTTCCAGGTTGAACGTTCCAAAATTATGATACTCCACTCCTGGTGCGTATTAAAATATGTACCGGTATCTCCTCAAGAACGGTGCTTGCTGCAATCTAACAAACCTCCGTGAATAAGGTAACCCCCCCCGTTCTGATCACTCGTACATAGCCCAACCATACACTTCGTATACGACTCTCTGGTGCTCGCTTTCGTACCCACAAACTGCAATACGACGTACTCGTACGTAGAATACCGTACTGCACCACAAGTACGGTTCAGTAGATCGTTGTCCTATGTACTCGTACTGCATACTCGTCGAGATTGCGACAGATGGTGAAAAATAATCGTTCTCACAAGTTCCGGCTTGGTGACCTTCTTGGCTTCGTCGGAATAGCTGACGTGGAGAATGGTGCAGTGCCCGGATCCCTTCACTCGCACGCTGGCCTTGTCGACCATCGATCGGTCCGGTAGCTCCGTCAGTTCGACCTAGGTGTGAATACAGTCATTGGGGAAAAAAACATGGCCGTCTGGAACGAAACCAGGATCGTTCCACAGATCGTTCTCCTGATCATGGAAATAATAAGTCAAACCAACGAAAAGGCCTTATTAATAGTTTGAGTAGATGATACCACAGGCATTGCCGAGCGTGAAACCAACAGCAGCACTGACACGGGGAGCTCGCGCGGCGACAAGAGGGCAGGCGTTGATGCCCGTGTTGCCTCACTGCGATATATATATATAATATACCTTCACCATCTGGCGACCGCATCGGGCATGGCGCGCCTCCTGCATGCAGTATGCGGTATATCATATGGTATGCAGTAACTTACTGTTACGTGATCATTCTTGGTGATTCAAAAACCAAATTTATCGAGGTGGCTGGGGGTGGTCAGACTGGTCCAGATACGAAGACGATTGTTGAGGAAAATGCGACGCAATACTCGTACGAGTCAGAAACATGCGTACGTACGTACGTACGTACGAAGTACATAGTTCGCCCCACACTCAAGCTTTCTCGCGGTCGAGACCGAGGTCGGGAAACAAAAGGAGACTACCTTTTCTGGGTGAGCAACCACTTCACAATTCTGCATCGAGCAGCGTTTCAACGTTCTTCCGGTAGAGCAGTAATCGGGTTTCCCGTGGAAACGTCACAAAATGCGACAAAGTTGCATGATACATAGTACCAAGCAGTATAAAATACAGAACACTTTTATCTTCTGGCTTGGTCAAATGCACGATGAGCAGTCAAGCGAGCCTCTGCCCCGAAAAGCTCCAAGATAGCGAAAATATTTGGGCACCCGAATTGAACTCACACCTCGTGGGGCCCGACGCCAGAAGAGGTCGAGAAGTTAACAACGCGCGTGACCTCTGCCTTGTCCTCGCAGAACACCGTCACTGCCTTGATGGGCACATCCTTGCTCGAAAAGGCCACAGTGCGGAACTCGGGAGCAGGCACTGTAGGAGAAGCAGTGGGAGAAGAGACAGCCATGCTTACGTAGAAGCGAGAAGTACAACAGTGCAGCAGTGTATGTTGTACGTGTAGACGCGTTCGTTCACGGACCCTCGATACTACAGTAGATCGTAGGTGTGGGTGGATTCTCTGCGAGCTACTCCTCACTTTTGACGCGCAACGAACGAGCAAATGCGGCGAGATTTGGCATTGCTCCGCATTTTCGCATTCTTTGATTCTCCGTTTTTTTGTCCGTCGCAGCCGCAAAAATTACCCCAAAAAACGTCAGTTTTGGTCAGACTTGACGAATGAATTTGATCTTTGCATGCAACCTTACAATATCTGCAGCTCTCGACGTCTCAACCGCTTTCAGCAGTTCAGGAAAACGAGCAATGTGAAAGGAAGGCTGAGCTTTTTGCAGAAACACAAGAATTTCGGCAGTCGCTACGCTCACAGCTGACGTGCATTTTTTAGTTCATTTTTTTATAACAAAATAGAATACGTACTCTGTACCACGTAAAGTACCCAAAAACAAAGTACCAATCAATACTATTAATACCAGGTATTAATATTACGGGGGTCCATAGTAAATGGACCAAATATTGTTATTACGGGGGACCATAGTTAATAGGACCAAATATTGTTAGCAAAAATAGGTAAATATATAGGTTTTTATGTGTACCATAGGTCCTGTTAACTATAGACCCCCGTAATAGTAAAATATTGTTAGTAAAAATAGCGAAATACATAGGTTTTTGTGTTTATCGTAGGTCCTATTTACTATGTCCCCCGTAGTATTTAATTACTGATTAATAGAAGTTGCTGTAAACAAACGTACCACGCATCATTTTCATTTGCCTCCTGTGCATCTAACAATCAGCGTGGAGCCTGAGTGTCAGTAACCAAAAACATTTTGAAATAACAGAAAATCCACACCACCAGGAGGAGAAAAAGCGTGAAACGATATAATATTGCCGACCACCCATTCTCAAGTACTATACGTATGAGTATATAATCCAGCCTGGACCAGCTTAAAGTTTCCTGTCGGTACCCGTAGTATTTTTAGTACTAATAGTAGATGTCTTGTATTCGTACAGTACTACTGTCTTGTGTATATGGTCTGGTTTGCCGGGTACTTTCTACCTCCGTGGTATTATTAATGGCTACAAGACTTTCCTTCGGAGTGGGAGTAAGATGGGGTCGCTTCTTGTACCAATCAATACGACTTCGTTTGGTTGGCTTTATAATTCCGCCAATTATCGAAAATTATATGCTGCAAATAAATGGGGTAATAGCCTGGAAGAAAGCCAACCAAAATAAGTTGTATTTGTGCAGGAAACGAAAACCTTATCTCAAGTGATAAGTTGGGCAGCTATAACAATGTGACCGATGAGCGGGTGACGTAACAGAAGGGTTTGAGCGCGGCAAGCAACAACGGGGTAATTAACACCACAGGTACTATTAATATTAGTAGTATGGCAAGGGTTGAGTAGTATATAGTGGCATGGCGGAGATGATACTGATTAGAGGAGGGCTCGCGGTACCGGGGGGAAGGCAGCAGTGCCCGCAACAACAATGTGGCTATGGACGTATGTCGTCCATCCAGCAGTTCAACTGCTGTTGTTGGGGGGACGCGATTTCGATAGTTACTCTCCGGAGTCGTCGTGCTACGACAGGAACGACGGCGGTGACGCAAGAAATAAAGGCCCGCCACATCATCAATGTGACTGAATACCTTTGTTTGTTTTTTTTTTTTTTGTTTTTTTTATCCTCCGGCGGATTGGTAAAAATAAAGCTTAAGCTCACCACACTTCCACGTTCCCAATTTCGTGTCGTGTGTCAATTTAGCCCAGTTGGGCACGTTGACCCGACCTGACCCCCGAGAGGAGCAGGTGCGGTGGAGATAGCCACCCGGGACAGTCATCCCTCCCGGGTAGTGTGGGACTTGCTCGCGCTCACCCACTAACAAAAACCAAGGCTATGAGGCCTTCCCGCCGGACTCGGACCAGTTACGGTCCACCCTACCCGTTGGGGCGTTGGTCCTTTGTTTGTTTGTGTATCTATCTACTGTATCTATATGTTTGTACTTTGGTCAGTGTCTAGACACGGTTTACATGAATAAATAAATACTACCTGGTATAATGAATATTGTGGTTGGAGGTGGCAGGGTCAGGGGTACCGGAAATAACAGTATTATTAATAATAGTAGTATATATATTTAGTTATTATTATTAATATATATATATATTTTAAAACGCTGGATTTTGAAAGTTGTCAAGTGTCAGGCAGTATGGACCAAGGGACCGACTACTGCTAGCAGGTTGATGCCTTTGGCTCTGCTCTGGTCACTCACACGAGGTGCTTGACGATGTTATAAGCTCTTGTATTGGTTGTTGTTTGCCTCGCCAGATGTCTTTTGAACGAAGGGGCGAGGTGTTCATCAGGAAAGCAGGCGATAACGCCTGCCAGATATGATGAGGGGACGATTGATACAAACCACGACGCCACAACAGGGGAGAGGGAGTACCATAACAGTAGCCCACCCTGAAGGGCCGTGTATACAGATTCATAGAAAACTCAGGCACGAACCGAACCGATCCGGAGAATTTGGAAAATGGATCGAAGATGCGGGACTTGACAACCCACTCCCTCACCTCTAGCTTGCATGGCTGCAGCCGATTACACATGGACACTGCGGATCAGACAACGACAAGTCCGAAAGTACGGATACGCGAAAGCAGGCAAAACAAGTTATTACGGGGGACCATAGTAAATAGGACCAAATATTCTTAGCAAAAATAGGGAAATATATAGGTTGTTGTGTGGATCGTAGGTCCTATTTACTATGGTCCCCCGTAATAGAACTACCTGGACGCTAAATCGACGACTTATACTCGAATAAGCGGTGTGGCTCGCGTAGCCAGGAGCGACATAAGCTAACCCGAGAGCGAAACATAAACGAAGAAAAAAATAACCTTTATACTACCCACTGCGAAGGCACGGGGTACTTCGAGAATGAACGAACGGGGGGGTAACGCAACGGAACAAGTGCTGGCGCGACGGAGCTCACTCGAATACTGAGAACAGGGGCGCCAATAAACTGCAACAGTAAAAGCCGAAAACATCACCGGCGACTCCACCTACAGCGCAAGGACCACCTTCGCTATTCTCCTCCTGCTGTTTCCCTTCTTCTCGAGCTGGTCAAGAGCGGCAGGATAAAACCATCCGCCACGTGGGAACGCATGAAATGCTCGCCGACATCGCGACCAAGCACCTCGCCATTAATCCATTCGACTCCATCGTCCAGCGGGAAAATTAAATATCGTGCTGAAAAGAGTAGCTATCCGACAGGAGGAGGGGGTTGCTACACATGTACGCCTCACAACTATTAAAAGTCTACTTGTCATTGCCTGAGGTAACCATCTTTCACATGTAACTACCGGTCGCCATATTCATTGTATCAATATGATCAACAGAACATCATCGCCTGCGGTGGCAAAGTGGCTGCATATGTAGCGTGTATACGTGTACGTAATTGTAAATGACGGCGCAAACAGAAGATGCAAGTTGAACCGCGCGAGTAGAGCAGTATAATGAACAACAAATTGTGGAGGTAGGTGTACAACAACGGTCTACAACTACAAAGAATGACCGACAACCTATCCTTCCAACATACTACACAGGTCGAAACCATACAGGGTGCCTCCTATTAATAGTGCATACGGACAATGACCAAAAACAGGATAACGTCCCACGACAACGTCCGACAACAACGGCCTACAACAACAAAGGACGACAGACAACCTACCCTTCTAACACCCTACACAGCTGGTCGAAACAGGACTGCAGTGATACTGACTTATCGATACCTACAACCTACGGTACCCACTATTTATAGTGCCAAAACCAAATTTTATAGTATGCCGAAACCACACGAAAAAGCGGAAATTCTATGGTACGAATAGGTGCTTCCTACGTACTTTTCTTGATACTTACGCTATAGGACGATATACACAGCAATTTAGTGCCCACATTGAGGTCAGCGTCCCACGACAACTGCATCCGACGACAACAGCCTACAACAACAAAGGACGACAGACAACCTACCCTTCTAACACCTTACACAGCTGATCGAAACAAGACGGCAGTGATACTGACTTCTCCGTACCTACAACCTACGGTACCCACTATTTATAGTGCCAAAACCAAATTCTATAGTACCAAAACCAAAAGAAATAAAGCGAAAATTCGATCGCACGAATACGTACTTCCTGCATATTTTCCTCGATACTTACATCAGGACGATAACGGCCCACGTCAACAACGGCCTACAACTACAAAGATTGACAGACAACCTATCTTTCTAACATACTACACAGGTCGAAACCATACAGGGTGCCTCCTATTTGTAGTGCATACGGACAATGACTAAAACAGGATAACGTCCCACGACAACAACGTCCGACAACAACGGCCTACAACAACAAAAGGTGACAGTCAACCTACCCTTTTAACACCCTACACAGCTGGTCGAAACAAGACTGCAGTGATACTAACTTCTCGATACCTACAACCTACCCACTATTTATAGTGCCACAACCAATTTTTATAGTACCAAAACCGCAAGAAAAAGCGGAAATTCTATGGTACGAATAGGTGCTTCCTACATACTTTTCTTGATACTTACATTAGGACGATAACGGCCCACGTCAACAACGGTGCTGCCGCATAGCGGCCGGGGTCTCGATCGGACCCTCTCTGTGGTCTCATCTACCCGACGTGCTGGCGCTTAGCGGACGGGGTCTCGATCGGACCCTCCCTGTGGTCCCATCTACTCGACATGCTGGCGCTTAGCGGACGGGGTCTCGATCGGACCCTCTCTGTGGTCCACAGATTTGTTTTTGCCTTTCGGTAGATTTGTTTTTGCCTTTCGGTTTCCCCTTGCGGGTCTGAGCCGAACTTGTTTTTTGCGGCGTACGGGAGCTCTGGGCCGTTTCCGTCCCGTGCGGCGGCTGCGGGCGCTGCGGCGACTGCGTCTTCTGCATGGTTTCCAGCATATGTATGTCTATCTTCGAAAGTCTATGACCTTGCCTGTTCCCCAGGCACAAACGACTGCATACCGTAGTGCTAGCTACCATGAGCGCGCAAGCCAAGAACGCTCGGAGATAATCGAGGCAACTAGGCAAGGACCGATCATGCCTCCGCCTTACCGAAGCCCTGGCCACTACGACGTGGGGAGCGCAGCTGTGCCCTGCCGACTCGAGTCCGACCTACCGCCGCCTTGAGCGTCTCACGTGTTCTTCACAGGTGTGTTGAAACGTTTTGATTTTTTGTGTGATATTGCTTCTCGATGAGGATTGCCTGCCTTCTTCTTTCCCTCTTTCTGCTAGAACGCATTTGGCAGAAATGTTGCACGGCGCGTCCAGCCCTTCGAGTTCTGCGCAGCTACATTGACATTATCTATTTGGTCGACAGAGTTTTTTTTACGGTGTGCATGTACGTAACGATCATCGGCGAAAAGTCTACTTGGATGCCTTTTGTCGTCTTGGATTTTACTGCGGCGTTTTATTTGGTATGAGTGTGTTCGCGACACGTCGAGGTCATCGCAATCTGCGCGATGCGACCGTGATATTATGTTTTGGTTTTTTGCTTCGAAATAACGGCAACAGCAGCATCTTCAAACAAGTACTATTCTACGTAGCAAGTATCTACGTCTCCAGAGAATTTCTACACTTCCGTCCAACCTTGTACTATATGGTTACACCTAGGGAACATCAGGGCAACCCTTGCCCTGCTCTACAATAATGAACAACGAATTGTGGAGGTAGGTGGAGACCTGGGGGCCGAGAACCTACCTTGGTAAAACATAAGATCATTAGAACAACGCTTATTGTTAACACTGTAGTTGCAGCTGAAAAGCTTGACAGAGAAATAAAATTGAAGAAAGTACACGTTGGAGCGGCGTTCTATCTACATGGTGGTAGACAGTTGACAATGTTGACACGTACAAGAAGATTCATGTAAGGAACGATATTTCCCCACATAAAAGCGTTAATATCCAGGATTGTAGAGGATACACCGTGGAACGACTTTCCATCTAATATCGCATTGACTAAGACTTCTGTCACTGCTTCCGCATCCCTCGAGGGGTCGTGTTAAACAATAGGTACCTCTATTATTGGCAGCGTACTGGATTGTAGTTTTGCCGTAGAGCCTATGTCACGTCGAATTACGTCTAGGGTTTACCCTCTTACAAGTGAAATAGTAAATTGCTGTTTAACACACAGTTGTGGGTTTAAATATTTGCATCGACAGTTGACCATTAGATTGAAAAAAGCGTTGCAGCAAAACCATTGGCCACAGGTCCAGGAACAGCAAGCAGTGCCTGCGCACCCCCCGAGGGTCACCCTCTTCCTCCCCCCCCCGCACCTGAACACTCGCCAGTTCTTACTGCAGTGAAAACCTTGTCCTGACTCAAGATCGCCATTACAACTAAAACAACCCTTACATCATCATCATCATCATCACTGCAGTTCGAGCTGTCTGGCAACAGCTCCGTTTCAACAGTCATCGTTCTGAGATCAGTCCACGCGAGACAACTGTTCGTAAAGTCCAAGCCTGGATGTCCTGACCACCACATGGTCTGATGAGATTCTTTATAGTCGTTGTATTAGAGGACAGAATAGGGGAGAGAGAGCGGAGCCTAGATCGCAGCTCGGAGCAGAGAACGGAGTGCTCAAACTCTCCTCATGAACACACGTCATAATTCATAACAACGCCTGCGATGATATACACAACCCTCTACAACTTGTAAGCGTCGCTGTTGGAACGATCCAAACGAACACCCTCCCTCGGTCTCGTCAGTTGTTCGATTCTATAATGGTTAGACCACTGAGCTACTTAGTCAGCGCTGACTTTTCTAACATCGAACAAAATATGTACCTTGGGGCTCGGTACGGCCTCCCGCCGATAACATACTCCGGGGTTGTGATCAAGCCCCTTATCAGCGTCTGGTTTTTCCTTCATAGTGTCCCCCTCCCTAGTCGTGCGTTCTTTCACTCTCATCAAGTGATTCACTCCACTTTAGACTCTCTGGTCGAGTGTTCTTTGATCGTGGTTCTCTCCACTTGGTTTCCCTTTTTCTACCCACGGCAGAAAAAACGGAAAGACGACGTCTGGCGGGACTCGAACCCCGGACTTCTGTTATTCGAAATATTTAGGTTATCCTTTACATTCGAACACGAGGATGTTATTGGCGGGAGGCCGTATCGAGCCCAAAGGTAGTTGACTGAGTAGCTCAGTGGTTTAACCTAAATACTTTGAATGACGACTATAGATGGCAGTCATCATCAGACGACCTGAAGTCCAATAGACTCCCCCTTTTTGATGATGGCGCTAAGCATAATGCACATCAATCTTTGGTCCCAGATTCCTGTTGTAACATTGCGTCGTAGGTGAGTTCGTATATATTTTGGGATCAATAAGGCCTCGCTGCTGCGGCACGAGATCACACCCATACTTGTTGACCCTTTTCTTATCTCAGTGTCGTCGCTCATTAGATTCTTATCCTTTCTGCGGGTTACTTCTCTCCCTTAGCGTCCCCAAACTTGTAGCCTAGTGGATTAGGGGTTTGTTACCGTTGGTTGTCCCGTGGGAACGTCGTATACAATTTTCCATACCCCTCCGGCGGTGATGAGGCGCTGATGTATGCGATTACGGTGTGAGGCACCCGGAACGCGTTTACCTGGTAGTCGTCACGCTTTTCTGTTTCAGATTGCTGTTGTTGAATATTATGCGCGTTGTCCAAAATAGATGTGGGTCTGATGTAACAAGTGGTATGTAGCGATGTCTTGTGCAGTAATATGGTACGGCGATGACCCCCGCCTTCCTTGCTAATTATGGTGTCAAACGTACACAGGGATTTTCAGACCCGTGTTTCCCCAAACACGAGGCTCTTAAACCTGTTGAGATGCATGCTCCAGTAAGCGGCAAGGCCTATCAGTAGCAATGCTCTGCGCACTATAAATAATAGTGACATCCTCATGCTGCTGCTGTCGACGTTCACAAACATAGCACACATTATTCCCCGGCCCCAGATTATACCCACACACCAGATCCTCAACATGTTGAAACGTGCGAGCCCCGTGCAGTATAAGTGACGTGATATTACAAGCGCTTCGCGCAGCGAGCGGTTCCGCCCGCTACGTTCGCTCAGGCGAGGAAGAATGGTAACAGACGATCCGACAAACAATTAGGTGTAAGCAGGCGACTTGCAAATGCCAAGAGCTCCATGCTCCATCCAGGAAAACCACCTGAACGTCGCACGCCGCACGTACGTACATACCCTACGTACTTCTTTTCTTTTGATATATACGAAATATAAATCACAGCACGGTACAGCACCGGTAACCCTAATAATGAAAATGAAACGAACCATGGAAAATTTCAGAAGGAAACCCACCCCCGTCCACTCTCATGAATAAGTTTTCCGCCTGATTAGAACACCTTGCGCCGGTCAACACAGATCAACGAACAGCAGACCTTCTCTCAGCCTCGTACGCTGCCAGCCCCTCTCGCGACCAACTCGCCACCGATTCGGTCCGGGTAAAGGTTTCCTCCCTCTGCCCAAGTGGGCCCCATCGCACGCCTCGTGTGGAGCCCGGTGCTTACCGTGGCCCTCCTTCACCAGCTCGACAAATTGGTGCACAAGCTGCGGAGCTCTCTACGTGGAATTCATCTTGGCCACAAAAATAAGCACCGCTTGAATGTTCTTTTGCACACCAAACGAACCTTATAGACTCATACATATTATACCCAGCCCCACACCAGGAGGCCAGACAGAGCCCGTTAATGTTTCCCTCGTATCTCGAGGCACACGCGACGCCTAGCCACGAAAACAGCGACCGTGTTCCGGCCACCCCCCCGAGTACACGCATACATACAAAGCGAAAGAAGAAAAAAGAAAAAAAAAAAAACTCTAGCCGGCAAGTAGTAGAAGGAGGCGGTGTATTAGTGGGAGTTCTGAGAGGCCACGGATGTACCAACCGAGCACGCTCAGAGAGAAAGATATCCAGTAGTAAGTACAAGGCGCTTCGCTTCGCGGGCGGCCTACGCCGCCCGCTACGCTCGCTCAGGAAGAAAAAGTACATCAAATTTTGCGAAACGGACAGAGGTCTATGGTTGAATATGTTTTTTTTTCATGATTTAATTGTAGTTGCAAACTGGCGACTTGATAAGGCCAAGAGTCCCGCCGCCATGCTTCAGGAGAAAACTGCTCGGACGCCACATAAGCTTCGCGTCGCGGATATCGTGCGTATACACACCCAGGTAGGGTACTTATTTTCTTATTTTGATATGCTTATGTCTTTACCTGATATGTACGAAAGAGAAAGCACTGCACGGCACAGCAGCACAGCAAAAAAAAACAATCAAAATGAAACCGAAAATTCGGAAAGAAAATAAAAACAACGTCCCCTCTCGTGTAATAATTTCCTGCCCGATCGGAACACCTCACACCGGTCAAAAATAAAGAAATAAAAAAATCAAACAGCAGAGCTTCTCTCTCAGCCTCGTACGCCGCCCGTCGCTCTCGCGACCACCTCGCAACCGATTCGGTCCGGGTAAAACTTTCCTCCCTCTCTGCCACAGTGATCCCCGTCGCCCGCCTCTCATGAAGAGCGGTGCTCACCGTGGCCCTCGTTCGCCAGCTCGACAGAGTTGGTGCTCAGACAGCTCGACAGAGTTGGTGCTCAGACTGAGTCGCTCTCTCCCTCTGATTTTTAGTTTCGTCGCAAAAATAAACACCGCTTGAATTTTGTTTTGCATATCAAAATGACCCTTATATACTCGTACATAGTATAACCGGAACCACACAAGGAGGACAGACAGAGCCCATTCATGATTCCCTCGTGTCTCGAGGCACACGCAACGCCTAGCCACGAGAACGGCGACCGCGCTCCTTTCAGCCCCCCCTCTACCCGCCAGCACCCGCTGATACCCGCGACGGCGCCGGGCTCGCCCGTGGTGCAGTGCTCCGAGTACACGCACGCACACGAAGCGAAAGAAGAAAAAACGAAAAAAGAACTGAAAGTGCCAAGAGAAATGGAGAAAAAAAAGACCCACTGGAAAGGTCCGGCAAGTAATAAAAGGAGGCAATTCCCAAGTGGGAGCTCTGAGAGCCAGGGATGTACCGACCGAGCACGCTCAGACAGTGAGATATCTATAAGTAGCTCTCTGTACCTGATATGTACGAAAGAGAAAGCACAGCACGGCACAGCAGCACAGCAAAAAAAACAATAAAAAAGAAATCGAAAATTCGGAAGGAAAAAAAATCCCTGTCCCCTCTCGTGCAATAATTTCCCGCCTGATCGGAACACCTTACGCGGGTCAAAAAGAAAAAAAAAGAAAAAATGAAACAGCAGAGCTTCTCTCCGAGCCTCGTACGCCGCCCGCCCCTCTCGCGACCACCTCGCAACCGATTCGGTCCGGGTAAAGCTTTCCTCCCTCTCTGCCACAGTGAGCCCCGTCGCCCGCCTCGCATGAAGCCCGGTGCTCACCGTGGCCATCGTTCGCCAGCTCGACAAAGTTGGTGCTCAGACTGAGTCGCTCTCTGTGGTTTTTGGTTCGACGCAAAAATAAACACCGCTTGAATTTTGTTTTGTATATCAAAATGACTTTTATATACTCGTACATAGTACAACCGGAACCACACAAAGAGGCCAGACAGAGCCCATTCATGCTTCCCTCGTGTCTCGAGGCACACGTGACGCCTAGCCTCGAAAACGGCGACCGCGCTCCTTTCAGCCCCCCCTCTAGCCGCCAGCACCGGCTGATACCCGCGACGGCGCATGGCTCGCCCGCTGTGCAGTGCTCCGAGTACACGCACGCACACGAAGCGAAATAAGAAAAAACGAAAAAAGAAACGAAAGTGCCAAGAGAAATGGAGAAAAAAAAGACCCGCTGGAAAGGTCCGGCAAGTCATAAAAAGAGGCGATTCCCAAGTGGGAGCTCTGAGAGGTCAGGGATGTACCAACCGAGCACGCTCAGACAGTGAGATATCTATACGTAGTTCTATATGGCAAGTGGTACGGTCTACCATCAATATACATGCACTGTGTGACAAGATGGTGCGGTAATGACTCCCCCATGCCGACGATAGCAGCAAACATAGTATTCAGAATCTGTCTCAGAGTGCGCCAGAAACGAGGTTCGTAACTTGTTGAATAATGCACATTCTACGCCAACACTACGCCGAAAAATATGGATATGATGCCATAGCAAGTGGCAGGCCTCTGTATCGTAAGGTGGTGCCGTCGTTGCTAAGCTAACCTTACAGCGGCGGTGTACGAGCCGTGACTTCTAGCTAGGCTGCAACACAGACGACAAGCATACGAGCGCTTGGTCTGGAGTCGAAATATATCATCTAACCATACGCACGAAGTTCACTAAGGCTATTCTACTGCTGTTAACCATACACACGAAGAGCCACACTACCCTCTTCTACAGTTATTACCAAGTGCACTGCTGTGCCGACTGGCTGCTGTATCTTACGGATAACAACACAAGATTGTGATGATTCCTCGAAACGGTATACATGAAGTGCGACCATGGGCACGTGTCGTGCGAGAGATACACAGCACCGAAGGACGACAAAACGACACTATCTACGTAGTGGACTGCAATGCGCCTGAACCGACAGAGTTTAATAATATTTCAGATGTGTATGCACTATTCCGTGTACGAATACGACCTATGAAGCTTGCCTCCAATGCATCCACCGCCGCCGTAGAAGTGCGCGGACTAGAAGGAAACGGTGAGCATTGTGTCACCGCTATATACCTCGTGCACGACACGCACGCCTTCGTGCACAGAACAGCATTCATTGCGTTCTTCATTTTTCGATAATCTCGGTCTCCTTCTCGATCGGCCACTCCGTAACGTACTCGAACGGGATTGACAGCTCGCCCAGTGGGGCGACCGTTCCCACCCATGCCTGTATTTCCAACCAAGCAGTCACCAGCCCGGTGACGCATGGAGGTGATACATGCCAGGGCGGACGGCGTGCCAACGCGGACAGCGTGGTTTCAGAGCAACCAACAAATGGGACAGCGAGGTGCCGAGGGAGGCGGAAAGGAGGGCGGGGGTCGGACGAATGTCATTGGCCAAGTCGGACACCAGCGCCGGGGCGTTTCGTTGGGTGGGAAAACGATCATGGTGCTTCTTGCATTGTTGCGATTTCGTTAAACAAATAGATGAAACGCCTCTAACTCCGCTAAAATGTTCGACCTTGAACGCCTGACACGGAGAGGACGCCGAGGACGCATTGCCTGGACACAGATCTGGTTAGAACTATCGATAACGGCAATCCTAGATCTACCGGATCGATCGGCGACAGGAAATAAACAGGTCGCGTCGATGTGTACTATTTGGTACTCTATAACAGAACAGAGGAGACGCCAGCAGGGTGGACCCCTTTTCGGGAAAGCCTCATTATCGTATCTGGAAAAATATAGTGTGGGAGACCACCTGCATAAAAACTCCGCCTTTGTCGCCTCTCAAGCACGACATGAGTGTATGTTAGTTCCGGAAGAACCGCATGGACACACGCCACAACACTGCGTGCCGACAACCAGGTAACGCGTTCCGGGTGCCTCACACCGCAATCGCATACCTCAGCGCCGTATCACCGTCGGAGGGGTATGGAAAATCGTACACGGCGTTCCCACGGAACAACCAACGGTAGCAAAAACCCTAACCAACTAGGCTACAAGTTTGGGGACAGTAAGGAATAGAAGGAACTCGTTAAAAAGGACAGCATCAAACGAGCAACGGCATAGAAATAAGAGAAGGGTCAACAGGTATGGGTGTGATCTCATGCCGCAGCAGAGATAGGCCTCATTGATCCCAAACTATATACGAAGTAACCTACGACGCGATGTTACAACAGTTACCTATTTTTACGAACAGTATTTGGTCATATTTACTATGGCCCTCCGTAATAGGAAAAAACAGACCATCCCGCCCGCCCGTCGTTGGTATCGAGGTGTACCGTCGACAACGACATCAGTTTTGTTAATTGATTATTTTACCGTGGTACCTACTCTGCGACGAGATGCCGCGTTGATTGCCTGGCAATCAACGCGGGAGCAGTAACCCTGGGTGAGAGTCTCCGGCTGGTCGCAGCAGGAGGCCTCATTGATCCCAAACTATATACGAACTAACCTACGACGCGATGTTACAACAGTGCTCTATAAAGTCCCCTACGCCCGATCGCGGCACATCATAAGTAACGTTTGATGCAGGATCTGGACGATAGTATGATTATGCTCGATTAAAACGTGCTTCAACCGAATGTCTGGCGAGTGTTAGTGTGTGGCAGCAGAAAACACGTAGTTCGGGTGGTCCCCCTCCAAGAAATAAAAACGTCTTCAGTACCTACACTGGCCGGCTTGAAGGCACTCACGAGGTGATTTGATGGGTTCTTAACAACCCCCGCCACGCAACTTTGCACCGCAGCCGACGCTGACGATCGGAGGGAAAAGCTTATGGATGAGGAGGAACGCGACTGTGCCTCGTGTTTGGATCCTTCCCCTCCTCTCCCGACACCAGTGCCTCTGAACATCTCCAACGCCCCGGACACGAGCACTTCGTCGGTGATAGCTTCCGAAATGGAAACGCTCGAAGGTGCGGGTTCTTGAAGGATCACCTGGGTGTCATTTATATTGTTGTACATTTGTTATTGTAACAAACATTGCTCCTCTGTGGGTTGTGTGGTTTTGTCACAAAGGGATCCGTTGATCGCTCGACGGGCGCTCACCCTCTACCTGACAAGAGGATTTGAGAGACCCCGGTCGTTGAGGCATTGCCAAATATCGTCAGGTACAGCGGGTGATTTTATCATGGTCTCAATTAGAGCAATACATGGAATATTAGAGGGTCAAACAGCCAGACCCGTTTCTTCTGCGTGATCGTGTGGTCGTCGTATGAGGCACCGAAGCGGGCATCGACAGCTACACATGGTGTCTACGAGGGTCGACGTGAAAGACGGGCATCGATATTTTTACACAAGCACGCTGAACGATCCGGGGGCATGGAGGCAACTTGTCGCAGTTTAGAGTATATTAGAGTATACACCTGGCGCCAAGCAATGTTTTACCTCGAGCACCATAACCTTCTCGGGACGAATGCTGAAAACTGAATGCTCCACGTGCTACGTGTGATCTACCCCGCTTTCTAGGCCGGCGGTATTTTGCGTGAGGGAAATAAGCCTTTTAACTGTGCACGTGTACCCTAAATGCACGTCGGTTGCTAAAACCCGCCGCTCTCGATACAAGCTGTCAGACAATACACGGACCCACACACGACTCGCTTCGCGAATGATTGCCTGGCCAAGAACGCGCAAGGGCTCCCCGCCCCCCGTCCAATGTCACGCCTTCAATGTAAAGCAGCTCGCCCCCTACTACATCGGTACGGGTTTAGAGAGGAATAGTATTTTGGCGGTGATTACCTTGATGGCCTCGTCGGCGGAGCGCGGCATGGCGTCCACAACGACGCACGTAATGGGCACCTTCTTCTTGTTCGAGATGGACGTGCTGCATGTCGTCATCGTTGGCGCAAAGGGCAATATAAATTTCGTTGCGAGGAAGGGCACGAGGCAATATTGAGCAATACCATAGGGACCTAAATCATTTCTCCGGTTTACGCAGAGCTACCGCAGCAGTAAACGTATGGTCTGCTGCACCGTTGCTGAACGAAAAAGACGTTCAGCTCCCTACAGCAGTATTTACGAAAGCGCGGACCGGTATGCGACCGGCCAAACGCTTTGCTTGTTTGTGTCCTAAAAAAATATACCATAACGTGATCCAGAGGTTAAAAGTATAGACATCGAGTGAATTTTATCTTATCTGCAATGATTCCGTTGCCTTGCAGAGGGGAGAGCAAGCAGCGCGACGGCATCAACCCCATTTATTTCACCTTTGCGTGGATGTGACGTGATTTGATTTGGAAAGTATGCCCCGCTTCCTGCTTGTCTTGCGAGGCGGTGCCACTCTGACCTATGGTACCAGGTATGTTGCATTAGCAGGGAAGCAGACAGGAGGCAAGAGGGATTCATCGGGAAACTTGTTTATGGCGAGTCAGCAGTCAGCAGCGCTTCAAGAGGACGAGCGGGGTAACACAAGGATTGGGCAGCAAGAAGGAGGTATGGCAGGCAGCTATATAGTTCGTTCGGAAGCAACATTATGATAAAGTTTTCAAAGATTTACGCTTGCACGGTAAGCCTGTGGGTCTCTTGTGCGTGCGCCTTAAGCAGCGCCACTGATAATCACTAAATCACACCGTTTTAAAGATCCTGCAAACAACTGCGCCATTCGCCAAGCGTATCCAGTACCTATATTTGCCTTCACACAGCGTACTTGATACGTTACTTCATGTTCACGGTTGCCTAGCACCAGTGTGTCTCGCTTTCGAAGCTATGGGTGCCTCTGGTCGTGTGCACCTTCACAGAAGGGTCGATACCAAGGAACGTGCGAAACGTCTCGCCCGGGGACACGGACTCCAGGCTGGTCTTGGTGGCGAAGCTGTTGCCGAAGAAAATCGACACGTCGTCGCTTGCCAGAAGAAGATAGTCGGTGTCGTTCGTGGTCTGCCGTTTGTGGGGAGTTTTTTCCCCCGCGTAGCAAAGTGACACGCAATGGCACCCAAGGGACGGCAAGAGGCACGACATAAGCCCTGTGCGGACAGGAGCGATTGTAAGTAGTCATTTTTTTCGTCTGGCCGTTGGCGTGCCACGTGCCCCCTTCAATATGCTACCGCCGAGCAACTGCAGGGAATGTCGAGCAAACGAAAGCGAGTGCGAACACGGCAATACAACACCGTGCTCGCTGCCGTTGCCATGTCCATATTTTTATTGCCTCTTCCCTCCTTGCAAATCTCGAAACTATTCCCATTCGATGGCGCCCATTCAATAGCGAGAGTTCATTGGTGCCCAGGCACTCTGTTTTGCCCACGTTCCCCCCCCCTTTTTCTCATGGCACGGCAGACAGAACAACACACGGCTCCATGCGAGGTTACTTTTCTCGCTGTGCGATAGTTCTGGGTCCATCGATATGACTTCCTAAGCCCTATGCAAGCCCCCCAGGCGTTACAACCAGGAAGATGTGCAGACTTCCGAGAACAGGCGCAAAACACCACCATTGACATCAGTGGGACTACTGTAATAATGGCCTCTCACGGAAAGCAGCGGGTGACAAAGAGGACCAAGGACGAACCTCTAATGGAACGCTGATATGCTGACACAGCGACCTCTTATCCGTCGCACCACCAACGAAAGAACAAGTCGACAACCACAGTAGAACCCGTGAACACTTCGTCGCGAGTGAGAGCGGGAAACACGCACACATAAATATATTTGATGTCTGCTGCAACGTGGAGTCAAGCGCACAGGGAAGCGAAGCGCCGAGTACCTTTGCCTGCAGGTATGCGGCGGTTTCCTTCGAGGGCACCACGTAATGAGTCACCTCCGATGACAGCTGCAGCTCTCCAATGGTAAGTTTCTTCATCGATCCACCGCTCCTAGTCACAGAGCGGCGCAGGTGTGAGGGAGTAGACGTATGCATCTACCGTGAGCAGCGTACATAATGCGGGAAGCGCGAATCAATCGTGGCGAACAGTCCGAAGCCTCGGCTCCTCCTCTCCGTTTTGTTTTGCGATGCGCTTCGGAGATGTATGGCATCATATAGGGATGCACTTCTCTTTTATCAAACAAACTCCGCCTAAACACCTACTGTAGCCTTGATGAACAGGGCCTACGGTAAGTATATATCGAAAAATAGCGTGAAATTAAAAAAAAAATCAAATATGCCGGGCAAATTCCTTGGCCGAGGAATCCCGCCCGTCATAAATGTTTTGATCATAGCGATTAGTACTCAACTCATAGCTTCGGGATGCTTCGGTTATCACAAAAGACTCGTCCCATAGGTAGAGGCGGAACGTTCCGGCTAAACTTGTTTTGACCGTCAGAGCTCCTCAAGTGCGCAACTAGCGCCGGTGAACAGTATTTAATTTACTACGAGCATGGTTGTTTTAGTACTAACGGAGATAAAATCTTGTCCAGCTTGCGCAAACAAACTTCTCCGAAAGTAGTGTTTCGGGAGAAATATTGAGCTGCTCACGTGAGGAGATGATAAAAAAAAATAAGCCACCACATCTACCGTGAAATTGCTCAAAACTCAGAGCTTCGGAACGGTGTTTCGGACGAGAATCTTCAGAATGTTTCACTCCACCATGAGACGGCGCAGCATGCTCGATCGACGTATGTGCCCATTTTGCCCGTTCAGGCACAAACCACGATGCGGGCAATCGAACGGGAAAAAAAGCACACGATAACCCAAACAACGATCAAGTAATTTGCTTCGTATGTTCATCTTACCACACAGATGACATAGACGACGAAATATCCCAATACGGATATACTGTGGACATGATGATCCCGTACGGTTGAATTTGTTCTAGACGAAAAACCGAACCGGTTTAGAGAATCAAATACACATGTATCGAAATCTCGACTTTTAGACCCGTGGCACTGGAGAGTGACTCCTTCCATCCCTTGCCTTGCCGCGGCTTCCTATACAAGTTACGATGTTTGGACGATACGGAGAGGCAGACAGGGGTTGTGGTGGGAAACGACGACATCCCAAATCTAGGGCACAGTCGTCGCGTCCACAGGCGGAGACAGGATATGGCATTGCCGTTCGAAGCCTAACTGACGTCGTGACTGTGGTGATCGCATATGCCAGACATCAACGTGCAGGGCTCGAGAGCAATGCGAGCAGGAGCGATGAGGACGGTAAGTGCATGCGTCAGCTTCCCATCCCTTGATACTGTTGACACACGCACCCCACGAGCAATGCAATGCAGTATGGCATGACACTTCAAATCCGAGAACCACTCACGACACAAAAACACCCAACGCCTCATCAAACTCAAGTCTCACTTGATGACGGCCGGAGTGCCGACGACGAACGATACAGCGCCGATTCCTCCACCTCCGCTCTCTACCTGAGCCACCGCCGGTTTGGCCTCTGGCGGCGGGGGCGGGGCGGAGGGGGCAGCTCGTCTCCGTGACATGCTGGCCTGCCTGGTACCTCCTCCGATGCTCCCAGGAGGTGGAGGAATGGAGCCCCGACGTGCAGAGGGTGGAAGAGGAATGAGATCCCCCGCCATGCCAGGTAGCGGTGGTGGAAGTAGTGGAACCTTTTCGTGTCGAATACGAGCCCAAGACGGAGGGTCCAACGAAAAACGATCCAGGCAAGGGGGTGCAGGCGGGCCGAGGGACTAGATCACAGTGACGGTAGAACTTCGCCATAGCGCAAACCCTTGTAACAAGGGAGGGAGACGGACTCTCTCCGGAGCGAGAATTGGTTCGGTCACGCCGACTGTACCCTAATATACGCTGTAGGAAA
Source organism: Macrocystis pyrifera (assembly GCA_031763025.1). Taxonomy (NCBI): domain Eukaryota; class Phaeophyceae; order Laminariales; family Laminariaceae; genus Macrocystis; species Macrocystis pyrifera. Next base: position 12,224,754 of record JASSKH010000003.1, read on the forward strand.
GCGCAGATGATAGGCGATAAGGTCCGATCGCTCTTTAAAGGCAAACCACAAACAAGCACTGTGTAGTTTCTCCAGGGCAATGTCTTCGCACCACCCAACATACCTAGCACCTAGGCCCAAAAAACAGTATAGCAGGTGTAGTCCTAGTATCAGAAGGAGAAACACGAGTGCACGCGATGATATGTCAACTCACTTCGGGGGGGGGTGGAACCTTCAAGAAGATAGTCTTGATGCCCAGCACAGGTGGCGCTCCGTGGGCCGTGGGCTCAGCTGTAGAAAGTCGCAGGGCGACGCCTGCATGAACCGTGAGGCGGGGCGAAGTTGTCGAAGCACGACGAATAGAGGAAACGGAAGGGGGGGGAGAGGTCTACTAAGGGACATCAAGAGTGGTGGCGGGGACAGAGGCCAACTATCGGTCTTCCGCACCAAGGGTAATACAATGCGACTCCAAATCAAGTTATGTGTTGTTCATTCGCAAGGATATCGCGCGTCGCGCGCCCTCTATGCACCCCATGCCTCGACGGCACTGTCGAATGCCGGAACATACCGGCTACAATGCTGCCGGGGTTGCATTGCGTGCGGGCAGCACGTTCGCTGCCAAAAACTGGTATCACGGTGGGGGGGAAACCTACGCATTGCGGCAGTGCGTATCAAATAAAATGAGACAGAGATGCGGTCTTCTCAGGGGGAGGTGGGTCGCCGTGGCGGTCATCCTCCTGTCGATGGGTGCTACGACGGAGGTAGAATCTTCTGCCTTGCAATGCAAACATTTCTGACCGAAGGGGCTTCTCAACTGAGGAACTACCCAATAAGACATGCCTCACCGTTTGCTTTGACTACATGTTTTAACGTAAAACTATGCCATCGGATTTTTCATCGGCTTAATACGTGTACGTACATATTTTCTTAAAAGCCGCTCTTGGGCGATGCAAAGAGCTTCTCCTCAATTGAGGAGGAACCTCAGGAAAATACCGAGTGCACTCCCACCGTAGCATGCGTTTGTCTCTCGCGCGGTACGCGGGGGGTGTTGTCGTATACAGTACGCGACACGACCAGCGAAGAAGGTACCTTCCCAGTCCTCCGTGGTGCTTTGTGTGACCCTGCCGAAGTACGTGCACGATATGGAGTCAGTCTCAGTGTCCACCCTCAAGTCGTACGCCGGCGACCATGTGGCCCCACGGATCATGTACGTTATCTGCAACACACACGCACAGACGGATACGACACACGCACACAGAAGCAGACCGCATACAAATTGGATCACGGCACATTAACCCAAGCCAATAATGCAGAAATAGGAATAGAGTGCGCGCGCACGGGTGGCAGCTTCTGAGAGTCATTTAGTCTGAAACAATGAGCTACGTGGCGATTCATCATATATAGCTTCGTAAAAACACTAGTAAAGGAGCACCTGCTGCATGTGAAGCGATGAGCGCGGGTGCTTCTAAACGCGCATCGATTCACGACTGCACGAAGGTACGTTGAGCGAGAAGCATTGCCGCATGGCCGGAAGAGATCGAGAGTGACCAACCAATGCTTTCCGCAATCTGGGTGCGCAACAGACGGTTCTTTCGGACAGCATCCGACGAGTGCAAGTGTTTTCAGTCCTCGCCTCGTGCCGTGCGCTAACGTTTTCCGCCTAAATGGCCGAACTAAGAGTGAGTGTTTCACGTCGATTCCCTGGAGGATTCTTCCACAGGGCGCATGTGACCCACCCCGCCCTCCCAAACACTGCCTACAACCGACCACGTTTTGGGAAAAGTCCCACCTCCAACTCGATGGGGCCAAGCTCGTGCACGTCGATGTTGACGAGAACCCTACCCAGGGGTTTCTTCTCCACTTTGCTTGCTTGCTGTCGGGCTTTGTCAACATCGGCGGTCGCAAGCTCGGCCACAGCGTCCTTGATCCTTGGTATTGATGTCACGGTCCAAGATCGGATATCGATACATGAGACATATGGGGGAGATATCGAAATGTGTTCAGTGAGGGGCTGTGGTACTGCAGCTGGTGACGTTTCGGGCCTCATCGATAACGTTACATGGAACAGGCCAAGATGACACATTACGCATATATGCTGCGAGCTGTGTTTTTGGTTGGGGACATGTGTTCTCGGAAGGGTAAGCAAAAAAACAAGAGGAAGAAAGCCAAGGCGCTTACTCGGAGACGCATGACATACCCATGAGCGCACCCCGAAGGAAACAACGCACTGGAAGACGACGCAGGTTCCCTCCCCCCCGACTTGCTGAATACAGCACAATTCGTAGCTTTTGTCAGCAATATTCGCAAATATCAGACGCAAAAGTCAACGCGATGCAAAACCAAGGACCACGTCGGTTTCAGAATGCAGCGCTCACTTTCGTCCCTCCAGCTCCAGACGGTGTGCCTCCGCGTCCGTCTCCACCGCTTTCGCGGCCCACCAATCTAGGGCTTTGCCTACATCAACCACGCTCGGGACGGAGCCGCCAGAAGTTCCAGAGGGTGCCGAGGAGTTTTCGCTGCCGTCCGCCGTCGCGACGACAACCCGTTCCGCATAACTGTTGGCAAACTGAAAGCAAAAAAGAAAGGGTGGTGCTTACTTAACCAAGAGCGACCCGCGCCTTGAGAACTCTCAAACCGCCATTATTCCCGGTGATTCGCGCGTGCTGCCGCTCTCGGTCGCTTTCATGAAAACAGTTAAACTGTGCTACACTGGTGATGGAAACGCGCGGCAATATATACACAAGGGGCCACGCCGACGACCTGGACGGCCGCCGGTCGCAGTCTTGCGTGATGAGCGTATAATGTAGAGGACTAGGCTGAGACTCGATGCCACGAGATGGAGAGCGTGCGCTCTACACTCCATGAACTTTCAACTTTTTTTTATAAATTTTGAAATACGTCAGCTGTGAGTTCGACTGATTAAATAGTTGATCATTACTCAACTTTGCAAGCTGCGTAATACGTCTGGTCTATATTCCATTTTTACTGAATTTTACAAGTATTGTGATAAACCGAACGCGCGTATTCTATATGTAATTCCTTGTCAAAGATATAGGCCAGCGGCTCCCCTGGATGCTGCCCGGGTCAACAGGACAATTTTAAATAATAATTCTGCGCACTGGTACTGTTGTAACATCGCGTCGTACGTTAATTCGTATATAGTTTGGGATCAATGAGGCCTCCTGCTGCGACCAGCCGGAGACTTTCACCCAGGGTTACTACTGCCGCGTTGGTTGTCTGGCAATCAACGCGGCATCTCGTCGCAGAGAGTAGGTACCCCGGTAAAATAAACACTAACAAAACTGATGTCGTTGTCGACGGTACACCTCGCTACCAACGATGGGCGGGCGGGATGGTCTGTTTTTTCCTAGCCTCTTTCTACTTTGTCGTGCTGTTGTAGAGCTGCGATATCGCTCACGGAGTGATACTCAATCATTGTCTCCCCATACAACAAGGAGGCTTTCCCGAAAAGGGATCCACCCTGCTGGCGTCCCCTCTTTTCTGGTCCAGATTACGCCGCGACTCGTCATATTAGTCGCCAGGTGCGTGGCCCGTGCACGTTCCCCCCTTGTATTAACGCCAGCACCTTACGCTCCCGCTGTTCCCGTTACAGTTCCACTTCGCCGCTTATCGTGTCGCGAACGCTGGCGCACTCCTGGCGTCGATTCGCCTGTGCTGTCGCGTACAGGTCGCTATGCATAGCCCAGCCTTCTGTTATTCCTGTGCTACCGTTCGTCAAGTGTTGCATCCCCGTCCCTATTTCTAGCAGCCGGCGACGGCGACCCTATCGATCATGATACGCCCCGCTTACATGTGCGTGTCGTGCGATTGAGAGTCAGCCGTCGCGCTACTCCCCTTACTCTATGTGTGACCGTCCTCCGGTGTCGCACGACAAGTCACCGTCCCTTAGTATTACCGTCGCCACCGCTCTCGTGGCTCTTCCGACCACAAACACGCCCCGCTGTCCTCGCTCTCCTGAACCGCCACACGATACACGAATCCCCCGCCGTTTTTAGGCAGGCATGGTTTCCATCGATGGTACCGTCCTTATTGTTCCTCGCGGTTCTCGCGCTCTTTCTTAGCAAAAAAACTCCGGTCCAACGGCGCCTACGGCCGCTGAATGTTTGACCCCGTCCGGGCACGTAGTATACTCCACTACGAAATGGTGGTTCGCGTCAGCACGGTTTCGTTCGTCGATGCCTCGCGCGTAGTTGTCCACCGGGGTTGAACCGTGAGACCGCAGTGTACGTAATAACCTTGCATGGTTGGAAGACAAACCCTGCTCGCTCGTGGTGGCCGTAATGTCACCCTGTGCTCGAACGTGTCGGGGATTTAGCCCTATTTCCGTGATCGGGGTTGTAACCTAGGCCTGACCGAGTATGTGAGTTGCGGTGGGCTGCCGTCGTATCGATAGCAGCTCGGAGGTGTAACCGTGCGTGCTCGCTCGTGCGCGTTGGAGATTGACCCCAGCATGCTTACTGGGGCCGCATGGCCAGAACCGCCCGCAGGAGTAAGCATCTCAAGGTGCGACGGCGCCTACTCCCGAATGTCTACTAGTCGCGGTCCGGGGATTCACCCGGTGTATTCGACCCCGTTCGGACGCGTTCTACGTTAGAAGTGAAACATTTCCGCTAAAAACAAATTCTGCTTGACGGGGGTTCCTTAGCCCAAAATCGTCGGAATGCCAATCTTGTTTCGAAATTGACTTTTTAATATACTTGGGCCACGGGAGTATTCATCGAGATTTATCGTCATTTTTTTTTTTTTTTTTTTTTTCAGTTTTAGGGTAGGGTATGGAGCTCCTTAAGTGAGTAGCTCCAGAAAATAGGGTTAACCTCGATCGTAGAACCATTTTTTTTTTTTTTTGTCGGGGATTAAACCCTGTTTGCTTGTTGTGGCCGTAGAGCCAACTGGCCGTCGCTCGTTTGCCCATTCTCATTATCGTATCTCTCATTATTGAATCGGCCGGAGTAAGTACCTCAACGTGCCACGGTGCCTCCGTACTCCCTAAGGTTTACTAGTTGCGGTCCGGGGATTCGACTCGTTGTATTCGACCGCGTTCGTCCGGGATTAAATCCTGCTTGCTTGCTGTGGCCGTAGTGTCAACTGGCCGTCGTTAGTTTGTCCCTTCTCACTATCGCACCTCTCGTTATCGAATCGGCAGGAGTAAGCACCTCAACGTGCCACGGTGCCTACTCCCTAATGTCTACTAGTTGCGGTCCGGGATTCAACCCGTCGTATTCGACCGCGTTCGTCGGGGATTAAACCCTGTTTGCTTGCTGTGGCCGTAGTGCCAACCAGCCGTCGCTCGTTTGTCCATTCTTATTATCGTATCTCTCGTTATCGAATTGGCAGGGGTAAGCACCTCAACGTGCCACGGTGCCTACTCCCAAATGTCTACTACGGTAGACGCGGTCCGGGAATTCAACCAGTTGTCTTCGACCGCGTTCGTCCGGGATTAAATCCTGTTTGCTTGTTGTGGCCGTAGTGCCAACCTGCCGTCGTTCGTTTATCCCTGCTCGCTATCGCATCTCTCGCTATCGAGTCGGCAACAGTAAGCACCTCAGCGTGCCACGGCGCCTACTCCCTAATGTCTACTACGGTAGACGCGGTCCGGGGATTCAACTCGTCGTATTCGACCGTGTTCGTCGGGGATTAAACCCTGTTTGCTTGTTGTGGCCGTAGTGCCAACCAGCCGTCGCTCGTTTGTCCCTGCTCGCTATCGCATCTCTTGCTATCGAGTCGGCAGGGGTAAGCACCTCAACGTGCCACGGTGCCTACTCCCTAATGTCTACTACGGTAGTCGCGGTCCGGGGATTCAACTCGTCGTATTCGACCGCGTTCGTCGGGGATTAAACCCTGTTTGCTTGCTGTGGCCGTAGTGCCAACCAGCCGTCGCTCGTTTTCTCTTCTCACTATCGCATCTCTCGTTATCGAATTGGCAGGGGTAAGCACCTCAACGTGCCACGGCGCCTACTCCCTAATGTCTAATAGTCGCTGTCCGGAGATTCGTTGTATTCGACCGCGTTCGTCGGGGATTAAACCCTGTTTGCTTGTTGTTGACGTAGAGCCAACCAGCCGTCGCTCGTTTGTCCCTGCTCGCTATCGCATCTCTCGTTATCGAATCGGCAGGAGTAAGCACCTCAGCGTGCCACGATGCCTACTCCCTAATGTCTACTACGGTAGTCGCGGTCCGGGGATTCAACTCGTCGTATTCGACCGTGTTCGTCGGGGATTAAACCCTGTTTGCTTGCTGTGGCCGTAGTGCCAACCAGCCGTCGCTCGTTTTCCCTTCTCACTATCGCATCGCTCGCTATCGAATTGGCAGGGGTAAGCACCTCAACGTGCCACGGTGCCTACTCCCTAATGTCTACTACGGTAGTCGCGGTCCGGGGATTCAACCCGTCGAATTCGACCGCGGGGGGTCCAACCCGTTGCACTACACCGTGTTCGTCGGGGATTAAACCCTGCTTTCTTGTTGTGGCCGTACTGCCGAGCAGCCGTCGCTTGTCTTCCCGTCCGGGGGTGTAACCCTGCGGGCGCGGTCAGGCCTTGACGCCCAGCCTCCGTTGTCGAATTAATCGGTGTGTAACCCTTGGGCCGTCATATATATAAGTCGAGGCTGGGACCTTAGATATACTTGCTGTGGGTCTGTCATTAGTCGTGATGTATATACTGCCGAATGCCTGATATACCGTCACTAGTGGGCGCTGGCCACAAACTTCTTAGCAGAGAACCTTTGCGCAGGGGTGCTGCTGTACTGCAACGTATGTACCCTCCGAACGAAGTACAAGAGGGCCGAATTCGGTACACAGCGTTCACGAACGTTCCGGGCATGAATTTTGATGTGGACGCTGAACACTCGCGAGGGATAGCCTTTACGCCGTCGTATTGGGTAAATGCATTGAAGCTACGCCAGCTGTGACTTTGACCGATTGAATGGTTCACACTCAACTTCGCCCGCTGCGTGGTTTCGGGCGCGCTTATTCGTTAAAATTTCATCGAACGATAGTACCCGCTCGCGCATACCTGGTGAGAAATAATCGAGTGTGGCCCGCAGTACTGAGGAGTGTTTCGGATACGATTTCATGTTGAGCAGCCCGTTCTTCTTTTACTACCAGGTATGTACTCTACGCCCCGGCGAAACGAAGGTACGTGCAGCCCTACTTGTACGCTGTCGTAGCGATTCTGTGGTTGCTGCCAAGTGTAACATCGTTACACGTGCGTTCGCTGTGCGTGAGACCAATTTGTTACAGGTCCGCCGGCGGTGAGTTTGGCCGAGTGAATGGTTGACACTCGATTTTCGCCGCTGCATGGTACGTTGGGCGCGTTTATGTCCCCACAATTGAAGTATACAGCCGTGATATTCAGCACTTCCGAAAGGGCAGTCGACGATAGAGGTGTGACGGTTTATGACAACGTTGTCGTTGTTGTTGTTCTCACATGAACTAATGTCCAAGGTCTTCAGTCCGTGGTCACAGGACAGGCTCCAACTCTGGAGCCGAAAATATAACCGCAGGAAGTAAATATGTAAAGTAAACTGGTACCAGGTTTAAAGCATTTACAGTAATCGTGACACGACCAGTCAACCTCACGCCATATATATCCCTGACCACCGCCGTACCTTTCCTCTAACCATCTGTGAACGTGTTACCTGCTAAGCTATAGGGGTAAAAGACCGATCGATTACCAAGCCCAGGGTAACCCTTACAACACTCCCCCCCCCTCTGAACGGCGGGGTCCTTGGGACGTCAGTACCGTATCCGGCCGTACGTTGACTTACCCGATTCGTTTCAATACCTGGGGAACGAGGGAGATGTGTTCAAAGTGAGATTCGAACCCGTGTCCTGTCGACGACGACAAATGTGAAGGTGTTACCTGCTTTGCTTTAGGGGTAAAAGATCGATCAGATAACCAGCCCAGGGTACCACTTATAACGCATCACTTTGACTTTCCAACTCTGTGGACAAGCCGTGGTCGCAGGTAGCTTCCCTTTCCCGCAGGGTTCCTCATTCCCACTGCTCGTCGATTCTCAACGAATTTGCAAACTCAAGCTCTTGCGCTTTCCGCGATGACCAAGAAGCCTAAAGGGATTTTGACCCCGACCTCACACGAGTGTTCTTCTGTTGACAGCAGTTTTCTAGGGTCAACAGCTTATTTATTAGGAGTGGCCCTAAACAGAATCGAAAAGTGAAAGTAAAAGTCCAGGCAAAAAGCAACGGAGAGCACAACCTTCTAGGCCGTTCGCATCTGTGCACACATGCCGGCAATCTAGCGCTCGGTAACACAGATCCATCACACAAGCAGGCAAATGCGACGGCAATTCGATTCCGGGAGGTCGTTGGGCCTCCCATGGAGGTGGTGGCGCGTCCAACGTTGACGCCCCGAGATCAAACTTGAAATTATACTGAGAACGAACTTCCGACCTCGTTCTCGAGGGTATCATCTGAATTTTCCTCAAACTATGCTCGCTCTGGCTCGAACGCCTGGAAACAAAGGCCCGAGAACGTCGGGGCTGGTGTTGTGGTTCGCCTGCTGGCTGTTCACGGGGGGTCTATGCGGCTATGTTGCCGTGCTAGCTGTATACGAAGACGTGCAATGAGAGCACAAAGAGGTACATCAAACCAAATCAAGTCAAGTAAACCAAATACATAAATAAACGAGAGAATGATAAATAAAGAAGCATTTCCACGGGCCCGCGTGATTGGGGGTGATAAAATGTGGTGCCTGGGTCACATTGCAAGGGGTCGTACAATACGGCCGCTGGGCGCTCACGTTGCTCGTACTGCTGTATGCAGGCGATTGATACACTAATCGAGATGATTGTTTTGGTCGCTTTGTCTGGTGTCTCCTGATCTCCAGCGCATACCTAGTGCGAAAGGGCGACCCCGGGTGGTAAAGGCCTCGTGGGGGGGGTGGGGGTGCTGTCCGCCCCTATTGCCATCTGAGTGCGCGTATTATGTGGCTGCCCGCTGTCATATTATAGAAGCAGAGTGCACCGGGCATACCTGTACCTGTATATGATACCAGGTATATACTTGGCACTCGGTCCGCATGCCCGCGGCGCCTTCCTGGAGGCCGAATACATATTAATTTTCGGCTGTGCGACTACGGCTGAAGTCCATCCACGATTCAATTGCGCTGTGATTCGTGGTATTATACTCGTGTGTAACTACCGTAGTATCCACAGTACGTATGATATACCAGGTAAACAGTTGTTCGTACATAGATATACTCGTACTCGTACTACTTGGCACTGGTCCGCATGCCCCCCGCGCCTGCCTGCAGATCGAATACATATTAATTTCGGCAGTGCGTCTGCGGCCGAAGTCCATCCACGATTCAGTTGCGCTGTGATTCGTGGTATTATACTCGTGCATGTGTAACTACCGTAGTATCCACAGTACGTATGATATACCAGGTAAACAGTTGTTCGTACACACATAAACTCGTACCACCAGGGCATTTCTCGGGGCTCACATTTTCGATTCCCAGGCCAAATCCCATGGGAATCAGATACTCCAGGCTTTCACGGCAGTATTGGTATGGGCGTTGAGTCTGGCCACAGCGGGGACTCCCCCAGGAATGTTCGACAACAACTACGGGATTCGACTGGATGGGTGGCATACGACCTACAGCAGTAGCCACGATTAGATTAGAGGGGATTGTCAGTGCGGGCGCCGGCCACCGCGGCACTCCCCGGGATGGGTTGAACTCGGAACCCGAAACATGTACGTGCATACCCTGTCAAAGTGCTGCCATCGGCGGTTCGGGTTGAATTCGTAGCATGTGCGAACTTTATTAACGGAATTTGGCGTATCCTGGATTTGCGGGACGTGTCTGTGCGGGCACGGGATATGTGTATTTTCACGGGACTCGTGTGTGCGGGAACGGGATTCGTCATAGAATGCGTGGGGGCGGGAACGAGATATAATAATTTTCGCGGGGCTCGTTTGTGCGAGGTGCGGGGACGAGATTTCACATGTGTCACTGGGCCACGGGGAAATCCCGAATCCCGCCCAAAACCGCGGGATAACTCCCGCTGGAAAACCCATCAAGGAAAAAAAAAGAAAAAAAAAGTGCTCTGATGCGTAATAGCAACCGATACCACTCACCTCGTATCATACCTCATGAAAGTGATGTGTGTGTGTGTTCTTCACATTAAACCGTTCTTCTACTCGTCGACATCCAGCAAGCCCAGTGTCCGTGCTGATTCTTCACCCTAGAAAGATACGAGCTCTGTGGTCACAGACTACGACACAGAGATAACACACCGTAATGCATTAATAGCCTACGTAATACCATGCCTTCGCACTAGGTGCGGCCGACACAACATACATACATACGCCAGCAACCAAAATACACCATAAAGAAAGAGAAGCAACGAAAAAACCAAACCGAAAAAGAACAAGAAAAGAAAAAGAAAAGGAGAAGAATCCCAAATAAATAAATAAAATGGGAAGCCAAAGCTCAGACACATACATACTTACCCCGAGCATGAGCCAAAAGGGACGTGCAAGGGGAAAGATACGAGAAGGCAAAAGGGGACTATGCATCCCGGTGAACACTTAACTAAGTAAAAAGAGCAATAGTGAGTGGGCCAAAATACGCTCGTCACCCACCCACTATGTAGTACTTCTTTCATAAGGATAAGAAGGGGAAAAAATCAAAATGCATACCGAACGGCCGCAGCAGTTGGCGGTACGAGTAGCAAAGAAAAGTCCAACCTATTAGTCGGCCTGGTACCTTGCTACCCTATCTGCGGTCTCTCTGCTACTCTCTTCTACCGCGGTTTCCCTTCTACTCCTCCTGTTCCCCCCCCTGCCCCCATACACTTGTACGGTGTTCCCTCTACCCCTCCTGCTGTTACCCCTCCCCCCATTCCCTCTAACACTACCTGCAGCGGATGCACGGCGCTGTCTACTCAGCTTTGCCTCAGCCTCGTGCCACCTGCCCATGAACTGTTCAGCTGCTTCGATGATTCCCCGGTACCACTTTCCCGTCTGTTTTGCTGCAGTGGGCCACAGTGCGGTCCCAACTCCAAAGACTAAGGGGGAGTCTTCCGTTGATCCCTCGGTGGCTTTGAACACTCTAAGGTCCTCAGCAATTGCCCTAGGCCAAGTCTTGGGCTGCCCGCCTGGTTTCGGGCTCCCCCCACCAGCGATCGTCCCGAACATCAATCGACTGGGCAATCGCCCCTCGTGTTGCCGCACCACAGCCCCCGCAAAGAAGAGTCGCCGTTTACGGATGGTCGTTTCGATACTTTCGCATCGTGTTATCCTGAGCGCCTTCGCATACGAGAGGGTGGTGTGGTCGGTGCGTAGTCGGCGCTGGAAACCAATGACTCGCAGAAGGACTTCGTGGTGGGCTGATCGAAGCTTGGCGAAGTGGTCCGCATTGAGGGTCCACGTCACGCAACCGTACAGCAAGGTCTCAATCACCTCGGCCTTCAGCATCCGGACTTTCAGACTAAGCGGTGCGTTCGTCCTATCGTACAGTTCCGGACCATACCGTTTGAGGCATGCCCGCATCAGACGGATTCGTCGCTCGATTTCGAAGGAGAGGTCAGCGTTCTCGTGGATAATGCCTCCTAGGTACAAAAACTGGGTCGTCTGTTTATACTTTTGGCCTGCAGCTTCGATCGCGAGCGGTGAGGTGGTAAACGTCTGATCGGGTGTTCGTAGGAGCATCGTCTCTGTCTTCTTCTCGGATACCGTGAGACCTACTGCTTCGAAGACAGTCACGATGACTGTCATCATTCTTGCAAGGCCTTCCGCCGACTTCGAGACTATTCCTGCATCGTACATGTACGTACGAACAGGTTCCGTATACGTACATAACATGCTTGGTTGGAGCGGATCTGTTCGTTCTGAAAGAAAGTACATGCTCGAAAATAGATAAGACTTACCAGTATATCTATTAATAGTATCTATTCGATGTTATCGGAGCTTTCGTCTGGCTCGTACGCGTCGATATGCGTACCTGGTACGTATACTCATAATAAAAACGTTCCTGCACACGATTGACGGCGGCGCGTTTCACTTCAAACTGCGGTCCGGTCAAGAACCCCGAAATAGACCACGAACATACGTATGTCATGCATGCGATGGACAAGGAAGCGGTGTAGGGAAACGAAGGTGGACATTTGATGAACTGCTGTATCACCGAACAAACGACCCATGAACCATTCGGTACGTGCTGGGGTAATAATAACCCACTCCTTGAATTCTGCAGCTTCAGATTTGGTCTCCCTCGTAGAAAGAGTTAATTATATATCGGGCATGAGGCCAAATAAAGCCCCTGAGTACGCGCGAACGAAGTATCATTCCCAGCTTGCAAAGATGAGTTTCGACGAAACACTGGATCTCACACCAATATAGTATATATCGGAAGGCACACGACGTATATACCGGTACATAAAGGCGAAGTCAGCGTACGTATGGACCAGATGCCTACTCGTACATGGTACACAGCAGTAGTAGTGGTACGAGTTGCAACAAAACAAAACCAAACAAGCAATGATCACGTCAAACCTATTCAAATGTATAGAGTACACCTGGAAGAGGAGAAATACATGATAAATAAAGAGCCGATGCTCGACGCGGATTCTCCCAAAGCAAGACGACTTTTATACCCGGCGCGCGTGTGTGGTGGGTGTGCTTGCGTGCTTGTGTTGCCCGGTTCGTGTACCCGGCGCGCGTGTGCGGGCGTGCTTGCGTTCTTGTGTTGCCCGGTTCGTGTGAATGCATGCTCTTCTTTTGCTCCTCCTGCTCTGTCGCCCTGAAGGAATGCTCTTGTGTACTTGTGGTGTTGGTGCAGCAGTATGAGGTCAGAGAGCTGACGCTCTGCCATGCTCGTCGCGCGCTCGCCTGCTCTTGTGTACCTGTGGTGTTGGAACAGCAGTCGTGGTATCTATGCTCGCTCCTGCTCTGTCGCCCTGAAGGCATATGCTTTCGTGCACTTGACGCTCTGCCATCCCTCGTCGCGGGCTCGCATGCTCTTGTGTACTTGTCGTGTTGGTACAGCAGTATGGTATTTATACTCGCTCCTGCTACGACGCGCGTTCGCATACTCTTGAGTTCTTGTCGTGTTGGTGCTCTTGTGTATTTGTGATGCTGGTGCAGCAGTATGGTATCTACGCTCGCTCCTACTCTAACGCCCTGAAGGCATGCTCTTGTGCACTTCCTTGTGGTGATAGTTAGTACAACAGCAGTTTGATGGTATCTATACTTGTTCAGTCCTCGTATGGTTGAGCACCTCGGGTGGTGTTGGTACAGTATGGTATGGTATGATACGTGGTACGGTACGGTGTGGCACGGTATGTGATGTCTCGAATGTTGATATGGTATGATGGTACGGGTTGATACACTATATGGCAAAATTCACGATATGTGACTTGGTATGTCAGTGGTATGGTATAATGGTACGGTGTGCACAGTGGTGGATGTATTATACGACTAAATATTGCCTGGTGGTAAGCTATGTTTTAGTAGATAAGGTCCGTAAGAGTCAAATACGTCGTATGAATATCATCTGTGGCGACATCCGAGATTGGAGCTACCTTTCCTTCCGCGCGCTCAATTCTTCAAATAAAGTAAAACTGACTGTTTGTTTGGTCGGAAACAGTCTTTTCAAAACGATTAAAAAAACATGTTGGGGGGAAAAAAAGTCCTCCGCCTGAGAAGCCCCAAACGTTTTCGAGAGAAAAAAGTTGATAATCCGGCCACGTTTTTTCAAAGAGGGAAGCTTTAATCGACGCAGCTTGGCCGCGTTGAGGGTATCAGCTGGTCTCAGATTAGCGATCGGAACAAAACTGAGTTCGCGAGGTATTCTACCAGGTATATGACTAATGTTTTCCGTCTCTTGCTTGACTGTTAAGTCGAAGTTGGAAAGTGGTATCGAAAATCCGACGATAGATTAACGCTCCCCGTCCCCAAATTAGTATGCCATAATTTTTTCAGCGCCACCGAGGCATTTTTCAAACCCGGGGATTTTTCACCCCCATCCTCGTTTCCATGCTCTCTTGCTGGGCTGTTACTGTTGTATCATCGCGTCGTACGTTAACTCGTACATATTTTGGGATCAATGAGGCCTCCTGCTGCGACCGGCCGGAGACTCTCACCCAGTGGTACTACTCCCGCGCTAATTGTCTGGCAATCAACGCGGCACCTCGTCGCAGAGAGTAGGTACCCCGGTAAAATAAATACTATCAAAACTGACGTTGTTGTCGACGGTACACCTCGTTATCAACGATGGGCGGGCGGGATGGTCTGTTTCTTCCTAGTCTCTTTCTACTTTGTCGTGCTGTTGTAGAGCTGCGATATCGCTCACCGAGTGATACTCATTCACTGTCTCCCCATACAACAAGGAGGCTTTCCCGAAAAGGAATCCACCCTCCTGGCGTCCCCTGTTTTCTGTTCAGATTACTTTTGTAATATTGCGTCGTACGTTAATTCGTATATAGTTTGGGATCAATGAGGACTCTCTCTGCTACGACATGAAATCATACCCATACTTGTTGACCCTTCTCTTACCTCAATGTCGTCGCTCGTTTGATGCGTATCCATTTTTCGGGTTCCTGCTCTTCCTCACTGTCCCCAAACTTGTAGCCTAGTTGATTAGGGGTTCTGCTACCGTTGGTTGTCCCGTGGGAACGTCGTGTACGATTTTCCATACCTCTCCGACGATGATACGGCGCTGAAGTATGCGATAGCGGTGTGAGGCACCCGGAACGCGTTTACCTGGTTGTCGGCACGCAGTCTCATGGCGTGTCGCCATGCGGTTCTTCCGGCACTAACATACACTCATGTCGTGCTTGAGATTCTCTCTTGCTGGGCTCTTACTCAAGGTTGATGACTCCTATCGAAAATGCGACGACGGATTAATGATTCCCACCCACAAATTAGTATATCCTGGAAGTTTCAGCGCCATCGAGGCAATATTCACACCCAGGGATTTTCCACTCACATCCCCGCTTCTGGGCGCTCTCATATAATTTCCTTTGCAGCCGATAATAACCCCGTTGAGACCCTGTAACATGGAATCAACTTTTTTTTTTAGCCGTAGTAATGGGACCACCATGGGTATATTTACCGGCGATCAATGTTTTGGGAGATAGTGGATTTTTCATCACCATCCCCTCCAAAAACAAACCAGGGTGTATCCAATCTCGGATGTCGCTCTGTAACGACCTTATATATCGATCATTAGAACGTACCAACAGAAAGTCGAAAATACAAGGGACGCGGACAGACGGACAGACCGACAGACAAACACATTTGCAATTACCAAAATAGAGACTCAGTTTTACAAACTGAGCACTGTGCCCCCAACTCGCCACCACCGTTCATCAGAGGACCGGGTTGACCACGCAGCTACAACTTGTTTCTCGTAGGCGTGCTGTGCTGTCTTGAACTACTCTACCAGGTACAAGGAAAGCTAGGTCGTACGAGAAAGGAGTACTACATAGCTGGTGTTCCCATACCCCCCCCCCCCTTATATATACTATATATGGGTTGGGCTGGCGTCGGTAGGCAACGACACTGTAAAACATGCCGCTCACTACGTGAGCTAGACATCCAGGGTACCGTTTTTTTTTAAAATTATTTTGGCGGTCGCCCACAGCTGGTCGTCGACTTAGATCATTTGTGCGAGGTAAAGAACCTTTACTCTGCACAAGGGAATTGATCGTATCACGTAGTGTTCAAGGTAAGGCACCCAAGAGACATTTACGTAGTACTCCCATTGCTGTCTCTGGAAGTGGCTACACCGGAAATTAAACTAACTCATTGAAGCTGTCATCCATAAGCAAGTCCGCCTCACAAGCGGTTCTTAGTAGGATGCAGCTCACTCTTCATGCGACTCGCCGGACACTTCACAGCACTTCGCGCTTGGCGCAAGCGATGTCTGCCTGGTCGATGAAAACCCGACATGCTCCGTCCCGGCATTATAGGGATGCGACGGTCTATGGTCATATGACTACGGCCATGCATGAAATCGAGTACATCTCTCCTATCGAGTACACCCCCCGCCGCACGTGCTCAACTTAACAGAGGAAGAAAACTGCGTTCTGTGGAGTCAAAGCACTTTTTTACACGTGCGCTTTTCAACCTGGATCGTAAATAATCCTCCTACTTAGGCATAATGCCTCGTTCGCAATGCCACAAGTTCAGTAAATACTGCCTTAGTCAGGAGCGAACGCTACTGTAGCTACGTCAACCGCTACGGAGATACTGCAGGTACAGCAACTCTCTGTGGGTGCAGTATAATACCAGGTATGCTGTATACGACGTTTACGCGGACGTTGTGCTCGTTATCCTTTTTAGCATTATATAGTGAGCACGCTACTAGCAACTAAATACGAAATAGAGAAAGACATTTCGTGCCCGCAGTTCTCCTGCTCGTGATACTTTTTAGCATTGCAACGCCAAGAGCGTGAGGGTCATACAATACTCCTTCTAGCCCCCCCTCCCCGCTTCCCACCTTGCGCATGTGCTGGTTTCGAGTGGTCTCGCGATGGAGCGCAGCGTTGCGGTCATTGATTTGTTGTAGCCGCTGCTTGACCCTCTCCTTCTCGACCTCCGCCGCTTCTTCTTCTTCCTCGGTCTTTCAAACGGGATTTCATTGTAAAACGGGTTAAAGCAATGGGGACCTTTTCGTCAGATATAATACCTGCACAGCAGACGCGTGGTACGGTACGGTAGATAGGGGTATATATGTGTATAGAGCAACCTACCACTCTATGCGTAAATAAAAAGACCGCTTGGTCTTCATATATAATATTGATTATCCCTCTAGAGTGGTATTTTGTATGAGGCTCCTCCTCCTCCCCACGTGAGGAGCTTTCTTCCAGCCCCATCCAATAACCGACATTTTTAGAAAAATGGTACCCTATTGTAAGCCCAATACGCCGGCGAATGGGCTTGCAAATACTATTATTACAAATAACAATATGCAATATACATCAGACGCAAACATTTTGGGTAGAGCTCCTGCTTGAAGGAGCCCCCATCGGTGGGAAAATATTTAGGGCTTGAAAGTGCAAAGCCAACCTTAGCATGACTCAGCAATAATTGAGAGGCGTGTCTCTCCGATACACAGCGAACGTACCTGGTACGTTTTGGTTTTTCGTCGTCGCGGCGTTGTGGGACAAGCTGATGCCACGAAATGTAGTATCAAGCATGGCGCACCGACCACCCCCCTTACAGTCCCCCCCTCCCATAGGTGCGTATGTTGCTGAAACGATGCGACCATGTGTTTGTTGTTTTCTTTGCCTCTTGTCGCCCACCCCAGGACAGGACCACTTCACAACCAGTGAGTGTCTACGCCCACCAACGGCTTGACCTGGGCCTCTACTACTACTGTAGACCCTTCTTCCGCGTAGTCAATTGATGTTATGCCTCTCACCGTGAAGCCGTACAGTGAGTGTTGGTCACAGACGACGGGGCAACAAAGAGGTCGTACATATGCACTGAAGAGCACAACTTTATGTCTATCTGGTGTCAAATTGATTTTGTTACCGCGGCTTTGAGTACGTAGTAGCTACACAGCTACGCTAGAGCTTGACCTACACCCGTCAGTGGAGTGGTGAACTTAACAAAAAATATCCGCTACTCGCATTAAAAAGTGTGTGTATGGGTCCACGTTCTCGACCAAACCGTCGCATGAGTACAGTCCCGCGAAGGTCACACCATTTGCCGAGGTCGTGGATATCCGAATCTTATTGTACGACTGTGCTCTCCCATATTCCTGGACTCTTTGTTGTCGTCAGCAGTGGCATTGTCCCGTGACAAGTCAGCACTGCTAATTGGAATGCAAGGCCCGTGCCTCGCACACACAGTCTTCCTCTCCATCATCGTTTATGGTCGTTTCGTGGGATCGTCCTTAAACCGATCCTATACTTAAACCGTGTCCTACACGCTACCCTCTAAGAAAGGGAAAAGTGCCATACATGTCAAGTCGAACGGGGGGTCCTCCCCTCGTTTGGCGTTGACGGCAGTGGGGTCCTCCGCTCTTGTGCCTCCGTCAAGAAAACAATAATGGAAGATGGTGTATACGCTGGTGCTCGTTTTCGTGCTCAAAACTGCACAAAACTGCATTTCCATTACGTGAGTGGTATCTGTACTATTTCGTCCTGATTCTTCAGATTGAAAATACGCGGAACAGACTGAGACAGAGAAAAACAAACTAAATCTTTCCATCAGTCGAGGTCAGCGAATTAGAGGCCAACATACCGGGTACGTAAACACAAAAAAACAAGCCTTTGACAAGAAAATAAGGACTGAAACAAACAGAAAGGAAAAAAACTGCAACGAGACAGAAAACTGCGAATCACTCAAGAATACTATCAATATTAATACCGCTGTACAAGGCTTGCCTTCGGAGTGGGAGTAAGAAGGAGTCGCTTCTTGTACCAATACGACTTCGTTTGGTTGGCTTTATTTCGCCAATTATAGCAGGTTATATGCTGCAATTGGGGTAATAGCCTGAAGAAAGCCAACCGAACGAAGTTAGCTGTAATTGTGCAGGACACGAAAATAATATCTTGGCTGCTATAATAATGTGACCGATGACTCCCTTTTACTGAAAATCAACCACCCCGAATTCATCCGGTACTTTAACAACTTACTTGTCAACGTGTGGAGAACGGGTGACGTCCCTCAGCAATGGAAAGATTCGGCCATCAAGGTCCTTCATAAAAACAAGGATCGCTCTGATTTTAACAACTACCGAGGGATTTCGCTTGTTGCCCATTCAGGCAAAAATTTTGCTGAAAATGGTTGCATCTCGCCTCATTCACCACTGCGAGGCCGAAGGGATACTCCCCGAGGAACAGTGCGGCTTTGAGGTCCCATTACAATCTGGGACGTAGGATCTTCAGGTTGGTAGGCTGTTCAGGAGTTTTGGTTCCTGTTGGGATCAAGGTACGGGCGGAGACCCAACCCAACCCCTGACTCTAACCCTAACCCTAACGCTATCCCTGACCCCAAACCGCAGCCGAAACGGGCCAAAACTGGCCATAAACGCGGCTGCGCCGTGTTTGCATCGAACCAGGAAATCTCTCAATTGCGGACGACGATGCCGAAGTGCAGACCGCGCCACGCAATTTTCAAGTCAAAAACACCCCTAAAGATCCTACCTCCCAGACTGCAAAACCTACTCGCGGCTTTCGCCCAGGACGATCAACAGTCGACATGCTGTTCTCGTGCGCCGACTGCAAGAACTTGGAAGAGCTAGAAAATTCCCCTGTGCAGGTGCTTCATCGATCTGCAGAAAGCATATGACTCCGTCGACCGAGAACTGTTGTGGGTGGTGCTCGCACGCTTCGGTGTACCAGAGAAGATGCTAACCGTTATCCGCCAGTTCCACAAAGGCATGCATGCGCGCTCGCGTGCGTACAGATGACGGCGAACACTCGGAATGGTTTGACGTCACTCAGGGGCTGCGGCAAGGATGTGTGTTGTCATCGCTTCTGTTCAATATCTTCTTCGCTTCTGTGATACACGCCGTGCTGGTACGCTTCAGTGAAGACCCAGATATTGTGAGCGACTTGGTTCACCTCGAGGAGGACCTCCGGGAGGACGGGGTGAAGATTGACCCACTAACGTGTGTACGGAGGACAGTATGGTGTATGCTGTACGCGGACGATGCAGGCCTTGTGTCTAAGTCGGCGGTAGGCCTTGCGAAAATGATGAGCGTCATTGTGACCGTTTTCGAAGCAGCAGGCCTCACCGTATCCGAAAAGATAAAAGAGACCATGCTGCTGCGGACATCGAACCAAGCACCCCAGACCTCACCGCTCGTCATCGAAACTACAGGGCAGAGGTATAGACAGACAATGCAGTTCTTGTACCTGGGCGGTCTTGTCGTCGCAAGCGCTGACATTATGCCAGAGATCATACGACGGATCCGACTCGCATGGGCATGCTACAATCGGTTCAAACGGGAGCTATATGATATGGAGGATGCCCCGTTCACTCTAAAAGTGCGCATGCTAAAGGCCGAGGTGATGGAGACCCTGCTGTACGGGTGCGTGACGTGGACGCTTGGCGAGGAACACTTCGCTGAGCTCCGAACGGCGCACCACAAAACTCCTCCTATGGATCATTGGCTTCCAGCGCCGACAACGCACTGACCACCTTATGTCGTACGCCAAGGCCCTCAAAAAGGCACACCTCGAGAGCGTTGAGACGACCATCCGCAAACGACGCCTCCTCTTTACGGGGGCCGTACAGCGGACGACCAATGAGAGGCTGACCCGCCGGGTGATGTTTGGGACGATGGCTGGTGGGAAGAATCCAGGACCAGGCCGACCAGAACAGAACTGGGCCCAATGTCTAGCAGACGACCTCAGGGTTTTTCAAGCCACCGAGGGGTTCACGGAAAGCTCCCCTTTGCTATTCGGAGTAGAGACGGTGTTATGGCCGAGGGCGGCTGAGAAGAGTGGGAAACGGTACTGGGGGGTCGTCGAAGCGGCGGACTGTTTAATGGAGAGGTGGCACAGGGACGAGGCGCAGAGAACCCGGCTGCGCCACGCAGCTGAGGGAGCCAAGAGCAGCGACAAGAAGAGGGGGGGAGAGGGGTGGGGGGGGGGGGGCAGCCGTACCGATACAGCTGTCGACGAATGCAGAAACGAAATGATAGATCGGATGGCTAGGTATCGCTTCGACTAGTTCTTGAGTCTAGCAGATTTGTTTGTTTCTTGTTGAGTTGCTCAATGGGGGGGCGGGCTCGACAGCGGCAGTATTGACACTTGGCACCGCTATTGACGAGAGTGGGAAGGAGACGGCAAAGGGCGTGGCTAGGTTCTCGAATCGATTTTTAGGTCGGACGGGCACCGATGTTACTATCACCGCCTATAGTTCGATGTTCTCTTCTTTTTTGCCTTGTCTCACTTTGTTTCGTTTCCCCGCCCCGCCGTCCGTATGCCGGTATCTTCCTCTCCTTCGTGTTGCTTTGTCCGCGCGGCAGCTATCTGTCCTTCCTGAGTACGTATGCTTTCCGTCTAGCAGCCCTTCTAATCTCCTTGCGTCATTTGTATTCTTTGTCATTGCAGATTTTTTTTTCGTAATTGTCTTTTGGTTATTATTTTCTAGTCTTGCTTGTGTTGTGTTCTCGTACCCGGTACGCTGGCACTTCACTTGCTTGAACCTTGAATTTGCGACAATTTTTCGTTTTTTATGTCTTCCTCCGTCTCACAGTCTGTGACCACGGAATCAGCATCTCTCTAGAATAAGGAATCAGGACGGACATTGGGTGTACTGATGAAGCTGGGTAGAAAGAACGATTTAATTTGAAGACAACAACAACAACGACATGAGCGGGTAACGTAACAGTAAGGTTTGAGCGCGGCGAGCAACAACGGGCCATTAATATCAGGTACGGCTCGATCCGGGGCAAGGGTTGAGTAGTGGCATGGCGGGGATGATATTGATTAGAGGAGGGCTCGGTACGGCGGGGACGGCAGCAGTGCCCGCAACAACAGTGAATGGTTGTGGATATGTCGTCCAGCAGCTGTTGGGGGGGCGCGATTTCGTTATATAGTTACTACCAGGTACTTATTACCGTAGAGTTCACCCTTCGGAGTCGTCGTGGTACAACTGGAACGACGGTGACGCAAGAAATAAAGGCCCACATCAGTGTGACTGAATACTTGTTTCTGTGTCTATCTGTATATCTGTACTTGGTTCGTGTATGGGCACGGTTACATTAATAAATACTATGAACATCAGTGGTACGCTTAAGTATACTATGGCGGGGTCGGTATGATAGCGGACGAAAAACAATATATAATTGAAAAATAACAGGACCACTACCCACATGCACGAAGAAATCATCAACTCACCCACGTACGAACCGAGAGACTGACCGACCCACTCACACACTCACCCATGAATCGTCGACAAACCCACCAACGGACCCACCCACCCACAACGCTCCGCCCAAAAGTACTGCTGTACGATGGAATACGTACCTGGTACTATTACGGGGGACCATAGTTAATAGGACCTATTGTACACATAGAGAAACCTATATGTTTACCTATTTTTACTAACAATATTTGGTCTTATTTACTATGGTCCCTCGTAATACTCAAACCCATATACAAATGCTGTAGCCAAAACGCAAAAAAAGAGCACTACTACTTTAATTCACATACACCGAGGTAATAACTACTCACTCCAAAAAACGCAATGGATGCAGGTGGGATTCGAACTCACGTGTCTGCGATCGTATGTCGAGCGCCCCACCGACAATATATTTTTACATCGTAGATTTTAGGTTTATGTGGCACGAGTGATCGCCTCCGCTTTGAGTTCTGTCTCTCTCTCCTTTAGTCTCCCTTTTAGTGGTTGTTCTCAGCGAACACCCCCTCTTCGTAGTGTTTGGGTCTTATTACGAGGTCTGGGGGGATTTATATACAGCCTCATTCCTTTTGTTTCGAATAGCCGCATCTTCGACCACCTTTTTCCTGGCCGTTTGGGATGAACTTTGTCATCACCCCTCCGACCATCTTGGGGTCTGCATATACGACTATTCAGGTTGGGCTAATGTGATATATGAGTGGAGTACTCATGGGCTATATATATATGATATGTTGCAGTCTTATAGTCTCACGAATACGAGAATAATCCGAAGAATGGATTAACCCGGCGGATATTCCGTTAGTCGAGAGTAACGTTCTTTTAGGAATGTTCCCTAGGGCGGATAACCCGTTAGACGAGAGAAATGTTCCTTAACGCAGATAGGACCACGAAGTGAGAAGTTCTTATACTAACAGAAGAACGATCGGTAGCCATAGGAAAGTTTTGCAGGAGTACATCAGATAAGAGGAATTTAGGAGAGCTTGTGGCGTGGGGTGGGACGAGTATATCTGGGCGTCGAGTCCCTCCCTCCTACTTTATTTATTTGGGATTCTTCTGCTATTCTTTTTCTTTTTCTTTTTCGGTTTGGTTTCTTCGTTGCTCCTCTTTCTTTATGGTGTATTTTGGTTGCTGGCGTATGTATGTATGTTGTGATGCGGTGACCGCTCTAGGGTAGTGGTAAGGGTAGTGGTAAGGGACGCAGGTGGTTCTGGCAGCTGGAAAGCAGTGCTTCGCTTCTTCTGATTTAGATCTTCTTATTGATGGCGAGAGCTGAGGAGGTGCTCTGGTAGAGAAGTGAGAGGTAGGGGGGCGGGACTCGACGCCCAGATATACTCGTCCCACCCCACGCCACAAGCTCTCCCAAATTCCTCTTATCTGATGTACGCCTACAGAACTTTCCTATGGCTACCAATCGTTCTTCTGCTAATATAAGAATATCTCACTTCGTGATCCTATCTGCGTTAAGGAACATTACTCTCATCTAAGGGGTTTTCCGCCCTAGGGAACATTCTTAAGAGAACGTTACTCTCAACTAACGGAATATCCGCCGGGTTAATCCATTCTTTGGATTATTCTCGTATTCGTGAGACTACAAGACTGCAACGTATTATCTATATCTATAGCCCATGAGTGCTCTACTCATATCACATTAGCCCACCCTGAATAGTCGTATATTCAGACCACAAGATGGTCGGAGGGTGATGACAAAGTTCATCCCGAACGGCCAGGAAAAGGTGGTCGAAGATGCGGCTATTCGAAACAAAAGAAATGAGGCTATAGATCCCCCCACACCTCGTAATAAGACCCAAATATCACGACGAGGGGGGGTTCGCTGAGAACAACCACTGAAAGGGAGACTAAAGGAGAGAGAGAGACAGAACTCAAAGCAGAGGCGAAAGGAGAAATCACCCAAAATGAAAACAAAGAAAGAAAGGGGGGCGGGACTCGACGCCCAGATATACTCGTCCCACCCCACGCCACAAGCTCTCCTAAATTCCTCTTCTCTGATGTACGCCTACAGAACTTTCCTATGGCTACCAATCGTTCTTCTGCTAATATAAGAATATCTCACTTCCGTGATCCTATCTGCGTTAAGGAACATTACTCTCATCTAAGGGGTTTTCCGCCCTAGGGAACATTCTTAAGAGAACGTTACTCTCAACTAACGGAATATCCGCCGGGTTAATCCATTCTTTGGATTATTCTCGTATTCGTGAGACTGCAAGACTGCAACGTATTATCTATGTCTATAGCCCATGAGTGCTCTACTCATATCACAATGTTGTGTCGGCCGCACCTAGTGCGAAGGAATGATATTGCGTAGGCTATTAATGCATTACGGTGTGTTATCTCTGTGTCGTAGTCTGTGACCACAGAGCTCGTTACTTTCTAGAGTGAAGAATCAGCACGGACACTGGGCTTGCTGGATGTCGATGAGTAGAAGAACGGTTTAACGTGAAGAACACACACACACCTCTCACTTCTCTACCAGAGCATCTCCTCAGCTCTCGCCATCTAAGAAGATCTAAATAAGAAGAAGCGAAGCACTGCTTTCCAGCTGCCAGAACCACCTGCGTCCCTTACCCTTACCCTACCTCGGGCCCCGCTTCACATCTATCCTTTAGCGATTTTGACTTTTTAGACATTATTATCTTGGATAGTAGGGTAGGAGCGGCTATCTCGCATAGTTTAGAGTGTTTTTCGTTCTAACTCGAGTTTTGGGGATCTAATTTTTAATTTTTAATTTTTGGGTTTTAGCCAAAATCAGGTATACCTGGCCACTTTTCTGCCAAAATCAGTTTCACACTAAAAACATATACAAACGCACCCCAGGAGCCCTGCCATTGGCCAGGCTGACATCGTTATTGACTTGGCTCGAAAAGGCCAAGGTATACGTGACTTCGTCTACTCTGTCTAGCTTTCAACTGATTTTGGCCAACTTTGAACCAATCAGAGAGTGGCCATACCTACACTGTTGTTTCTCTCCGTAATATGCGGTTTAGCATCTTCTGCGGTCCCTCGGTGATTCCTGTGTATAAACGTATAAACCCTGTACTCGTACGTCGTACGTAAGTACGTATTAAAATCACACCCTGGACAAAATTACTAAATTATAATTCAATAGTCTGTTGTGGCTACAATTAATTCAGGAGGCTGCGTGTTAAATTGGATTTGTCTTGACAATTGTTTTTGGCGACTGCCTATTAATTGAAATTGTCCATACAATTGATTTCGGCGATTGCCCATTAATTGAAAATGGCCAGACAATTGTTTTCGGCGATTGCCTTTGAATTGGAATAGTCCAGGCAATTGATTACGAATACCATCTACTAGTCGGAATTGTGTGAGCAATAGGTTTCGAGTGTTGTCTATGAATTGGAATTATCCAAACAATTGGGTGCGGAGACTGCTAATTAATTGGAATTACTCAGCAAATTGATTTCGGGTCCTGATCCAATACCTGGAATTGTTCAGATAACTGATTTCGGGTGTTGTCCACAAACTGAAGTTGTTCCG
Organism: Macrocystis pyrifera; assembly: GCA_031763025.1. Taxonomy (NCBI): domain Eukaryota; class Phaeophyceae; order Laminariales; family Laminariaceae; genus Macrocystis; species Macrocystis pyrifera. Next base: position 12,250,115 of record JASSKH010000003.1, read on the forward strand.
ACAATTGATTTCGAGAGCTATCTATCAGTTGGATTTTTCTGAACATTTGATTTCGGCTGCTGCTTATTAACTGAAAGTGCCCGCACAATTGATTTCGGGTGCTGTCAATTAAACGGAATTGTCCTAACGGACTTCGGCGATTGCAGAGTAGTTGGAACCGTCCGCACAATTCATTTCAGATGCCGCGCAAGAAATCAATTGCTCGATAAATGTCATGGCCGTGTACCTAGTTATGGTATTATGATAAGACACTCCCCATTGAATTGATATTACTCGTAATATGGCACAATAAAGGACCTTGCAAATGATTGTGTATAGAGGGAAGTTCCCGATCCTGTTGTAGAGGTAATACTAGCATGGTGATACTGTTGTGTACTGACCAAATCAACTGTAGTTCTACAAGTAGCAGCCAGCATTCACATAATACAACCCTCTTAAACTCGGTAGTCATGACAATTCCAATTAGTAGATGGCTTCTGAAACCCATTGTCCGGACAATTCCTATTAATGGACGGTCTCTCAAAGCAGTTGCCCCGACGACATGTTCAATTCATGTAAATCGCCCGCAATCAATTGTTCAAGTAATTCCAATTAATAGACAGCCTGTGGAATCATTTGCCAGCACAATTTTAATCGATAGGCAGTCTCCGCTCATTTGTCTGGACAATTCCAACTACTGGAAAGCACCAAACATCAATTGTTCAGACAATTCCAATTATAGGACTATCTCTGAAATCAATTGTGGGCAGCTTCAACTGATAGAGTCTCCAAAATTATTTGTCCGGACAATTCCAGTTGTTAGACAGTACCCGATATCAATTGTCCGAATAAATCCAGTTATTTGACAGTATCCAAGTTCAATTGTCTAAACAATTTCAATTGTTAGACAGTCTATGACATCCATTTCCCGGACAATTCCAATTTATAGACAACTTGGTGACTCTGCTGTAGGGGCAATAATCTATTGATAGGTCTATTGTCCAAGGCATAAGCAGAAAAGGGCGGGACACCTCAACGTTAGCTTTGTTTTTTATGTCCGCACGTAGGAAGTTTTAATACCGCCTAGCCCATGTGCTCAGATGTAAATCATTAAAAAAAAGTTTCACGAAACAAAATAATCCGTACCTGGTATGCACTGTTATTTTGAAATGTACGGGCAGTTGATTTTGGAGACTGCTCACCAATGACATTGTCTGAAGTAGTTTTGGAGATTTTGCATCCGTCGAAATTGTCGGGATACTTGATTTTGTATACCGTCTATTAATTGGAAATGCCCGGACAATTGATTTAGCAAGCAGTCTGCTAATTGAACTTGTCCGGACAATTGACTTTGGAGACTGAGCATAAATTAGAATTGTCGGGCCAATTGATCTGGGAGACTGTCTATTAATTGGAGTTGTCGGGACAAATAAGTTTGGCGTCAGTCTATTAATTGAAATTGTCCGGACAACTATTTCGGGGTGCCGCCTATTTATAGGACTTGTCGGGACAATTGATTCAGGAGACAGTCTGTCAAATGGAATTGGCCGGACAATTTATTTAGGAGAACGTCCATTAATTGGAATTGTCCGTGCCATTGACTACGGAGACTGCCTATAAAGTGAAATTGTCTGGACAATAGGGCCAGGTAGGGGTCATTTAATAGAAATTGTCTGAATAATAGAGCTCGACGCCTTTCAATTAACTGGAATTAGGGATCACAATAGAGAGTCAATTGCAACAGGAAGCTATCAATAGACTAGTGGACTATTGTCTATTGTTCAAGGTGTGGTTATTTATACATGCATACATGCGCACGTTTTCTCTTTTTCTTCTTTGGGGTGTGTGATGTGCTTCAGGTTGTTGTGATGTGTACTCTGTTGTTTTGGTTTTCTATGGTCACAATTTGAATAGTCTTTACAGCACCATGGACACACGGCATTCGTTTGCACCACCCCGCGTCGAGGTGGTCTCAGGTTTAGTACGGCAAGATACAGGCGGTTCCGCGAGGATGGTCGAAAAGCTCACAGCTGTCAACGGGGGGCGGGCGCCAGAGTAAATACTCTTGGCGCTTCCGCCGTGGCGAAACAAACAAAACCTGGTGATCCTGCAGGTCCAGGTGGAGCCCGTGGTATCTATACCCTAAAGAAAACAAAACAATTCAGATTTTGGAGGTCATGCGGCACGCTTAATTCTTTAGGCGCATTCTTTTTTTAATGGGTTTTCGTGGACAAAACACCGCTCGTGGCGCGCGTTTTTTACTTGGTTTTAGTATGTACCTGACTTTGACCCAAATGGATCAGGTATATACCTGATTTGGGCACAGCCCTAATTTTTTACTTATGTTCGACTTCTTGGAAAAAAAAAAAACGATTTTAGTCAAGAAAAATGTCTTGGAAGTAGTGTGGAAAGTACTGACTCGAAAATAGGGTGGAAATATTGTCTTCAAAATAGTGTGGATTGGTTTATCACGATCCACATTTTCGGGGGGATCCGCTCCCGCTCCCGGGAAGAGAGCGAGCCGTCCCTGGGACAGCGCCTCTCCGCGCCCCCCGCTCGCCGAGGTCTTCGGCCGTTTTCTCGTTGGAGTCACCGAGGGTGTTGCTACAGGAAGACCACACAACAATAGCAGCGAAACAGCGGCGTCAAAAATTTATTCATATTACTATTAAATAGTAAACTACTACGAGTAACACACTCAAAACGTATCCGCTTAATTGGAGTCGGAACCTACAGGAGCAAATATGTGAGGGGACATGCCAAGCAAGGCAACACCTGCCCTACTGTCAAAGGCCCGAGTGTTCCGCACCATAACGCCTAGTAGTTTGATGTCAGTCGGTCAAGGGATGTCCCCTGGATGCTACCAGGGTCGACGAGACGATACTACTTACTTGTTTATAGTGCGGGCCCAAAGAGGTGTCGCAACGGGTAGTGAAGGTACATCGTCCTTATTTATGTACGGTGTATCGTACGTGTTCCAGTCCGACTTGCATCGAATGTCCATGTCCACATTGTCAATTGTGATGGTATTACCTATTAGTAGTGAGCTACAGGGGTAAAAGATCGATCGATTACCCAGCCCAGGGTAATCCTTATAGCACAATGCAATGAATGTAAATACTACACAAGTATGATAGCAGTGTGTCTTCCATCACTCTGAACCAACAAGTATCCCACCCCACTTTCCTTTCTCCTGAAGACTCCTACAAACACACCCCTTCCTCCCTTTGGGAAAACCCTTGTGTACTAATACGGGGGACCATAGTAATTAGGACCGAATATTAATTGTTAGTAAAAATGTAAAATTAGGGAAATGTATAATAGGTTTTTGTCTGCACCGTAGGTCCTATTTACTATTACGGGGGTCCATAGTTAACAGGACCTATGGTTTACATAAAAACCTATGTATTTACCTATTTTTACTAACAAAATTTGGTCCCGTTAACTATGGACCCCCGTAATATGTATTTTTTCCCCCGTAATGCTACTGCTCGTTCATTGGCACAGCCACGTCATTGGCACAGCAGAAGTACTCCAGTTTCGTCCTCACAAGTTTCGGCTTGATGGCCTTCGTGGCTTCGTCGGAATAGCTGACGTGGAGAATGGTGCAGTAGCCAGATCCCTTCACTCGCACGCTGGCCTTGTCGACCATGAACCGGTTCGGCAGCTCCGTCAGCTCCACCTTGGCGTTTGGGAAAGTTGAGATCGAAGGCAACGGACCGAGGACGGTTCTTTCCTCATCATGGAAAGAATGAAAGAAAGGAACTTGCAACACCCTGACAGCTGTGTGGAATATCTAGGGTATATCGTGTCGATGACGCCTGGTATAGGCAGAATGCTCAGATTTGAGATTGAAAGCAACAACAATGCTGCTGCAGGGGTAAGCAGGGTGTGCGCGGCGATATATATAGGAGGGGGAGGCGGTGAGTCCGTCAGCTCGTGTTGCCTATCGGGTGACGACATCGATCGGCCGTGGTGCAAACCAACATGCACGCGTGACGATTTTGCTTTTAAGGTGGGGTGGGACACTTGTCCCCATATATATGCAAAGAGGTGAAATGCAACACGAGAACTCTCGAAACATGATGATAGTCGCACCACTCCCAAGCTTTCCCATAATCGCGGCCGCGGCCGGGGTCACCGTGGAGGTTCAATGCTCTAAGGTACTGTTATCTGTGATTCCTCGTGAATAAGTCATACCTGGTACGTAAGGAGATGAGGATTTCCTCACACACTGGGTAAGGTATTAACTATGTTGGGTGGAAACTGGAAACCGCCGGAGACGTATGATCTCACGTATTGTGCAAACACTACTACGGGGATCCATAGTTAACAGGACCAAATTTTGTTAGTAAAAATAGGTAAATAAATAGGTTTTTGTGTATACCATAGGTCCTGTTAACTATGGACCCCCGTAATAGAGTTTTTTTAGGTCACACGAATAAAAACTTCGCACGTGGATAATACGCAACTGGAGCTGCTGTTGCTGTTGTACGTCGTCTCGATCGGCGATATTTGCACGACGCACGATACTTGTCACGCCTTGAAAGTCTACATGAACTGAGCCCCAAAGCTCCAACAGCGAGTCCTTGGCACCGATTGAACTCACTTCATGGGGCCCGATGCCAGAAGAGGGCGACATCTTAACGACGCGTGTGTGACCTCTGCCTTCCCCTTGCAGAACACCGTCACTGCCTTGATGGGCACATCCTTGCTCGAAAAAGATACCGCGTGCATCTCGGGAGCGGGCACCGTAGGCGCAGTGGAAGAAGAGCAGCTCATGATTACGTCTATGTTATACAGCGTAATCTGCGGTATTATGCGTGCGAGAGTGTACAGGATTGAAACTTGTCGAACGTATTCGCTTGGAGTACTGCTGCAGCTGCCGGCCCAACGAGTGCGGTAAGCGCGGCAAGACATTCAGATTTGTACGTATTGCCCCGCATTTTAGCATCAGCACCCATGCTAGGAATAATCCAGGAAATCTGCTGTCCTCTAATGATGACAGAATTTACTCTGTGAATCAAACATAAAACAACAACAACAGCCGTTGACGTGGGTTGTTGGTTTAGGTTCTTCGTACGTCGATCCTGCCACAGGAAGTGCTTCCTAGCTCTGAGCTCGCAGAGCAATGCAATGATCAATAAGCGAACAGCCCGCCTCTCTGAAGATCATTGCTAACGAATTGTGTATTTTAATACCAGGTATGAGAACTTGCATACAATATCCGGCATTAGTACGCCAGCCGCACTATACCCGCGCACTGAATTTTCACGCTTAAATAAATAGATAGATGTGGGTTCCAGGTTCTCGACCAGACCGTCGCATGGGTATTGTCCCGCGGAGGTCCCACCATTCGCCGAGGTCGTGGATATCCGTATATCTTATTGTACGACTGTGGTCATCCATATTCCATGACTATTTGTTGTCGTCAGCAGAGATGTCGTCAGCAGTGACATTGTCCCGTGACAAGTAGTCACTGCGGATTGGAATGCAAGGCCCGTGCCTCGCACACACTCTCTCTTCCTCTTCCATCATCGTTGATGGTTCGTGAGATCGTCCGTACCGATCCTATACCAAAACCTGGCGTGTCCTACACGCTACACCCTCTAAGAAAGGGAAGTGCCACAGATGTCGAGTCGAACCTGGGGGTCCTCCTCCCCACATTTGGCGTCGGCGACTAGCTGTTTGTACCCTTTTCTATCCCATGCAGAGGTCATATTTCGTACGTTGACCTGTCTGGCCAAAGTTGAGCAAACAACTCTTATTCTGCTAGTTGGAGAGTTCGTGGTTGTTGCACACATAAACGACTAAGTAAAAATAAAACGGAATGCCGCGAAGAGGAGCTTGTCGCGTATGCGCGACCGAACGTACAAGGTCAGTACGAAATATCAGGCAGCCGTCTTGCTTGATAAATGGTATTCGTGTGTACCATTCAGCTCGACTCGGTCCCCATGCAACAGCATGATGTGATAGGCGCATTCCGTACTCGGCACCATCGCTATTAATTGACTCTCGTTCAGGTACTCGTACGTACTCGTGTACGCATGGTACTCGTACAGTCAGTCTGCCTGGTGGTCGATTTATGTTTTTATTTTTTTTCCGTTTCGTCTCGTATTTTTACGATTTTCTTTGGTTCTTTGGAAAATAATTGCGCCATTCATTTGCTTATCGCATAAATATGTTCGCAGATTTCCGTCCTGTTCGATTTGGTCGACAGAAAGAGCAAAGAAACCCTCATACAGTCTAAAAAGCAGTACCGCAGAACGATATTGTATGTCGCAATCTCACCGCATTTTGGCAATCGTATTGTCACTACAGAGTACTACGTAGTACTTACACTACTGCTGTATGGATTGAGGGACCACTACCACTAGTTCGACAGTGAGTTAATACAGCAGTATAAAACTCGTCGTTGGCCGAATATAGGAGGTAGTCTATCAGACTGACTCACAGTCATATTTACCTGTACAACAGTACTCGTACGTACAAGTAAGTAGCTTGTGCGGTACACGTTGGATGCATGACATAAAGGCTCCGTGGCCCACCAATGTGCACTTCGTTGCGTGCCGTAAATCGTTGGACGCTTGAAGTCGTGGCATATTATGTCACTATCTGTTACATTAGGCGATATTCCTCGCCGTACAGCACCAGTCGTCTCACTTTCAGCAGCGCATGGAAACACGTGCTGAAGTATGTACAACATGCCGAAAGTTTGCGAAATTATGATGATTTGTGGCGCAGCCATCGTTGGCACGTTACATATATATGTAAAACCGTTACAGGTATCATGATGTGGTCATTTAACTGTGAGTGCTATCAGAAAATGAGGTGTTCTGCGAAGAGCGAGCTATCGTAACTCGCACCGTTTTCACATGGCTAGCAATAGTATCTTACCCTATACATACGTGTATAGGTGCAGAGATTGTCAATTCGTCGTCAAGTGTTTCGGTAGCGTCTCCAGCTCAACTGCACGTGCAGACTGTCATAGCAGCAGAATCATCCGTAACACCGACCGGCATAATTGCAGCTGTGTGTGCTGAAATCGTAGCACCGTTGTCTAAAGTACTTGTTGACTCCACGTTCTTGATGATCAATAGTCAGCAACTAACTTAAGATATCTGCGCAACTATTATCTCGTTTTCTTTTCGTTGTCTCGAGCGGAGTTTGGCAAGTGTGTCACGGCCGGAACAGTGTTCCCTTTCCCCCGTTTTCTCGAGTACAGCATTGCCATGGTCGGCGGTGCCCAGTTCCATCAGCGCGACTGTTGTACAGAGCGCTTACTGGCACGTTGTCGTTCCCCCCGATCACAGCTATTCTACCACATTTTTGTGGCAAGCACTCTCCTACACATTTACACCGTGTGGTGTTCGTAGTACTGAATGATCTGTGAGTCTTCACAAAATGGCACAAATATCGTTGAGCCATACGTATTGTCGAGGTGTTAATTGTCGTGGGCAACTCCCGTGTTTGTCCACAACTCGAAAGTTTCAATATTTGACGACCGTGTTCGTAGCTCGGCAAACAACTAGTAGCCGTCGAAATTAGCGGATGGTCCTAAATCGGTCGTATATTTAGGCCACGTAAATTCTGCTCGATGAGTATACCAGTTGGGGGAATCGTGGCAAGCCCTCGAAAAGCTGTCAAACCCCATTTGCACCAAATATTGTCGTTTTGTTTTTATGTGTGGTTAATGTCTCACGGCGGTTCGTTGTCAAAGTTCGCCGAAGTAACCGCACCGCTCGCTGAACTCGCCGGTACATAAGGATGTTGCTGCCCGGACACATTACAAAGCCTGGACAACGCACAAAATACGCGTTTGCCCACATCAAGCGTTTACTGATGGTGGCTTCCGTGTTCAAGATCCTTAGTATTGCTAGAGTCAGGTATCGTAAATACATGTAGTGATATGAAACCGTTGTCGCACTTGCTTACTATTAATGGCGAGCGTACTCTATTGAGAAGGACGTTGCGATGATTGTTGATCATCAACCTCCTGACCCGTCCATATCACGATTAGACATGTATATTTTTAGTATGCTAAATCGTTGGAGTATCGTTCTTCAGACTTCCAACTTTACCGTTCAGCATATAAAAGGGAATCTTGTTTTTTTTGTTTCCCTACACATAATACCGAGCGTTTGACGTAGTGGAGAATTAACGTTTGCTTGGAGTGGTGGCCGTAAGTTATATTCCCACAGCGTCTGAGGGAAAGACTCTACCGTTTGGCTAGCCACGCACCATTCAGGGCTCCTCTCAATCCTCGTAGAGCGAAATATTCGCTGATACAGCGTCGTCGCTGCTTCTCAAACAGTGTTGTCGCTGTTCTTCTTACAGCATCGTTGCTGTTCCTCAAACAGCGTTGTCGCTGTTGCTCATACAGCGTTGTCGCTGTTCCTCTTTTATTACAGCATTGTTGCTGTTCCTCAAACAGCGTTGTCGCTGTTGCTCATACAGCGTTGTCGCTGTTAATCTTACAGCATCGTTGCTGTTCCTCCAACAGCGTTGTCGCTGTTCATCATACAGCGTTGTCGCTGTTAATTTTACAGCATCGTTGCTGTTCCTCCAACAGCGTTGTCGCTGTTCATCATACAGCGTTGTCGCTGTTCGCACACAGTGTTGTCGCTGTTCCGCACACAGTTCGCTGTTTCCGTGGTTTCTAATACAGCGTTGTCGCTGTTACGCATCCAGCGTTGTCGCTGTTTCCGTGTTTTCGTTGATGAACCCAGAATGTTTCTGGAAGAACAATGTGTTGAGTTCGATCCGTACATCGAATAGGTGAAAACAGTTGTTACCGTTCCCGTTTCCAACGATTAAATCTAGTACTCGATGAGCCACAAACCGTTTGAACGAAACCGCACTATTCCAATCGATATATGCGTATATATCTGCAAGAGAGCAGTTCGTTTGGTGACCAAATCGTGCACCCACCACTCTCCGGGAATGACCCGTACCGTGATCTACCAGCGTTCGGTGGTCATCTAGCTTCGAAAGCTACGCTCATTAAACCCGAGACCGTGGTTCAGTGGCTGTCTATGTACAAAGATGAAACCACGCAATTCGATGCCATTTTCGAACCAACATTGCAAGACGTATTACTGTCCTCTGACGTACATGTTGAGCATCGTCCTTTTTCCGTCCGTTTCATGTGTACACCCTGGCCTGGTCGAGTAAAATCGTCGTCGAATTACTCGAAGTACATCATGTCCGTGATTGACCACACGACTCATTTTCTCGTGATGGTCGCGATTAGTGACTAATCAACCGCCACAATCGCCCGAGTTCTTCGAGAACACGTGTTCTCCGTTGTCTCTGCTCCGGAAACTTTGCATTCGGACCAAGGTAGCGAGTTTGAGAATGAACTTGTCAAGGAGTTGCAAGCCGTATACAGGTATGGGTTCAAAAAGACGCGCACGTCAGCGTACCGCCCACAAAGCAACCCCGTCTTAGAGCGTGTGCGTATTACCTTGCACAACATGTTGGCGATGTACGTAAACGTTAAATACGACAATTGGGCAGAATTACTACCGTTTATTCAGCTCGCGCACAACACAGCCTATAACAAAACGCTCGAAGACACCCCACATTTTTTAATGTTCGGCCGTAGAGCTTCGTTAACCGTTGACATTATTCTCGGCGTCCCGTGTACGTCTGGTTCTGGAACACGATTGGAATACTCCCGTCGTACCATTGAAAACCTGCAACTCGCTTACGAAATTGCTCGTCGCAATTTACAGGAACGTACCGACAAGCAGACAGAAACTAACGAGAAATTGTCCTTTCCGCAATATCAGCAGGGAAATCAGGTGTTCGTACACCGCCCCTATACCGTTGCTGATGGACCGAACCCCAAACTTATTAGTCCCTGGCGTGGTCCATTTACTGTTCGTTCCCAACTATCACCCGTAATTTATCGTGTTGCGAGAGATGGCGAACTTGCGGAAACATCAGTTCATTTTGGTCGTATGAAGGCATACCATAATGACGCGTCTAACTCAGTACCGGATTTTACAGCACTGGACGAGTTCCTTGTGAGAACAACGTTGCCGCTACCTGACTTAGACGGCTCTGTGCTCACCGTGCACATCGGCCCGTATGCTATTGAAGCTATTGAAAGTCATAAGCGTGGCCTTGGTAAAGCTTCGCCGACTAATTTCCAATACCACTTTCTCGTGAAAGATAAACCGTCTAGTTTTGGTATTTGGAGACGTGGCAACATCGTGCCACAAGATGATCAGAGCGTATCGTACGAGGATCCTAGCTGAAGATCCGCATGCATTTGATCGTCCCAAACGTAAGCGAGACGTCGTCGCCTCGTAACCCTGACACAAGCCCCAGTATCGTTCGTTGTCGACGTCGCTATAGCCCTGGGAGTACTTGTAGTCAGCACCGTCGCACCACACCCCACTACCATATAAATATCTGGCCAGATATCGTTTGTTCCTTAGTGGGTCGTTTAACACGTGATTCGCAACCTCACGTGCAGTTGTCTTGTGGATGCTTGGGAGATATCGTTTGTGGAGTAGTGCCCACGAACCAAGTCATGGTCAGACACCTAAATGCTGAACCCCAACAGCCAGTGTCCCGGTATATCGTTGAGATACCAGTGTGGATTGTGTTTTGTTACTTCGTGTGAATGTGCCCCACGCGAAATGATAGCATTTTAATCGTGGTAATTTGCTATAGAGTTTGAGACGTACAAGTGGGAATAAAGCGTTCAACTAGTAGTTATGCAGGGGTGTGCATATACCAAGAGTATACACTTGTGCGTTATTATTGGGTTATTTGACTACAATAGCCGCGCACAGTGCTCATATACTTTAAAGTATGCACGTGTGTGTGGTTATTCAATCAAGTAATGAACGTTTTCTTAATCGTTTTAGGTGGAAGAGACACGGTGTTCCTTCCATCAGTCTCTTTGTGCGAGACACTAGGGATTCCTGGATACATGGATAATGTATTCTCTAGTGTCGGAACCGTTCCGTTGGATTTGACCGAGGAGAGGCAACCGTGCGCGTGAGTTGCACAATCCAAAGTCATATATCCTCGGGCACATTATGAGTCCCCGCTTGTTTTACTGCATTTTCGTGAGTGCTCTGTCTGCAGTCAATCGTCAATGACTGTCCGAATGTCTCTTGTACAGATCGTCAACTGTATAGATAGTTCGTACTATCAACTCGTTATAAGTCGATTCCAGTGTTTTCACTGAATCGCAAACATGTACTTGCTCAAAAAGTCGATGATGCCTTGTCTGACTGAGGAGACATGTTGTCGTCGTATCGTTCACCATGCACCTGCAGTCCGTTATACTGCACCGTTATTGTCACAACCACACCGTTGTCAAGACATGCAGATTTTATTGTTTATTTTTTTTTTTATCGTTTAAAAAAATTGGTTGATCAACCTAAACGTTCGTATCGTTTGTTGCGCACCCTGCATGCAAAGCCCTCTGACAAAATTGTCATTCAGTACATTTAATTCTCTTCAGTTTGTGTGTACCAAAGCTTGCAAGCAATCGTTCCATATACACACTGTGAAACGTCGAGAAAAGCTGGAATGTCGTCAAAGGCACATATCATTGTTCGATATGAATGGTTTCGTATACCATTAAAAAGGCACCATACCATCGTTGGGTATGAATGGTTTTGTATACCATTGTTAGTGATGCAAGATTATATACAATGGTTAAGTATACCATCAATCATTCAAAGTACATGGTTTCGTATACCATTGTATAGATGGTTCCGTATATACCATCATTATGTTTTCATGGTTTCGTACACCATACAACATACATCCAGAAAATAGAATGGTTGAGTTCGTATATCATCACTACGTACACATGGTTCCGTATACCATAACACACATACATGGGTCAGTATACCATGGTATGAATGGTTTCGTATACCATATCATGAATGGTTTTGTATATCATTACGTATACATGGTTCCGTACACCATAGTATACACAGTTTTGAGTACCATTTTAGGTACACATGGTTCCGTACACCATAGTATACATTGTTTTGTATACCATCATTAATATACATGGTTCCGTACACCATAGTATACATGGTTTTTATACCATCGTAAGTGTACATGGTTCCGTACACCATAGTGCACATGGTTTTGCATACCATCGTAAGTATACGTGGTTCCGTACACCATAGTATACATGGTTTTGTATACCATCGTAAGTATACATGATTCCGTACATCATAGTGTACATGGTTTTGTATACCATCACTTGTTATACATGGTTTCGTATACCATTGTATTAGTCATGGTTTTGTATACCATAACTCACTCGTCATACGTGGTTTCGTATACCATTGTATGCCTGATACATGAATTTGTATCCCATCGTTCGTTACACGTGATTTCGTATGCCATCGTGCGTTATAAAAGGTTTAATTTTCGTTGTGTATGTTAATCCTGAACCATGCAAGCGCGCATGCGAAGGACATAAACATATCCCACTAGTAGTTGATATTTCGTAGTATATGACTGACACACTAGCAAGTCAAATCATGATCATACAAGCCCGTGGTTTTTACTACGCAAGGGGTGACATGACTAGATGAAAAAGTGCAAAGCTTATACATCAACTACTGCTGTACAATGCCTTGAATGGTAGAAAGCCACAAACCTGTCACTCTTCATAAATGTTCAAAAGCGGTACTGGGTTCTCCAGTATTACGCGTTCAAACATTGGGGGGCGATGTGGGTTCCAGGTTCTCGACCAGACCGTCGCATGGGTATTGTCCCGCGGAGGTCCCACCATTCGCCGAGGTCGTGGATATCCGTATATCTTATTGTACGACTGTGGTCATCCATATTCCATGACTATTTGTTGTCGTCAGCAGAGATGTCGTCAGCAGTGACATTGTCCCGTGACAAGTAGTCACTGCGGATTGGAATGCAAGGCCCGTGCCTCGCACACACTCTCTCTTCCTCTTCCATCATCGTTGATGGTTGTTAGTGAGATCGTCCGTACCGATCCTATACCAAAACCTGGCGTGTCCTACACGCTACACCCTCTAAGAAAGGGAAGTGCCACAGATGTCGAGTCGAACCTGGGGGTCCTCCCCACATAGATGGTTCTTATTACTGAGCCTCGGAGATCGCTGAAATCTCCAGATATAACGTCTCAAAAAGTAAAATGGGTGCTAGCAGCAGCTGTTGTTGTTTGCGGCACCACGATTATTGTGATTATTTGATACATACGACAGAGGGTACGACAGGTCAAGTCTTTACCTACTCAGGGTACCGCAGGCATCTCAAGGAGGAAGGAGGGACGTTTCTCGGATTATTCCTAGGCAGGGTGCAAGTTTTTGAAATAATTCTTCTTTGTTTTATTCTGTGAATACCACTCCTCCCTCAGGGTGTACCACACTGAGACTCCTCCCTCAGGGTTAGGGTTGGTTAGGGTTAGGGTTAGGGGTTGGGTTTGGGTCTTCGTGTCTTCGCGTCTTCGCCCGTACCTTGATCCCAACAGGAACCAAAATACCTGAACAGCCTACCAACCTGAAGATCCGAGCTCACAGATTGTAATGGGACCTCGAATACGATGTATGTGTCCTACGACGATCGTATTGTTTTCTTTTTTTTTAATAAATTTTGAAATACCGGCTCTCTGTGACTTCGACTTACTATTAAATAGTTGATACTCAACTTTGCAAGCTGCTGTGTAATACGTCTCGTCTATATTCCATTTTTACCATAGCAACCAACACGAATCCAGAGCCATTCTCGAGATTATTCTCCGAGCTTGTTGTGCTCACTGAGATGTTGGGAGATTCGCCAAGTCCACTCCTCTGCACCATCGTGATAAAGGAGTCCTCTGCGGTACAATCTCGGTACAGCAAGCAATCCGTGTGTTCTTCGAAATTATCACGAACAACAGCAAGCAGTCTCAGTCTGAGGCAGATATATATGTTTTTTTTTGTAGCGGTGTTTGCTACATATATATACCACTTTAAAATATATCACTCTGTGTCAGATTCTGCTGCTTGCTGCTGCTGCTGCTGCTGCTGCTGTTGTTGCTCCGGTGAAATAATATTTAGTCTCTCATCCGCGCAAGGAAGCTGCCCACACGCAATAGCAGCTACAATTAGCCTTGTCAGGGAACACGGGAATATCAGCAGGCACCCCAAGAAGAAAAGTGTTTTTCTTCTCGTATATTACGCTGATACGCTGAAGGCGGAGTACCTATCTATACCATCCATAGTGCCTCGCTGCTGCTGCTATGTCTACCTCTGCTCCCCCTGCTCCCACCGTACCCGCCTCCGAGTTGCACCCGGCCTTTTTTTTCGGGGAAGGATGCGCCCATCAAAGCAGTGACGGTGTTCTGCCAAAACAAGGCAGAGGTCACACGCGTCATCAACTTCTCGCCTTTATCCAACATCGGGATCCATGAGGTGTGAAACATGATATATATACCTGGTATACGCAGCTTGCAAAGTTGAGCATCAACTATTTAATCAGTCGAACTCACAGCTGACGTATTTCAAAATTTATAAAAAAAAAAAAATGATGGCTGCTTGTTGGAGAGAACTCTGGAGAACTCTCTCTGGCCAAACACATTTTTTTCATGGAATTAATTATATACCACCGGGTGGGTACAAATTTTGTTTTCCACATCATTCATTGATATTAATAGTATACCAGGTACTTTGATTTTATTAACACTGCTTGTACGTCAAGACCTGCTGCAACATTAACATTTACAGGGAGTATTAAAGATTTCCGGTGTCTTGGTGTGTATGTCACGTGTGAACTGCTGTAAACCAACTTTCGACTGTCTTGTGTACCCCGGCCCTCACGTAACGTGTCGATCTGCTGCTTCAGTGCGCGAAATGGTTCTGGCCGAAATCAATTGGAAATCGAACCAGCTGTAAGTATTATCGTCTCGTCGACCCTGGTGACATCCAGGGGAGTCTCTGGCCAGTAGTCAATCGCGAGGGAAATGATGGAAAACGCGCGCGGTTCACGCAGCTTGCAAAGTTGAGTATCGACCGATCTGCCGATCGGTTGAACTCACAGCTGACGTGCTGGTTTCTCAGTGTAATTAAAGTTGAGTATCGACCGATCTGCCGATCGGTTGAACTCACAGCTGACGTGCTGGTTTCTCAGTGTAAAATGAGTATCGACCGATCTGCCGATCGGTTGAACTCACAGCTGACGTGCTGGTTTCTCAGTGTAATTTACACTGAGAAACCAGCACGTCAGCTGTGAGTTCAACCGATCGGCAGATCGGTCGTACACTGAGAAACCAGCACGTCAGCTGTGAGTTCAACCGATCGGCAGATCGGTCGATACTCAACTTTGCAAGCTGCGTGAACCGCTCTGCAGAAATACGTACAGTACTCCACTCCTGTACCTTTTTCAGGGTCGTTCTCATCTGTTTTTTTTTTTTTTTTTTTCTCGTTTCACGGAAAATTCACAGACACGCGAAAAAAATGCGGTGGGTCCTATTTTCGCCTGGCATCATGTCTCGTGAGGTTGCAACTAGAGGTCGGTATCATATCACAAAATGTGATATATTAATACGATAAGTGATATGATATAAGCGTATCAATATCACAAAAAAAAAAACCGTGATATGATGTATCATATCATATCATATCGATATATCATATCATACGATATGATATGTGATATGATAATATGGAATAAAAGTCACGATTTCAGCTTTCTTCGAGGCCACACAGCAGTAGCCCAGGACGTGTTCTTGGGTTGGGGTGTAATGCTCTTGCACTGCTGGTAAGCACATACTTAAAAAAAAGTCAAACATGTGCCCAGCGTCAGTAGTAGTAGGGCGAACCGTATATAATACTCGTAGAACGTTTTCGAGCACACGCTGGGACGAAAGGTGGGTGATGATGCACACAGCCAGCGAAAAGAAAGAGCAGTATATAGCAGCATCAGTAATGTATTCAATTCATGGCATGATGCCGAGTTATCAGTTGTTGGAAACCTTTACATTTTTTTAAGTGGTATTATCAATAGTATAGTAATATATTTTAACTGCTCTACCAGGCTCTAATCGCCTACAACACCTATTATACTTTACAGCAGTATATGTGACCGACCATCTTGTGGTCTGCATATACGACTATTCAGGGTGGGCTAATGTGATATGGGTGGAGTATTCATGGGCTATAGATATAGATAATACGTTGCAGTCTTATAGTCTCACGAATACGAGAATAATCCAAAGAATGGATTAACCCGGCGGATATTCCGTTAGTCGAGAGTAACGTTCTTTTAGGAATGTTCCCTAGGGTGGATAACCCCCTAGACGAGAGTAATATTCCTTAACGCAGATAGGACCACGAAGTGAGAAGTTCTTATATTAGCAGAAGAACGACCGGTAGCCATAGGAAAGTTCTGTAGGAGTACATCAGATAAGAGGAATTTAGGAGAGCTTGTGGCATGGGGTGGGACGAGTATATCTGGGCGTCGAGTCCCGCTGTGATGTGTGAGTGGGAGAGCAGTAAGGGTTCCACGGGATGATGATCCACAGAAGAAGTGTGACACAGGTGTCTGTGCTTGGTCAAATTCAGACCTAGTTCTTATTGGAGTTCTCTTCTTTTATTGGTGCGAGGCTTGCTCAAAAGGGGCAAGTGAGAAGAGTGAGGAGGAGAGGGGGGGGGGGGAGCACATGCTTTTTTTGAAGCCAGGAGAATCCTCTGGCTTCAACCGGCTATATTCTACTGGCAAGGGTGCATGCGTCACCCTCACTTCAATAGTGCAACGTCCCGTAAAAGTGCATGCGTTGCCCTCAACTTCAATAGTACAACGCCCCGTAAGGGTGCATGCGTTGCCCTCAACTCCAATAGTAGAACACCCCGCAAGGGTGCATGCGTTACTCTAAGCTTCAATAGTACAATAACCCGTAAGGGAACATACGATACTCTAAAGTTCAATAGTACAACACCCCGTAAGGGTGCATGTGTTATTCTCAGCTTCAATAGTACAACCTACTAACCTGCATATCAGATTCTACAGGTATACCAGTCTGCGTGTCTACAGATATACTAACCTGCGTGTCGACAGATATCAAATGGTAAACAGGGTACGACCCGACTGGAACAATAATAGCCTGCGTATCTACAGATATCAAATGGTAAACGGGGTACGACCCGACTGGAACAATAATATTTAACGGCCCCTACTGATGGTTGATCCATTGACTACCAACCAAGGTACTCTATCACATTAGCCCACCCTGAACAGCCGTAGGTGCAGATCCCACGACGATATAGAGATGGCTATTTAAGACATCAGAAAAATCGAAAGAGGGGGGTCGAAGATACTGTTATTCAAAACAAACGACAGACTAACGAGATCATAGACCAACCCACACCTCGTAAATGAGGCTAAGACGCCTCTGGTAGGAGCAGCAGTCGTGCTAGAGATGGAGAACGTCAAGGAAACGCAGTAGTGAAGGCACAACGGGATGTTCGTCGTGGTACAATACGTAACTAGGAATACCAAGGGGGGGGGAGGCGGCAACTGAGGGCCCGATGCGACCCGTCGTGGCTACACGCGGTGTAAGCTACGAGAGAGGCGGGAGAGACCGAGCCAGGTAAGGTACGAACTAGTAAGCGGGAGAAAAATCCGGCAAAAATACTTGATATAGAGCGAAGTCTACATGAAGCTAGAGCGACAGGGACACAACAAAATCCCCATGGATTGGTTGTCAAACAAAGACTATGAAGAAGAAAAGAGAAGAGAGAAAAAAAAAAAGAAGAGAAGCCTGGGAAGAAGAAATGGAAAAAGAAAAATAATGAAGACCGAAAAACCGCCCCTATGCAAAAGTAGAAGGAGGTATAACAGAAAGGTGGGCCCTGGAGGTATAATAACACTTTCTGTTGCGAATTGCGTCCTAGCGAAACAAACGAAACGTGAGGTGTTAGATGGAATCAACACACAAAGCGAACGCGTGTCAAAGACAGCGGACGCACAGAATATACCGGTCCCAAAGCTAGTACACTACAATCTAACGCATCCGTCGACCATCAGCTACTGTTAACTGGCCGGGCGGATGAGTGGTTGGGGGGGGTGCATTAGCATTACGTAGTACTCCGCGTGCTAGTCCTCCGGCCTGATGACGCTGAAGGCACCAGGATCCTTGAGTGGCGCTCCGTGAAGTGGTGTAGAGGGACGCAAGGAGTTTGATCTTGATCGGTCCCGGGTCGTCGAGGAAGCGGACGAAGTAGAAGTGAGTGGAGGAGGTGTCGGTCGAGGCGCGCGGGGCAACTTTGCCCAACCACCAGAGACCATCGCGGGCCTTGTACCAGAGGTGTGCCCCGGCAGGTAGAGGTGAGGAGCTGAAACGGTGAAGCCAGAGGGTGCGTGGTACGAGGCTGTATCCGGGAGCGAGGAAGATTTCGCCCCGGGACCGCGAAAGTTCACGGTGAGCGGCTCCGATGCGCATCTAGCGGTATAAACGGTTGGTCTGGCGATGCTGTGAAGGGTTTCCCGACCAATAGCGGAGGATGTGGGGTCGGTGGAGCTGTAGGTCACGTTCGTGTTCCCAAGAATGGCTAAGGAGCCCGGCCCAGTGTGTTTCGTACATCACGGCGAGAACGCCTCCCCGACCACGAACGAGTTGGTGTCCCGAGATCTGGTCGACCTCGAGGCGTTCGGGCGGTGGAGCGATATCGTCGAAGGTGACGTGGAAGGGCGGGGACTTGTTGGAGAAGGAGCTGAGAACGTACTTGGTCAGGTCGGCCGGTAGGTGTTTGGGGAGATCGCCGATGTCGTCGGGGTTCCGGCAGGGCTTGCAGCGGAGGACGGAGACGCGGTGCTTGGAGTCCCGCCCCGGCATGTCCGAGGGAAGGTCGAAGTACAGGAGCTTGTCGTGAAGGGGCCGTCCGTCTGGGACGGCTGAGGCTGGTGCTGGGCCCACGGCAAGAATCTTGAACGGGCCAATCCAGTTGAAGGAGAGTTTGGTCTTAAGAACGGTGGCGTCGGTGCCTTTCTTGGCGCCCTGTCGAATAGTGGCAGCTGTGTTGTAGATCCATGCCCAACCGCCGACAGAGAACGGAGGGGAAAGGCGGAGGGCGGCCATGATGGGTGCGTTGCGTCGGTCGAGGCGTGAGACGTAGACCGCGTGGAGTTCCCGGACGGCGCGGTAGGCGCGTTGCTGGCGAGCAGTAGCGAGGTCAATGTAAGCGAGCTGGTCCCGGTTGAGGCTTTGATGTCCGCCGATGTTGGGGGAGTCGAACACGGTGAGGGGGAGGCGAGGTAACCGGCCAATGTGTACTTCGTTGGGGGCCAGCCCGGTCGCGGCGCTGACGGAGTTGTTGTGGGCGCTTTCGACGTGAGGAAGATGCAAGTCCCAATCGTTTAGTAGTTCGTTTCCGACCGTGGCGAGCATCAGGGCCATGGTGTGGTTAACGCGTTCGACCCCGCCGTTGGTGCAGGGGTGGTAAGAGCTCGTGGAGATTTTGTTGATGCCGAGCCGCTTATAGAGGGCGCGGGAGAGTTTGGCGCAAAATTGTGGACCGTTGTCGGAAAGGAGGGTAACGGGGCATCCCCAGAGAGGGATGTAGCGGTCGATGAGGATATCGGCTGTGCCGGATGCGGTGAACTCGGCCTCAGTAGTGGCGTACATGTCGGCGCGGCGGCTGAAGCGGTCGGTGAAAAGTAGAATATAAGCTTTGCCCCGAGGCGTGATGGGTAAGGGACCGAAATAGTCGACGCTGACGAGAATACCGGGGCCGTTTGGTAGCGGCAGGGAGAGGGTGGGCCAACGAATTGTTTGGCGTGAAGACTTTCGCGCCTGACACTTGAGGCAGCGGCGGAGCCACCAGCGGGTGGAGATGTCCATGCCGATCCACCAATAGAAGCGCATAAGCATGCTGAGTGTCCGAGCAACACCCAGGTGGCAAGAGGTGGTGGAGTGGCAAGTGTGTAGGACCCACGGTCGCATCAACATTGGGACGTAAATGCGAGGTGGCGATGTGAGGGGTTGCGGTGTAGTCGTACGAGGTTGGCCCAGGGGGGTTATGTGTGGTCGGTAAACGAGAAGAACTGTGTCGTCGTCGGTTGTATGCAGCTGGCCTTTCGCGGCGAGGGCGAGGATCTCCGAGAGAAGTGGGCGACGGGTCGAGGGAATGTAGTCCAAGAGGTCGCCCGGTGGTGGTGAAGGTGAGCCCAAGGAAAGATATCGCATGGTAGCTGAGCAAAGGGGTTCGGCGCGTTGTTCGCGCGCCCAGTCGGTGGAGGTATAACGCTCAACGCGGGAACTAAGATGTGGGTCGTCAGCAGACCGGACAACGGGTTCAGGTAGAGGGAGTGGCTGAGTAGGGGAGGGCGGGGGAGAAGGCCCTGGGGCGGTGGACTGTGGTGGTGGCAGGGACAGTGGTGGCGTAGCGTCGGCTGGAGTCGCTGGTGAGGGCGAGTCTTGAGCGGCGCCGCGACGAGCTGTATCCGGTCGTCGCGGCAGTGACCTGGGTGCGACGGCAGGTGAACGGCGGTGGGTTGGTGAGGGTCTTGTGACTGCCGTAGTTGACGATCGACGGCCAAATCCGTAGTCCGTAGGAGTAAGGGGGGTCCCAGCAGCAGCGGCAGAACGGCGACGGGTCCGAGAAGAAATTAGGCCTGACGAGGTACGAGGAGTGGCTGAAAGTGAGACGCCCAAGGTGGGCGATGGCGAGACGAAGGGTGGCCTGAAAGCCACACCAGCAGGAGCGCCAGCGGTCACGGCGGCTTTCTCGGAGCTGGGAGGCGATTCGGCGATGGGGTCGAGGATAGAGAGGTGACCGATGAAGGCGCTGCGAAGCGAGTTGACGGTGGGGTCTTGGGCAAGGCGGGGGCCGGCGGGAAGGCTGCGAGGCGATCCAGCGGCGGGATCTTGAGCAAAGCGGGGGCCGGCGGGTAGGCTGCGAGGCGACCCAGCGGCAGTGTCTTGAGCAAAGCGGGGACCGGCGGGAAGGCTGCGAGGCGATCCAGCGGCGGGGTCTTGAGCAAGGCGGGGGCCGGCGGGAAGGCTGCGAGGCGATCCAGCGGCAGTGTCTTGAGCAAAGCGGGGGGCGACGGGAAGGCTGCGAGGCGATCCAGCGGCAGTGTCTTGAGCAAGGCGGGGGCCGGCGGGAAGGCTGCGAGGCGATCCAGCGGCAGTGTCTTGAGCAAGGCGGGGGCCGGCGGGAAGGCTGCGAGGCGATCAAGCGGCAGTGTCTTGAGCAAGGCGGGGGCCGGCGGGAAGGCTGCGAGGCGATCCAGCGGCAGTGTCTTGAGCAAGGTGGGGGGCGACGGGAAGGCTGCGAGGCGATCCAGCGGCAGTGTCTTGAGCAAGGCGGGGGCCGGCGGGAAGGCTGCGAGGCGATCCAGCGGCAGTGTCTTGAGCAAGGCGGGGGCCGGCGGGAAGGCTGCGAGGCGATCCAGCGGCAGTGTCTTGAGCAAGGCGGGGGCCGGCGGGAAGGCTGCGAGGCGATCCAGCGGCAGTGTCTTGAGCAAAGCGGGGGCCGGCGGGAAGGCTGCGAGGCGATCCAGCGGCAGTGTCTTGAGCAAGGCGGGGGCCGGCGGGAAGGCTGCGAGGCGATCCAGCGGCAGTGTCTTGAGCAAGGCGGGGGCCGGCGGGAAGGCTGCGAGGCGACCCAGCGGCAGTGTCTTGAGCAAGGCGGGGGCCGGCGGGAAGGCTGCGAGGCGATCCAGCGGCAGTGTCTGAGCAAGGCGGGGGCCGGCGGGAAGGCTGCGAGGCGATCCAGCGGCAGTGTCTTGAGCAAGGCGGGGGCCGGCGGGAAGGCTGCGAGGCGATCCAGCGGCAGTGTCTTGAGCAAGGCGGGGGCCGGCGGGAAGGCTGCGAGGCGATCCAGCGGCAGTGTCTTGAGCAAAGCGGGGGCCGGCGGGAAGGCTGCGAGGCGATCCAGCGGCAGTGTCTTGAGCAAGGCGGGGGCCGGCGGGAAGGCTGCGAGGCGATCCAGCGGCAGTGTCTTGAGCAAGGCGGGGGCCGGCGGGAAGGCTGCGAGGCGATCCAGCGGCAGTGTCTTGAGCAAGGCGGGGGCCGGCGGGAAGGCTGCGAGGCGATCCAGCGGCAGTGTCTTGAGCAAGGCGGGGGCCGGCGGGAAGGCTGCGAGGCGATCCAGCGGCAGTGTCTTGAGCAAAGCGGGGGGCGACGGGAAGGCTGCGAGGCGATCCAGCGGCAGTGTCTTGAGCAAGGCGGGGGCCGGCGGGAAGGCTGCGAGGCGATCCAGCGGCAGTGTCTTGAGCAAGGCGGGGGCCGGCGGGAAGGCTGCGAGGCGATCCAGCGGCAGTGTCTTGAGCAAGGCGGGGGCCGGCGGGAAGGCTGCGAGGCGACCCAGCGGCAGTGTCTTGAGCAAGGCGGGGGCCGGCGGGAAGGCTGCGAGGCGATCCAGCGGCAGTGTCTTGAGCAAGGCGGGGGCCGGCGGGAAGGCTGCGAGGCGATCCAGCGGCAGTGTCTTGAGCAAGGCGGGGGCCGGCGGGAAGGCTGCGAGGCGATCCAGCGGCAGTGTCTTGAGCAAGGCGGGGGGCGACGGGAAGGCTGCGAGGCGATCCAGCGGCAGTGTCTTGAGCAAGGCGGGGGCCGGCGGGAAGGCTGCGAGGCGATCCAGCGGCAGTGTCTTGAGCAAAGCGGGGGCCGGCGGGAAGGCTGCGAGGCGATCCAGCGGCAGTGTCTTGATCAAGGCGGGGGCCGGCGGGAAGGCTGCGAGGCGATCCAGCGGCAGTGTCTTGAGCAAGGCGGGGGCCGGCGGGAAGGCTGCGAGGCGATCAAGCGGCAGTGTCTTGAGCAAGGCGGGGGCCGGCGGGAAGGCTGCGAGGCGATCCAGCGGCAGTGTCTTGAGCAAGGCGGGGGCCGGCGGGAAGGCTGCGAGGCGATCCAGCGGCAGTGTCTTGAGCAAGGCGGGGGCCGGCGGGAAGGCTGCGAGGCGATCCAGCGGCAGTGTCTTGAACGGTGGTAGAAGTTACAGTAGAGCAGGGGGTAAGAACCAAGTCCGAGTTGTCCATACGTGGTCCGTGTCGGCGGAAATCGCCAAAGTCGTTTTCGGTGGAAGGGAGTGGTGGGACGGTGTCGCAGGGGGCGGTTGAGGGTGGGACAAGCCCACCCAAGCCGATGCCCGGGGT